>JAZKJV010006500.1:0-741592 GCA_037367405.1 Ottelia alismoides
TCGGCGAGGTGTTCAATGGCGAGATGTATACTAATTAAACGATTAAACAACTAACTAAAGACAACGAAATAAACCTAAGAGTAACAGCTAAATAACGACGAGAAAATGGACAGAAGACGAGTAGAAACAACCTCAACCGGCCGTTAAACCAGGAGATGAAGAACCTCACGGTCGAAGCCGGAGATGGGGGTGGAGACCGTCCTCGACCTTGCCTAACGCCGCCCCACTTGGCGGAGGCTAGCCTGTCACACTCGCCGGTCCAGGTCACGAGTCGGAGGGGAAAGGCTTGGTCAAAAGAGGTTCAAAGGCGCAAGGAAGGGACGGGTGGTGTTTTGTACAGATGGTTGAGGTGGCTCAAAGATCAAGGTATATCGAGCGGTGTGATGATCCAAAGCCCAAGGTAAGCTATAGGCGTGTAAGAGCAATGGAAGAGGAGCGAAAGTCATGAAGACGACGACATCAAAAGATGCAAGACCCATCCTCGAAAAATCCACAAAAGCGGCCAAAAAATCATTTCTGACAGGGAACAGGCTGGGGTCAGAGAGTTGACCACGGGTCAACTCTCCGGCCCCCCTGGTAGGTCCACGTGGACCAACCAGGAAAAGCCTAAAAATGTTTTTAAAAAAATCATTTTAAAATAATAAATGATTTTATTATTTTTAGATTATTAAATAAAAAATATTTATTATTTTATAAATTATTTTATGGTAATTTTTATTTATTTTTTAGAGGTATTAATTTACAAGTTACCATTTCTACCCTTGATAGGTATATATATCTATATATTTTATTAATTTATTTTTATTTTGTGAATTTAATTTATTTATTTTTGTTTATTATTTTTAATATTTATAAAGCATTTTTATACACTTAAATTTTTATTTTATTTTTCTGAAGTATTTTGTACACTTAATAAAATAAAAGTCAGATCAGCGAAGTTTAGCCACAGTGCACAGGAGACGTCCGATCATCCACGTGGCTAAGCCTTGACCGTCAGATCCGAGCCGCATCCCTTCGTTGAGGCGTCGTCGTCCCCAGCCGTTCGATCGGCTACGTGGCGCCATCTCAGCCATCGGCTTAAATAAAGGGGTAATTTCCCTTAGGCCCCTGTTCTTTTAGTTGTTAATATTTAGCCCTGTAAATATTTTAGAAACTTTTATTTTAGTTTGGTAAATTGCATAGAGGACCTTGTCATTTATTTTATTTGCACTTATACCCTTGTACGTTGTGGGACACGTGCTTCGACACGTGATTTCTTGGGACAATTGCATGTATGGGCCTGATGTTTTAAGGTGTTCATGAATGAAAATATATTTTTAGTATTTGCAGATATGCCCCTGTGAGTGTTTTAATTGTGCATGTGCCAAATTTCTTGGGTATTTTATACTTTCGCCCCTGGACTTTTAGTACGTGTTACTAATTAGTCCAAGGACCTAAGTTTTATTACAAAAGGTCCCTGAGTGCACAGGTCACGCGCTTGGCGCGTGAGTTCTTGGAGATTTTGCACCGGACCCCCTGGATTCCTTTGCTTGTTATTTCTAGCCCCCCTGAGTATATTTTTATGACAAATAGGTTAATGTGACTGTGGGCTTGTATTTGTTGTAAATAAAATATCAAATATCATCCAAATTACGTGAAAATTTGACACGTGGCTCCTGCCACTGTGTATAATTTTCATCAAATTTTGGGAAATTTTTAGAGCCCATTTATTATTTTTAAAAATTCAAAAAACTTCTATTTTTCTTACTGCATGTCCAGTTTTAAAATTCACAAAAAAAATATAAATACATTTCCAAAAATTAAAAAAATAGATTTAGAGTGTTTTGTTGTGTTTGATTTTCTGACCAAGTGGTCATTTTTGGATTTATAAAACTTATAAAATTGAAAACATTGAAAAACTTAAAAAATTCAAATAAATAATTGAAAACTCCAAAAATAATAATTCCAGTTCCTAATTTTTCCTTGTATTTCATACTTTACAGAAAAATTACCTCCAGGCCTTGAAACAACCATCTAGCATTTTTAAATGGTTGTAGAAGTCTGACTGGATAGTGTCTTGCATTTTCTGTCTTGTTTGATTTTTATAAAATTCTATAAAATCAGAAAAATACCAAAATTAACCAAAAACATAAAAAATATAAAAAACATAAAAATATTTTTGTTTGAATTTTTGGATGAATTTTGAATGATAAAATAATGGGTGTGAAGTTTCTTGTTTTCTTGACTTTATTATTTCCTTTATTATTTACAAATCCAAAAAAATATAAAAAATATTAAAAATCCACCAAAAAAAGTTTTCTTTTATTTGTTTTCATTTTTGACTACTTCGTAGGCTGCAAGGCCATCACGTGCTCCCTGAGTCCGGACCCTGGTCGCTATGCTAGGCTAATCTAATAGTCAGGGCCACTATTGAGTTTCTTTGATTTTATATTGTTTTGGTGGTCTGATCTCATATTTTCTTGTTGATCCGAATTGTCTCCGAGATCTAGGTCGCAATGACCCTTGATCTATTTTATTCACCCGAGTCTTGGCGGTCATTTCTCGGACCATCAGAATGGCGCTGTTGCCGGGGAGCACGGCTTAGTAGTCAGTTTTGATTTTCTTTTATTTTTGTTTTCTTTTTCGCGACTTTCCGCGGCTCTTTCTGAGTTCGCGGCTTTTCACTGCTTTTTATTTTCCTTTTATTTTTATTTTATTTTTTTATTTTCTTTTATTTTTATTTTTGTTTTTGTTTACTGTTGTTTGTCTATTTTATTTTCTATTTCTGCACATATACCCTGTTTATTTTCCTACCTTTAGTTGCTTTATTTTATTTGGTATTTGATACTTTGCTATTATCTTGCGAGGGCCCGAGGACCGAGGCGGCGACTCTCGAGAAGCCGGCGCAACCGCGGTGATCGGAGGCGGCTCCCTTCTGCACGGAGCCGCAGGAGAGCGCGAGGGAGTAACTGAGTGGGAGAGGATTAGCTTAGATTAGATTAGACTTTATTTCAGCTATTTTAATTATTGTAATAATACAGGGACAGCTCAGACTTGGACTTAGACACTCTCGGGTTTGTTTCGTCGAGCACCAGTGTGCTGGGGGACCCTTAGTTTTCTTTGCGGCTTTTTACGTGGCTTTTGATTTCTCGCTGCCTTTTCCGATTTCTCGCGGTTTTCTCGAGCCCTAGCCTTAGGAATTTCTGTTTGATTGTGACATAACTCATAGGATCCAAACACCCTAATACATTTGCATGTTCCTATAGTTCGGTAATTGGACCTATAATAAAAGATTAATAAAAATAGTTGACTCGCTTCCTTCGAGCCTACGTGCCGCAACCTGCCCTGCCAAGCGCTGCTCCTGAACCCGATTTCTCGGGAGGAGGAGGGGTGGACCGAGACCGGACCCTTTGGATCGGAGGCTGATGATCAGCTAGACTATTCTTTTGAGTAGAAATTTCTATTTAGGGACTCGGTTTTCCGCCTGCACCATTCAGGTAGTTTATCTTCTGTCTTTCAATTCTGCGCGGATCATCTTGCATGTAGACTGCTGGAGTCAGGTACACATTTCTTACTCTGCATGCATCATTGATTTCATTGCGCATCGGCTTTTCGTCTTCTCCCCCTGTTTTGGACTTAATAAATAGGAGAACCGAAAAATTCGTTAGGCGTTTTTATTTTTATTGAAAAATACCTAAAACGCAAAACAATAAAATTTGGGACTGCTAACACTATCAACCCTAAAAGACACCTCACTTAAAATTTTGTCTTGGGGAGAGCAACCCCCTCATTGTCTGGTTTGCTTGTGCGAGAGAGTGACCCCGAACACTAGGTAGAGCCCTCCGATATTCTTCTCAACTGATTACCGACTATTTCTGTACGGGACAGTCGATTGGGAAAATATCGGGTAACCCAACAGGTCATGTAATCGCTCTGCTATCCTGGCTGATCACCAAAATAAAATTGACAAGATAACTGACCGAGCCTTTACGGTCTTCAGCTCGTGTTGCGTTGGTGAATTGGGGGTTTGCTTGTGATCGTAGTTGTTACAAGATCTCATCCGCACTACTCGCCACATCAAGATGATGGGCAGACGATCTCTTAGGCAGCCTCTGGCTGCACCGCTTTCGGGTGCGTCTACCCGCTCATCTAGGTTGGTTCGCAAGAGCCGAGACCCGCTCTCGAACCCGAGTAGGACTCCACCCTGTTCCCCCTCGATCCCCCTTCTTCTGAGACCGAGATACCAGTGCCAGAGGAGAGACAGACAGATGATTTATCGGCACCTGAGTTTGGATGTTTTGATTTTGCAGAGACTATGGCCGACAGTTTCTGATGATCACACCAGAGGTCCGCAGCATGAGCATTTCGTTCTGGACCAGGGTGCGATCAAATCCACCCTGATCGCCTCCCTTGAGACAGTGCAGCAGCAGTTGAGGGATCAGGGAGCATTTATGTTGGATATGAGGCACGAGATGGAGCAGTTGAGAGCAGACTGAGAGCAGCGTAGAGAGGGCCCGAGGATACCCGATGAGGCCGCGGCAGTCGCCGCAGCAGCCGTAGCAGATCCACCGAGACCGATGCGGGAGTTACACAACCCCGGATCGACATTGATGCATCATTGGGTTGTTCTACCAGCCATCGTGGGGGACTTCAAGTTCCCCCCGAACACTTTGTAGCTCCTCCCCCGATTTCACGGGCTCGCCACGGAGGAGCCCCATCTCCACCTTCAGGAGCTTCTGATGATCTGCAGCACAGTCCACGACCGTCAGGTGGACCAGGATACCATCCGGATGATTGCCTTCCCCTTCTCCTTAGTAGACAGAGCAGCCACCTGGCTGAAGCACTTGGGGAAGTTCGTCTACACCTGGGAGAAGCTCCGCACCGAGTACTTGCATAAGTACTATCCACTCGGGCGGACGAACGTCGCTAGAGCCCTGATCAGCAACTTCTCCATGGTCCCCAATGAGCAGTTTCACGAGGCATGGGAGAGGTTCAGAGAGCTGACTGACAGATGCCCACACCATGATATTTCCAAGCCGAACCTTGTTCAGAGCTTTTTCAGTGGGCTGACACCAGAGCTTCAGGGCTTGGTGAACGCTTCTTGTGGCGGGTCCTATTTCGTCGAGGACCACGATCAGGTCTGGGCCATCTACGAGGAGATGGTCGAGAACTATATGGTGATGTCCCAGACTCGATTGTACACACAGGGCATACCCCAGCAGCCACAGACCGTGCAATACCAGAGGATAGCACGGGTCGACGCCGGTCCATCCAGTTCGTCCACGGTAGCAGCAGCACAAGCTGAGTCCTCAGCCGCAGACATGGGGATTATCAGCGAGAAGCTGGACCAGATGGAGATTATCGAGAAGAAGTAGTGCCAGGGCATCACGCAGATGGAGCAGATGGCACAGACCCTGAGTGACCTGAAGACACAGCTCATGTGTCTCCAGGAGGCACATACGGCTTCATAGCCTCGTCTTCAGGCACGAGGCGATCTGAGTAGCAGCAGCAGCTCGTCCCAGCGCTCCAGCTCCCACCAGCAGCCTAGACATGTCCATCTTGTACAGGCGGAGCCGTACCAACAGCCGCAGCTCACCTACCAGGCACCACCAACCACTGACACTCAGATGGTGGTATACCAGCCGGATCAGCCTCTGGCAGTGCTCCCGCCACCCTAGTACGATGCAGAGCCATTGATGGATGTCAATGGGATTTGGTACGACCGCCCCCAGCCCGGTATCCAACGAGACCAGCCCGAATTCCGTTGGGCGGACGGAGGTGCCCAGCCCCAGCAGCAGCCGTCAGGTCAGGGTGGCCAGTACAACCATCAGAGGGATCACCAGCAGCAGCAGCCCCCAGCCTATACCCAACCACAGCCACAGCAGTCACCGCATTATGGTCCTCGTCCCTATCAGTAGGGACAGTCTTGGAGGCGTGATCAGCCTCACCAGCCGCAGCATCAGCTACATTCTTACCCCTCTCAGCCACAACACCAGCAGCCTCACTACCAGAGAGGCTACCCGTCGGGTTCTCATGGGCCATCCTATGAGAGCCCCGCCTTGGATGACATAGCCTGCCTTCTCACAAATCAACAGGCTACTTTTCGACGGGAGATGGATGAGTTCCGCCAGGAGATGCGGGACATCGTGAGAGGGAAGGCTGCCATCCCTGCCTAGATCGAGCCGAATCCCAATAACCTGAAGAGGAAATCTGAGCAGGTAGCTTGTACTGAGTATGCCACTCCGAGTGATACTTTTGGTGATATGTCTACATATCTTTTTGATACTGATTTTGTCACACTTAGGAGCGGTAGGATGCCAGCAGGCGGCGACTCATCTGAGCGACACCCTGAGGATACATCCAGAGCGCCAGGCGAGGAGGAGAGCGGTACTGAGGCCGCTAGAGATGATGATGGTGGTACTAATGCCACCATAGATGCTGATCCCACCGGTGGTACTGAGGTCGTCGTTTCACCAGTTGGAAGAGGTGGTACTGAGGCCACCCATGTTGCCGAGCCGGAGCGCAGTACTGAGGCCGCCCGTCTACCAGCCGATGGTGGTGCTGATGCCACCAGTTCTTCTGAGATTCCTGTTATTTTTCCTATTACTGATGTATCTCGGAACACTTCTGTGAATAAAGGAAATGGTTTGTTTTCTTCCGGTCCCACTGTGGTGCATGATGTATGTGTGGATCCGACCGTCGAGCCGTCTAGACCCTTTCCTAGTCCTTCATCTGAGAAGGACCCTGTGATCCCCTTCCCTAGAGCCCTTCATATGGGGAAGGGGAAGAAAAATGAAAATCCCAAAAAGAAGCAGCAAGAAGAGTTCAGCCAGCAGATGATAGACCGTTTCCATATTCAGCTGACTCTTTAGGAGGCTTTGTAGCACATCCCTCTACTCCAGCGTTCGCTTAGAGACAGGACCACAGTTAGGAGGAAGAGGAGGAACCACCACTCAGAGATTCATGTGCTGACGAGAGCCACTTGTTTGGCGATCCAGAACCGCATGCCGGCCAAGAGGCCAGATTCAGGAGGCCCATATGTCAGATGTCACATCAGAGAGCAGAGGTTCGACCGCACTCTATTAGACAGCGGATCGTCGATCAACCTACTTCCGGCAACCCTTCTCGACCGCTTTGAGTTGGGCACTCTTAGACAGAGCATGACAGTCCTTCAGTTTGCTGATCGATCTGTCAAGAGGCCGAAGGGGTTGCTTAGAGACGTTGTCGTCACGATTTAGGGCCTGCAATTCCCCGTGGACTTTGTAGTGTTGGACATGGAGATCCCTGATTCAGTGACTGATACCCCCATCATTCTCGGTCGCCCGTTCTTGGCCACAGCCAAGGCAGTGACCGACCATGATAGCGGGAAGATATACTTTCACGTCGAGGGCGAAAGTCTACAAATAGAGACGGTCGAGAACAGCAGAGCCAGAGACAGAGCATGCTCAGAGACTACTTCCGATACAGAGCAGATGACAGGTGCCAGGCTAGACATCCACCAGGACTGCGACTTTGTGATTACAGATGATGAGGTAGTATGGGCAGATCCAGATGCACAGGCCATCCTCTCACCTTCAGAGTCCGCTGATGCAGAGACGCCAGCAGAGGAGAGCATGGAGAGCACATTCCTAGTCCAGGATACTTTTGAGGAAGCAGAGCCGGTACTCGACCGCGAGACTGATTTTTGTGATGATGGTGGTACTGAGGCCACCTTGGATGATACAGATCCCTCGGAGTCAGGTTTTGACTGGGCAGAGTTTGATGATTATATACCAGATCTGACTTCACTTGAGCCTGCAGCTAGGGAGGAGGTAGATGCCGAGCAGAGCAGAGACAGTCCATCGGGGCAGCCTTCTCCAGATTTAGAGAGTGACAGAGAGTTTCAGTTCTCCCATGCGGATTTGGCAGCCTTCACGCAGAGTTTTCAAAGGCCAGATCCACCAGCACCCAGTTGTCCAGAGCTGAAGCCGCTTCCTGCGTCGCTGAAGTATAGGTTCCTTGCAGGTGAGCATGAGATGTACCCAGTCATTATCTCCGCTGATTTGACTGGAGAGCAGGAATCCCGTCTGATGGGGGTTCTTGAAAAGAACCGCAAGGCGATAGGATGGAGTGTAGAAGATCTCCAGGGGATAAGTCCGGCCCTGTGCTCCCACCATATCTATCTCGAGGATAAGGCGAAGCAGTCGTGTGAGTTCCAGCGGTGGCTGAACCCGAATCTGAGAGAGGCTGTCATGAAGGAGATATCGAAATGGTGGAGCGCCGATTTTATCTACCCCATCTCCGACTCCAAGTGGGTCAGCCCTTTGCATGTGGTACCCAAGAAGACGGGCATCACTACAGTGGTCAGTGAGTCTGGAGAGGAGATTGCTACACGGGTACCCACTTCTTGGCGGGTCTGCGTTGATTACAGGAGACTCAACCAGGCCACCAAGAAGGATCATTTCCCCTGCCCTTTATAGATCAAATCATTGAGAGACTGGCGGGGAAGAGCCACTACTGTTTTCTTGATGGGTACTCGGGCTACAACCAGGTGGCTATTGCTCCCGAGGACCAGGACAAGACTATCTTTACCTGTCCCTTCGGCACATACGCCTTCCGACGCATGCCATTTGGGCTATGCAATGTCCCTGCGACCTTTTAGAGATGCATGATGTTGATCTTTTCGGACATGGTAGGGGAGTGCTTGGAGGTCTTCATGGATGATTTCTCGGTTTACAACGACGGATTCGACTCCTGTCTTGACTGCCTAGACCGAGTCCTTCAGCGATGTATAGAGGTTCAGTTGGTGTTATCTTGGGAGAAGAGTCACTTCATGGTGACAAAAGGGACGGTGCTTGGCCATATCATCTCCAACAGGGGCATGGAGGTTGATCCGGCCAAGGTAGATGTCATTAGAAAACTCGCACCACCGTCCAATTTACGGCAGCTATGATCATTCCTGGGGCACGTTGGTTTATACCGACGATTCATTCATGATTTCAGTAGGATTGCTCGGCCGTTGACTGACCTGCTGATGAAAGACACCAAATTCCTTGTCGATGACAAGTGTCTTTCGTACTTCAAGACTCTCAAGAGATGTGTTGTTGAGGCTCATGTTCTTCAGCCACCTGATTGGTCTCTCCCATTTGAGATCATGACGGATGCCTCCGATTTTGCCGTGGGGGCCGTGCTGGGACAGAGGAGGGATGGAGTTCCATTTGCTATCCACTACGCTAGACGCACATTGGATTCCATGCAGCGGAACTACACAGTCATAGAGAAGGAGATGCTAGCTGTAATGTTCGCCCTAGATATGTTCAGATCATACATTATTGGATCTAGAGTGACCTTGTACACAGATCATACCGCCATCAGGTACCTCATGGCAAAGAAGGATGCCAAGGCCAGACTGACTAGTTGGATCCTTCTACTCCAGGAGTTCGACATTGAGATTAAGGATAAGCGAGGAGTCAAGAATGTGGTGGCAGATCATCTCTCCCGATTAGAGCATCTTGACGATTCTGAGCAGATTGACCCTATTTGTGAGACCTTCCCAGATGAGGCGATCCTTGCTATCGCCTCCCTCCCGTGGCATGCTGACATTGTGAACTTTCTTGTTGCTAAGAAAGTTCCACAAGATTGGCCCAGGCAGAGGCTTGAGACCTTCCTCGCGATGGCCAAGTCCTATCACAGGGAGGATCCCATCCTTTACCACGAATGAGGGGATAGCGTCTGGCGTAGGTGCATTCCTCAGGAGGAGCACCATAGCGTCCTCACTTACTGCCACAAGCTTGAGGCAGGAGGACATCACTCTGGGAGGAGAACGGCACAGAAAGTGCTCCAATCTGGCCTGTGGTGTCCTACCCTCTTCAAGGACTCTGATGAGTTCGTGAAGAGGTGTACTGACTGTCAGAAGATGGGCACTTGTGGACAGCGTGATATGATGCCGATGCAGCCCATTCACTTCTGTGAGGTTTTTGACGCATGGGGCATCGATTTCATAGGTCCATTCCCTAAGAGTCAGGGATTTGAGTACATTCTGTTGGTCGTTGATTATGTGAGTCGTTGGGTTGAGGCCATCCCCGCCCGAACCGCTGATGCCAGGACAGTTTGCAGATTTTTGAGGAAGCACATCATTACACGGTTCGGGGTCCCTCGAGTGTTGATTTCTGACGGGGGTCTCATTTCATCAACAACCAGGTGAAGGCCCTTGCTAGCGAGTTCGGCATAGACCATCGAGTTGCCACTCCATACCATCCACAGACGAATGGTCTAGCCGAGGTGTCGAACAGGGAGATCAAGACTATTTGGCAGAAAGTCGTCCGCCCTGACCGAAAGGATTGGTCACAGCTTTTGGACTCGGTCTTGTGGGCATATAGGACGTCTTTCAAGACACCTTTGGGCACATCTCCCTTTCACCTCGTATATGGCAAGCCGAGCCATTTACCTGTTGAGTTGAGGCACAGGTCACTTTGGGCAGTTACATATATTCTTTTGGATCCAGATAGTGTAGGAGACCAGAGGAGGGTAGATTTAGCAGCCTTGGAGGAGCTTCATGATACCGCCTTCTCAAACAGCCTACAGTACAAGGAGAGAGTGAAGGAGTGGCATATTTCTCATATCAGCCACAAGTATTTTGAGCTTGGACAGAGAGTATGGCTGTTTGATGCTAGGCTTCGTCTATTTCCAAGGAAGCTACAGAGCAAATAGAAGGGACATTATCTTGTGAGAAAGGTACACGACAACGGGAGCATTGACATATCTGAGTTGTCTTCTGAGAGTACCTTTCGAGTGAACGGCCAACGACTCAAGCCATTTCTAGATCATGAGCCGCGGGTCGTTGATGTTGCCCCTATTCATTTTGCGTGAGATGTGGTCTCTTGACTCACATCTATTGCATCTCACGCCTAATTATCATTGTTTTTCCGACATGTATAGATCCAGATGTCCATATCATTCCATTCTTTAGTCCCACATCCCTTTCTTCATCTTTTGATTATGCTATACTTAGGGTGTACTTTACCCTAAGTATAGGGGGGATGTTGGACTCTTGGGTATTCTTTTGATTCTTTTTACCCATGTCTTTGCTGCCTATACTTTGGGATATTTTACCCTAAGTATAGGGGGGGTAGACCCTATACATTCTCCACTCGGTTTTCCCTTTGTGTACAGCCTGCTATACTTAGGATTATTTGATCCTAAGTATAGGGGGAAAAGCCGAGACTCTCTTGATTTTCTATCCACTCATTCGTCTTTATATATAGCCTTTCTTTTCACTTCCCTATACTAAGCACGAGTTATGTCTTCTCCATTGCTCTTGACTCTGAGGACATCGTTCGAGCTAAGTATGGGGGTGTGTATATATTTCATATATACTTTAGCCATAACTCGTACTTTATGTGAGTGTGTTAATAAATAAAAATGGTTAAAAACCCCAAAATCTACAAAAAATAAAAAATTTTCCCCGTAAATAAACATTCTTTTATTGCACATACATAGCTATTGTACAAAATTATTTTTGTAAAAATGTTTTCAAAAACTTTTTGTGTAAAGTTTGTGTAAATATTTTCATATCAAACTTATGTATATAGTACAAAATTTTTCCAAAATGTTTTGAAAATCAAATGTTTGCAAAAATCTTGTGTAAATTGGTGTAAATACTTTTTGCAAAACATGCATTCATGCATACATCCATGATTTCAAAACATTTTTCAAAAATTTTGCATTTGTGTAAATATTGTGTAAATAGCATCTTTGTATATATGTATATAGTTTGTTCCTGGATTATAGTTGACATTTAAACTAGCCTGGAATCAAATTGGGAAATGGAGCTTGGTTAAGCTCTTAATCCACCTAATTCTAAAAGGAACCTTATAGGGCTTAGGGTTAAGGCTTTTCAGGTCTATGGCGACTTAATTCTTTGAGTCCACTAGGCTATGATCACATGTCATCTCAATGAGCCTAAGTAGAGCACTTAACAACACACACATGACTCATATAGACAATGGCTTTACTTGGACACTGCACTTAGCACCGAGCTCTCTACGGATAAGGTGGTGAGGAGGCAGTCTTCCTTGACTTGGGGTAGCATATGAGGGTAGTACTTCTAGGCGGAACCTCTCTTCTTCTTTTAGTGAAGGAAGTGCGTCTCAACTTGGTCTGGTTGCCATGAGGTCTAACGACAGGAGTTGTGGGTTGCAATAATGCTTCAAAAGAGGGATAGTCTACTGGCTCAAGAGGAAAAACTTTTTGTATATATGCTGCACATGTATATGTTGTATAGATGCACTCGAAAAAAATGCAAAAAGAAAATAACTCCAAAAAAGTGGTGGGTCTGATAGAAAATTATAATCCCATCGGAGTATGTATATAGTGCAATAAGCAAAGCTTGAGATTCATGTCCCACCTTATGTAGCTTGCAGCAGGGAGACTTGGCTACACTGGTTGAGCTCCCAAGGATACATGGCTACACTGGCCATGGTCCATTCTCTTCTTCCCCCTCTTCTTGAGCCGATTGAACTTGAACTTAGAAGGGAATACCCCGCTCCTCGAGGAAAGAGTGGCCAGATTGGGGTCATAGAGTTACCTTGTTGGGGAGGGTTGTCAAGTTGCCACTTCTGAGGTGGAGAGCTTATACTTCACATTCACAGTACAAGGAAAGATTCATGGTCTTCAGGGTTTGTGTTTGGTGACTTGTTCTGATCTGGATTGTTGAAGAGTCTTGATTATAGATTAGTGGATCTTAGAGGCTGTTGAGTTTTAAACTTAAGTCCAAATAAGGTTCCGAAACATTAATAATCCAAAGATCTGATCGAGCTCCATATTTCAATTTAATGAAGGCAAGTTTAATAATCAACCTTGATCCATGTACATTCTCCTCTTTTTCTTTTTCTTTTTCGTTTCCACATCTTTTTCAAATAAGTGTTTGCTAAGGGACTAGCAAAGTTAAGTATAGGGGGTGATGAATACTCATTCATCACTCTTTATTCTTGTATTTTAGCTACAAAAACCTTTGCAAATACATGTAGATATCTGTAAATACAAATAATTACCAAAAAGCATGCATTGTATAAAATTAAATAATTAGCATGTTTTTGTGCAAAAATAAAAGAATAAAGAAATAAAAGAAAAAGAGGGAGATATTTAGAATAAATATTGAGCGAAACTAATCCCAAGGGAGGGCTCAGCATGGGCCTGACCGCATAAAAGCCCAAGTAGAGAGAGATAAGGAAGCTTATGTGTGTAAATATACCTGTAAATAAAATAATAATATTTTCCTCTAAAAATAAAATAAAATAGGCTTTTATATATTTGTATATATTTGTAAATACAAAATCAAAATAAAAATAAAAATGAGAAAAGAAGAAGAAATTAAAAATGCTTCCACCTTGTATATATCCACCATGTACATAAACCCACTTCTATATTTATTTCACCTTGTAAATAAATAAATAAAATTCCATAAAAACTTGTATATATTCCATCTCCCATGTTGTAAATAAATAAAATAAAAACCATAAAAAATAAAAATTAAATAAAAAGAACAAAATTAAAAATCAAAAGAAACATTGTATATATACCATGTATATAAATGTATATAGCTATTTATTTTACCCTTGTAAATAAATAATAAAAATAAAATAAAAATACCTTTTTATCCTGATTTTATGCTATAAATAAAATATAAAATGGGAATAAAAATACACAAAAATAATTAATTAAAAATCAAAAATTAAAAATTCAATATTGTATATATACCTATACATAGCACTATATTGTATATACCTTATCTTTATTTCAAAAAAATAATTAAAATTACAAAAAAAAATAGTTTAAAATAAAATAAATATTTTTCATGTTTTAAGTTTTTCTTAATTCGGCCATTTACTATTTTTAAATAAATAATCAAATAATTGGTATTTGGCGGGCTCTGATTGGTCTACGGGGGATGTTGACCCCCGGTCAACTCCCTCCCCAGGACCACCAGAGCCGGGTTCGTTGCGCCCGACCCATTTTCTCCAAATTCTTCCCGCTCGACCCGATCGCCAAATCGCTAAACCTCGAGCTCCGATCATTCCTCCTACATCCAAGATCCACGTCGTCATATCCGCATTGGGATCTGTGCTTCGCGGAACCCTGCCCGACCTTCTCTTCTCGGACCTGCACTCGTATAAAGCATCAGCTCCGGCCACATTTTCAGGCATCTTTGGCTCGTGCATTCTCCACCCCATGACCACCATCATCTCTGCCTGAGTGACAGCAGTCGGCCGGTGGTGTTGCACCGAGGAGAGGGTGACCGAACCATCGATCCAGCGACTTAGCGCCGCCGTGCGCCGCCCAGATGTGGTGCTCGAGCCTCGAGCATCGACGACCCTCGAGGCTAGGTCCCAGAGCTTCATCGGCTCATTCCCAGTCCACCTCGTCCATCAGGTATCCCTAGTTCTTTCCCCCTTTCGCTGATTTTCATTTACGCCCAAATAGACCCATCGCCGACGACCCTCGATTCCGACCACCCTCGTCCACGTCTCGATCATCGGATTCGACCAACACCTTCGCACTCCCCTCACGTACCTTCTCCGCCCAACCATTCAACCCTGTTCGCAAAGGAACTGGGATTGGAGCTCTACCGCCGTCGCTTCGCTGGAGCTCCCTCATCTCGACGCATCGTTCATCCCCACCACCGCTAACCGGGTCGAGGCACTTTGCCCTCGACCCAGGAGTCTGTTGTGTTGCTTTGCAGGTCAAGACAAGCCCATCTGAGGGCTTGACGTTCAGGAGCAGCAGCTCCAGCTCCGCCGGTGTCGCCTGAGCTCTCCGGAGCTCGGTTGCACCATCGGAGGGGCTCTTCAGACGCGGGAGGCCCAGGCGCATCTTCTTCGATCATCAGTAGCCTCAGAGGAGGACCATGATGAATACTCATTGATCACTCTTTATTCTTATATTTTAGCTACAAAAACCTTTGCAAATGCATGTAGATACTTGTAAATACAAATAATTACCAAAAAGCATGCATAGTGTAAAAACTAATAATTAGCATGTTTTTGTGCAAAAATAAAAGAATAAAGAATTAAAAGAAAAAGAGGGAAATATTTAGAATAAATATTGAGCGACCTAATCCCAAGGGAGGGCTCAGCATGGGCCTGACCGCATAAAAGCCAAAGTAGAGAGAGATAGGGAGCTCATGTGTGTAAATATACCTATAAATATAATAAAAATATTTTCCTCTAAAAATAAAAATAAAAATGGGCTTGTATATAGTTGTATATATTTGTAAATACAAAATCAAAATCAAAATAGAAAAATTAAAAAGAAAATAAAAATAACTTCCATTGTACATATTCACCATGTATATAAACCCACACTGATATTTATTTAACCTTGTAAATAAATAAATTAAAATCCCTAAAAATTTGTATATACTCCATATTTTATGGTGTAAATAAATAAAATAAAAACCATAAAAACAAAAATCAAATAAAAAAACAAAATTAAAAACCAAAAAGAACTTTGTAAATATACCATGTATATATTTGTATATATTTATTTATTTAACCCTTGTACATAAATAATAAAAATAAAATAAAAACATCAAAAATATTCCTAATTTTATACTATAAATAAATAAAATATAAAATGGGAATAAAAATGTACAAAAATAATTAATTAAAAATCAAAAACTAAAAACCCATATTGTATATATACCTATATATAGCACTAGAATGTAAATACCTTATTTTTATTTCGAAAAATTAATTAAAAATCACAAAAAAAAGAAAAAAATAAAATAAACATTTTTTATGTTTTAAGTTTTTCCTAAATCGGACATTTTCTATTTTAAATGAATTATCAAATCATTTCCACATGGCCAGCTCCCATTGGTCCACGGGGGACATTGACCCCCCGGTCAACTCCCCCCCTTGGACCACTTCCCACGGGTCCATGATGCCCGACCCGATTTCCCTGAATTTTTGCGTCATGACCCGATCGCCCAATCCGCAAACCCCGGGCTCGCCTTCTTCCTCGTGCATCCGAGATCCACGCCCTATCATCCGCGTGGGGATCCGCGCTTCATGGAACCCTGCCCCGACCTCGTCTTCTCGGACCTGCACTCGTATTTAGTCCGAGCCCCGCCTCCATTTCATTCCACCTTTGGATCGATTCACACCACCCTAGGACCTCCACAGCCACCGCGAGAGTGACAGCTTGCTTCCGGTCGTGTCGCAGCGAGGAGGGAGTGGACGCACCACTGATCCGACGACTTTGCGCCGTCGTGCGCCGCCCAGAGGTGGTGCTCGAGCCTCGGGCATCGACGGCCCTCGAGGCTAGGACCTGGAGCTTCCCCAGCTCTCCCACAGTCGACCTCGACCAGTAGGTAGTCCCAGTTCTTTCCCTATTTCTTTAATTTTGCGTTTCGCCCAATTTGACACGCCGTCCATCGCCGATTCCGACCACCCTCACCTTCGTCCCGATCATCGGAGTCGCCCATCATCTCCGCCCTTCCTCCTCGCACATTCTCCACCCACTCATCCAACCCAGTTCGCACAGGAACTGGGATTGGGGCTCCTCCGACGTCGCTTCACCGAAGCCCCTTCACCTCGACGCTCTGTTCACCTTCACCACCCCTAACCGGGTCGAGGCACTTTGCCCTCGACCCAGGAGCTCGTTGCTTGGCTTTGCAGGTTCATCCGAGCCCATCTGAGGGCTTCGACTCTTTGGAGCAACAGCTCCTCCTCTGCCGACGTCGCTTGAGCTCTCTGGAGCTCCGCTGCATCATCGGAGAGGACCACCAGACGCGGGAGGCCCAGGTGAACCTTCTCCGATCTTCAGCATCCTCCGAGGAGGTCTCCAGCGCCCATACGAGCCCGGCGAAACTCGTCGGCGTCCAGTTCGTCGAGCACCCTCCCCGACCGTCCGATCGACCTCCAGCTCCAGTTCAGATCTCAGACGTCCATTTGAGGAGCTGCCAGCACCGTCAGATCCTTGGAGGAGTGATCGTGACCGTCGACTCAGCGAGGCTTAGCCACAACGCCTCATAGCCGTCCGATTCCCCACGTGGCACGTCCTCCGTCGTTCGATCGCACCGAGGGCTCCTTCGCTGGGCGCCACCCTCCCCCGACCGTTGGATCTCACATGTGGCGCCCATCTGACCCTCGACTTAATAAATGGTAAATATCTCTTAGGCCCTTAGATTTTTAGTTGTTATTTTGTAGTCCTGTAAATATTTTAGAAACTTTATTTTAGTTTGGTAATTTGCATAGAGGACCCTGTCGTTTCCTGTATTTACATTTATACCCCTGTTTGTAGTGGAACACGTGCTTCGATGCGTGCTGTTTGGGTTATTCGCATGTATAGGCTTTATGTTCTAGGGTGTTAATGAATGAAAATATGTTTTTATTATTTGCAGAAATGCCCCTGTGAGTGTTGTATTTGCGCATGTGCTTTATATAGTGGGTAATTTACACAAAAACCCTGGACTTTTAGTATGTGTTAATAAATAGCCCAGGGACATTAGTTTTCTTGCAAATAGGTCCCTGAGTGCCCAGGTCACGTGCCTCACGCGTGAATTCTTGGAGAAATTGCACTGGACCCCCTGGAACTTCTCTTAATTGCGTATAGGTCCATGTGCACTGTACCTTGGTTTTTGATTTTAATAAAATAGCAAACTAACTCTAAATTTGATGAAAATTGGATAGATGGCTCCTGCCATGGTGTAAAATTTTCTCTAAATTTTGGAGACATTTTTTATTATTTTTGATATTTTTAAAAATTCAAAAACACACATTTTCTTTTCTGTCTAGCTTTAAAAATCACAAAAAATATTAAAACACCTCTAAAAATTACAAAAAAATATATATTGTTTGTTTTGCCTTGTTTGATTTTCTGACCAAGTTTGGTCATTTTTGGCTTTATAAAACACATAAAAATTACAAAACCCCATAAAATAAATAAAAATTCTAATAAATAATTGAAAAATAAAAAATTAATAATTATGGTGCCTAAATTTTCCTTGCATTTTCTTCTTTCCAGGAAAATTACCTTCAGACCTTGATAGGGCCATTTCGCATTTTAATTTGGCCCTCCAAGTCTGACTGGACAGTGCCTTTATTTTTCAGTATTGTTTTATTTTTATAAAATTCCATAAAAATCAGAAAATCACCAAAAATTAACCAAAAACATAAAAATTTTAAAAACATAAAAACATTTTTGTTTGGATTTTTGGATGATTTTTGAGTAGTTAAATAATTATTTGTAGTTGCTTGATTTATTGCTTTTCTATTTTCTTAATTAATTAAAAATCTAAAAAAAATATAAAAATATTAAAAATCCACCAAAAATATTTGTCTTTTATTTGTTTTTATTTTTTTCTGACTACTTCGTAGTCCGTGAGGCCATCACGTGCTCCTTGTGTTCGACCCTGGTCGCTATACCAGGCTAATCTAATAGCGAGACCGCTACTTTGATCTTGTTTGATTTCTACCTTGTTTTGGTGGTCTATATTTTTCTCGATTGATCACGCTTGGTGACTTGGGTCACAACGACCCTTGATTATCTTAACCCGAGTTGTCAGGCGTGTCATCAGAATGGTGCCGTTGCCAGGGAGCACAGCTTAGTAGTTTTTATTTATGTTTTGTTTTCTCTTTCGCGACTTTCCGCGGCTCTTTCTGAGTCCGCGGCTTTTCGCAGCTTTTTATTTTTCATTTATTTTTATTTTATTTTATTTTATTTTATTTTATTTTATTTTATTTTTTTATTTTATTTTTGTTTTTGCTTGTTTATTTTTTTGCATATATATCCCTGCTTAGTTTCCTACTTTTATTTGATTATTTTACTTGGTATTTGACACTCTGTTACTTTCTTGCGAGGGCCCGAGGACCAAGGCGGCGACTCTCGAGTAGCCGGCGCAACCGCGAGATTCGGAGGCGGCTCCCTTCTACACGGAGCCGCAGGAGAGAGTGAGAGAGTAGCTGAGTGGGAGAGGCTTAGATTAGGTTTTATTTCAGCAACTTTTGAACTGTTGTAATAACACAGGGACAGCAGGACTTGGACTTGAGACTTTCTCGGGTCTGTTTCGCCGAGCACCGGTGTGCTCGGGGGACCCTTTGGTTTTTCGCGGCTTTTTACGTGGTTTTAGTTTTTCGCTGCCTTTTCCGGTTTCACGCGGTTTTTATCAAGCCCCTAGCCTAAGGAATTTCTATTGATTGTGCCGTACTTAGTAGGATCCAAACACCTAATTATCTGTTTGTGTCTATAGTTCGGTAATTGGACCTATTAATAAAAGATTAATAAAAATATCTGACTCACTTCCTTCGAACCTACGTGTCGCAGCCTGTCCTGCCAATCACTGCTCCTGAACCCGATTTGTCGGGAGGAGGAGGGGTAGACCGAGACCGGACTCTTTGGATCGGAGGTTGGTGACCAGCTAGACGGTTCTTTCGTGTAGAAGTTGCTATTTAGGGACTCGGTTTTTCCCGCTGCACCATCTAGGTAGTTTATTTTCTGCCTTTCAATTCTACGCGGATCATATTGCATGTAGACTGCTGGAGACAGGTACGCATCCCTTCCTCTGCATGCATCATTGATTTCATCGTGCATCGGCTTTTTCGTCTTCTCCCCCTGTTTTTGACTTAATAATCAGGAGAACCAAAAAATTCGTTAGGCGTTTTTGTTTTTATTGAAAAAATCTAAAAAGAGAAATCATAAAATTGGGACTGCTAAAACTATCGACCCTAAAAGACACTTGACTTAAAAACTTGTCTTGGGGAGAGCAACCCCCTCATTGATTGGTTTGATTGTGCGAGAGAGTGACCCCAAACACTAGGTAGAGCCCTCCGATACTCTTCTCGACTGATTACCGACTACTTCTGTGCGGGACAGTTGGTTGGGAAAGTATCGGGTATCCCAACAGGTCATGTAATCGCTCTGATATCTTGATTGTTCACCAAAATAAAATTGACAAGATAAATTGATCGAGCCTTCACGGTCTTCAGCTCGCGTTGCGTTGGTGAACTGGGGGTTTGCTTGTGATCATAGTTTTTTCAGATCTCGTCCGCCTTACTCGCCACATCAAGATGATGGGCAAACGATCTCTTAGGCAGCCTCTAGTTGCACCGCTTTCGGGCGCGTCTACCTGCTCATCTAGGTTGGTTCGCGAGAGCCGAGACCCGCTCTCCAAACCTGAGTACGACTCCACCCTGTTCCCCCTCGACCCCCTTTCTTTCGGTTCTGAGAGACCAGTGCCAGAGGAGAGACTATCAGATTTATCGACACCTGAGTTTGGATCATTTGATTTTGCAGAGACTATGGCCGATAGTTTTGATGATCGCAGTAGAGGTCCACAGCCCGAGCATTTTGTTCTGGACCAGGGTGCGATCAACTCCACCCTGATCACCACCCTCGAGACAGTGCAGCGGCAGTTGAGGGATCAGGGAGCTTTCATGTTAGATATGAGGCGCGAGATGGAGGAGATGAGAGCAGAGCGAGAGCAGCGTAGAGACGGGCCGAGGGTCCCAGATGAGGCAGCAGCAGCAGCCGCAGCGGCAGCGGCAGCCGCCGCGGCAGGAGCAGAGCAGCCGAGACCGATGCGGGAGTTGCACAACCCCGGATAGACCCTGATGCATCACTGGGTTGTGCTACCAGCTATCGTGGGGGACTTCAAGTTCCCCCCGAACACCTTGCAGCTCCTCCCCCGTTTCCATGGGCTCGCCACTGAGGAGCCCCATCTCCACCTCCAGGAGTTTCTGATGATCTGCAGCACCGTCCACGACCGTCAAGTGAACCAGGACACCATCAGGATGATTGCCTTCCCCTTCTCCTTAGCTGACAGAGCAGCCACCCGAGTACTTGCACAAGTACTACCCACTCGGGCGGACCAATGCCGCTAGAGCCCTGATCAGCAACTTCTCCATGCTCCCCAACGAGCAGTTCCACGAGACATGGGAGAGGTTTCGAGAGCTGACAGACAGATGCCCGCACCACGACATTTCCAAGCCGAACCTTGTTCAGAGCTTTTTCAGCGGGCTAACACCAGAGCTTCAGGGCTTGGTAAACGCTTCTTGTGGCGGGTCTTACTTCACCAAAGATCACGACCAGGTTTGGGCCATCTACGAGGAGATGGCCGAGAACTACATGGTGATGTCCCAGACCCGGTTATACACTCAGGGCAGACCCCAGCAGCAAAAGACCGTACAGTACCAGAGGATAGCACGGGTCGACGCCGGTCCTTCTAGTTCGTCCGCGGTAGCAGCAGCACAGGCCGAGTCATCATCCGCGGACATAGGTATCATTAGCGAGAAGCTGGACCAGATGGAGATTATAGAGAAGAAGCAGTGCCACGGCATCACGTAGATGGAGCAGATGGCACCGACTTTGAGTGACCTGAAGACACAGCTCATGTGTCTCCAGGAGGCACAAACGGCTTCCCAGCCCCATCTTCAGGTACGAGGCAATCCGAGTAGCTCCGACAGCTCGTCCCAGCGCTCCAGCTCCCACCAGCAGCCTAGACAGGTTCATCTTGTATAGGCGGAGCCATACCAGCAGCCGCAGCCCACCTACCAGTCACCGCCGTCTGCAGACATGCAGATGGTAGTATACCAGCCGGATCAGCCTCTGGAAGTGCTCCCGCCACCCCAGTACGATGCAGAGCCGTTGATGGATGTCAACAGGATTTGGTATGACCGCCCCCAGCCCGGTATCCGACGAGACCATCCCGGATTCCGTTAGGGGATCGGAGGTACCCAGCCCCAGCAGCAGCCGTCAGGACAGGGTGGCCAGTACGACCATCAGAGAGAGCACCAGCAGCAGCAGCCCCCAGTGTACCTACAGCCACAACAGCAGCAGTTACAGTATGGTCCTCGTCCCTATCAGTAGGGACAATCTTAGAGGCGCGAGCAGCCTCACCGGCCGCAGCATCAGCCACATTCTTACCCCTCTCAGCCCTAGCAGCAGTTCCAGCAGCCTCACTACCAGAGAGGCTACCGGTCGGGTTCTCATGAGAGCCCCTCCTTGGATGATATAGCCCGCCTTCTCACCGATCAGCAGGCTACTTTTCGACGGGAGATGGATGAGTTCCGCCAGGAGATGCGGGACATCGTAAGAGGGAAGGCCGCCATCCCTGCCTAGATTGAGCCGAATCCCAACAATCTGAAGAGGAAATCTGAGCAGGTAGCTTGTACTGAGTATGCCACTCCTAGTGATGCATTTGGTGATATGTCTGCATACCTTTTTGATATTGATTTTGTCATACTTAGGAGCGGTAGGATGCCAGTAGGCAACGCCTCGTCTGAGCGACACCATGAGGATCCACCCAGAGCGCCAGGTGAGGAGGAGAGCGGTACTGAGGCCGCTAGAGATGATGACAGTGGTACTGATGCCACCATGGATGTTGATTCCACCGACAATACTGAGGCCGCCATTTCACCAGTTCGAGGAGGTGGTACTGAGGCCACCCAGGATGCCGAGCCAGAGCGCGATACTGAGGCCGTGAGTCTTCCAGTCGATGGTGGTGCTGATGCCACCCATGTTCATTCTGAGATTCCTGTTGTTTTTCCTGTTGTTACTGATGTATCTCGGAACACTTCTGTGAATAAAGGAAAGGGTTTATTTTCTTATGGTCCCATTGTGGTGCATGATGTATGTGTGGATCCAGTCGTTGAACCGTTTAGACCCTTTCCTAGTCCTTCATCTGAGAAGGACCCGGTGATCCCCTTCCCTAGAGCCCTTTAGATGGGGAAGGGGAAGAAAAAAGAAAATCCAAAAAAGAGAGAGCAGGAAGAGTTCAGCCAGCAGATGAGAGATCGGTTTCACATATAGCTGACTCTTCAAGAGGCTTTGCAGCACATCCCCCTTCTTCAGCGTTCCCTTAGAGATAGGACTACAGTTAGGAGGAAGAGGAGGAACCACCACTCAGAGATCCATGTGCTGACGAAAGCCACTTGTTTCGCGATCCAGAACCGTCTGCCGGCCAAGAGGCCAGATTCAGGAGCCCCATATATCAGATGCCATATCAGAGAGCAGAGGTTCGACTGTACTCTACTAGACAGCGGATCGTCGATCAACCTCCTTCCGGCAGCCCTTCTCGACCGTTTCGAGTTGGGCACTCTTAGACAGAGCAGGACAGTCCTTCAGTTTGCTGATCGATCTGTCAAGAGGCCGAAGGGGTTGTTGCGAGACATTGTCGTCACTATTCAGGGCCTGCAATTCCCCGTGGACTTTGTAGTGTTGGACATGGAGATCCCTGATTCAGTGACCGATACCCCCATCATTCTCGGTCGTCCGTTCTTGGCCACAGCCAAGGCGGTGACTGACCATGATAGCGGGAAGGCATACTTTCGCGTCGAGGGCAAAAGTGTACAAATAGAGACGGTCGAGGACAGCCGAGCTAGAGACAGATCATGCTCAGAGACCACTTCAGACACCGAGCAGCTGACAGATGCAGGGCTGGATATCCACCAGGACTGTGACTTTGTGATCACAGACGATGAGGCAGTTTTAGCAGACCCAGCAGCACAGGCCATCCTCTCATTTTCAGATTCCGCTGATGTAGAGACGACAGTAGAGGAGAGCTTGGAGAGCACATTCCTGGTCCAGGATACTTCAAAGGCAGCAGACCCGGTTCTCGACCGTGAGACAGATTTGTGTGTTGATGGTGGTACTGATGCCACCTTGGATGATATAGATCCCTCGGAGTCAGAGTCTGATTGGGCAGATTGTGATGATTATATGCCAGACCTGACTTCTACTGAGCCTGCAGATAGGGAGGAGGTAGATGCCGAGCAGAGCAGAGACAGTCCAGCAGGGCAGCCTTCTCCAGTTCTTGAGATTGATAGAGAGTTTCAGTTTTCCCATGCATATTTGGCAGCATTCACGCAGACTTTTCAGAGTCCAGATCCACCAGCACCCAGTTGTCCAGAACTGAAGCCGCTTCCTACTTCGCTGAAGTATAGATTCCTTGCGGGTGAGCCTGAGATGTACCCAGTCATTATCTCCGCTGATTTGACTGGAGAGCAGGAATCCCGTTTGATGGGGATTCTTGAAAAGAACCGCAAGGCGATTGGATGGAGCGTAGCAGATCTCCAGAGGATAAGTCCGGCCATGTGCTCCCACCATATCTATCTCGAGGATGAGGCGAAGCCGTCGCGTGAGTTCCAGCGGCGGCTGAACCCGAATCTGAGAGAGGTTGTCATGAAGGAGATATCGAAATGGTGGAGCGTCGATTTTATCTACCCCATCTCCGACTCCAAGTGGGTCAGCCCTTTGCATGTGGTGCCCAAGAAGACGGGCATCACTACAATGATTAGTGAGTATGGAGAGGAGATTGCTACACGAGTACCCAC
Organism: Ottelia alismoides; assembly: GCA_037367405.1. Lineage (NCBI taxonomy): Eukaryota > Viridiplantae > Streptophyta > Magnoliopsida > Alismatales > Hydrocharitaceae > Ottelia > Ottelia alismoides. The sequence continues at coordinate 24,291 of JAZKJV010006500.1, forward strand.
TTCTTAGCGGGTCTACGTTGACTACAGGAGACTCAACCAGGCCACCAAGAAGGATCATTTCCCCCTGCCCTTTATAGATCAGATCATTGAGAGACTGGCGGGGAAGAGCCACTACTGTTTTCTGGATGGGTACTCGGGCTACAACCAGGTGGCCATCGCTCCCGAGGACCAGGACGGGACTACCTTTACCTGTTCCTTCGGCACATACGCCTTCCGACGCATGCCATTTGGGCTAGGCAATGCCCCTGCGACTTTTCAGAGATGCATGTTGTCGATCTTTTCGGACATGGTAGGGGAGTGCTTGGAGGTCTTCATGGATGATTTCTCGGTTTACGGCGACGGAATCGATTCTTATCTTGACTGCCTGGACTGAGTACTTCAGCGATGTATAGAGGTTCACTTGGTGCTATCTTGGGAGAAGAGTCACTTCATGGTGACTAAAGGGATGGTGCTTGGCCACATCATCTCCAACAGGGGCATGGAGGTTGATCCGGCCAAGGTAGATGTCATTAGAAAACTCGCACCGCCGTCCAATTTGCGGTAGTTACGGTCATTCCAGGGGCACGTCGGTTTCTACCGATGATTCATTCATGATTTCAGTAGGATTGCCCGACCGTTGACTGACCTGCTGACGAAAGACACCGAGTTCCTTATCGATGACAAGTGTCTTTCGTCCTTCGAGACTCTCAAGCAGTGTGTTGTAGAGGCTCCTATTCTCCAGCCGCCTGATTGGTCTCTCCCATTCGAGATCATGACGGATGCCTCCGATTTTGCCGTGGGGCCGTGCTGGGACAGAGGAGGGATGGAGTCCCATTTGCTATCCACTACGCTAGCCGTACATTAGATTCCGCGCAGCGGAATTACACAATCACAGAGAAGGAGATGCTAGCCGTAGTATTTACCCTAGATAAGTTCAGATCGTACATTATTGGATCTAGAGTGACCCTGTTTACTGATTATACCGCCATCAGATACCTCATGGCAAAGAAGGATGCCAAGGCCAGACTGACTAGATGGATCCTTCTACTCGAGGAGTTCGACATTGAGATCAAGGATAAGCCTGGAGTCAAGAATGTGGTGGCGGATCATCTCTTCCGATTAGAGCATCTTGAGGATTCTGAGCAGATTGACCCGATTTGTGAGACCTTCCCAGATGAGGCGATCCTTGCTATCGCCTCTCTCATGTGGTATGCCGATATTGTGAACTTTCTTGTTGCTAAGAAAGTCCCACAAGGTTGGCCCAGGCAGAGGCTTGAGACCTTCCTCGCGAAGGCCAAGTCCTACCACTGGGAGGATCCCATCCTTTACCACGAAGGAGGGGATAGCATCTGGCGTAGGTGCATTCCTTAGGAGGAGCACCATAGCGTCCTCACTTACTGCCACAAGCTTGAGGCAGGAGGACATCACTCTGGGAGGAGAACGGCACAGAAAGTGCTCCAATCTGGCTTGTGGTGGCCTACACTCTTCAAGGACTCTGATGAGTTCGTGAAGAGGTGTACTGACTGTCAGAGGATGGGCACTTGTGGACAGCGTGATATGATGCTGATGCAGTCCATTCACTTCTGTGAGGTTTTTGACGCATGGGGCATCGATTTCATGGGTCCATTCCCTAAGAGTCAGGGATTTGAGTACATTCTGTTGGCCGTAGATTATGTGAGTCGTTGGGCTGAGGCCATCCCCGCCCGAGCCGCTGATGCCAGGACAGTTTGCAGATTTTTGAGGAAGCACATCATTACGCGGTTCGGGGTACCTCTAGTATTGATTTCAGATGGGGGTCTCATTTCATCAACGACCAGGTGAAGGCCCTTGCTAGCGAGTTCAGCATAGACCATCGAGTTGCCACTCCATACTATCCACAGACGAATGGTCTAGCCGAGGTGACGAACAGGGAGATCAAAACTATTTTGCAGAAAGTCGTCCGCCCTGACCGAAAGGATTGGTCACAGCTTTGGATTCGATCTTGTGGGCATATAGGACGTCTTTCAAGACACCTTTGGGCACATCTCCCTTTCGCCTCGTATATGGCAAGCCGTGCCATTTACCTGTTGAGCTGAGACACAGGTCACTTTGGGCAGTCACTGAGATACTTGTTGATCCAGATAGTGTAGGAGACCAGAGGAGGGCAGAGTTAGCAGCCTTGGAGGAGCTTAGAGATACCGCCTTCTCAAACAGCCTACAGTACAAGGAGAGAGTGAAGGAGTGGCATGATTTCACATCAGCCACAAGCATTTTGAGCCTGGACAGAGAGTATGGCTGTTTGATGTGAGGCTTCGTCTATTTCCAGGGAAGCTACAGAGCAAATGGAAGGGACCCTATCTTGTGAGAAAGGTACACGACAACGGTAGCATTGACATATCCGAGTTGTCTTCTGAGAGTACCTTTCGAGTGAACGGCCAGCGGCTCAAGCCATTTCTAGATCATGAGCCGCGGGTCGTTGATGTTGCCCCTATTCATTTTGCGTGAGATGTGGTCTTTTGACTCACATCTATTGCATCTCACGCCTGATTATCACTGTTCTTCCAACCTGTATAGATCCAGATGTCCATATCATCACATTCTTTAGTCCCACATCCCTTTCTTCATCTTTTGATTATGCTATATTTAGGGTGTACTTTACCCTAAGTATAGGGGGGATGTAGGACCTTTGAGTATTTCTTTTGATTTTATTTACCCCTGTTTTGTTGCCTATACTTAGGGATATTTTACCCTAAGTATAAGGGGTTGACCCTGTACATTCTCTACTCGGTTTTCCCTTTGTGTATAGCCTGCTATACTTAGGATTATTTGATCCTAAGTATAGGGGGAAAATCCGAGATCCTCTTGATATTCTATTCATCCATTCTTCTTTGTATATAGCATTCCTTTTCACTTCCCCATACTAAGCATGAGTTATGTCTTATTCATCGCTCTTGACTCTGAGGACATCGTTCGAGCTAAGTATAGGGGGGTGTATTTATTTCATATATACTTTAGCCATAACTCGTACTTTGTGTGAGTGTGTTAATAAATAAAAATGGCTAAAAACCCAAAAACCGCAAAAACTAAAAAAAATTTTCCTGTAAATAATCATTCTTTTATTGCACATACATAGCTAGTATACAAACTATTTTTGTAAAAAAGTTTTCAAAAACTTTTTGTGTAAAGTTTGTGTAAATATTTTCATATCAAAATTATTTATATAGTACAAAATTTTTCCAATTTTTTTTGAAAATCAAAAGTTTGCAAAAATCTTGTGTAAATGTGTGTAAATACTTTTTGCAAAACTTGCACTTCATGCATTAATCCATCCATGATTTCAAAACATTTTTCAAAAAATTTGCATTTGTGTAAATATTGTGTAAATAGCATCTTTGTATATATGTATATAGTTTTTTCTAGATTATAGTTGACATTTAAACTAGCCTGGAATCAAATTGGGAAATGGAGCTTGATTAAGATCTTAATCCACCTAATTTAAGAGGAACCTTATAGGGCTTAGGGTTAAGGCTTTTCAGGTCCATGGTGACTTAATTCTTTGAGTCCACTAGGCTATGATTACATGTCATCTCAATGAGCCTAAGTAGAGCACTTAACAACACACACATGACTCATATAGACAATGGCTTTACTTGGACACCGCACTTAGCACCGAGCTCTCTACGGATGAGGTGGTGAGGAGGCAGTCTTCCTTGACTTGGGGTAGCATATGAGGGTAGTACTTCTAGGCGGAACCTCTCTTCTTCTTTTAGTGAAGGAAGTGCGTCTCAACTTGGTATGGTTTCCATGAGGTCTAACGACAGGAGTTGTGGGTTGCAATAATGCTTCAAAAGAGGGATAGTCTACTGGCTCAAGAGGAAAAACTCCTTGTATATATGCTGCACATGTATATGTTGTATAGATGCACTTGAAAAAAAATGCAAAAAGAAAATAACTCCAAAAAAGTGGTGGGTCTGATAGAAAATGATAATCCCACCGGAGTATGTATATAGTGCAATAAGCCAAGCTTGAGATTCATGTCCCACCTTATGTAGCTTGCAGCAGGGAGACTTGGCTACATTGGTTGAGCTCCCAAGGATACATGGCTACACTGGCCATGGTCTATTCTCTTCTTCCCCATCTTCTTGAGCCGGTTGAACTTGAACTTAGAAGGAAATACCCCGCTCCTCGAGGAAAGAGTGGATAGATTGGGGTCATAGAGTTACCTTGTTGGGGAGGGTTGTCAACTTGCCATTTCTGAGGTGGAGAGCTTATACTTCACATTCACAGTACAAGGAAAGATTCATGGTCTTCAGGATTTGTGTTTGGTGACTTGTTCTGATCTGGATTGTTGAGGAGTCTTGATTATAGATTGGTGGAACTTAGAGGCTGTTGAGTTTTAAACTTAGGTCCAAATTAGGTTCCGACACATTAATAATCCAAAGATCTGATCGAGCTCCATATTTCAATTTAATGAAGGCAAGTTTAATGTTCAACCTTGATCCATGTACATTCTCCTCTTTTTCTTTTTCTTTCTCTTTTTCACTTCTTTTTCAAATAAGTGTTTGCTAAGGGACTAGCAAAGTTAAGTATAGGGGGGTGATGAATACTCATTCATCACTCTTTATTCTTATATTTTAGCTACGAAAACCTTTACAAATGCATGTAGATATTTGTAAATACAAATAATTACCAAAAAGCATGCATAGTTTAAAAACTAATAATTAGCATGTTTTTGTGCAAAAATAAAAGAATAAAGAATTAAAAGAAAATGAGGGAAATATTTAGAATAAATATTGAGCGACCTAATCCCAAGGGAGGGCTCAGCATGGGCCTGACCGCATAAAAGCCAAAGTAGAGAGAGATAGGGAGCTCATGTGTGTAAATATACCTGTAAATATAATAAAAATATTTTCCTCTAAAAATAAAAATAAAAATGGGCTTGTATATAGTTGTATATATTTGTAAATAAAAAATCAAAATAAAAAAAGAAAAATTAAAAAGAAAATAAAAATAACTTTCATTGTACATATTCACCATATATATAAACCCACACTGATATTTATTTAACCTTGTAAATAAATAAATTAAAATCCCTAAAAATTTGTATATACTCCATATTTTATGGTGTAAATAAATAAAATAAAAACCATAAAAACAAAAATCAAATAAAAAGAACAAAATTAAAAACCAAAAAGAACTTTGTAAATATACCATGTATATATTTGTATATATCTATTTATTTAACCCTTGTACATAAATAATAAAAATAAAATAAAAACATCAAAATATTCCTAATTTTATGCTATAAATAAATAAAATATAAAATGGGAATAAAAATGTACAAAAATAATTAATTAAAAATCAAAAATTAAAAACCCTTATTGTATATATACCTATATATAGCACTAGAATGTAAATACCTTATTTTTATTTTGAAAAATTAATTAAAAATCACAAAAAATAGAAAAAAATAAAATAAACATTTTTTATGTTTTAAGTTTTTCCTAAATCGGCCATTTTCTATTTTTAAATGAATTATCAAATCATTTCCACATGGCCATCTCCCGTTGGTCCACGGGGGACGTTGACCCCCCGGTCAACTCCCCCCTTGGACCACTTCCCACGGGTCCATGACGCCCGACACGATTTCCCCGAATTTTTACGTCATGACCCGATCGCCCAATCCGCAAACCCCGGGCTCGCCTTCTTCCTCGTGCATCTGAGATCCACGCCCGATCATCCGCGTGGGGATCCGCGCTTCGTGGAACCCTGCCCGACCTCGTCTTCTCGGACCTGCACTCGTATTTAGTCCGAGCTCTGCCTCCATTTCATTCCATCTTTGGATCGATTCACGCCACCCTAGGACCTCCACAGCCACCGCGAGAGTGACAGCTCGCTTCCGGCCGTGTCGCAGCGAGGAGGGAGTGGACGCACCACTGATCCGGCGACATTGCACCGCCGTGCGCCGCCCAGAGGTGGTGCTCGAGCCTCGGGCATCGACGGCCCTCGAGGCTAGGACCTGGAGCTTCCCCAGCTCTCCCATAGTCGACCTCGACCAGTAGGTAGTCCTAGTTCTTTCCCTATTTCTTTAATTTTGCGTTTCGCCCAATTTGACCCATCGCCGTCCATCGCTGATTCCGACCACCCTCGCCTTCGTCCAAATCATCGGAGTCGCCCATCATCTCTGCCCTTCCTCAGCGCACATTCTCCACCCACTCATCCAACCCAGTTCGCACAGGAACTAGGATTGGGGCTCCTCTGCCGTCGCTTCGCCGGAGCCCCTTCACCTCGACGCTCCGTTCACCTTCACCACCCCTAACCGGGTCGAGGCACTTTGCCCTCGACCCAGGAGCTCGTTGCTTAGCTTTGCAGGTTCATCCGATCCCATCTGAGGGCTTCGACTCTTTGGAGCAGCAGCTCCTCCTCCGCCGACGTCGCCTGAGCTCTTTGGAGCTTCGTTGCATCATCGGAGAGGACCACCAGACGCGGGAAGCCCATGCGAACCTTCTCCGATCTTCAGCAGCTTCCGTGGAGGTCTCCAGCGCCCACACGAGCCCGACGAAACTCGTCGGCGTCCAGTTCGTCGAGCACCCTCCCCGACCGTCCAATCAACCTCCAGCTCCAGTTCAGATCTCAGACGTCCATTTGAGGAGATGCCAGCACCATCGGATCCTTGGAGGAGTGATCGTGACCGTCGACTCAGCGAGGCTTAGCCACAGCGCCTCATAGCCGTCCGATTCCCGACGTGGCACGTCCTCCGCCGTTCGATCGCACCGAGGGCTCCTTCGCTGGGCGCCACCCTCCCCCGACCGTTGGATCTCACACGTGGCGCCCATCTGACTCTCGACTTAATAAAGGGTAAATATCTCTTAGGCCCTTAGATTTTTAGTTGTTAATTTGTAGTCCTGTAAATATTTTAGAAACTTTATTTTAGTTTGGTAATTTGCATAGAGGACCCTCTCGTTTCTTGTATTTACGTTTATACCCCTGTTTGTAGTGGAACACGTGCTTCGACACATGTTGTTTGGGTTATTTGCATGTATAGGCTTTATGTTCTAGGGTGTTAATGAATGAAAATATGTTTTGATTATATGCAGAAATGCCCCTGTGAGTGTTGTATTTATGCATGTGCTTTATATAGTGGGTAATTTACACTGAAGCCCCTGGACTTTTAACGTATTACTAAATAGCCTAGGGACTTTAGTTTTCTTGCAAATAGGTCCCTGAGTGCCCAGGTCACGCGCCTCGCGCGTGAATTCTTGGAGAAATTGCACCGGACCCCCTGGAACTTCTCTTAATTGCGTACAGGTCCCTATGCAATGTACCTTGGTTTTTTATTTTAATAAAATAGCAAACTAACTCCAAATTTGATGAAAATTGGATACATGGCTCCTGCCATGGTGTAAAATTTTCTCTAAATTTTGGAGACATTTTTTATTATTTTTGATATTTTTAAAAATTCAAAAACACACATTTTCTTTACTATCTAGCTTTAAAAATCACAAAAAAAATATTAAAAACACCTCTAAAAATTACAAAAAAAATTATATTGTTTATTTTGCCTTATTTGATTATCTGACCAAGTTTGGTCATTTTTGGCTTTATAAAATACATAAAAATTACAAAACCCAATAAAAACCATAAAAATTCTATTAAATAATTGAAAAATCAAAAATTAATAATTCTGGTGCCTAAATTTTCCTTGCATTTTCTTCTTTCCAGGAAAATTACCTTCAGACCTTGATAGTGCCATTTTGCATTTTAATTTGGCCCTCCAAGTCAGACTGGACAGTGCCTTTATTTTTCAGTCTTGTTTTATTTTTATTAAATTCTATAAAAATCAGAAAATCACCAAAAATTAACCAAAAACATAAAAAATTATAAAAAAAAAACATAACATTTTTGTTTGAATTTTTGGATGATTTTTGAGTATTTAAATAATTGTTTGTAGTTGCTTGATTTATTGCTTTTCTATTTTCTTAATTAATTAAAAATCTAAAAAAATATAAAAAGATTAAAAATCTACCAAAAATATTTGTCTTTTATTTGTTTTTATTTTTTTCTGACTACTTCGTAGGCCGTGAGGCCATCACGTGCTCCTTGTGTTCGGCCCTGGTCGCTATACCAGGCTAATCTAATAGCGAGATTGCTACTTTGAGCTTGTTTGATTTCTACCTTGTTTTGGTGGTCTATATTTTTATCGATTGATCGCACTTGGTAACTTGGGTCACAACGACCCTTGATTATCTTAACCCGAGTTGTCAGGCGTGTCATCAGACCACCGTGCGCGCACTAGGCCGGCGAAGTTCGCCGGCCACCTGTTCTTCGTGGATCCTCCCCGACCGTCCATCCAGCCCTCCAGCTCCGGATTCACATCGAGCCATCCATTTGAGGAGCAGCAGCATCCGTTCGATCATCAGAGGGTGGATCTGGACCGTCGGATCAGTGAGGTTTAGCCACAGTGCACAGGAGACGTCCGATCATCCACGTGGCTAAGCCTCGACCGTCAGATCCGAGCCGCAGCCCTTCGTTGAGGCGTCGTCGTCCCCAGCCGTTCGATCGGCTACGTGGCGCCATCTCAGCCATCGGCTTAAATAAAGGGGTAATTTCCCTTAGGCCACTGTTCTTTTAATTGTTAATATTTAGCCCTATAAATATTCTAGAACTTTTATTTTAGTTTGGTAAATTGCATAGAGGACCTTGTCATTTATTTTATTTACACTTATACCCATGTACGTTGTGGGACACGTGCTTCGACACGTGATTTCTTGGGACAATTGCATGTATGGGCCTGATGTTTTAAGGTGTTCATGAATGAACATATATTTTTAGTATTTGCATATATGCCCCTGTGAGTGTTTTAATTGTGCATGTGCCAAATTTCTTGGGTATTTTATACTTCACCCCTGGACTTTTAGTACGTGTTACTAATTAGTCCAGGGACCTAAGTTTTATTACAAAAAGGTCCCTGAGTGCCCAGGTCACGCGCTTGGCGCGTGAGTTCTTGGATATTTTGCACCGGACCCCCTGGATTCCTTTGCTTGTTATTTCTAGGCCCCCTGAGTATATTTTTATGACAAATAGGTCCCTGTGACTGTGGGCTTGTATTTGTTGTAAATAAAATATCAAATATCATCCAAATTACGTGAAAAATTTGATACGTGGCTCCTGCCACTGTGTAGAATTTTTACTAAATGTTGGGAAATTTTTGAAGCCCGTTTATTATTTTTAAAAATTCAAAAACATCTATTTTTCTTACTGTCCAGTTTTAAAATTCACAAAAAATATAAAAACATTTTTAAAAATTACAAAAAAAATTAGATTTGGTGTGTTTTGTTGTGTTTGATTTTCCGACCAAGTTTGGTCATTTTTAGATTTATAAAACTTATAAAAATTGAAAAACATTGAAAACATTTTAAAAATTCTAATAAATAAGTGAAAAGTCCAAAAATAATAATTCCAGTTCCTAATTTTTCCTTGTATTTCATACTTTACAGGAAAATTACCTCCATGCCTTGAAACAACCATCTAGCATTTTTAAATGGTTGTAGAAGCCTGACTGGATAGTGTCTTGTATTTTCTGTCTTATTTGATTTTTATAAAATTCTATAAAAATCAGAAAAATACCAAAAATTAACCAAAAACATAAAAAATATAAAAAACATAAAAATAGTTTTGTTTGAATTTTTGGATGAATTTTGAGTGATAAAATAATTGTGTGAAGTTGCTTGTTTTCTTGACTTTATTATTTTCTTTATTATTTACAAATCCAAAAAAATATAAAAAATATTAAAAATCCACCAAAAAGAGTTTTCTTTTATTTGTTTTCATTTTTGACTACTTCGTAGGTCGCGAGGCCATCACGTGCTCCCTGAGTCCGACCCTGGTCGTTATACCAGGCTAATCTAATAGCCAGGGCCACTACTGAGTTTCTTTGATTTTTATATTGTTTTGGTGGTCTGATCTCATATTTTCTTGTTGATCCGAATTATCTCCGAGATCCGGGTCGCAATGACCCTTGATCTATTTTATTTACCCGAGTCTTGGCGGTCATTTTTCGGACCATCAGTGAGCTCATGTCTTCCATCTTAGTAGTGAACATGTATGATCCCTTTAAGAGATCATATTACTCATATGTCCTTATATGCACACCAGCACATGGATGTATAGACCTTGATTAGATCATCAACAAATGGTCTATCAAATGTACAAACTCAGACATAGAGTGATACAACAGCCTCCGAGTCCGAGGATAACTTGATCTCACTAAGTCAACTCTTGGACCTAACTTATTCAACACCTCTGAATCTCTATTCCTATGAAGATGACTTACATCAAGAGGTCAGTCAGATGTCAGCCTTTAGAATAAGGTCATTTCCTTCTCAAGCTGGAGATCCTTTCTCAATAATTATGTGATGATGTAGTTGAGTCGGCAATCTAACCCTTTAGATATTCAACCATGCAGCATCTACAATCCAATCATTGGATCAACATCTATATGATATCAAGATGACCATCGTACATAACATTAATTGTACGAAATGACCTGTTCTACAAACTATATTCTTTATTTTAGATTAAGGATCGATTTGCAATAACTTTTATTACATATTGCCTCATCATAGGCACTCATGTCCAAGAGATGCATTTATAGTAATGTACGATTGCTTCAGTCCATAAAGTGGTTTCTTAAACAAGTACACATGATTTTCCTTTCCCTGCACTTCAAAGCCTTCAGGTTGACACATATGATATATTAATAAAGAGAGGAGCAATAGAGAGAGTCGAGTTTTTAAATGCAGATCACCTACATTCTTGAGTTAGTGATGAATACCCATTCATCACTCTTTATTCTTTTATTTTAGCTACAAAACCTATGCAAAACACCATGTATATATGTGTAAATAGAATAAATTATCATCATGCATGCATTGTGTAAATAATGATAATTAGCATGTTTTTGTGCATAAATAAAAGAATAAAGAAATAAAAGAAAAAGAGGGAAATATTTAGAATAAATCTTGAGCGACCTAATCACAAGGGAGGGCTCAGCATGGGCCTGACCGCAAAAGAATCCAAGTAGAGGGAGATAGGGTCAATCATGTGTACATATACCTATGTATTTTCCTCTAAATAAAAATAAATATGTGTTTCTCATATTTTGTACATATTTATAAATAAAACTAAAATAAAAATGGGAAAAACAAAATAAAAATAAAAAATAAACAAAATCCCTCTCATCGGTGTATATAGACCATGTATATAGAAAAACATACCTATTTATTTTCTTCTTGTAAATAAATAATTAAAATTCAATAAAAATATTTCTATATTCCATATTTCATGGTGTAAATAAATAAAATAAAAATCAGAAAAATAAAAATAAAACAAAAAGAAAAATAATAAAAATCAATTTCTATCTTGTATATACCATGTACATATGTATATACACCTATTTATTTATCTAATGTAAATAAATAATAAAAATAAAATAAAAAAACGATTTTATTCCAAATTTTATGTTATAAATAAATAAAATATAAAATTGGAATAATTATATAAAAATAAATAAATAAAATAAAAATAAAAATGCATACATGTATATACCTATATATAATAATAATATAATGTAAATACCTTATTTATGTTTCAAAAAAATAAATAAAAATCACTAAAAAGTAACTTGAAAATAAATAAACATTTTTCATGTTATAACTTTTTCGAAATAAAACCATTTAATAATTTTAAATGAATTAATAAATGAATAACCAAAGGATTTCTCTCATTGATCCACGGGAGATTGTTGACCCCCGGTCAACTCTCCCCCGCGGACCCTCTTTCCCTCGAATCGGTAGACCGACCCGACTTCTCTGAATTTTTCCCATCTGACCCGACCACCATCTCATGAAACCCCAGGCTCCGTTTGAAGATCACACACTGGAGACCCTCTCCCGGAGGTTTTCCTAGGGATCCGTGCTTCACGCGTCCATGCCCGACTCCATTTAGCCGGACCCTTCGCAGGTATATAGGTCACCTCCACCGCACATTACCCGCCATATTTGGCTCCGCTCCGTCATCCAAGGACCTCCATTTTCTTCCCCAGAGCGACAGCTGTGCGAGGAGAGTGTCAAAGAGAGGAAGAGGTGCTTTCAACCATCGATCCGGCGACCATCGTCGCTGTGCGCCGCCACGAGGTGAGCTGAGCCTCGGAACCCAACGCTTCCTTGAGGCCAAGACCCCCAGAGCTTCTCCAGATCATCCCCAGTCGACTCCATTCATCAGGTAACCTTGAATCACCTTAGTTTCGCCCATATTCTGTTTTCGCCCAAATCACGCCGCCGGCAGTCGCCGGCTAATTCACGCCATCCCGTTCACCTACTCGATCATCGGACCATCCCATCACCTTCGTGAGACTTCTCCCCACCTTCTGCACCCACTCACTCAACTTTGTTTGCCCCACAACCAAGAGTCGACCTCCTCCGTCGTCGCCTCGTCGGAGGTCATCCATTCGACACACCCGACCACCCATTCCACCCCCTGACGAGTCGAAGCAATTTACCCTTGACCCAGGAGCCTTTCTGTGGTGTTTTACAGGTCCAAGCGACCCGTCTGAGGGTCGGGTCGATCGAGCACAGAGGCTCAGCTCCTCCCTCATCGTCGGAGCTCCTCGGAGCTCTGATGACCGCAAAAATCCCAAGCAACTAAGGTGAAGAAATATAACAAAGGTCGTTGTGACCTTAGTCGCTCGAGAAATCCGGATCAACAAGAAAATAAAGGATCAGACCACCGAAACAAAATAAAAATCAAATAAACACACTGGTGGCCCTGGCTATTGGATTAGCCTGGTATAGCGACCAGGGTCGGACTCAGGGAGCACGTAATAGCCTCGTGGCCTACGAAGTAGTCTAAAAGAAAAATAAAATAAAAGAAAAGGCTTTTTGGTGGATTTTTAATGTTTTTAAATTTTTTTGGATTTTTAAATAATAAAAGAAATAAGAAAAGCAAGCAAACAAGCAACTATAAACAATTATTTAACTACTCAAAAATCATCCAAAAATTCAAACAAAAATGTTTTTATGTTTTTTATATTTTTCTATGTTTTTGGTTAATTTTTGGTGTTTTTTTATTTTTAGGGAATTTTATAAAAATCAAACAAGGCTGAAAAACAAAGGCACTATCCAGTCAGACTTGGAGGGCCAAATTAAAATGCGAAATAGCCCTATCAAGGTCTGAAGGTAATTTTCCTATCAAACATGAAAATCAAGGAAAATTTAGGCACTGGTTTTATTATTTTTTTTCTTTTAGTTATTAGAATTTTTATGGGTTTTTAGGGGTTTTGTAATTTTTATGGGTTTTTTAAATCTAAAAATGACCAAAATTGGTCACAAAATCAAACACTGTAAAACAAACAATCTAAAATTTTTTTGTAATTTTTAAAGTTGATTTAATATTTTTTTGTGATTTTTAAAACTAGATAGTAAGAAAAATGTGTGTTTTGAATTTTTAAAAATAATAAATGAAGTCAAAAATATCTCCAAAATTTAGAGAAAATTTTACACCAAGGCAGAAGCCATGTGTCCAATTTTCATCAAATTTGGAATTGGTTTGCTATTTTATTAAAATAAAAAACAAAGGTACAGTGCACATGGACCTGTAGGCAATTAAGAGAAGGTCCAGGGGGTCCGGTGCAATTTCTCCAAGAAATCACGCGCCAAACGCGTGACTTGGGCACACAGGGACCTAATTGCAATAAACTTAAGTCCCTGTACTAAATAGTAACACGTACTAAAAGTCCAGGGGCTAAAGTGTAAAAAGCCCACGAAATATAGCACATGCACAAATAACACACTCGCAGGGGCATTTCTGCAAATACTCAAAACATGTTTTCATTCATTAACACCCTAGAACATCAAGCTCATACATGCAAATATCCCAGAGAATCACGTGTCGAAGCACGTGCACCACTACGTATAGGGGTATAAAAGAAATAGACTAAATGACGAGGTCCTCCATGCAATTTACCAAACAGAAATAAAACTTCTAAAATATTTACAGGGCTAAATATGAACTAAAAAGATGAGGGCCTAAGGGCAATTTACCCTTTATTAAGTCGAGGGCCAGATGGATGCCACGTGGTGATCGGACGGTCGAGAAGAGGCGCGGCTAACCCTTGATGATCGGACGATCCTCGTCTATCCTCCACTGATCGGACGGTGGTGGTTGCTCCTGGCGTGAACGGTTCCGATCTAATCTGGAGCTGGAGGACGATCGGACGACTGCGGAGGATGCTCGGTGAACTCGACGCCGGCGAGTTTCGCCGGGCTCGTGCGCATATAGGGGAGCTCCTCGAAGGCTGCTGAAGATCGGAGAAGATGCGTCTGGGCCTCCCGCGTCTGATGGACCCCTCCGATGGCGCAACGGAGCTCCGGAGAGCTCAAGCGGCACCAGCGGAGGCGGAGCTGCTGCTCCTGACTGTCCGAGCCCTCAGATGGGCTTGGATTGACCTGCAAAGTAAAGCAACAGGCTCCTGGGTCGAGGGCAAAGTGCCTCGACCCGATTAGCGGTGGTGGCGGTGAACGGTGCGGCGGGGCGAACGAGCTCCGGCGGAGCGACGGCGATGGAGCTCGATACCCAGTTCCTATGCGAACTGGGGGGATTGGATGGGTGCAGAAGATGCGCGTGGGAAAGGCGAAGGTGGTGGGCGATTCCGATGATCGAGATGTAGGCGAGGGTGGTCGGAATCAGCGGTCGTCGGCGACGGAGCGATTTGGGCGAAAAGCAAAATTAGCTAAATAGGAAAGGAAAGAAGATTACCTACTGGTCGAGGTCGACTGTGGAAGAGCTGGGGAAGCTCCAGGTCCTAGCCTCGAGGGCCGTCGGTGCCCGAGGCTCGAGCACCACCTCTGGGCGGCGCACGGCGGCGTAACGTCGCCAGATCGATGGTCCAGCTGCTGCCTCCTCGCTGCAACACGGCCGGACGCGAGCTGTCACTCAGGCGGTGGCTATGGAGGTCCTAGGGTGGAGAGAACTGATCCAAAGATGCGAGAAAATGGAGGCGGAGCTTGGACTATATACGAGTGAGGGTCCGGCAAGAACAGGTCGGGCAGGGCACGGCGAGGCGCAGATCCCAATGCAAACAACCGGGCGAGGATCTCGGATGCACAAGGAAGAAGTAGAGCCCGGGATTTGCGGATTTGGGCGTCGGATCAAGTGCGGATAAAATCGAGAAATCAGGTCGCGGGCTCAGATCCGGAGCTCTGTGGTCCAGGGGGGGAGTTGACCCGGGGGTCAACGTCCCCCGTGGTCCAATCAGAGCAGGCCATGTCAGAAAGATTTAAAATTCGATTTAAAATAGAAAATGGCCTAATTATTAAAAACTCAAAACATAAAAAATGTTTATTTTATTTTTTTTCTATTTTTTGTGATTTTTAATTATTTTTTTGAAATAAAAATAAGGTATATACAATATGGTACTATTTATAGGTATATAACCAATATAGTTTTAAATTTTTGATTTTTAATTAATTATTTTTGTACAATCCTATTCACATTTTATATTTTATATATTTATAGCATAAAATTAGGAATATTTTGGTGTTTTTATTTTATTTTTATTATTTATGTACAAGGGTTAAATAAATAGATATATACATTTATATACATGGTATATATACAATGTTCTTTTTTATTTTTATTTTTGTTCTTTTTATTTTATTTTTGTTTTTAAGGTTTTTATTTTATTTATTTACACCATGAAATATAGAATATATACAAATTTTTATGGAATTAATTTATATATTTACAAGGTGAAATAAATAAAAGTGTGGTCTTATGTACATGGTGGATATGTACAAGGAAGGTTATTTTTATTTTCTTTTTAATTTTTCTATTTTTATTTTGATTTTGTATTTACAAATATTTACAAGCCCATTTTATTTTTTTTTGGAGGAAAATATTTTTATTATATTTACAGGTATATTTACACACATGAGCTCCCTATCTCTCTCTACTTGGGCTTTTATGCGGTCATGCCCATGTTGAGCCCTCCCTTGGGCCCTCCCTTGGGTTTAGGTTGCTCAATATTTATTCTAAATATTTCCCTCTTTTTCTTTTAACTCTTTATTCTTTTATTTTTGCACAAAAACATGCTAATTATTACTTTTTACACTATGCATGCTCTTGGGTAATTATTTGTATTTACAAGTATCTACATGCATTTGCAAAGGTTTTTGTAGCTAAAATATAAGAATAAAGAGTGATGAATGAGTATTCATCACCCCCCTATACTTAACTTTGCTAGCCCCTTAGCAAACACTTATTTGAAAAAGAAGTGAAAAAGAGAAAGAAAAAGAAAAAGAGGAGAATGTACATGGATCAAGGTTGAATATTAAACTTGCCTTCATTAAATTGAATTATGGAGCTCGATCAGATCTTTGGATTATTAATGTGTCGGAACCTTATTTGGACTTAAGTTTAAAACTCAACAGCCTCTAAGTTCCACTAATCTATAACCAGGACTCCTCAACAATCCAGATCAGAACAAGTCATCAAACACAAACCCTGAAGACCCTGAATCTTTCCTTGTACTGTGAATGTGAAATGTAAGCTCTCCACCTCAGAATTGGCAACTTGACAACCCTCCCCAACAAGGTAACTCTATGACCCCAATCTGGCCACTCTTTCCTCGACGAGCGGGGTATTCCCTTCTAAGTTCAAGTTCAACCGGCTCAAGAAGAGGGGGAAGAATAGAATGGACCATGGTCAGTGTAGCCATGTATCCTTGGGAGCTCAACCAGTGTAGCCAAGTCTCCCGGCTGCAAGCTACATAAGGTGGGACATGAATCTCAAGCTTTGCTTATTGCACCATATACATACTACGGTGGGATTATCATTTTCTATCAGACCCACCACTTTTTTGGAGTTATTTTCTTTTTGCATTTTTTTTCAAGTGCATCTATACTATATACATGTGCAGCATATATACAAGGAGTTTTTCCTCTTGAGCCAGTAGACTATCCCTCTTTTGAAGCATTACTGCTACCCACAACTCCCGTCGTTAGACCTCATGGCAACCAGACCAAGTTGAGACGCACTTCCTTCACTAAAAGAAGAAGAGAGGTTCCGCCTAGAAGTACTATCCTCATATGCTACCCCAAGTCAAGGAAGACTGCCTCCTCACCACCTCATCCGTAGAGAGCTCGGTGCTAAGTGCGGTGTCCAAGTAAAGACATTGTCTATATGAGTCATGTGTGTGTTGTTAAGTGCTCTACTTAGGCTCATTGAGATGACATGTGATCATAGCCTAGTGGACTCAAAGAATTAAGTCACCATGGACCTGAAAAGCCTTAACCCTAAGCCCTATAAGGTTCCTCTTAGAAATTAAGTTGATTAAGATCTTAATCAAGCTCCATTTCCCAATTTAACTCCAGGCTAGTTTAAATGTCAACTATAATCCGAAAAAACTATATACAAATACACAAAGATGCTATTTACACAATTTTTACAAACATGCAAAAATTTTTGAAAAATGTTTTGAAATCATGGATGGATGCATGAATGCAAGTTTTGCAAAATATTTACACACATTTACACAAGATTTTTGCAAACTTTTGATTTTCACAACATTTTGGAAAAATTTTGTACTATATACATAATTTTGATATGAAAATATTTACACAAACTTTACACAAAAAGTTTTTGAAAACATTTTTACAAAAATAATTTGTACAATAGCTATGTATGTGCAATAAAAGAATGATTAATTACAGGGAAAAAATTTTATTTTTTGTGAATTTTTAATTTTAATTTTTGTGAATTTTTAGGGTTTTTAGCCAATTTTATTTATTAACACACTCACGCAAAGTACGAGTTATGGCTAAAGTATATATGAAATATATACACACCCCCCTATACTTAGCTCGAACGATGTCCTCAGAGTCAAGAGCGATGAAGAAGACATAACTCGTGCTATGTATAGGGAAGTGAAAAGGAAGGCTATATACAAAGAAGAATGAATGAAAAGGAAATCAAGAAGATCTCGGCTTTTCCCCCTATACTTAGGATCAAATAATCCTAAGTATAGCAGGCTGTACATAAAGGGAAAACCGAGTGAAGAATGTACAGGGTCTACCCCCCTATACTTAGGGTAAAATATCCCTAAGTATAGGCAGCAAAACAGGGGTAAATAAAATCAAAAGAAATACTCAAAGGTCCTACATCCCCCTATACTTAGGGTAAAGTACACCCTAAGTATAGCATAATCAAAGATGATAAACGGGATGTGGGACTAAAGAATGTAATGATATGGACATCTGGATCTATACAGGTCGGGAGAACAGTGATAATCAAGCGTGAGATGCAATAGATGTGAGTCAAAAGACCACATCTCACGCAAAATGAATAGGGGCAACATCAACGACCTGCGGCTCATGATCTAGAAATGGCTTGAGCCGCTGGCCGTTCACTCGAAAGGTACTCTCAGAAGACAACTCGGATATGTCAATGCTACCATTGTCGTGTACCTTTCTCACCAGATAAGGTCCCTTCCATTTGCTATGTAGATTCCCTGGAAATAGACGAAGCCTAGCATCAAACAACCATACTCTCTGTCCAGGCTCAAAATGCTTGTGGCTGATGTGAGAATCATGCCACTCCTTCACTCTCTCCTTGTACTGTAGGCTGTTTGAGAAGGCGGTATCTCTAAGCTCCTCCAAGGCTGCTAACTCTGCCCTCCTTTGGTCTCCTACACTATCTGTGACTGCCCAAAGTGACCTGTGTCTCAGCTCAACAGGTAAAAGGCACGGCTTGCCATATACGAGGCGAAAGGAAGATGTGCCCAAAGGTGTCTTGAAAGACGTCCTATACGCCCACAAGACCGAGTCCAAAAGCTGTGACCAATCCTTTCGGTCATGGAGGACGACTTTCTGCAAAATAGTCTTGATCTCCCTGTTCGACAACTCGGCTAGACCATTCGTTTGTGGATGGTATGGAGTGGCAACTCGATGGTCTATGCCGAACTCGCTAGCAAGGGACTTCACCTGGTCGTTGATGAAATGAGACCCCCCATCTGAAATCAACACTCGAGGAACTCCGAACCGCGTAATGATGTGTTTCCTCAAAAATCTGCAAACTGTCCTGGCATCAGCGGTTCCGGAGGGGATGGCCTCAACCCAACGACTCACATAATCAACGGCTAACAGAATGTACTCAAATCCCTGACTCTTAGGGAATGGACCCATGAAATTGATGCCCCATGCGTCAAAAACCTCATAGAAGTGAATGGGGTGCATCAGCATCATATCACGCTGTCCACAAGTGCCCATCCTCTGACAGTCAGTACACCTCTTCACGAACTCATCAGAGTCCTTGAAGAGGGTAGGCCACCACAGACCGGATTGGAGCACTTTCTGTGCCATTCTCCTCCCAGAGTGATGTCCTCCTGCCTCAAGCTTGTGGCAGTAAGTGAGGACGCTATGGTGCTCCTCCTGAGGAATGCACCTATGCCAGACGCTATCCCCTCCTTCGTGGTAAAGGATGGGATCCTCCTAGTTGTAGGACTTTGCCTTCGCGAGAAAGGTCTCAAGCCTCTGCCTGGGCCAATCTTGTGGAACTTTCTTAGCAACAAGAAAGTTTACAATATCGGCATACCATGGGAGAGAGGCGATAGCAAGGATCGCCTCATCTGGGAAGGTCTCACAAATCGGGTCAATCTGCTCAGAATCCTCAAGCTGCTCTAATCGGGAGAGATGATCCGCCACCACATTCTTGACTCCAGGCTTATCCTTAATCTCAATGTCGAACTCCTGGAGTAGAAGGATCCATCTAGTCAGTCTGGCTTTGGCATCCTTCTTTGCCATGAGGTATCGGATGGCGGTATGATCAGTAAACAGGGTCACTCTAGATCCAATAATGTACGATCTGAACTTATCTAGGGCGAACACTACGGCTAGCATCTCCTTCTCTGTGACTGTGTAGTTCCGCTGCGCGGAATCCAATGTGCGGCTAGCGTAGTGGATAGCAAATGGAACTCCATCCCTCCTCTGTCCCAGCACGGCCCTCACGGCAAAATCGAAGGCATTCGTCATGATCTCGAATGGGAGAGACCAATCAGGCGGCTGAAGAACAGGAGCCTCAACAACACATCTCTTGAGAGTCTCAAAGGATGAAAGACACTTGTCATCGACAAGGAACTCGGTGTCTTTCGTCAGCAGGTCAGTCAACGATCGGGCAATCCTACTGAAATCATGAATGAATCGTCGGTAGAAACCGACGTGCCCCAGGAATGACCGTAACTGCCGTAAATTGGACGGCGGTGCGAGTTTTCTAATGACATCTACCTTGGCTGGATCAACCTCCATGCCCCTGTTGGAGATGATGTGGCCAAGCACCGTCCCTTGAGTCACCATGAAGTGACTCTTCTCCCAAGATAACACCAAGTGAACCTCTATACATCGCTGAAGGACTCGGTCTAGGCAGTCAAGACAGGAGTCGAATCTGTCACCGTAAATCGAGAAATCATCCATGAAGACCTCCAAGCACTCCCCTACCATGTCCGAAAAGATCGACAGCTGATAACCACGAATATTCTACAAGGGTCACCATGAATAATATAAAAAGTGTCGCTGAGGCGACCGCTCGTAGAATACCCGAGTTAATCAGCAACTAACCCACAATAAAAGAATAAAAACAATTGAGTCCCAAAAATGTGAATTTAACTTTATTACTCTACCATAAAATGTACAGCGACAAGCATGTAGAGGTCGAACCACAGAGAGCAACACAAAATGCAATAGCCTACACGAGCTACAGAGTCATCCTTGTGTGAAGTGGGTTTTTAATTTTATAAATTTTTTATATTTATTTTTTTTGTTTTTATTTGATTATATATATATTATATTTTTTTGGTTGTTTTTAATACTATAATTAGGTATGTATAAAATATAATTTATAAATATATGTATACCCATAGAGGGTTAGTATATAGCTTGTAATACATACAATATAGATAGGTGTATATAAGTATGATAAAATATTTTTTTTATATTTTAGGATTAATAAATATATATAAATACATATAAGTAGTGATATATATATATATATATATATATATCTTTTTTTTGTTTTAGGGAGTACATATATATACATATATAGGGATACTATAATATTTATAAAAATACTCAAAAATAGTCGAAAATTTAGGAATAAAGTCTTTTTGGGATTTTCATGATTTTTTATTGTTTTTGTGATTTTTGGGCATTTTTCAACATCTTTTTCATATTTTTAAATAGCAAGATAAGAGCAAACAGTGGAATAGGGTCTGGCTGTCAGAAAAATAGGCATTAAAAAAAGCTAACAGCCTCAAAAAATTTCCACACTATTTTTCTAATAAAGATAATAAAATATAGCATAAATAGGGACCGAGTTCATATTTTTTTTATTTTTCTTTGATTTTATACATTTTTTTGAAGTTTTTGGGTGTTTTTGAATTTTGAAGGTTTTCTTTTTGAGATTTTTATGGATTTTTGGACTGATATTGAAATAGGTCAAAATACACCATAGATAATTTTTTTGGGATTTTTCGAGGGGTTTTAATATTTTTTTGGTATTTTATAAGCTAGACAATAAATAAAATGCATGTTTTTTATTTTTAATAAATGCAAAAATGCAACAAAATTAAAAATTAAAAATATGGCGTGCAAGAGCAACCAAACAAGAGCTTATGTCTTTTTTTGCAAAATTTTTCGAAGAAATATGAAGCTCAAAATAAATAGACAAAGCATTCAAAAATAAATGGCCTAACAGGGGTATTTTTGCAAATAAAATAATTGACAGGGGCATACATGCAAAAATTACAATAAAAATGAACGTTAACTTTTATTTTCAGGACCATTTTACAATTACAAAAACACGACAGGGTTTAAGTGCAATTTTCACGTGCCTCACGTGGTTGCTGCACGTGAGGCGCGGAGGGACTAAAAAGTAAATACACAAACATCAGGGGGTGTTCTGCAAATTTTACAAGTTATTTACAACGTGACTTGTTATTTTTGGGATTAAACTATAAATACAAAAAGCGGGGGGCTAGATGTGAAATTTACCACCTAAAGGCGCATCATCCTGCAGCGCTGGGCGCGCCACTTATCCACGTGTCGCCCATCGGACGGCGGATGCCGGTTCGTCGATGAAGGGTCCTGATTAGAAGCTCCTGGCTGATCTGACGGTGGACGCATGTCTTCATCGAACGGTCGTCGTTCAATATGGGCCTCGCCTCCCAATCCAACGGCGCTGAAGGTGACTGGAAGAACGGGGAAGAAGCTCGCCCCCGGCGAGCTTTGATCGAGCAGCTCAGGGTCCTCCGGGCACGTCCCGCGCATCTTAAGTGCTCTGGACATAGCTGGGAAGCTTCCGCGTCGTCTGATGGTGTTCGCATGGCTCCTGGAGGTCCGAGTCGTTCGGTCGAGGTCGGTGAAGAAGGGGACCCCCAAGAACCTCTTCCTGGATCGATTCGAGCCCAGATGGGCTCTATCCTTCGTGGTACCTGCATAGGAAGAACCGGGGGCGAGAGGGCTACCTCCTCGACCCGGGGTTTTGAAGCTTGGCAGCGAGATGAAGTGGGGCGGAGGGGCTCCGGCGTACGGCGGAGGAGGAGCCCCGATTCGCCAACACCGAAGGTCCTGGGTTGGACCAAGATGTGCATTCGATGGAGAATGCGACGAGGAACGAAATGGGATGCAGATGGCGGGCGGACACAGTCGGTTTCACGGTGAAGAAGTTGCTGGAGAGAAGCTCCGGCGAACTTCGAATTTGGATTTTTACGCTAAGGGAATTAACTAAAGCCTAATCTAATAACTGGAATGGAAAGCTAGCATTAAAAACTAACTAAAAAGCATAAAAAGGGACAGCTCTTATACATGGGGGCCTCCAGGGAGCAGGGCGGACGCCGGAGCTCCGCCGCGACAAAATCTTCCTCCCTCCGGCCGATTCGAGGCACCAGCACACCCCCCCTGTCACGAGGAATGTCCTAGGACTGGAATCAAGGATTAAGGTTGGATTAAAAGTGGCCAAATTCGAGGAAGGAGGCGGAGCTACTTATTTATACACATTGGCAAGGGGCCTTATTAACCGGCGATTATTGACTGATCCAATGAGTATCTGATTGATCTAAGATTTTGGCGGGCGTCATGGATGATCAGAGGGCAATTCTTGTGAAGGAAGCGAGCTTGAACGATGGAAGGGATGGCCGCAAAAATTGGAGGAAAATCGGGGAGTTGACAGTTCAGAGGCGCCAGACAAGGGATGGGACAGTTGACCAGGGGGTCAACGAAGGCCAGCGCCTCATTGGTCCACGTCAGCCGCTACAAGACAAAATAGATCTGATTAGAAATTGATTTATTTGACATAGCAAACGATTTTATTATTTTTTCTTATAAAATAAAAATGTGCATTATTTCATCTAGTATATTTTTATGATTTTTATAGAATTTTTCGAAGCGATTTATTATGATTTTAATTTAATAATGTGTATATGTATGTATTTACATGTATTTTTGGGTATTTTAATTTTAATTTATTTATTTTTTTTATTATTTTATTTGTTTATTTTATAAATTTATAATTTATTTTTGTGAGTATAAAGGTATTTTTATTTAATTTTTAGGAGTTTATTTACATTTTAAAATAAATAGGTATAGGTATATGTAGGTATCCTTATAGGTATTTTACCTATGTGTTTTGTATTCTTAATTTATTTAATATATTTTCTTGATTTTTATTTTGGATTTACATTTTTAGTGAGTTATGTATAATGTATTCATTATTATAAAAATATAAAAGAATAAAAGAATCAAGGAATAAAATCCTTTTTATTTATATAAAGATATATAGTATAGGTATTTTATCTATGAATTTTGTAGACTTGTTTTATTTTTGAAATTATTTTTGGTTTTCCTTTACTTTTAATGTGTGTATGCATTATATACATCATTTACAAAATTCTAAAATTATAAATTTGTTGCAATAATGAATAATGAATAAATGTATTAATTTATTCAGGTATTATGTACAAGGAGGGCCAAAAACCTAACTTTTGCACATGGACTCCAAAAATTATGAAACCAAGTTTATTAAATAGTTCTTAGAATGCTATATACAATTAAAGGTGAGTTTGGTGATTTGGAGTTTTTATTTGCAAGATATGGGTCTGTGAAGTTGATTTTTTTGCTTTTTATTCTGTGTATAAAATGTACACTGAGTCTTATTTTTACACAAACTCAATTTTGTAATTTTATTTACATTATTATCTACAACTTTATGAACAAAGTGTCTTTATTTGATGAATAAATAATTATGTACAAAATAGGTGTCAAAAATGCATAAATAAATGAAGAAATAAATGAGGTATTTATTGTACACTGGCCCTTATCTCCCCCTACTTTATTCCTTGTCGACCAATACCATGCTGGCCTTGGTCTCGGGGTTTGAGTCATAAAATATTTGCAATATTTTATTCCTTTTTCTTTTCTCCTCTTTATTCTATAATTTTGGCATTAAGAACCTTATTTAATGTGTAATTAATACAATGAATCATGAATGCTATTATGTACAATTTGATGCTATTTACATGCATTTGCTGGGAGTTTTGAGGCCAAAATGATAGAATAAAGGTGATGAAATGGAGATTCATCACCCCCCTATACTTGCCTTTGCTAGTCCCTAGCAAACACTTATGCAATAAGTACAAAACGAATAAAGAAAAGAAAAAGGAGAATTAAAGAAGGATAGAGTGAATAGGGGTGCTTTCAGTGCAATGCATGTCTTTACAAAATCTGAATTTGGAGCTCCTGTCAGCCTTGGGTGTAGATGTGTGTGGAACCTAGTCGGGAACCAGCTCTAAAATACAACAGCCTTCGATAGTCACAGAACTCGGTTCAACCCTCCTCAATAGCCTGGTCAGAACCAGTCTACATCATACGCAAACCCTTATAACTATGAAGCTGACCTGTACAATGTAAGTGATAGTGGCTCTCCCCAACTGAAATGACAAAGGAACTGACTTCTCCAGAATGACAACCCAATGATTCCCCAGTCCAACAGCTCTTTCCTCGAGGAGCAGGGTATTCCCTTCTAAGTTCAAGTGGCAACCAGCTCAAGAGGAGGGGGTGAAGAGAAGAATGGACGGTAGCCAGTGTAGCTACCTATCCTGGGATGCAAGACCAGTGTAGTCAAGTCATCCAGCTGCAGGCTCACATATTTGTCTTTGGAACTCAAGCTTGCTTATTGAATTTGTACATACTTTGCAGGCATTTTATTTTTGTACAGGCCTGACCATTTTTTTAACATACTATTCACAGCAGCATTTACATAAGGAGTTTTTCCTCTTGAGCCAGTAGACTATCCCTCTTTTGAAGCTTTATTGCAACCCATAATCTCCCGTCTTTAGACCTCGTGGCTATTGGACCAGGTTGGGGTGCACTTCCCTCCCTAGAAGAGGATGAATGTTTCCACCCGTGTGCGTCTCAGACTGGCAAATCCAACCCCCTCACCACTCCAACTGAGTTGAGCCACGTGAAAGGTGCAAGTGTCCAAGTTAGGTCACGGTCGGCAAGAGTCATACGTGTGTCTCGAAAAGTTCTAGTTAGTCCACTGAGGTGACTTGAACCCAGCCCTGATTTCTCAAAGAATTAAGTCTGCATAGACCTGAAGTACCTTAAACCTAGTTCCCATAAGGTTCCGGTGCAATTAGGTGCGGTAAGGTCCAACCAAGCTCCAATTTGAGACTTTATTAGACTGATTCAATCATCAAGCTCACTCAAAAAGAATATGAATGGTATGCTTATGCTATGCACAATGAATGATGCAATTTTTCAAAAAAATATTTTTACATAAAGAATTTTTGCAAATAAACTAAGAACTGGACACATACAAAAAGTATATACAATTATTTACACGGATGTACCGCTTTATCTACAAAATGTATGACTTTCTAAAAACTTTACAGGTTTGAATGAAGTAGTTTATTTAGAATTGCACAGAATGAATTGTATGTGTCTTATTTATGATTTACAAGTATTTGCAATGGTGTTCTTATTAGTTTTTGAAAATAATTTTGCAAACTATAGTACACGATAATTTTTGCGATCATTTACACACATTTGAAAACTATTTTTGCAAAGAATTTTCACACTATATATATAATTTTCACAATAGTTTTGGCAAGCATATTTGCACATAGGTTTTTCAAATCCTTTCTTCCACACAAAGAAAAAGTTTTTCAATCAAAACATTTTCACACATTTGAAATCATTTCACATCAATTTTTTCAAAACTGGTCACACTATTTTTTTCAAATCATCTTGTATAGGTATCTGATTTATTAATCAGTATGTACAAAAGAAGAGAAACTGTTATTAGATTTACAATATGGTTTTATAAGTTTTTATTTCTGATTATTCCTTATTTACAAATGAGAGATTTCTGTGCGGACTCCTCAGACTTATTCAAGAATCCTTTCCAAAAGATTTTTGAGAACTCCAGTCCAAAATAATTCTTGCAAACCTGTACACGCATTTGAAAATCCTTTTACAAAGGTTTTACACAACATAGATAGATTTTTCAAAACCATTTTGACAATCAAATTTTTACAATCATTTGCACACTAATTTTCACACATTTTAGTTTCACTCAAAGAAAATAAATTTTTCACACAAAACTGATTTTTCAAAGGTTGAATATTTGTACACACTATTTTCAAACTATTTTCACAAGATTTTTCAAAGAAAACTTTTTGCACAAAATGCTTTTCTGACTTAATAATCAGTATAATTACAAAGAGTCTGAGGAACTGACAGTCATCTTTCATTATTATAGAGTTATTTTTACACTGTATTTTATATTGAGGTATGAATTATTTTTGAGTATGAGTTATGGCTTATAGTATATACATAGTATATACGACCCCCCTATACTTAGCTTGAGCTATGTCCTCATAGATCGAAAGGAAAAAGCAAAGACATAACTCGTACTGAGTGTGGACAGATCTAAAGAATAAATATGAATGAAATGAATGAATGAGAAGTTGACCGTCCCCCCTGTACTTAGGATCAAATAATCCTAAGTATAGCAGACTGTACAAAAAGCAGGGAGGGTCAAGGGTGGAAATATACAGATCGTACTCAGATTGTCTCCCCCTATACTTAGGGTAAGATACTCCTAAGTATAGACAAGAAGAGGAGACAATGGAGAGGATCAGACCGACATGAAAAACTGTAGGTGCACATCCCCCCTATACTTAGGACAAAGTACGTCCTAAGTATAGAAAACTGTTTACAAGGGCGGCACCTTTTAGATAGGAAAAGGAAAAGAAGGAAAGAAGAAAATCAGAGAAATAGTGGTTGGAGTACATCGTCTAAATCTTTCGATGCCGCAGGTGCTGTGAAGCTGTCATCGTGGTGCACTAACTGAATAGAGTCAACAACGGCCAAGAATGCATCTGGTTCGAGGTAAGGCTTCAGTAGTTGGCCGTTGACGATGAAGGGTTGTGCGTCAGAGGACAATTCTGATATAGCGATGCTTCCATTGTAACGCACTTCACATACTCGAAATGGCTCTGTCCACTTACTCTTTAATTTACTTGGGAATATCCGCAACTTTGCATCAAATAGCCACACTTTCTGTCCAACGCCGAAGGTCTTCCGTCTGATGTGCTGGTCATGCCAGCGTTTCACCTTCTCCTTGTACATCAAGGTGTTATCGTATGCATAGTCTCGGAATTCCAAGAGCCTGTTCAGATCGTCTTTTCTCTTCTGACCACTTCTGCGTGAGTCCAAATTACAACTGTTGATTGCCCAAAGAGATTTGTGGATCAATTCCACGGGCAGATGGCATGGTTTCCCATATACAAGACGATAGGGCGACATGCCCAAGGGAGACTTGTAGGCTGTTCGGTAAGCCCATAGAACTGAGTCCAAGAGTTGAGACCAGTCTTTTCTGTTTAGCCTAACAAGTTTCTACAGTATAGTCTTGATTTCTCTGTTGGATAACTCCGCCATGCCATTGGTCTGCGGATGATAAGGAGATGCGACACGGTGATCGATGCCGTACTCCTTCGTTAACTTCTTGACCTCTTTGTTGATGAAGTGGCTACCCCCGTCTGATATGAGAATCTTTGGTATCCCAAACCGCGAAATGATGTTCTTCTTCAGAAACTGGCAAACTGTTTTGCTGTCGGGGCTCGGGCGGGAATAGCTTCAACCCAACGACTCACATAATCGACAGCAAGAAGGATGTGCTCAAAACCTTGACTGTTAGGGAAAGGTCCCATGAAGTCAATGCCCCATGAATCGAAAATGTCTGCTATCTGAATGATTTTCAGGGGCATTGAGTCTTTGGCAGTAAATGTACCTTTCAGTCGCTGACAGTCAATACATCTTTTGACAAACTCTGTTGCATCCTTGAATAATGTGGGCCACCAGAAGCCACACTGTAGAACTTTTGCTGCCGTACGATCTCTAGAGTGATGTCCACCATATTCGAGCGAATGACAATGCTCGAGGACACTAGATTGCTCCGTCTGAGGGATGCACCTGCGCCAAATACAATCTGCTCCTTCTCTGAATAAAAGAGGATCTTCCCATTGGTAGAAGCGGATGGTCGACATGAATTTGTTCTTTTGGTTCTTCGTCCAATCCGAATGTATTACCCTAGAGGCGAGGTAATTGACTATATCAGCATACCAAGGAAGAGAATCCACTGCTAAGATGGCTTCGTCAGGGAAGGTTTCTGTGATAGGTGCATTGATCAGGGGAGACTCATGTTGTTCAATTCTGGAGAGGTGATCTGCTACCACATTCTGAACTCCAGGCTTGTCCTTGATTTCCAAATCGAATTCCTGGAGGAGAAGGATCCAACGAATCAGTCTTGGCTTGGCATCCTTCTTCTGCTGTAGGTACCGGATAGCAGAGTGGTCCGTGAAAATTGTGACTTTTGATCCCAACAAATAGGATCTGAACTTCTCTAAGGCGAAAACCATAGCCAGCAATTCTTTCTCTGTCACTGTATAATTTCTTTGTGCTTCATCTAATGTTCTGCTGGCATAGTGAATGGCACAGGGCGCTCTGTCTTTCCTCTGCCCAAGAACAGCTCCGACTGCAAAATCTGACGCATCGGTCATTATCTCAAAGGGAAGAGTCCAGTCAGGAGGCTGCAAGATTGGAGCCTGAGTGATGAGCTCCTTCAATTTATTGAAAGCAAGGAGAACTGGCTGATCAACAATGAACTCGGTTTCCTTGCACAAAAGTTCTGTCAGAGGTCGGGCAATGCAGCTGAAATCCTTGATGAATCGTCTGTAAAACCCACATGCCCCAGGAATGACCTCACATTCTTCACGGACTGAGGTGGCAGAAGATATGAAATGACATCCACCTTCGCCGGGTCGACTTCCATGCCACGTTTGGAAACGACGTGGCCCAGCACAATACCTTCAGTGACCATAAAATGGCTCTTTTCCTATGAGAGCACTAAATTGACTTCTCGGCACTTCTGAAGTACTCTGTCTAGGTGCTCAAGACAAGCATCGAAACTATCACCATAGACAGAGAAATCGTCCATGAACATCTCGAGAAAACTTCCTACCATCTCGACGAAGACTGCTAACATGCATCTTTGGAAGGTTGCAGGTGCATTGCACAAACCAAAGGGCATTCTCTTGAAGGCATAGGTGCCGAACGGGCAAGTGAAGGTAGTCTTCTCTTGATCTTCAGGAGCGATCGCCACTTGGTTGTACCCGGAGTACCCATCCAGAAAGCGGAAGAACTCCTTGCCTGCTAATCTCTCCAAAACCTGATCAATGAACGGCAAGGGAAAGTGGTCCTTCTTAGTTGATGCATTGAGACGGCGGTAATCAACGCACACCCGCCAGGATTTGGTACCCGAGTTGAAATTTCCTCTCCTTTGTCATTTGTAACCACGGTAAGCCCTGATTTCTTGGGAACTACATGCAGTGGGCTTACCCATTTAGAGTCGGAGATGGGATAGATGAAGCCTGCATCACACCATTTTGTGATTTCTTTCATGACGACGTCCCGAAGGTTAGGGTTCAGCCTTCTCTGAAATTCGCAGGATGGCTTGGCATCTTCTTCTATATATATATGGTGTGAACACAGAGCTAGATTTATCCCTCGGAGATCTGATACGCTCCA
The DNA here is from genome assembly GCA_037367405.1 of Ottelia alismoides. NCBI lineage: Eukaryota > Viridiplantae > Streptophyta > Magnoliopsida > Alismatales > Hydrocharitaceae > Ottelia > Ottelia alismoides. Next base: position 54,443 of record JAZKJV010006500.1, read on the forward strand.
ACCAAGTGCCTTGCGGTTCTTTTCTAGAACCTCGAGAAGACGAGATTCCTGATCCGGCGTCAGCCTGCTGCTGATGATGACCGGATACATGTGTTCTTCACCCGCAAGGAAAGCATACTTCAGGCCTGCATGAAGTGGCTTGAGTTCTGGCTTTGATCTGTCCACTTTATCTGTCACTTCAGATACCATGCTGGTGGTGGGGTGTACTTTGAGGCTGCTACCATCCTCATCATCCTGTTGAGATCCCAGTGATGCACCGAATGGTTCCGCACTAAGTTGATCATGTTCGGTCTGGAGTGAATGCTCAAGAAGATGTGCCTGCATCTGAGAATCTGTCTCCCAAGAATCATCGGAGCATATGTTGACTGCGCTTTCCAAGTCCTCCTCAAGAGTGAGGATTTCTCGGGTCCATGAATCATCCAATGATAAAGCTGAGTCTCTGATCTCTGCAATAAAATCATAGTCTGCTTCTGATACTGCCTGGCTCTCCTCAGTTGTGGCATTCTGCTCTTTGTTCATGTTTATCGTGATTTGCTGGGTGTTCGAGCTGAAAGTGATCTTCCCAGACCCGTAATCAACCACGGCACCTGAAGTACGAAGGAATGGTCTGCCAAGGATGATAGGGGTCTGGAGCAGGAGTGCAGGCGAGTCCATATCAAGGACTACAAAGTCAGCTGGGAATTTCATTTCCTGCACCTTAACTACCACGTCTTCCAACAGACCTCGGGGCCGCTTGACGGATCGGTCAGCGAACTGAAGGATCATGCGTGTCTGCTTGAGCGGTCCCAGCCCGAATTCTTGCATTATGGACGAGGGCAGAAGGTTGATGGAAGATCCGCTATCCAAGAGAGTGCGCTCGAAGACCTGCTCAAAAATCTCACAACTGATCAGAGGCGCTCCTGTGTCTTGCTTCTTCTGGGGGAGATTGCTGATGGCTGCTACCGTGGCTAAGGTGAGGACATGCCTCTCGACTTGCTGGCGTCTGTTTTCTTGTGCTGGTCGACGCCTGTTAGTACATGCCTCCTTCAGTCCTTTCATTACGGCTGGCATGTATTCCACGGCCTTCAACAGGGGAATCTCAACCGTCAACTTATCCAAAATATCCACAACACCTGGATCAGACAATGCCTTTTTTCGTTTTGCAATTTTTTTGGATTTTTGTATTGCATGAGGAAAAGGAATATGTACACTACTAGCAGGAAAATCAGAGTTCTTATTTACATCAAAATCATCGCCCATAGAATGTTGTACATCCGATCTACAAAAAGGAGTACAAGTTGGATCTTGGCATGCTGGTGTTGTTGGGCGATCAAAAAGAGTAGCGTCTGCTCCATCGGCTGGTGAGGGATCGGCTGCTGCTGGCGGCTCCTCCAATGCTGGCGCGGCTTCGCTTATGCTACGAGCTTCTTTTTGTTGTTTTTGTTTTTACTGATTTTTTTGTATTTTTGGCTGAGGTTGCTGTTGACATGGCACGACGGCTGGACTGGCTTCTCCTTCTTCTTCCTCCTCACCCGCCCCTGGAGCTGGCACGGCTGATGCGTAAGATGACGATCCACCTGTTTCTTTATTCACCCCACATCTGGTAGTAGCAGGCGGAGGCAAGGCCCTACCGCTCCTGAGAGTAACAGCATTAGAATAAACAGTAATATCATTATCAGACACGGACTGGACATCACATTCTACCTGCTCTTTCTTCTTGAAATTATTGGGGTTCGCTTCGACCTGCGCCGGAATGGTAGTTCGGGTGGCGGTCAGGTCATCAAGTCATTTTGTCATCTCTGCTAGCCCTTTAACAAGCTGGGCCAGACACTCCATGGTGGGATTCGCAGGGGACACTTCAGAAGATTCAGCGTGCAGACCACGCTGCTGTTGGGTAGATGGGTGGGAAGGCTGTTGCTGGTGGTGCTGCTGGGGTGGAGCAGGAAGTTGAAGTTGTTGGTAGGATGGAGGAGAATACTGCTGATATTGCTGAGAGGGGGCAGCCGCGTACTGGTGGTACGGCTGTGGGTGGCGGTACTGCGGCTGCTACTGGTAAGGAAAATTCTGCCTCCACCGCTGTGCAAACTGGGGAGGCTGCTGGTACTGCTGGTGCTGCTGGGAGGATTGACCAAAACAACCACCCTGAGGTTGGTGGTACTGTCGATTGTCAAATTGCTGGCCCTGGGATTGTCCCTGAAGACGGGTCGGCTGTGCATCATGAGTCCATACCCCATTCACTTCTTGAATCAGGAGTGGTGGAGGGAAGACTGGATCAGGTACAGAAAGGAACTCTGGTTGGTATACTACCATCTGCTGCTGCGGCGGGCCCTGGTCGGGCGCCTGCACGTAGTATACGTGCTGGACTGCCGGTGGTTGCTGGCTCGGCCGAGGCTGATGCTGCGGTTGCTGCTCGTCCTTCTTCTCAACGGGAGCTTCCGATGGTGTAGCCGACTGGACAGAGTTGATGGTGCCGACCAACAGTTCAAGGTACTTGTTGATCTGATCTAGCTTGTCCAGGTTCTGGGTCCTCTTCTCGATCACAGTGAGTTTCTCGAGGTCCTGTGATCGCTTCTCGATGATATCGACTTTAGAGAGATGGCCCTCGATGATGCTGAGGTTGGAGCTCTCATCTCTCTTTGTTTCCTTGGATGCAGCCATGTGAACTTGCTTCTGGAGGATTTGGGGTTGCTTCTGATACGCCTTGGATGAAGATAGGGCGGCCTCTCCTTTGGCCATTTCTTCGAAAATCTTCCAGACTACATCTTCATCCTTATTAAAATGGGAACCCCCACATGCTGCATCCACAAGCCATTGGCTTTCAATGTTCAGTCCCCCAAAGAAATGCTGGACCAAGCTGGTCTTAAGGATCTCATGGTGGGGACACTTCTCCTGCAGGTCAGTGAATCTCTCCCAAGCTTCATGTATCGACTCATGGGGTCCTTGGGTGAAATTAATGATACGGGCTCGCATCTGGTTGAGCCGACTGAGAGGGTAATACTTGTGCTGGAAGGCGGACTTCAACTCCTCCCAGGTCGTCACGACCTTCCCCAGATGGTTGACCCAATAAAGGTCCTTGTCCTGTAAGCTGAATGGGAATGCCATCATCTTGACAATGTCCAGAGGGACATTGGAATAGTGAGTAGTGTGGCAGATGCGGGAGAATTGCTGCAGGTGAATGTACGGCTCCTCGCTTGTGTTTCCATGAAATGCTGGGAGAAGGGCAATAAACTGGGGCTTCAGCTCAAAGTGAGCGTGTACCGGTGGAATGAGAATCCACTCGGTCATCTGGTTGTCTCCCGGATTGTATGTTTCTTTGAATGTCGGCTTTGGTGGTGGTAATTCAAGGCCATCATCAGGAGGACCACCACCTCCACCTCCACCTCCTCCTCCCCCTCCTCTGCCTCCTCTGCCTCTGCCTCCATCGTCACGGTTCATCATGTCATTCAACATATCATGGAATGCAGTCTGTGTCAGGGCCTGCTCGGTCAGCTGCTGCTGGATGGCCTGGATAGATGCCAGTAACTGTGCATTGACTTGGTTCTGATCTGGCACCTGTCCCTCTAGTTGGGGTGGCTGCTGACCCTTGCCCTTTCCTCCTGGAGCCATGTCAGGGTCTGAGTCGGACGAGATGAACTCCGGAGTAGTCTCCAGGGCTCGCACTGTCTTCTATCTGCAGAATGAGATAGTCCGGATCAGATCACTTGCAATTAACTTTCAGCTGCCGTGATTAAGCTGGAATTCAGGTCAACCCCAGCATGTTGTGAATGGAAAAGGATATAGACTGTAATCGACGTCCATTCACAACGGCGGAAGTGGGACAAAAGTGATCCCAGTTTATTGGATGGCCAAGAGAAAGGTAGAAAACGAGGAGTCTGGAGATTGATCCGCAAAGTCTGGATTGGGTTCTCAGGAACCGCCTCGAACTTATTGGCGGAGTTGAGTCCATGGAATCGATGTGGTTGTCGGCATGGTCCCGACGGAAACCATCCATGGATCAACTCCGCGAAGCACAAGAGAAGATTGGATGTTGGATGAAAGACACGATGGTCAACGAGAATAAAAGGAGTGTAAAACAGTAGAGAGGCTCGGTTGAGCGGGGTGGTCAAAGGGAGAAACAACAAAATGTGAGCAAATACGCGGGACTTGATCTTTGAACCTTAATCTAGATCCATACAAACACAATACAAAATCGGGTTCACCAACTCACGCCATGTGAAGCCGTAAAAGCTTGACTATTTATTATCTTTTCATTTTTAGAGTTGTGATTTTCAGGCATATCTTATAACAAGTCCTTAGTACGCTACCCTATAGGAGAGAGAGTACTGTCAGAAGAGTATCCCGTACTTGTCCTCCTCTTGTGTAACCTGTAGTCTGTACTTTTTGGAGTCCTTGTAACCCTTCCTGGATCCCTACTCAGCCAAAGAAAAGAGAGAGGAAGCCGATAGGCAAAACCAATACTTCGGTTCTCGCTCGCAACGGAATCACCCGTGAGCGTGCAAGAACCTACTCGGATGCAGGACAATGAGACAGACACCCCCGTGAAGGCGTGGCCTATGCTCAATACTTCGGACAGGGTCGATGCTCTCACAACAGAGATTCACCATTGGTGACGAAGTCCTACTCGCCTACGTACGATAGAAGCGCCATTACTTCGGAAATCTAGGTGATACACAAGGAAGTTGCAGACTGGGTTTTGGGCTTTAATCCTTAGGGGTCGCACTCGCTCAAGGGAGTAGGGTTTTGGTCCCCCTCCAAGGTACCTGAAAACAATGAGGGCTTTATGAACCCGGTACAATGATAGTCCATTACAGATTTTAATTAAGGTCAAAGTTTATTTAGCAGTCCCCTTGTTTTATTTTTTTGGTTTTCACTTTTTTTGAGTCTGTTTCATACCAGCGCCTAACGTTTTTGTAGATTTCCATTCAAGTCCTAGCTGCTCAAAATCAGAGGGAGATAGCGGAAAAGCCGTGCAAGTGGTTCCATGATGGAAATCTCACCATTGAACCGAATGATGCATGCTGAGTTAGAAGACTTACAGTGCATCCCATCTCTCTCCATGCGGTATGCAAAACAGAATTTTTAAACCTATCTACATGTCGGTATGCAAGGCACAAAATCGCCCTAAACATTAGCTGCTATTAGAGTGAAGAACCATAAGTCGTTCATTTATCTCTAGCCCGAAAGGGTCCGGTCTTGGCTCACCCCTCCTCTGCTCAACACATTGAGGGTAGGAGAAAGCGCTTTACAGGGTTCGCTACGGCACAGAGGGCTAAGAGATAAATGAACGGTTTGTTTAAGTTTGACTAGATCCAAGCGAAGTAGACTATAGGAACATGCATTCTTATTAATGTTTGGACCTAGCTACCGAGTCAAGCAACCTATATCTAGGGGCTCCAAGCACACAAAACAAAGTAAAAGAAAGGCGGAAAGCTCAAAACTTCGGAAAACAAAATAAAAGAAGGCGATGAAAACTCGGAAAGCCGCGATGAGGCCCCCAGGTGAACAATCACCCGGGCACTGGACCTCATTGTGAAGAGTAGAGTCCTGTTTAATTACATGCCAAAATTGTCTCTCTCTCACCATAAATTACAAAATAAATAATCCTAAGTGTTCTAATCCTATCTAATCCCTCTCTCTTTGCTTCCTTGGTGCTCTCTCCAGATGGTCATGGGAAGAGGACCATCCTCCTCCAAGCTTGGCTGCATTGGCCTCCTAAGAAGCCATCCTCGCGTGGCGGGCCCTCGCATCAAAGTCACAAAAAGAGTGCATTAGTATGGCTCAACAAATAAAATAGAGCAGATAAAATAATCACAAGACATAAATCAATGAAGCACGGTGATTAATATCAATAAAAATAGCTGCTCAAAAATGAATGATGAATCAAGACTTTTATACCAGAATGACAAAATGAATTAGGCTATGCTCATTGCTCCCCGGCAACGGTGCCATCTGATAACCACGAATATTCCACAAGGGTCACCATGAATAATATAAAAAGTGTCGCTGAGGCGACCGCTCGTAGAATACCCGAGTTAATCAGCAACTAACCCACAATAAAAGAATAAAAATAATTGAGTCCCAAAAATGTGAATTAATCTTTATTACTCTACCATAAAATGTACAGTGACAAGCATGTAGAGGTCGAACCACAGAGAGCAACACTAAATGCAATAGCCTACACGAGCTACAGAGTCATCCTTGTGTGAAGTGGGTTTTTAATTTTATAATTTTTTTTATTTTTATTTGATTATATATATTATATTTTTTTGGTTGTTTTTAATACTATAATTAGGTAATGTATAAAATATAAATTTATAAATATATGTATACCCATAGAGGGTTAGTATATAGCTTGTAATACATACAATATAGATAGGTGTATATAAGTATGATAAAATATTTTTTTTATATATTTTAGGATTAATAAATATATATAAATACATATAAGTAGTGATATATATATATATATATTTCTTTTTTTTGTTTTAGGGAGTACATATATATACATATATAGGGATACTATAATATTTATAAAATACTCAAAAATAGTCGAAAATTTAGGAATAAAGTCTTTTTGGGATTTTCATGATTTTTTATTGTTTTTGTGATTTTTGGGCATTTTTCAACAATTTTTAATATTTTTAAATAGCAAGATAAGAGCAAACAGTGGAATAGGGTCTGGCTGTCAGAAAAATAGGCATTAAAAATAGCTAACAACCTCAAAAATTTTCCACACTATTTTCTAATAAAGATAATAAAATATAGCATAAATAGGGACTGAGTTCATATTTTTTTTATTTTTCTTTGATTTTATACATTTTTTGAAGTTTTTGGGTGTTTTTGAATTTTTAAGGTTTTCTTTTTGAGATTTTTAGGGATTTTTGGACTGATACTGAAATAGGTCAAAATACACCATAGCTAATTTTTTTGGGATATTTCGAGGGGTTTTAATATTTTTTGGTATTTTATAAGCTAGACAGTAAATAAAATGCATGTTTTTTATTTTTAATAAATGAAAAAATGCAACAAAATTAAAAATTACAAATATGGCGTGCAAGAACAACCAAACAGGAGCTTATGTCTATTTTTGCAAAATTTTTCGAAGAAATATGAAGCTCAAAATAAATAGACAAAGCATTCAAAAATAAATGGCCTGGTAGGGGTATTTTTGCAATTAAAATAATTGACAGGAGCATACATGCAAAAATTACAATAAAAATGAACGTTAACTTTTATTTTCAGGACCATTTTACAATTACAATAACATGGCAGGGTTTAAGTGCAATTTTCACGCGTCTCACATGGTTGCTGCACGTGAGGCGCGGAGGGACTAAAAAGTAAATACACAAACATCAGGGGGTGTTCTACAAATTTTACAAGTTATTTACAACGTGACTTGTTATTTTTGGGATTAAACTATAAATACAAAAAACGGGGGGCTAGATGTGAAATTTACCCCCTAAAGGCGCATCATCTTGCGGCGCTAGGCGCGCCACTTATCCACGTGTCGCCCATCGGACGGCGGATGCCGGTTCGTCGATGAAGGGTCCTGATTAGAAGCTCCTGGCTGATCTGACGGTGGACGCGTGTCTTCATCGAACGGTCGTCGTTCAATCTGGGCCTCGCCTCCCGATCCAACAGCGCTGAAGGTGACTGGAAGAACGGGGAAGAAGCTCGCCCCCGGCGAGCTTTGATCGAGCAGCTCAGGGTCCTCCGGGCACGTCCCGCGCATCTGAAGTGCTCTGGACGTAGCTGGGAAGCTTCCGCGTCGTCTGATGGTGTTCGCATGGCTCCTGGAGGTCCGAGTCGTTCGGTTGAGGTCGGTGAAGAAGGGGACCCCCAGGAACCTCTTCCTGGATCGATTCGAGCCCAGATGGGCTCTATCCTTCGTGGTACCTGCATAGGAAGAACCAGGGGCGAGAGGGCTACCTCCTCGACCCGGGATTTTGAAGCTTGGCAGCGAGATGAAGTGGGGCGGAGGGGCTCCGACGTACGGCAGAGGAGGAGCCCCGATTCGCCAAGACCGAAGGTCCTGGGTTGAACCAAGATGTGCATTCGATGGAGAATGCGACGAGGAACGAAATGGGATGCAGATGGCGGGCGGACACAGTCGGTTTCACGGTGAAGAAGTCGCCGGAGCGAAGCTCCGACGAACTTCGAATTTGGATTTTTACGCTAAGGGAATTAACTAAAGCCTAATCTAATAACTGGAATGGAAAGCTAGCATTAAAAACTAACTAAAAAGCATAAAAAGGGACAGCTCTTATACCTGGGGGCCTCCAGGGAGCAGGGCGGACGCTGGAGCTCCGCCGCGACAAAATCTTCCTCCCTCCGGCCGATTCGAGGCACCAGCACACCCCCCTGTCACGAGGAATGTCCCAGGACTGGAATCAAGGCTTAAGGTTGGATTAAAAGTGGCCAAATTCGAGGAAGGAGGCGGAGCTACTTATTTATACACATTGGCAAGGGGCCTTATTAACCGGCGATTATTGACTGATCCAATGAGTATCTGATTGATCTAAGATTTTGGCGGGCATCATGGATGATCAGAGGGCAATTCTTGTGAAGGAAGCGAGCTTGAACGATGGAAGGATGGCCGCAAAAATTGGAGGAAAATCGGGGAGTTGACAGTTCAGAGGCGCCAGACAAGGGATGGGACAGTTGACCAGGGGGTCAACGAAGGCCAGCGCCTCATTGGTCCACGTCAGCCGCTACAAGACAAAATAGGAGATCTGATTAGAAATTGATTTATTTGACATAGCAAACGATTTTATTATTTTTTTCTTATAAAATAAAAATGTGTATTATTTCATCTAGTATTTATTTATGATTTTTATAGAATTTTTCGAAGCGATTTATTATGATTTTAATTTAATAATGTGTATATGTATGTATTTACATGTATTTTTGGGTATTTTAATTTTAATTTATTTATTTTCTTTCATTACTTTATTGGTTTATTTTATAAATTTATAATTTATTTTTGTGAGTATAAAGGTATTTTTATTTAATTTTTAGGAGTTTATTTACATTTTAAAATAAATAGGTATAGGTATATGTAGGTATCCGTATAGGTATTTTACCTATGTGTTTTGTATTCTTAATTTATTTAATTTATTTTCCTGAATTTTATTTTGGATTTACATTTTTAGTTAGTTATGTATAATGTATTCATTATTATAAAAATATAAAAGAATAAAAGAACCAAGGAGATGCTACCTCCTCCCTATCTGCGGGCTCAGTGGAAGTCAGGTCTGGCATATAATCATCACAATCTGCCCAGTCAGACTCCGACTCCGAGGGATCTGTATCATCCAAGGTGGCATCAGCACCACCATCATCATAAGAATCTGTCTCACGGTCGAGAACCGGCTCTGCTGCCTCCAAAGTATCCTGGACCAGGAATGTGCTCTCCAAGCTCTCCTCTGCTGTCATCTCTGCATCAGCGGAATCTGAAAGTGAGAGGATGGCTTGTGCTGTTGGTTCTGCCCAAACTGCCTCATCATCTGTGATCACAAAGTCACAGTCCTGGTGGATGTCTAGCCCTGTATCTGTCAGCTGCTCTGTGTCTGAAGTGGTCTCTGAGCATGATCTGTCTTTGGCTCGGTTGTCCTCGACCGTCTCTATTTGTACACTTTCGCCCTCGACGCGAAAGTATACCTTCTCGCTATCATGGTCAGTCACTGCCTTGGCTGTGGCCAAGAATGGGCGACCGAGAATGATGGGGTATCGGTCACTGAATCAGGGATCTCCATGTCAAACACTATGAAGTCCACGGGGAATTGCAGGCCCTGAATCGTGACGACAACGTCTCACAACAACCCCTTCGGCCTCTTGACAGATCGATCAGCAAACTGGAGAACTGTCCTGCTCTGTCTAAGAGTGCCCAACTCAAAGCGGTCGAGAAGGGATGCCGGAAGTAGGTTGATCGACGATCCGCTGTCCAATAGAGTGCGGTCGAACCTCTGCTCACTGATATAGCATATAACATATGGGGCTCCTGAATCTGGCCTCTTGGCCAGCAGATGGTTCTGGATCGCAAAACAAGTGGCTCTCGTCAGCACATGGATCTCTGAGTGGTGGTTCCTCCTCTTCCTCCTGATTGTAGTCCTGTCTCTAAGGGAACGCTGAAGAAGGGGGATGTGCTGCAAAGCCTCCTGAAGAGTCAGCTGTATGTGAAACCGATCTATCATCTGTTGGCTGAACTCTTCCTGCTCTCTCTTTTTGGAATTTTCATTTTTCTTCCCCTTCCCCATCTGAAGGGCTCTAGGGAAGGGGATCACATGGTCCTTCTCAGATGAAGGACTAGGAAAGGGTCTAGACGGTTCGACGACTGGATCCACACATGCATCATGCACCACAGTGAGACCAGAAGAAAATAAACCCTTTCCTTTATTCACAACAGTGTTCTGAGATACATCAGTAATAGGAAAAACAACAGGGATCTCAGAAGACTTGGTGGCATCAGCACCACCATCGGCTGGGAGACGGACGGCCTCAGTACCGCGCTCTGGCTCGGCAACACGGGTGGCCTCAGTACCACCTCCTCCAACTGGTGAAACGGCGGCCTCAGTACCGCCGGTAGGATCAGCATCCATGGTGGCATCAGTACCACCGTCATCATCTCTAGCGGCCTCAGTACCGCTCTCCTCCTCCTCGTCGGGCGCTCTGGGTGTATCCTCATGGTGTCGCTCAGACGAGGCACTGCCTGCTGGCATCCTACCGCTCCTAAGTGTGACAAAATCAATATCAAAAAGATATGCAGACATATCACCAAAAGTATCACTCGGAGTGGCATACTCAGTACAAGCTACCTGCTCAGATTTCCTCTTCAGGTTGTTAGGATTCGGCTCAATATGGGCAGGGATGGCGGCCTTCCTCTCACGATGTCCCGCATCTCCTGGCGGAACTCATCCATCTCCCGTCGAAATGTAGCCTGTTGATCGGTGAGAAGGCGGCTATATCATCCAAGGCGGGGCTCTCATGAGGGCCCGACGGGTAGCCTCTCTAATAGTGAGGTTGTTGGTGCTGTGGCTGAGAGGGGTAAGAATGTGGCTGGTGCTGCGGCTGGTGAGGCTGATCACGCCTCCAAGGCTGTCCCTGCTGATAGGGACGAGGACCATACTGTTACTGTTGTTGTTTGTGGCTGTGGGTACACTGGGGCTGCTGATGCTGATCTCTGATGGCTGTACTGGCCACCCTATCCTGACGGCTGCTGCTGGGGCTGGACACCTCCGATCCCCCAACAGAATCCGGGATGGTCTCGTCGGATACCGGGCTAGGGGCGGTCATACCAAATCCCGTTGACATCCATCAACGGCTTTGCATCGTACTGGGGGTGGCGGGAGCACTGCCAGAGGCTGATCCGGCTGGTATACCACCATCTGCAAGTCTGGAGATGTGGTGACTGGTAGGTGGGCTGCGGCTGCTGGTACGGCTCTGCCTGTACAAGGTGAACCTGTCTAGGATGCTGGTGGGAGCTGGAGCGCCAGGACGAGCTGTTGCTGCTACTCGGATCGCCTCGTGCATGAAGATGAGGCTGTGAAGCCGTCTGTGCCTCCTGGAGACACATGAGCTGTGTCTTCAGATCACTCAGAGTCTGTGTCATCTGCTCCATCTGCATGATGCCCAGGCACTACTTCTTCTCTATAATATCCATCCGGTCCAGCTTCTCACTGATAATCCCCATGTCCGCGGCTGATGACTCGGCCTGTGCTGCTGCTACCGCAGACGAACTAGAAGGACCGGCGTCGACCCCGTGCTATCCTCTGGTACTGCACGGTCTGTGGCTGCTGGGGTCTGCCCTGAGTATACAATCGGGTCTGGGACATCACCATATAGTTCTCAGCCATCTCCTCGTAGATGGCCCAGACCTGATCGTGATCCTTGGCGAAGTAAGACCCGCCACAAGAAGCGTTCACCAAGCCCTGAAGCTTTGGTGTCAGCCGCTGAAAAAGCTCTGAACAAGGTTCAGCTTGGAAATGTCGTGGTGCGGGCATCTGTCTGTCAGCTCTCGAAACCTCTCCCATGCCTCGTGGAACTACTCGTTGGGGAGCATAGAGAAGTTGCTGATAAGGGCTCTAGCGGCATTGGTCCGCCCTAGTGGGTAGTACTTGTGCAAGTACTCGGTGCGGAGCTGCTCCCAAGTGTAGACGAACTTCCCCAGATGTTTCAGCCAGGTGGCTGCTCTGTCAGCTAAGGAGAAGGGGAAGGCAATCATCCTGATGGTATCCTGGTCCACCTGGCGGTCGTGGACGGTGCTGTAGATCATCAGAAACTCCTTGAGGTGGAGATGAGGCTCCTCAGTGGTGAGCCCATGGAAACGGGGGAGGAGCTGCAAAGTGTTCGGGGGGAACTTGAAGTCTCCCACGATAGCTGGTAGCACAACCCAGTGATGCATCAGGGTCGATCCGGGGTTGTGCAACTCCCGCATCGGTCTCGGCTGCTCTGCTCCTGCCGCGGCGGCTGCCGCTACGGCTGCGGCCGCTGCGGCTGCTGCTGCTACCTCATCTGGAATCCTCGGTCCGTCTCTACGCTGCTCTCGCTCTGCTCTCATCTCCTCCATTTCGCGCCTCATATCCAACATAAATGCTCCCTGATCCCTCAACTACTGCTGCACTGTCTCGAGGGAGGCAATCAGGGTGGAGTTGATCGCACCCTGATCCAGAATGAAATGCTCAGGCTGCGAACCTCTAGTGTGTTCATCACTACTGCCGGACATAGTCTCTGCAAAATCAAACGATCCAAACTCAGGTGCCGATAAATCTGATAGTCTCTCCTCTGGCACTGGTCTCTCGGAACGGAAAGAAAGGGGGTCGAGGGGGAACAGGGTGGAATCATACTCGGGTTCGGAGAGCGGGTCTCGGCTCTCGCGAATCAACCTAGATGAGCGGGTAGACGCACCCGAAAGCGGGGCAGCCAGAGGCTGCCTAAGAGATCGTCTGCCCATCATCTTGATGTGGCGAGTAAGGCGGATGAGATCTGGAAACAACTACGATCACAAGCAAACTCCCAATTCACCAACGCAACGCGAGCTGAAGACCGTAAAGGCTCGGTCAATTTATCTTGTCAATTTTTATTTTGGTGAACAGTCAGGATATCAGAGCGATTACGTGACCTGTTGGGATACCCGATACTTTCCCAACCGACTGTCCTGTACAGAAGTAGTCGGTAATCAGTCGAGAAGAGTATCGGAGGGCTCTACCTAGTGTTCGGGGTCACTCTCTCGCACAATCAAACCAGACAATGAGGGGGTTGCTCTCCCCAAGACAAGTTTTTAAGTGAGGTGTCTTTTAGGGTCGATAGTGTTAACAGTCCCAAATTTTATTGTTTTTCTTTTTTAGGTGTTTTTCAATAAAAACAAAAATACCTAACGAATTTTTCGGTTCTCCTGGTTATTAAGTCAAAAACAGGGGAAGAAGACGAAAAAGCCGATGCGTGATGAAATCAATGATGCATGCAGAGTAAGAAATGCGTACCTGACTCCAGCAGTCTACATGCAATATGATCCGTGCAGAATTGAAAGACAGGAATAAAACTACCTAAATGGTGCAAGCGAAAAAACCGAGTCCCTAAATAGCAACTTCTACTCGAAAGAATCGTCTAGCTGGTCACCAGCCTTCGATCCAAAGGGTCCGGTCTCGGTCTACCCCTCCTCCTCCCGACAAATCGGGTTCAGGAGCAGTGCTTGGCAGGGCAGGTTGCGGCACGTAGGCTCGAAGGAAGCAAGTCAGCTATTTTTATTAATCTTTTATTAGTAGGTCCAATTAACGAACTATAGGCACAAGCAGATAATTAGGTATTTGGATCCTACTAAGTACGGCACAATCAACAGAAATTCGTAAGGATAGGGGCTCGATAAAAACCGCGAGAAACCGTAAAAGGTAACGAAAAACAAAAAGCTGTGTAAAAAGAGCCGCGAAAAACCTAAGGCTCCCCCGAGCACACCGGTGCTCGGCGAAACAGACCCGAGAGTGTCTAAGTCCAAGTCCTGCTGAGCTGTCCCTGTATTATAACAACAATTCAACTGAAATAAAACCTAATCTAAGCCTCTCCAACTCAGCTGATGTCTCACGCTCTCCTGCGGCTCCGTGCAGAAGGGAGCCGCCTCCGAATCCCGCGGTTGCGCCGGCTACTCGAGAGTCTCCACCTCGGTCCTCGGGCCCTCACAAGAAAATAACAGTGTTACCAACCAGATAAAATAAACAAATAAAGACAGGAAAAATAAACAAGGGTATATGTGCAAAAATAGCAAATAAAAATAAACAAGTAAAATCAAATAAAAATAAGAATAAAAGAAAAGAAAATAAATAAAACAAAAATAAAGGAAAAATAAAAATCCGCAAAAAACCACGGACTCAGAAAGAGCCGCGGAAAGCCGCGAAAAAGAAAACGAAATAAAAACAAAACCAAAACATACTACTAAGCCGTGCTCCCCGGCAACGGCGCCATTCTGATGACAGCAAAAATCCCAAGAAACTAAGGTGAAGAAATATAACAAAGGTCGTTGCGACCTTAGTCGCTCGAGAAATCCGGATCAACAAGAAAATAAAGGATCAGACCACCGAAACAAAATAAAAATCAAAGAAACACACTAGTGGCCCTGGCTATTGGATTAGCCTGGTATAGCGACCAGGGTCGGACTCAGGGAGCATGTAATGGCCTCGCGGCCTATGAAGTAGTCTAAAAGAAAAATAAAATAAAAGAAAAGGCTTTTTGGTAGATTTTTAATGTTTTTAATTTTTTCATATTTTTAAATAATAAAAGAAATAAGAAAAGCAAGCAAACAAGCAACTATAAACAATTATTTAACTACTCAAAAATCATCCAAAAATTCAAACCAAAATGTTTTTATGTTTTTTATATTTTTCTGTATTTTTGGTTATTTTTTGGTGTTTTCCTGATTTTTAGGGAATTTTATAAAAATCAAACAAGGCTGAAAAACAAAGGCACTGTCCAGTTAGATTTGGAGGGCCAAATTAAAATGCAAAATGGCCTATCAAGGTCTGAAGGTAATTTTCCTGTAAAATATGAAATTCAAGGAAAATGTAGGCACTGGTTTTATTAATTTTTGATTTTTCTTTTAATTATTAGAATTTTATGGGTTTTTAGAGGTTTTGTAATTTTTATGGGTTTTATAAATCTAAAAATGACCAAAACTGGTTAGAAAATCAAACACAGTAAAACAAACAATCTTTAATTTTTTTGTAATTTTTAAAGTTGATTTAATATTTTTTTGTGATTTTTAAAACTAGACAGTAAGAAAAATGTGTGTTTTTGAATTTTTAAAAATAATAAATGAAGTCAAAAATGTCTCAAAAATTTAGAGAAAATTTTACACCATGGCAGGAGCCATGTATCCAATTTTCATCAAATTCGGAGTTGGTTTGCTATTTTATTAAAATAAAAAACAAAGGTACAGTGCATAGGGACCTGTACGCAATTAAGAGAAGGTCCAGGGTGTCCGGTGCAATTTCTCCAAGAACTCACGCGCCAAACGCATGGCCTGGGCACACAGGGACCTAATTGCAATAAACTTAAGTCCCTAGACTAAATAGTAACACGTACTAAAAGTCCAGGGGCTAAAGTGTAAAAAGCCCACGAAATATAGCACATGCACAAATAACACACTCACAGGGGCATTTCTGCAAATACTCAAAACATGTTTTCATTCATTAACACCCTAGAACATCAAGCCCATACATGCAAATATCTCACAGAATCACGTGTCGAAGCACGTGCACCACTACGTACAGGGGTATAAAAGCAAATAGACTAAATGACGAGGTCCTCCATGCAATTTACCAAACAGAAATAAAACTTCTAAAATATTTACAGGGCTAAATATGAACAACTAAAAAGATGAGGGCCTAAGGGTAATTTACCCTTTATTAAGTCGAGGGCCAGATGGATGCCACGTGGTGATCGGACGGTCGAGAAGAGGCGCGGCTAACCCTCGACGATCGGACGGTCCTCGTCTATCCTCTACTGATCGGACAGTGGTGACTGCTCCTGGCGTGAACGGTTCCGATCTAATCTAGAGCTGGAGGACGGTCGTACGGCTGCGGAGGATGCTCGATGAACTCGACGCCGGCGAGTTTCGCCGGGCTCGTGCGCGTACAGGGGAGCTCCTCGGAGGCTGCTGAAGATCGGAGAAGATGCGTCTGGGCCTCCCGCGTCTGATGGACCCCTCCGATGGTGCAGCGGAGCTCCAGAGAGCTCAGGCGGCACCGGCGGAGGCGGAGCTGTTACTCCTGACTGTCCGAGCCCTCAGATGGGCTTGGATTGACCTGCAAAGCAAAGCAACAGGCTCCTGGGTCGAGGGCAAAGTGCCTCGACCCAGTTAGCGGTGGTGGCGGTGAACGGTGCAGCGGGGGAAAAACGAGCTCTGGCGGAGCGACGGCAGTGGAGCTCGATACCCAGTTCCTGTGCGAACTGGGGGGAATGGATGGGTGCAGAAGATGCGCGGGGGAAAGGCGAAGGTGGTGGGCGATTCCGATGATCGAGATGTAGGCGAGGGTGGCCGGAATCAGCGGTCGTCGGCGACGGAGCGATTTGGTTGAAAAGCAAAATTAGCTAAATAGGAAAGGAAAGAAGATTACCTACTGGTCGAGGTCGACTGTGGAAGAGCTGGGGAAGCTCCAGGTCCTAGCCTCGAGGGTCGTCGGTGCCCGAGGCTCGAGCACCACCTTTGGGCGGCGCACGGCGGCGTAACGTCGCCGGATCGATGGTCCAGCTGCTCCCTCCTCGCTGCAACACGGCCGGACGCGAGTTGTCACTCAGGCGGTGGTTATGGAGGTCCTAGGGTGGAGAGAACTGATCCAAAGATGCGAGAAAATGGAGGCGGAGCTCGGACTATATACGAGTGAGGGTCCGGCAAGAATAGGTCGGGCAGGGCACGGCTAGGCGCGGATCCCAATGCAAACAACCGGGCGAGGATCTCGGATGCACGAGAAAGAAGTAGAGCCCGGGGTTTGCGGATTTGGGTGTCGGATCGAGTGCGGATAAAATCGATAAATCGGGTCGCGGGCTCGGATCCGGAGCTCTGTGATCCAAGGGGGGGAGTTGACCGGGGGGTCAACGTCCCCCGTGGACCAATCAGAGCAGGCCATGTCAGAAAGATTTAAAATTTTGATTTAAAACAGAAAATGGCCGAATTATTAAAAATTCAAAACATAAAAAATGTTTATTATATATTTTTCTTTTTTTGTGATTTTTAATTACTTTTTTGAAATAAAAATAAGGTATATACAATATGGTATTATATATAGGTATATACACAATATAGATTTTAATTTGTTATTTTTAATTAATTATTTTTGTAAAATTCTATTCCCATTTTATATTTTATTTATTTATAGCATAAAATTAGGAATATTTTGGTGTTTTTATTTTATTTTTATTATTTATATACAAGGGTTAAATAAATAGATATATACATTTATATACATGGTATATATACAATGTTCTTTTTTATTTTTATTTTTGTTCTTTTTATTTTATTTTTGTTTTTATGGTTTTTATTTTATTTATTTACTCCATGAAATATAGAATATATACAAGTTTTTATGGAATTTAATTTATATATGTACAAGGTGAAATAAATAAAAGTGTGGTCTTATGTACATGGTGGATATGTACAAGGAAGGTTATTTTATTTTCTTTTTAATTTTGATTTTGTATTTACAAATATTTACAAGCCCATTTTATTTTTTTGGAGGAAAATATTTTTATTATATTTACAGGTATATTTACACACATGATCTCCCTATCTCTCTCTAACTTTTATGCGGTCCGGCCCATACTGAGCCCCCGACCTCATCGGAGGAGTCCATCAGCTGCGGAGCACCTCGGCAAAGCGTTTCCCTATCTCAGCAGCTCCAGAGGAGGTCCTCGGCGTGCGCACGGAGCCGGCGAAACTCGACGGCGAGCAGTTCTTGGAGGACCCTCCGTCGTCCGATCAGCCCCGACGCTCCAGATTCAATCACCGCCATCTATTTGAGGAGATCCAGCCACCGTCAGATCCTCCGGGGGCTTGATCGGGACCGTCCATCCAGACGAAGGGGTGCCCTCGCTTCTCAGCCGTCGATCATCCATGTGGCGCGCCCTCGTCCATCCGATAATAATAGGGGTAAATTATACTTAGGCCCTTGCTCTTTTATTTTTTCTATTTAGTCCTGTAAATATTTAGCATAGTTGTTTTTATTTTGGGTATTTTGCATAGTGGACCTCTCTGTTTACTTTATTTGCATCATAGTCCCTGTGTGTGTAGACCATGTGCATCGACACATGAGGATTTAAAAATTTTGCACTATTGATCCTGTGCTTCCTGTGCGTTAATGTTTGACATTTTATAAATAGGATTTACATATATGCCCCTCTGTGTCTGATACACGTGCATCGCGCGTGCTTTGTGGGCTTTTTGCACTCCAGGACCCTGACTTTCTTGTTGTGTTATTATTTAGCCCTGGAAATATGTTTTGTTTGCATTTAGGTCCCTGTGCACTGTGAGCCTTTGTTTTTATTAAATAAAATAGCAAATTAAATCCAAATTAGGTGAAATTTAGACACGTGGTCCTGCCATAAAAATTTCCCTAAAATTTTGGTACATTTTTGAGGCATTTTGTTATTTTTAAAAAATAAAAAACACTACTTTTTGCTACTGTCTAAAAAGAAAAATCAAAGAAAAATATAAAGAATTGTCTAAAAATTACAAAAAAACTAGGGACTGTTTGTTTTGATGTTTTCTTGTTTCTGAACAATTTTTGTGCTTTTTGGATATATAAAAACCATAAAAATAAAAAAACACTAAAAATCTTATAAGAATTCTAAAAAATTCTATAAAAATAAAAAAATACAAACTCTTTTTCTGATTCTTGATTTTTGTTTATATTTTTCATTAACATTACCTCCATATTTTTATAGGTCCATTTTATATTTTAATGGACCTTTCAAGTCTGGCTGGATAGTGATTACATGTTTTTGTCTTTCTTGATTTTTAGAAAATCGTATAAAAATTAGAAAAATATGAAAAATTCACCAAAAACACTAAAAAACCTAAAAAACATAAAAATGTTTTTTTTAGAATTTTCTGTGCATTTTTTAGTGTTTTTAATAATTGCTTAAGTTGCTTGTTTTACCTTTTTCTTCTTTTTCCTCATTATTAAAAATCCAAAAAAATATAAAAATAATTAAAATCCACCAAAAATATTTTATTCTTTTTTATTGATTTTGACTACTTCGTAGGTCGCAAAGCCAATTTGTGCTCCCTGAGACCGACCCTGGGTACTATACCAGGTTAATAATTTAGCGAGGACCGCTATCTTTGGTTTCATTGATTTTGTCTCTTTGATTGGTGGTTTCCTTCATTTTTCTTGATTGAGCTCTAGACCCGAGAGGTTGAGGTCACAACGACCATTGACCCCTGATTTACCTTAATCGCTCGGATCGCTCATCAGAATGGCATCGTTGCCGGGGAGCACGGCGTAGTAGTCCTATTTTCTCGATTTTTGTTTGATTTTGTTTTTTTCATGGTTTTCCACGGCTTTTATTTCGTCCGTGGCTTTTCGCGGCTTTTTGTTTTTTATTGTTTTCTTTTCTTTTCTTTTGTTTTATTTTGTTTTTGTTTGTCTTGTGTTTATTTTTATTTTCCTGCATATAGCTTGCTTTATTTTATTTGTCCTGTTTATTTTTATCTTGGTTTGACACTTTGGTTCTTGTTTCTTGCGAGGGCCCGAGGATCGAGGCGGCTTCTTCGGAAGCCGACGCAATCGCAGGAGTCGGAGGCGGCTTCTTTCTCTACGAAGCCGCAGGAGAGCGTGAGGAGGAGGAGCCGAAGTTCGGGAGCCGCGGAATAGTCGCAGAGTTTAGATAGTTTTAGATTAGATTTATTTTTAGCAAATTTTATATTCTTGTAATAATACAGGACCAGACTCAGAGACTTGGACTTGGGAGACTATCGGGGTCTGTTTCGCCGAGCACTAGTGTGCTCGGGGGACCTCACCGGATTTTTTGTGGCTTTTCGCGGTTTTTGACCATTTATTTACTTCCTTATTGATTTATGCGGTTTTCAACCCTAGCTTAGGATTTTTACTGATTGCGACGTAATAATTAGGGTCCACTCACCTAATAACTTGCTTGTACCTATTAGATCGTAAATGGATCAAAATAAAAATTAATAAAAAAAGACTACTTGGTTACTTGAGGGGTCCCGAGACGCTAGAGGTCGTATACAGCACTGGCAGGACCCGTTGTGGCGAGCATCGATCGGATCCGAGACCGGACATCGACCCCTCCTGTTGACCATTTAGCCATCTGTTCTTTCGAGTAGAACTGCTTGCTTAGGGCCGGTTTTCCGCTTGCATCATATAGGTAGTTTATATTCAGTCTTTTATTTATGCGTGGATCACTCTACATGTAGATTGTTGGAGTCAGGCACGCATCTCTTACTCTGCATGCATCATTGATTCCCGCGCATCGGCTTTTTCGTCTTCTCCCCTGTTTTTGGACTTAAAATAACCAGGAGAACCGAAAAAATCGTTAGGCGTTGTTTGCTTTGAAAAATATCTAAAAATTAAAAACCATAAAATTTGGGTTTGCTAAACAAACTTGACCCTAAAAGATACCTCACCTGAAAAATTTGCCTTGGGGAGAGCAACCCCCTCATTGTCTGGTTTGTATGTGCGAGAGAGTGACCCGCACCATAGGATAGAGCCATATCTGAACCCTCTTCAGACTACTGCTTCTGGGCTAGTCGTTCTCCAGTGAGGATCGCTCCGATCTTCGGTAAAGCGGGTTGCGATATCCTTAACAGAGCAAGCCGATGGGGTAGCCGGTAAACAATCTGCGGCTTGTACTGGCTGGGAAAGATCTAGTTCGAGATCGGGACAGTCTCCTGAGGGAGTCGGATTCCCAACAGGTCACGTAACCGCTGTGCTATCCTGACATGATCACCTAATAAAATTGATAAGATAATTGACCGAACTCTTACGGTCTTCAGCTCGTGTTGAGTAGGTGAACTCGGGGTTTTGTTTGCTCATCTTGTTTGTTTCCAGATCCCATCCACCTGACTCGCCAGACCAAGATGATGGGCAGGAGGTCCCTTAGGCAGCCTCTGGCTGCACCGCTTTTCAATACTCCAGCCCGTTCATCTAGGTTGGTTCGCGAGAGCCGAGACCTGCTCTCCGAACCCGAGTTTGATTCCACCCGATTCCCCCTTGACCACCCTTCTTTCGTACCTGAGATGCCAGTGACAGATGAGAGATAACAGTAAGATTTATTAGCACCTGAGTTTGGGTCTTTTGCCTTTGCAGAGACCATGGCCGGCAGCAGCGATGACCGCACCGGAGGTCCCCGACCAGAGCAGACATATGTCCTGGACCAGGGTGCGATCAACACCACCCTGATCGCCTCCCTCGAGACGATGCAGCAGGCAGCTGAGGGATCAGGGTGCATTTATGATTGAGATGAGGAGAGAGATGGAGCAGATGAGAGCCGACCGCGACCAGCGCAGGCCCGAAGACGGACCACGGAGACCCGACAAGCCGGCAGCAGCAGCAGCTGCAGCCGCAGCCGTAGCAGTAGCAGCACTAGATCAGCCGAGACCGATGCGAGAGTTGCACAACCCCGGATCAACACTGACGCACCGGTGGGTAGTATTACCAGTGATCGCGGGGGACTTCAAGTTCCCCCCGAACACACTTCAGCTCCTACCCCGTTTCCATGGGCTCGCCACTGAGGAGCCCCATCTACATCTCCAGGAGTTTTTGATGATCTGCATCACCGTCCACGATCGACAGGTGGACGAGGACACTATTCGGATAATTTCCTTCCCCTTTTCATTGGAAGATAGAGCAACCACCTGGCTGAAGCATTTGGGGAAGTTTGTGTACACCTGGGAGCAGCTTTGCATCGAGTACTTGAACAAGTACTATCCACTCGGGCGGACCAATGCAGCGAGGGCCTTGATTAGCAACTTCTTCATGCTCCCCAACGAGCAGTTACATGAGGCATGGGAGAGGTTCAGAGAGCTGACTGACAGATGCATGCACCACGATATCACGAAGCCGAACCTAGTTCAGAGCTTCTTCTGCGGGTTGACACCAGAGCTGCAGGGCCTGGTGAATGCTTCGTGTGGCGGTTCCTACTTCGCCAAGGATGAGGACCTGGTCTGGGCCATCTACGAGGAGATGGTCGAGAACTATACAGTGATGTCCCAGACCCGTCTTTACACTCAGGGACGCCCACAGCCACAGACCGTGCAGTTTCAGAGGATCGCACGGGTTGATGCTGGTCCTTTTACTTCGTCCGCGGCATCCGCACAGTCTGAGTCTACAGCCGCAGACATGGGGATTATCAGCGAGAAGCTTGACTGGATCGAGTTGATCGAGAAGAAGCAGTGCTAGGGTATCACGCAGATGGATCAGATGGCACAGACGCTGAGTGACCTGAAGACACAGATCATGTATCTCCAGGAGGCATAGACGGCTTCTTAGCCCCGTCTTCAGGCACGAGGAGATCCGAGCAGCAGTGGCAGCTCGTCCCAGTGCTCCAGTCAGCCTAGACAGGTTCACCTTGTATAGGCGGAGCCGTACCAGCAGCCACAGCCATACTACAAGTCACCACCATCTCCAGACACTCAGATGGTGGTTTACCAGCCGGATCATCCCCTGGTAGTTTTGCTGCCACCCCCTACGAGCTGGAGCCATTAATGGATGTCAACGGGATTTGGTACGACCGACCCCAGCCTGGTATCCGACGAGACCATCCCGGATTCCGTTGGTCAGCCGAAGGTGCCAGCTCCCAGCAGCAGCCTCCAGTTCAGGGTGGCCAATACGGCCATCAGTGAGAGCACCAGCAGCCCCAGCCCCCAGTACACCAGCAGCAGCAGCCGTCATCCCAGCAGCACTAGCAGTATGGTCCTCGTCCGTATCAGCAGGGACAGTCTTGGAGGCGAGAGCCGCCTCAGCAGTATCATCAGCAGTACCCCTCTCACTCGCACCAGCCGCAGCAGCCTCACTACCAGCGAGGCTACCCGTCAGGTTCTCATGGGCCGACCTATGAGAACCATGCCTTAGACGACCTAGCCCGTCTCATGACTGAGCAGTAGGCTACCTTCAGACGGGAGGTGGATGAGTTCCACCAAGAGATACGGGAGATCGTGAGAGGGAAGGCCGCCATCCCTGCCCAGATTAAGCCGAACCCGAACAATCTGAAGAGGAAATCTGAGCAGGTAGATTTCACAGAGTTTGCCACTCCTAGTGATTCATTTGGTGATATGTCTGTATATCTATTTGATATTGATTTTGTCACACTTAGGAGTGGTAGGATGCCAGTAGACAGTGCCTCGTCTGAGTGACGCCCCCATGCCACTTCTAGAGCGCCAGACGAGGAGGAGCGCAGTACTGATGCTGCGAGAGATGATGACGGTGGTGTTGATGCCACCATGGATGTTGATCCCGCTGATGGTACTGAGGTCGTCGCTTCACCTGTTGGAGGAGGTGGTACGGACGCCGCCCGTGTAGTTGCTGAGCCAGAGCGCGGTACTGATGCCGCGAGTCGACATGTTGAGGGCGGTACTGACGCCACCGTTTCTACTTCTGCTGGTCTTGTTGTCTTTCAGTCTGTACATGTATCTCAGGACACTTCTGGAAATAAAGGAAAGGGTTTATTTTATTCTGATCCACCTGTGGTGCATGTTGATGTATGTGTGGATTCTGTCGTGCTTGAGCATCCTAGACCCTCTCCTAGTCATTCATCTGAGAAGGACCTGATGATCCCCTTTCCCAGAGCACTCCATTTGGGTAAGGGGATGAAAAAAGAAAATCAGAAAAAGAATCAGCAGGTAGAGTTCAACCAGCAGATGATCGACAGATTCCATATTCAGCTGACTCTCCAGGAGGCCTTGGAGCACATCCCTCTACTCCATAGATCACTTAGAGACAGGACCACAGTTAGGAGGAAGAGGAGGAACCATCAGTCTGATATCCATGTGCTTACTCGTGCCACTTGTTTTGCGATTCAGAACCGTCTGCCGGCCAAGAGGCCAGATTCAGGAGCCCTGTATGTCAGATGTCACATCCATGAGCAGAGGTTCGACCGCACTCTATTAGACAGCGGTTCTTTGATCAACCTACTTCCGACAGACCTTCTCGACCGCTTTGAGTTGGGCACTCTACGACGGAGCAGGACGGTCCTTCAATTTGTTGATCGATCTGTCAAGAGGCCGAAGGGGTTGCTGAGGGACATTGTCGTCACAATTAAGGGCCTGAAATTTCATGTGGACTTCGTTGTGTTGGACATGGAGATCCCTCAGTCTGTGACCGATAACCCCATCATTCTAGGTCGCTCGTTCTTGGCCACAGCGAAGGTAGTGACCGACCATGATAGCAGGAAGGTATACTTTCGCGTCGAGGGTGAGAGTGTACAAATAGAGACGGTCGAGGACATCAAAGCCAGAGATTCAGCTTTCTCAGAGCCGACTTCCGATTCAGAGCAGGTGACAGAGGCAGGGCGAGACATCCACCAGGACTACGATTTGGTGATTACAGATGATGAGGCAGTTTGGGCAGATCCAGTCGCACAGGCCATCCTCTCACCTTCAGAGTTTGTTGATGCAGAGACGCCAGCAGAGGAGAGCTTGGAGAGCACATTCCTGGTCCAGGATACTTTTCAGGCAGTAGAGCTGGCTCCCGACCGCGAGACTGATTTTATTTGTGAGTATGATACAGATCCCTCAGAGTCAGATATACAGATCCCTCAGAGTCAGATATCGATTGGGCAGAGTTTGAATATTTCATACCGTGTCTGACTTCCGCTGAGCCTACAGTTGGGGAGGAGGTTGATGCCATGCAGAGCAGAGACAGTCAGCAGAGCAGCATTCTCCAGATACTGATTTTGAGCGAGAGTTTCCGTTCTCCCATGAAGATTTGGCAGCGTTCACTCAGACTTTTCAGAGGCCAGATCTGCCAGCACCTACTTGTCCAGAGCTGAAGCAACTCCCTGCGTCGCTGAAATATAGGTTCCTTGCGGGCAAGCATGAGATGTACCCAGTCATTATCTCCTCAGATTTGACTGGAGAGCAGGAATCCCGTCTGATGGGGTTCTTGAAAATAACCGCAAGGCGATTGGATGGAGTATAGCCGATCTCCATGGGATAAGTCCCGCCCTGTGCTCCCACCATATCTATCTCGAGGAGGAGGCGAAGCCGTCACGTGAGTTCCAGTGGCGGCTGAACCCGAATCTTCGAGAGGTTGTCATGAAGGAGATCTCGAAATGGTGAACAGTTGTCAGCGAGTCTGGAGAGGAGATCGCTACCCGGGTACCCACTTCTTGGCGGGTATGCATAGATTACAGACGACTCAACCAGACCACCAAGAAGGATCATTTTCCCATGCCCTTTATTGATCAGATCATTGAGAGACTGGCAGGGAAGAGCCGCTACTGCTTCTTGGATGGGTACTCTGGCTACAATCAGGTGGCCATCGCGCCCGAAGACCAGGACAAGACCACCTTCACTTGTCCCTTTGGGACATATGCCTTCAGACGCATGCCATTTGGGTTATGCGACGCCCCTGCAATATTTCAGAGATGCATGTTGTCTATCTTTTTGGACATGGTGGGGGAGTGCTTGGAGGTCTTCATGGATGATTTCTCGGTTTACGGTGACAGATTCGACTCCTGTCTTGACTTCCTAGACCGAGTCCTTCAGCGATGCATTAAGGTTCACCTTGTGTTGTCTTGGGAGAAGAGTCACTTCATGGTGACTCAAGGGACGGTGCTTGGCCATGTCATCTCCATCAGGGGCATGGAGGTTGATCGGCCAAGGTAGATGTCATTAGAAAACTTGCGCCACCGTCCAACTTACGGCAGTTACGGTCTTTTCTGGGGCACGTCGGTTTCTACCGACACTTCATTCATGACTTTAGTAGGATTGCCCGACTGTTGACTGATCTGCTGACAAAAGACACCGAGTTTCTTGTCGATGACAAGTGACTATCATCGTTTGAGACTCTCAAGAGATGTGTTGTAGAGGCTCCTGTTCTCCAGCCGCCTGATTGGTCTCTCCCATTCGAGATCATGACGGATGCCTCTGATTTTACCGTAGGGGTCGTGCTGGGACAGAGGAGGGATGGAGTCCCATTTGCTATTCACTACACTAGCCGTACATTGGATGCTGCGCAGCGGAACTACACAGTCACTGAGAAGGAGATGCTAGCCGTAGTTTTTGCCCTAGATAAGTTCAGATCTTATATCATTGGATCTATAGTGACCATTTACACTGACCATACCGCCATCAGGTACCTCATGGCAAAGAAGGATGCCAAAGCTAGATTGACCAGATGGATCCTTCTACTCCAGGAGTTTGATATAGAGATTAAGGATAAGCCTGAGTCAAGAATGTGGTGGCGGATCATCTCTACCGATTGGAGCATCTTGAGGATTCTGAGCAGACTGAGCCTATATGTGAGACCTTTCCAAATGAGGCGATCCTTGCTATCACCTCACTCCCATGGTACGTCGATATTCTGAACTATCTTGTCGCCAAGAAAGTTCCACAAGATCGGCCCAGGCAGAAACTTGAGACCTTCATTGCGAAGGCCAAGTTTTACCATTGGGAGGATCCCGTCCTATATCATGAGGGAGGGGATAGTATCTGGCGTCGGTGCATTCCTCAGGAGGAGCACCATAGCGTCCTCATTTACTGCCACCAGCTTGAGGCAGGAGGACATCACTCTGGGAGGAGAACGGCACAGAAAGTGCTCCAATCCGGCCTATGGTGGCCTACCCTCTTCAAGGACTCTGATGAGTTCGTGAAGAGGTGTACTGACTGTCAGAGGATGGGCACTTGTGGACAGCGTGATATGATGCCGATGCAGCCCATTCACTTCTGTGAGGTTTTTGACGCATGGGACATCGATTTCATGGTTCCATTCCCTAGGAGTCAGGGATTCGAGTACATTCTGTTAGCCATTAATTATGTTAGTCGTTGGGTTGAGGCCATCCCCTCCCAAACCACAAATGCTAGGAATGTTTGACGATTTTTGAGGAAGCATATCATTTCACAGTTCGGGGTACCTCGAGTGTTGATATCTGACGGGGGGTCTCATTTCGTCAACGACAAGGTAAAGGCCCTTGCTAACGAGTTCAGCATAGACCATCGAGTTGCCACTCCATACCACCCTCAGACGAGTGGTCTTGCTGAAGTGTCGAACAGGGAGATCAAAACTATATTGCAGAAAGTCATCCGCCCTGACCGAAAGGATTGGTCACAGCTTTTGGACTCGGTCTTGTGGGCATATAGGACGTCTTTTAAGATGCCTTTGGGTACATCTCCCTTTCGCCTTGTTTATGGCAAGACGTGCCATTTACCTGTTGAGCTGAGACATAGGTCACTTTGGGTTGTCACTGATATACTTTTGGATCCAGAGAGTGCAGGAGATCAGAGGAGGGCAGAGTTAGCAGCCTTGGAGGAGCTTCGTGATACCGCCTTTTCAAACAGCCTACATTATAAGGAGAGAGTGAAGGAGTGGCATGATTCTCATATCAGCCACAAGCATTTTGAAACAGGACAGAGAGTATGGTTGTTTGATGCTAGGCTTTGTCTATTTCCAGGGAAGCTACACAGCAAATGGAAGGGACCGTATTTGGTGAGAAAGGTACACGACAATGGGAGTATCGACATATCTGAGTTGTCTTCTGAGAGTACCCTTCGTGTTAACGGCCAGCAGCTCAAGCCATATCTCGAGCATGAGCCGCGGGTCGTTGATGTTGCCCCGATTCACTTTGTGTGAGATGTGTTCTCTTGACTCACATCTATTGCATCTCACACCTGGTTATCATTGTTCTTCCGACTTGTATAGATCCAGATGTCCATATCATTATATTCTTTAGTCCCACATCCTTTTTCTCATCTTATGATTATGCTATACTTAGGGTGTACTTTACCCTAAGTATAGGGGGATGCAGGACTCTCGGGTATTCTCTTGATTCATTTCTACCTATGTTTTGCTGCCTATACTTAGGGATATTTTACCCTAAGTATAGGGGGTAGACCATGTACATTCTCACTCGGCTTTCCCTTTGTGTACAGCCTGCTATACTTAGGATTAGTTGATCCTAAGTATAGGGGGAAATGCCGAGATCCTCTTGGATTTCTATTCTTTCATTTGTCATTGTATATAGCCTTTCTTTTCACTTCCCTATACTAAGCACGAGTTATGTCTTCTTCATCGCTCTTGACTCTGAGGACATCGTTCGAGCTAAGTATAGGAGGTGTGTATATATTTCATATATACTTTAGCCATAACTCGTACTTTGTGTGAGTATGTTAATAAATAAAAATGGCTAAAACCCAAAAATCCATAAAAATTAAAAAATTTTCCTTGTAAATAAACATTCTTTTATTGCACATACATAGCTAGTGTACAAATTATTTTTGTAAAAATGTTTGTAAAAACTTTTTGTGTAAATATTGTGTAAATATTTTCTTATCAAAATTATGTACATAGTACAAAATTTTTCCAAAATGTTTTGAAAATCAAAAGTTTGCAAAAACCTTGTGTAAATATGTGTACATATTTTGCAAAACTTGCATTCATGCATACATCCATGTTTTCAAAACATTTTTAAAAATTTTGCACATGTGTAGACAGTTTGTAAATAGCTTCTTTGTAAATATTTGTATAGTTTTTCCTGGATTATAGTTGACATTTAAACTAGCCTAGAATTAAATTAGAAAACGGAGCTTGATTAAGATCTTAATCCACCTAATTATAAGAGGAACCTTATAGGGCTTAGGGTTGAGACTTTTTAGGTCCATGGTGACTTAATTCTTTGAGTCCACTAGGCTATGATCATATGTCATCTCAATGAGCCTAAGTAGAGCACTTAACAACACACACATGACTCATATAGACAATGGCTTGACTTGGACCCACACTTTACATCGAGCTCTCTACGGATGAGGTGGTGAGGAGGTAGTCTTCCTTGACTTGGGGTAGCATATGAGGGTAGTACTTCTAGGCGGACCCTCTCTTCTTCTTATAGTGAAGGAAGTGCGTCTCAACTTGGTCTGGTTACCATGAGGTCTAACGACAGGAGTTGTGGGTTGCAATAATGCTTCAAAAGATGGATAGTCTACTGGCTCAAGAGGAAAAATGCCTTATGTATATATGTTGCACCTTGTAAATATGTTGTACAGATGCACATCAAAAAAAATGCCAAAAGAAAATAACTCCAAAAAAAGTGGTGGGTCTGAGTGAAAATGATAATCCCACCGGAGTGTATATAGTGCAGTTAGCAAAGCTTGAGACTCATGTTCCATCTTATTTAGCTTGCAGCAGGGAGACTTAGCTACACTGGTTGAGCTCCCAAGGATACATGGCTACACTGGCCATGGTTCATTCTCTTCTTCCCCCTCTTCTTGAGCCGGTTGAACTTGAACTTAGAAGGGAATACCCCGCTCCTCGAGGAAAGAGTTGAAAGACTACGGTCATAGAGTTACCTTGTTGGGGAGGGTTGTCATTTTCCTACTTCTGAGGTGGAGAGCTATACCTCACTTACACCGTACAAGGAAAGATTCATGGTCTTCAGGGTTTGTGTATGTAGACTTATTCTGATCTGGATTATTGAGGAGTCTTGACTATAGATTAGTGGATCTTAGAGGCTGTTAAGTTTTAAACCTAAGTCCAAATAAGGTTCCGACACATTAATAATCCAAAGATCTGATCGAGCTCCATATTTCAAATTAATGAAGGCAAGTTTAATAATCAGCATTAATCCATACATTTTTCTCCTCTTTTTCTTTTTCCTTTTCTTTTTCACTTCTTTTTCAAATAAGTGTTTGCTAAGGGACTAGCAAAGTTAAGTATAGGGGGGTGATGAATACCCATTCATCACTCTTTATTCTTTTATTTTAGCTACAAAACCTATGCAAAACACCATGTAGATATGTGTAAATAGAATAAATTATCATTATGCATGCATTGTGTAAATAATGATAATTAGCATGTTTTTGTGCATAAATAAAAGAATAAAGAAATAAAAGAAAAAGAGGGAAATATTTAGAATAAATCTTGAGCGACCTAATCCCAAGGAAGGGCTCAGCATGGGCCTGACCGCAAAAGAATCCAAGTAGAGGGAGATAGGGTCAATCATGTGTACATATACCTATGTATATAAATAAAATTATTTTCCTCTAAATAAAAATAAATATATGTTTCTCTCATTTTGTACATATTTATAAATAAAACTAAAATAAAAATGGGAAAAACAAAATAAAAATAAAAAATAAACAAAATCCCTCTCATCAGTGTATATAGACCATGTATATAGAATAACATACCTGTTTATTTTCTTCTTGTAAATAAATAATTAAAATTCAATAAAAATATTTATATATTCCATATTTCATGGTGTAAATAAATAAAATAAAAATCAGAAAAATAAAAATAAAACAAAAATAAAAATAATAAAAATCAATTTCTATCTTGTATATATACCATGTACATATGTATATACACCTATTTATTTATCTAATGTAAATAAATAATAAAAAATAAAAATACCCTTTTATTCCAAATTTTATGTTATAAATAAATAAAATATAAAATTGGAATAATTGTATAAAAATAAATAATTAAAAATAAAAATAAAAAATGCATACATGTATATACCTATATATAATAATATAATATAAATACCTTATTTATTTTTCAAAAAAATAAATAAAAATCACTAAAAAATTAATTTGAAAATAAATAAACATTTTTCATGTTTTAACTTTTTTGAAATAAAATCATTTATTAATTTTAAATGAATTAATAAAGGAATAACCAAAGAAATTCTCTCATTGGTCCACGGGGGATTGTTGACCCCCGGTCAACTCTCCCCCGCGGACCCTCTTTCCCTCGAATCGGGCGACCGACCCGACTTCTCTAAATTTTCCCCATCTGATCCGACCACCATCTCCTGAAACCCCGGGCTCCATTTGAAGATCACACACCCGAGACCCTCGCCCGTAGGTTTTCCTAGGGATCTGTGCTTCACGCATCCATGCCCGACTCCATTTAGTCGGACCCTTCGCAGGTATATAGGTCACCTCCGCTGCACATTACCCACCATCTTTGGCTCCGCTCCTTCGTCCCAGGACCTCCATTTTCTTCCCCAGAGTGACAGTTGTGCGAGGAGAGTGTCGAAGAGAGGAGGAGGTGCTTCCGGCCATCGATCCGACGACCTTCGTCACCGTGCGCCGCCATGAGGTGCGCTGAGCCTCGGAACCCGACGCTTCCTTAAGGCCAAGACCCCCAGAGCTTCTCCAGCTCATCTCCAGTCGACTCCATTCATCAGGTAACCTCGAATCACCTTAGTTTTGCCTGATTTCCGTTTTCGCCCAAATCGCGCCGCCGGCAGTCGTCGGCTAATTCACGCCATCCCATTCACCTACTCGATCATCGGACCATCCCATCACCTTCGTGAGACTTCTCCCCACCTTCTGCACCCACTCACTCAACTTGGTTCGCCCCGCAACCAAGAGTCGACCTCCTCCGCCGTCGCCTTGCTGGAGGTCATCCATTCGACGCATCCGACCACCCATTCCACCCCCTGACGGGTCGAGGCAATTTTCCCTCGACCCAGGAGCCTTTCTATGGTGTTTTATAGGTCCAAGCGACCCATCTGAGGGTCGAGTTGATCGAGCACAGAGGCTCAGCTCCTCCCTCGTCGCTGGAGCTCCTCGGAGCTCCCCGACCTCATCGGAGGAGTCCATCAGCTGCAAAGCACCTCGGCGAAGTGTTTCCCAATCTCAGCAGCTCCAGAGGAGGTCCTCGGCATGCGCAAGGAGCCAGTGAAACTCGTCGATGAGAAGTTCTTGGAGGACCCTCCTCTGTCGTCTGATCAGCCCCGATGCTCCAGATTCAATCACCGCCATCTATTTGAGGAGATCTAGCCATCGTCAGATCCTCCGGGGGCTTGATCGGGACCGTCCATCCAGACGAAGGGGTGCCCTCGCTTCTCAGCCGTCGATCATCCGCGTGGCGTGCCCTCGTCCATCCGATAATAATAGGGGTAAATGATATTTAGGCCTATGCTCTTTTGTTTTTTCTATTTAATCCTGTAAATATTTAGCATAGTTGTTTTTATTTTGGGTATTTTGCATAGTGGACCTCTCTGTTTACTTTATTTACATTATAGTCCCTGTGTGTGTAGACCACGTGCATCGACACGTGAGGATTTGGAAATTTTGCACTATTGATCGTGTGTTTCCTGTGCGTTAATGTTTGACATTTTATAAATAGGATTTACATATATGCCCCTCTGTGTCTGATACACGTGCATCGCGCGTGCTTTGTGGGCTTTTTGCACTCCATGACCCTGACTTTCTTGCCGTGTTATTATTTAGCCCAGGAAATATGTTTTGTTTGCATTTAGGTCCCTATGCACTGTGAGCCTTTATTTTTATTAAATAAAATAGTAAATTAAATCCAAATTAGGTGAAATTTGGATATGTGGTTCCTGCCTCTGTGTAAAAATTTCCCTAAATTTGTATTACATTTTTGAGGCATTTTGTTATTTTTAAAAATTCAAAAACACTACTTTTTGCTACTATCTAAAAAGAAAAATCAAAGAAAAATATAAAAAATTGTCTAAAAATTACAAAAAAATTAGGGTTTAATGTTTTCTTGTTTCTGACCCATTTTTGTGCTTTTTGGATATATAAAAACCTTAAAATTAAAAAAACACTAAAAATCTTATAAAAATTCTAAAAAAATCTATAAAAATCAAAAAAATACAAACTCTTTTTCTAAATCTTTATTTTTGTTTATATTTTTATAAAAATTACCTCCAGATTTTTATATGTCCATTTCCTATTTTTAATGGACCTTTCAAGTCTGGCTGGACAGTGATTCCTTATTTTTGTCTTTCTTGATTTTTAGAAAATCGTATAAAAATTAGAAAAATCTGAAAAATTCACCAAAATACTAAAAAACATGAAAACATAAAAATATTTTTGTTAGAATTTTCTGTGCATTTTTTAGTGTTTTTAATAATTGCTTAAGTTGCTTGTTTTACCTTTTTCTTCTTTTTCCTAATTATTAAAAATCCAAAAAAAATTAAAAATAATTAAAATCCACCAAAAAATATTTTATTCTTTTTTATTGATTTTGACTACTTCGTATGCCGCAAGGCCAATTCGTGCTCCCTGAGACCGACCCTGGGTGCTATACTAGGTTAATAATTTAGCGAGGACCGCTATCTTTGGTTTCATTGATTTTATCTCTCTGATTGGTGGTTTCCTTCATTTTTATTGATTGAGCTCTAGACCCGAGAGGTTGAGGTCACAACGACCATTGACACCTGATTTACCTTAGTCGCTCGGGTCGCTCATCAGTTAGGTTTTTGCAATTTTTATGAGATGGAGTTTCTAAATGCATTCTTGAATCTTAAAAAGGTGGGTAAGGTGGCTAGATTAAGGAGGAAAGGTGTGACGCATGCAGTCTCCTTGTCTAATCCCTCTAGAGGCTCCAAAGCAACTTTGAAGTTGGTTATCAATCTTTATCATATCTCTTTGCAATGGATAATATGAGGCTAATACAATCGATGAATGCGCTCGGCAAATTTATTAAGGCTAAATATTTAAAGGGTTGTAGTTGTCACTTGCAAGATTCGAACAAAAAGTTTCTAGCATCCTAAAAAATGCAAAATTTTATTATTGAATGATTTTTACTCATCTCAATCAGTTTTATGATGCACGTGTAAGTCAATCCATAGAATGATTTCTATGAATCATCATGTCCCTTCGTTAGATACCTTATTTTTTACCTTTCGATGGGTAATTTCTTGAAACATGTCAGTATAAGAGATCTGATGATTTACTAGCACACAACTGCGACCACAAGTAGTGGATTTGTGGTCGCAATAGATATTGCGAGCATGCGAGTAATTTCGTGCTTCGTAATGCAACCACTAGTGGTTGCCTCTTTGTGTCAGCAAACATGCGACTACTAGTGGTTGTATATGTGCTCGCATTGACCTTCATTTCCCCTTCACTACCTATTTTGAAACCATCAACCCTTGACCAAGAGACCCCACAGTCCTGACCTAGCCTCATTCTCCCTCTTTGATACATCTCCTCCTTCCTCCCCTAGTGGTGATCTCTTCTCTTTTACTTTTATCATTTTGTAATTTAATTTTTATTTTGACTAATGGTTGTATTTGAGTATGTATATGATTTTCAAATGCATAGTAGGTGTTTGTTGAAATATATAAGAGAGATTAAGTTATGGGATAATGAATTACATGGATTTTAAAATGTGATGTTTTTGTAATAGGTGATTTTTGTTGTAATATGTGATTAAGAAATGCATTTTATGTGTTTGTGTGCTGAAGTGTGCGTTTCAATGTTTGTTTATATATATATATATATATATATATATATATATATATATATATATATGTTAGTGTGTACTTGGGTTAGTGATTGTGTATATTTGTGTATGTGTTAGTGTAAATAATAATTTCAGTGGTTGTACTTGATAATGTTAATGTTATTTTATGTCAATATTTAATATAAATTCATTTACGATGTAATCACAATTTTATTAGAAAGTAGATGTCTACAATATTTGTTAGATAGGCCCGGCATGTAGAATACAATTTAGGATATTGCACGAAATCATACAAAATCTCACTCTTCACTAGGTCAAGTGTGGCCCTGCACAACGGGAGATATGTGCTACACACTTTAGGAAGTGATGCCCCCATCATATGTTATATTTTTTATTTTTTAATAAATGTTGATGTCTTAGCTTTACAAGCTAAATGTCCCTTATGGCATCATGTGACTCTTGATATTTGTTTTACCGGTACAAGGGTAGGGATAGGATAGGTTAGGACAATTTACCGAATTGATCTATATTGAAACTAACTTATCTCAAGTGTTGTTACGTTCGAGCGGTGCCGCTCGCTCATCTAGTTTGACATATTATAAAATTCTTGAGATAATTAAACAACCTAATAAATGCAATAAAAAATAGTAAACAAATTTAAAATAAGAGAACATTCAAGGTATGCATGCGGGTGGGAATGCATGTGTATGCATATATTCCGCTATGTATGTATGGATGTATGATTATAGAGAGGTGTTGAATTTATGTGTGTGTGTGTGTGTGCATTTGTATTTAGGTGGGTATTTAGTAGTTGGGTTTGTATACAAATATGTGATATATGGGTGGCTTTGCACGAGGTGAATAGAGAAACATGTACTTATGGATTTGTATTTGGGTATATGTACGGTTGGGTGGATACGTAAGTATGTTTATGAGTCAAGATGTGTAAGTACTAGGTCTGTATGGATGGGTGGCTATGCAAGTATGTATATGGATGTAGGTGTGTAATTGTAGCTATGTATGTATTGGCTGAATATAAGTGGGTGGATATGTGAGAAGTGATTATTGTAGGTTTACATGTAAGTTTGTGGGTGTGTAAGTGAGCATGGGTGTTGAATGTATGCATGTAAGGAGGTTTATATGTGGATGGCTTATGCAAGAGGTTGGCTAAGTGGGCATGTAAGGAGGTTTGTGCATGTGTATGGGTATATGGAGGATGGTTATGCAAGAGGTGAACAAGGAAGCGTGCAGGTGTATGGGTGGATATGACGGAGTAGTTGGGTCGGGCTATGGTATATGGGTATGTATGGGTATATTTAGTTGGCTATGCATGTGTAAGTGAATTGGGTTCATGGGTAGTTGATGCTGTATATGCATGTATGAGTATACGGTCATGAGTATTTGAGCATGTGTTGTTGCCTAGGTGAGAGACGTAGTTGGGCTAGTCTATTGGTATATGGGCATGTGTGGGTATATTTAATTGGCTAAGTGAGAGGTGATTGTAAGTTTGAACATACATTTGTGGATGTGTATTTGGCCATGTAGGAGATTGAATGTAAGCATGTAAGAAGGTTTGTGGGTGGATAAGTAAGTACGTGTATGGGTCAAGTGTGTAAGTGAAGGGTCGTTATGGGTGGGTGGCTATGCAAGTATGTTTATTGATGTGGGTGTATAAGTATGGGCATGTATGTATATATGGTCTTAATGTAAGTAGATGGCTATGCGAGAGGTGATTGTAGGTTTGTATGTAACTTTTTGGACGTGTATGTGGGCGTGTAAGATGTTGCATGTAAGCATGTAAGGAGGTTTATGTGTGGATGGTTTATGCAAGAGGTTGGCTAAGTGAGCATGTAAGGAGGTTTGTGGGTGTGTATGTGGGCATATGGAGGTTTGTGGGTCTAGCAAGAAGTCATCATGGATGACATGTGGGGTCCAATCGGAGGCTAGCCTTAAGGGGGCAACACCTCAAATGTTATCATATAAGTCCATTGTGGCACTCATGGTTCTATGAGTAAATATGATCCACCCCTATCACAGTATACGCAGCCATCTGGAGCCAATGTAGATCCATCCCATATTAACAAAATATCCACAAACATGGATAGCATTTTGAGCTTCGTGAATGGCATGGAGATTACGCTCAATGTCATTGAGACCTAGATGAGTGCTCGATTATATGATTGATGAATCCACGATTCATCATCTTAATATCTTAATCTTAGCAAAATCCATGAGTAAAATCCCATATAAATGTCAATAAAATCAATAAACTAACAAAATGACTCTTGTAAATAAAACACACTAATTATTGTATATTAGATTGTACAAAATAAATTACACATAAAAAGCCGCAAAAATAAGGAGTTTTATACCTGTAAATAGCCCAAAACTTCATATATTTTTATTAATTTCATTTCAATTCCTTTTTACCTAATTCTTTCTCTAACTTGTTTATAAAAATGTATATAAAAATACAAAAATACAAAATAAATTTTACCTCAAATAAATGCTCCTAGATCCCAAAGAGAAAAAGCCGTAAAGTCCAACTTCCAAGCTAAATTCCCGCTCCGTATGAACTCCAAATTCACCAAACTCACTTTTAAAGTTCAAGTTAGAAAATTATCTATCCAACGGAAGTGGTTTCATTAAAATCGGAGCTCATTTGCAAAAGTTGGGTTTTGGGACCTAGATGTACATTGTATACCATGTATATATTCATTCTTTCTTTAATTTTTATTTTATCTTTCTTAATTACTAAAAATACAAAAAAATCATACTTGTGTTGTATTTTAATTGTAGTATTTTATTGTATTTTTCCGTTGTAAATATCTCTTATTAAAAAGACAAAAAAAATTACATATTAGAAAAGTAAAAAAATGTGTACATGGTGTTTTGTATTCACTTGTAAATTCACCATTATTTTTTCCTTCTTTATTTTGTTGTAATTAAAGTAGCCTACTTTATTTCATTTTATTTATTTAATTATTTTACATTCTCTACAATAACCACCATTCAACTCTCTTCCACCACCAACTTCCCATTCAACTCCACCATTTCTTAAACCTCCCATTCAACTCCATTAATAATCCAACTTCCCATTCAACTCCACCCACATAATAACTTCTCATTTCATCATCTATATATACATTCCATCCTCCTCAATTTGCCCTTGATCCATCTTTATGTGAGGAGAGCCTAGTTCCCTGAGTTGAATCGGTGACAGCGACGCAACCGCGGTCGAGCGACGACGGCCCTCTCTCCGGTGTGATCCGTTGGTTTTTTGACCAACATCGCAGCCGCAACCGCGCGCTGCTCGAGCTCATCGCACGCCGGCGATTCGAGCGAAGACCGTGCTCTCGTGAGCACATCATAGGCATCCGTCCATCGTAGGTAATTTTTCTATTTTCATCTTGTCATTTCTTTTTATTATTTTATATTTGCATCTTCTTTACCATATCACCATCCCCCATCATTTTTTTTAGTTCATCATATCATTCCACCACCACATCTCCACCAATTACCATTTTCCCCTTCATATGTACATATTTGTTTACTGTTTAAAAACATAAAAAAAATAAAAAAATTTAAAACAAAAAAAATCCCTCTTCATTACAGCAGACAAAAAAAAAGAAAAAAAATAAAAAAAATAAAAAAAACAGTCGCAGCAGCGGTGGGGGAGAGCCCACCGCTGCCGCCTCCATCACCAGCGGCGCCGCCGGCCGCCGCCCCCTCCCTCTTCACCAGCCGCGCGGCGGCCGCCGCCTCCGCCTCGCCACCGCGCCGCCCGCCGCCCCCCTCGCGCGGCCCTCCACGCCCAAGCGTGGCAGCTGCGAGCCACGCCCCTCTCCAGGCCACGCGCGGCCAACCGCGCCTCCTCCTCCTCTCCCCCAGCCGCCCGCGACCTCCTCCCATCGCCGGCCCCGTGCTCCGCCGCCCTCCGCGCGGCTGTAGACGGCCGCGAGCCGCCGCCGACCTCCACCCCTTTTGGGTTCTCCATCTCCGTTCCCAGCAAGGAAGAAGAAGGTTGTGGTTATTTTTTTTTATTTTGTGAAAATTGCAAAAATATTTCTCAAAGTTTCTGTAATTACCATTTAGTCCCTGTGCATGTTTTCTTTTGTAATTTTAGTTTCTATAATTGCAAGGACACCCCTGTATTCGTACTTGAATTTGGACCTCATTTTGACATCTTTTTATTCAATGAAAAATGCCTTCATGTTGAGCAACTAATTCTCTACATTGTGGACATTTACTTGTATTTTTATGTCACATGGGTAATTAATGAAAAATGATTAACTGAAATTTTGCTTAGTTTACCCATTCCGTGCCATTAAATTAATATCTCACATATAGTTGCTTCGAAAAATCCACAAAAATTATATGTGATGCCTTGAAGTTTGCTTAACTTACTGTCCAAATTTCATTCAAAATGGAGTTGTCTTGTGCCTTAAATAAATCGTAGAGTGATTTTAGTAATAGATTTTTAATTAAATCCACAAATATCTTTTTTGCGAAATTTTACCTCTACTGGATTGCTCATGAAAATGTATTTTAGGGATAATTCGCACTCTGATTAATTTTATAATGTGGATTTATTAGAAATTAATTACTCACTGTCACTCTGTTTCCACTAAAAAATACATAAAAAATTCATATTTTGTCAGAAAATTCCAAAAACATTACTGTAGCTTCCTTGCATCATGTTTTCATTCCAGTAATTTTTTCATAATTTTTGCTTACTGTTTGTGTGAAAAATTGCGAAAAACCCTATAAAAAGTGTGTATTTTTATTTATTGCATATTAACCCCGAAAATTCCAAAAAAATGTGTTTTGTGTTCCCTACTGGATTAAGACTTTAGGAAAAATATAATTTGGCTAATTTGGACTAATTTAACATTAAAATTAATTTGGCTAAGTTGTGTGATTTCTTAGTGTTCTTATTCAGTCGCATTTGCATTTGCTTTGATTTTTGCATTAAAAAAAATCTAAAAAAATACCACTTGGAAATCTAAAATCTTCATTTTCGAATTAATACCTAGGTTGTTCCTTTGCCTCCCTGTGTTCGACCCCGGACTTGCCCGGGATATAAATTAAAGCCGAGACACTCTTCACGGAGATCTTCTCTCGGTTCTGACCGAATCGCTAAGTACATGTACTACAACGAAGCCGAATTATTTATCGTATCTAGCGACTCGTCAGATGGCGCCGTTGCCGGGGAGGCAAACGGCTTAGGGACTAATTTAAAATTTTGGATTTAGTTTTCCATTTACTCGGGTAGTCTGACCCCCGAGCCACTTGTATTTATTCCATTTTTTGCAATTATTTCTCTTCATATTTTTGTATATATCTTGTTGTTTATCTCTCTAATATAAATCTTTGTTTCCTTGCGAGGGCCCGGTGGACTTGGAGTGCATCGGAGGTCGACGGACGTGACGCGCGCCGACTGCTGAAGAGCGAGGAAAAGCAATTTATTTTTGAGAGAATTTTGTAATAATTGTTGTAATTATTTAGGTAGCTTGCTCATTTATAGCGGCTCTTGTTTGAGAGCTCGCGCATGTAAAAAGACTTGGACATTATTTGTGGTGTGTCGAGCCTGTTTCACTCTCCGACGAGGGTGGGGCTTGACTTGAGTGGCGAAATTAAGATTAGGCACACGGTAGTTTAGATTCAAATTTGCTTGTGCCCATCGTAATTTAGGCCACACTTATCTTAGAAGATTCACTTATCTTATAAGATTCATAATGAGACGCACATAGACACGTACTATTTGCTCAAATTCAATCAATTCTTCCCCGCTAATAGTATACTGTTTAGGTGCGGTTTTCTCGATCTGCATGCATTTAGTGTAATATTTACAAATTATGTTCTGCATAAACGCATGAAGAGTGCTGGGATTCACTGTAAGTATACCTTCTTCTGAGCATGCATCATAGTTTCTCATTTGCATTCTGATTTCCGATTCCCATCTTGTTTTACAACTTAAGGTCAAAAGGAAATTGGGACTGAACGGTAGACGTGCTTGTGTGTTCACATAAAATTCAAGTGATAACCTAACTCTAAAATTGGGACTGAATTGAGCAGGTCGATCTAATTAATTGGAATAAAAAGAACCCTTGTTCTCGGGTGCAGAAAAGCCCTCATTGTTTGTTTTAATTGCAAGTGAGAGAGAGACGACCCTAGGATAGAGCCAAGTCTGGATTTCTTACTTACTACTGGTTCTTTCTTTTTAGGCGATTAGCTACTTTTCAGTGAGGATTTACGGGTAGCCGGTAAACGGTCCGGACTTCCTTAGCAGAGTGGGAGGTTTAGAGGACGCCTTAGTCCTCAAGGAACGGGTAGCCGTATTTTTACGGTCCGTACTTACTCCTATACTGGCTGAAAGTAGGTCAAACTAGTCGTAAGAACCGGGCCAGTCTGTAGGAAAATACGGGCACCTAACAGCTCGTTAATCTTTCTAAGTTTGTATTCTCACCAACTAAAATTGACCAGATAAATCGGCCGAACTCTTACGGCCATCACGTGTTGAGTTGGTGAAATTGGGGGTTTGAATTGTGTTTGTATTGTGTGAGTTCACTCCGCACATTTACGTGCACCGTAGAACTAGTGCCTCATTGATTATCGTGATCTAATCGGTTCTTTTGACATCGAAGATGACTGATTGGGGGGATATTTATTCGGACTTTGCGAATCTCTCATTGAACCCTTCAAAAAGTACGTCTTCAAAGGTCCAAGCGCAACTTGGACCAACCTGGACTCATGACCCTCTTGAGCCCAGGATCACTCACTCTCGGGATGGTTACCCTCAAACCATTCCATTTCTCTCTTCCCACCTCACCGAGGAAGACCATCGCCTTGGTGAGAATATCATGAGTCATAAATCCTCTTCTAATAAAGAACACATTGCTGATTCAGGCCATATAGTAGACACGAGTAAAATGCCTCCAAAGAAGAAAGAAGAGGAAGAAGAGAACCATGAAGACCCGATGAGAAGTATACTAGCCCGATTGGCTGCATCTGAGCAGCAACAAGCATTACTGAGAGCTCAGTTAGGACAGTTAAATGTTGGGGTCCAACTACCAATGGATGCGGCATATAACCCCGGACAATATCAAATTCATAACTACTTGAGTCCGGCCGAACCCGAGGTTGATTTTGAATTGAAGCCGCATTTCCTGAACCTGCTGCCACATTTTGATGGGAATGCTTCTGAGGAGCCATATGCATTCCTAAGGGACTTTGAGCTCATCTGTGCTAACCTCAAACATAATAATGTTAGCCAGGATTATATTAGGCTCAAAGCCCTTCCATTTGCCTTGGGTAGAAAAGCCGATTACTGGGTGAAGAATCTTGGAATCATCGTCACCACTTATGCCCAGTTCAAGGACCTATTCCTAAAGAAGTTCTACCCGTTGAGTAGAACTAACATGATGAGGACGCGTATTACGAGTTTTTCCCAATTACCCAATGAAGCCTTCTGTGATGCTTGGGAAAGATTCAAGGACATCCTGCAAAAGTGCCCTTGTCATAGATTAGATGAAAACATCTTGGTCCAATCCTTCTTCACTGGTCTCAACCCTGAGATGCAGGGTTTAGTGAGCGCTGCCTGTGGAGGCAGCTATACATCACGAGGAGCGGATACCTTCTGGAGGGTATTCGAGCAGATGGCTGAAACAAGCCGCTCACAGATGGCCAGCAGGGCCTATACACCATCCCCCAGTTCACTTTCATATGGAGGGGGAAAATCAGCTGTAGTCGATCTCTCTCAGGACGTGATCCCTAGCATGGGACTTCTTGCTGACAAGCTTACTGTAGTTGAGAAGATCGACAGGAGGATTGATGAGTTAGACCGGAGCATCTCCAAACTTCCAAAACAGATGGAGGAGTTGACTGAGAAGGTATCTAAGATAAGGATACCCGCCGTGACTGCACCCTCTGCTCCCGTATACCGAGTTCACCATGTTCAGGAGCAGTTGGTGTCAGGGCAACCCCAGCCGTGGGAGCA
Source organism: Ottelia alismoides (assembly GCA_037367405.1). Classification (NCBI taxonomy): domain Eukaryota; kingdom Viridiplantae; phylum Streptophyta; class Magnoliopsida; order Alismatales; family Hydrocharitaceae; genus Ottelia; species Ottelia alismoides. The sequence goes on from JAZKJV010006500.1 coordinate 96,806, forward strand.
GGACCAATCCTACACCCACTCTTTCCAGCAACCACCCCCAGCAGCAGAGACAGTCCAGGAGGAGCCTCCACTAGTTTGGGAGGTGAATGGGATATGGTATACTCAGGACCCTGCCTGGCAGGGAAGTACGGGAGACCGACAGACCTATCAGCGTCCCCCGACCTTTCACAACACCGCATTCACCTCCGCACCACCTCCTTCACAGCAGAGCCCTGGATTCCATCCACCCCAGCAGCAGAGGCAGCAGTACCAGCAGTATGGCCGACAGGGCCATTACCAGACGGGCCAGCAGGGCCCGCAACCCCAGCAGCAGCAGCAGAGGCAGTACACTGGCCAGCAGGGCCAGTCTTCCCGTTCTTCTTCCCAGTCTTATCCACTTCCTTCATCGTCTAGTCCCATGGATATTCAGCAGCAGATACTCGACGAGCTACGTTCCTACAGGAACGAGGTTCAGGACTTACGGGTGGATGTCAACCGCCTGTCAAGATGGCGAGACGAGCAGACTGCACCCTCTACCTCGATCCCAGCCCAAGTTCAGGCTAACCCCAATAGCCTGAACCGTTCTAGTTCTCAGCAGCACTTTGGTCAGGTATACTATTCAACATCTCCTAAATCTGAACATGAGATTCTTTCGTGTGACGAGGCTAACCACATGTCACTCAGGAGCGGAAGGACCGTAGTCGTACCTGACCGGGCGAGGGACACGAGGAGGGGCATCTCTGGAGCTCTACCTGAGGAGTCTTCAAAGGACGAGGAGGAGAGGCATCATATCTCAGAGTCCCATCAGCATCATTCGAGGATTTCTACTCAGGGAGCCGAGAGGAGGAGGAGAGCACGTACGCAACATCGTCAGCATGGATATTCTTCTGAGTCTACGGAGGACCTTGCATCTCCGGTTGTGGCGGATACCACTCCAGCTTCTATTCCACAACCTATAGTAGATAGTTTTGATTTCGAGTCCATGTTGCATCACAAAGATTCATGTATGAAGAACTCTGTTTCCGTTAATGCAAAGAATGATCTTTCAGTTCATGATTCAGATTCTTCATCCTCTGTTTCCTTAGCTTCAATCCCTTTCCCCCGTGCTCTTACGGCAGGAAAGCGCATCAAAAAGATTCAGAAAGATGACCCCGATATGGCACGGTTTTGTAAAGAAAACATCACAGTTAAGGTGCCATTTGATGAATATGTGGCTAACCATCCTGCCTTCCAAAAATACCTTAAGGTGAGATGCACACCTAGAAGGGTTAGCAGGAAGAAAGATAACCAAAATATAAAGACACATGTCTTATCAGTAGCCACAACATATTGTCTCAAGAATCAGACTTTGCCAAAGAAAAAGAGAGACATGAGTGCTCACTATGTGGAGAGTCGTATTGACGACATTGCGTTTGCACGCACACTCTTAGAACGGTTCTTCGATCAACTTACTTCCCTTAGCCTTATATCAGAAATTGGAGTTGGGACCACTTTGCAAATCTAGAGCTTTACTCCAATTCGCAGATCGTTCAATGAAGAGACCTAAGGGAGAAGTGAAGAACGTCGTTATCTCGATTGAGGGGCAGAACTATCAGGTGGACTTCACAGTCTTGGACATGGAGACCCCCAATCATTGGAGAGAATCTCAGATCATTCTCGGGCGACCCTTCCTTAGGACCACAGGCGCAGCTTTCGATTATGGTACGGGAATGATGAAGTTCCGTTCTCCAGGCGGAGAAGTGAACCTTGAGATGAAGCAAACCAAGTGTCAGCGACCCGATTCAGAGAGTAGCACAGAGTACTCATCTTCAGAGGCAGAATGCAGTTTGATTAGCACAGTTGGGATTTGGGGACAGATTCCTTCAGGACAGAGCGAGACCCTTTCATCTGGAGAGGATATAGTGCATGACGCAGTTTGCCAGGTGTTGTCTGATCTTGCTAGAGATGCATCAACCTATTCTCATGATGACTTAGAGATCCATCCGGATCTGTCAGTTCCATCCTCTTCGGAACAATCATGGGACATAGATGACGAGTCGGACGTGGCTTTTGCCGATTGTCTGGATACTTTTGACGATCCGATTCCCGATTCTTCTGATTTGGTGGCGAGTACTACTCAGCTTAGCCCACCTTCATGCAGCACGGAACCAGATTCAGATTCAGTTCAGCCAGATCTGCTTGATGATACCACATTGCCAGAACTGAAATCACTACCTCCTACACTCAAGTACGCCTTTCTTGCGGGACCCAAAGAGAGATATCCTGTCATCATTAGCTCAGACTTGTCTTTAGAGCAGGAGTCTAGGTTGTTAGAAGTCTTAGAGAGGAACCGCAAAGCAATAGGCTGGACAGTGTCGGATCTCGTGGGCATCAACCCCGCTCTCTGCTCGCACCACATTTTTACTGAGGATAACGTGAGACCTTCCCGTGAGTTTCAGAGGAGACTTAACCCCAATCTACGGGAAGTAGTGAAGAATGAAATTGAGAAATGGTGCAAGGCAGGGTTCATATACCCTATTTCTGACTCCAAGTGGGTGGCCCCACTTCATGTTGTCCCGAAGAAGTCAAGAATTCAGATGGTCACCAACGAGGAGGGGGTAGATATCGCGACACGTGTACCCACGTCGTGGCGCGTCTGTGTCGACTACAGATGCTTGAATGCTGCGACCAAGAAAGATCACTTTCCCTTGCCTTTTATTGATCAGATCTTGGAGAGACTTGCAGGGAAAGAGTTCTTCTGTTTTCTTGACGGGTACTCAGGCTACAACCAGGTGGCCATAGCCCCTGAGGACCAGGAAAAGACCACATTTACATGTCCATTCGGCACTTATGCTTTCAGGCGCATGCCATTCGGGCTCTGCAATGCCCCGGGCACATTTCAGCGGTGCATGATAGCCATATTTGCCGAGATGGTGGGAGATTTCCTGGAAGTGTTCATGGATGACTTCTCGGTCCATGGTGATTCTTTTGATACATGTTTAGCGCACTTGGACCGAGTCCTCACGAGGTGTAGAGAGGTGAATCTGGTACTCTCCTGGGAGAAGAGTCACTTTATGGTGACGGAGGGTATCGTGTTGGGGCATGTCATCTCCAAAAGGGGAATGGAGGTTGACCCTGCCAAGGTGGAGGTGATCAAGAAACTCGATCCACCTACCAACGTGAAGTCAGTGCGGTCATTCTTAGGGCATGTTGGATTCTATAGGAGATTCATTCAAGATTTTTCAAAGATCGCTCGCCCACTGACTGAGCTCTTAGGGAAAGACATAGAGCTCATTGTAGATCACAGGTGTCTGGAGGCCTTTGAGCTCTTGAAGAGGAAGATTTGTGCTTCGCCTATCCTACAAGCTCCTGACTGGTCTCTCCCCTTTGAGATCATGACTGACGCTTCAGATTTCGCTATAGGAGCTGTGTTAGGACAACGGCGAGAAGGGATTCCGTTTGCGATTCACTATGCGAGCAGAGTTTTAGATCCTACACAGAAAAATTATACAGTGACTGAAAAGGAAATGCTCGCGGTAGTATGGGCCCTCGAGAAGTTCAGATCATATATTTTGGGCTCTAAGGTGACAATTTATACTGATCACATAGCCATTCGATACTTAATGGAAAAGAAGGACGCGAAGGCGCGTCTTCTTAGGTGGATTTTACTCCTCCAGGAATTTGATTTGGAGATAAAAGATAAACCTGGAGTGAAGAATGTTGTGGCTGATCACCTTTCTCGGATTGAACTTAAGGATTCTCCTGATTATGACCGGATTAGAGAGACCTTCCCAGATGAGTCAATTTGTGTTATTGACTCCCTCCCGTGGTATGCCAACATGGTGAACTATCTTGTCTCCAAGCAGGTTCCCCATGGTTGGACTAGGAGCAGCATTGATCGACTGAAGTCAGATTCGAGGAGATACCACTGGGACGATCCTTTCCTTTTCTTCGAAGGACCGGATTGTGTTTGGAGAAGGTGTATTCCTCAGGAGGAATACCATAGTGTCCTCACATATTGTCATTCACTTGAGGCTGGAGGACACCATTCGGGAAAGAGAACCGCTCACAAAGTACTTCAATGTGGATTGTATTGGCCGACCTTGTTTAGAGATGCCATTGAATTTGTGCGGTCGCGCCCGATTTGTCAAAGGATGGGAGGGACAGTTGGACAGAGAGATGAGATGCCCATGCAACCGATGATTATTTGTGATGTTTTTGATGCATGGGGAATAGATTTTATGGGTCCCTTTCCCAACAGCCAAGGACATGAGTACATTTTGTTGGTGGTTGATTATTTATCTAGGTGGGTGGAGGCTATCCCAACCCGAACCGCAGACAGCAAAACTGTTTGTAAGTTTGTGAGAGATCATATTATTGCTAGGTTCGGGGTGCCAAAAGTTTTGATATCTGATGGGGGTAGCCACTTTGTGAATCGAGATATGAGATCTTTAGCTAAGGACTATGGATTTGATCACAGAGTTACTAGTCCTTACCACCCACAGTCCAACGGCATGGCAGAGGTTTCGAACAGAGAGGTGAAGAGTATTTTGCAGAAATTGGTTCGTCCCGATAGGAAGAATTGGTCTCAACTCTTGGACCAAGTTCTGTGGGCCTATAGGACAGCCTACAAGACACCATTGGGTACTTCACCATTTAGAATGATCTATGGAAAGCCATGCCATTTGCCCACGGAATTGATTCATAAATCCGAATGGGCAATTAAGAAGATTAATTGGAGTTGTCACCTAGGAAAACTTTGCCGAGACTTGAACTTGAACAAGCTCGTGGAAATCCGAAACAGGGCATATGACAACAGTTTGATTTATAAGGACAAAGTAAAGAGATGGCATGATCAGCACATTAGGTGCAAAGACTTTGTCCCTGGACAAAAGGTATGGTTGTTCAATGCCAGGTTGAAGATGTTCCATGGGAAGCTCAAATCTAAATGGACGGGTCCCTTTGTGGTTAAGAAAGTGCACGAGAATGGAAGTGTAGAGATAGCTGATCTCACAGATGGTGCACAATCTCATGTGGTGAATGGACAACTGTTGAAGCATTTTGTTGATTCCAAAGAGCAGTTAGTCCAAGTCGAGGTCATCAACTTCATACAGAGTGAGCACAGAGCAGATACATCTTATTACTCTTCATGAAGATGCAGCATCAAGATTCAACATCTTAGAAGATTCCATCACTCTTGTACATATTCTCCCTTCTTTGTATATTCTCGAAATCACGTCGGTTCTCACACTTACTCTTGTCCTATACTTAGGCTGACCAAAGCCTAAGTATAGGGGGGACCGATGCCCGCCATGTGTATTTACTCATCATTTCTCCTCTTGACCTCGTCCGCCCCATTTTTGCTCTTCTTCTACACTTAGGCTGTCCAGAGCCTAAGTATAGGGGGGCGGATCGACTTCTATACTTTCTATTATTTTAGCTTTCCTACGCTTAGTACGAGCTATGTCTTTTTGTCACCTAGTGCCATGAGGACATAGCACAAGCTAAGGATAGGGGGGCGTGTATATATTACATATATACTTTACCCATACCTCGTACTTTCACATATTTTTTTTATATATATTATACAATAATTATGGGGTGGGTAAAAAAAACAAACAAACAAAACAAAAGTAAAAAAACTTTTCAAAAAAAAACTATTTTCTTATTTTCCTTAAAAAAAAATCTTAAAAAAAAGAATCTTTTCTTATTTACCTATCTTTTTCAAAAAAAAAACTCTTGAAAAAAAAAGCAAAACTTTTCTAACAAAAAAAAACTTCTTCTTTGCCTTTGTTTGTCAACAAAAAAAAACCTTTGTGAAAACTAAAAAAACAAAAAAAACTAAAAAAAAAACTAACTAATAAGTTGGTTTAATCCCTGACACAATTCACTTTCACACAAGACTAGTGATGTTCAAGAACACTTGGTTTATGAGGTCTTGAGATTTTGAGTTAACCAGCCTTAGTCATTAGGGTCCTTGACTTAATTATTCACATTTCCCTAGTTTGAAAGATTTGTGTGCTATATTGCATGCTTAGTCTCTACCTTAAGAATATGATCAGCACCTCACGTACACGACTGCAGTTATGATGAGATGAGTTGAAATTTCACTTGAGGAACTGGGATGAGGGATTTGAGTTTGGACTTGATTTAATGATGCTCGAGGATGGGATAAAATCAATGAAGGCTTCATGAAACCTGAGTGTCAGCATCTTTAACCAGTATGAGAACATGGTTCTTGTACTATCTCTTGATATTTACCTATGTGCCAGGGTGTGATAAATAAAAAATGTTGATCAGTGTGCACCAACTCTTGGTAAAAGCAGTGGAGCTAGCCAAAAATACTACCAAGCAATGAAATGTCAAAGAAAAGCTCTCATTCCACAAAGTCAATTATCAAAAGAGCTTCCACCAAAGGCGAGCGCTCCCAACCATTTCAAAGTGTCCACTTGGACCACCGCTACTAGGACCAGGAGTCGGGCTTGCACCAAAAAAGGGACCTGCATCGTAAATGCTACAAGTCTGGGTGTAGAAGGTACGATAGGTACTCAAAAAAGGCACACCCCGGTGTACTCCCAGGAAAACAAGTGCAGACGGCTCCAACCTCTCTTGACGGACGCACTGATCAACACCAAAAAAATGCGTTGCGTAATAAGGCACTAGAGAGGATCCTTGTTCCAATGAGAGGGAGAGAAGAAATGACACAATCCTATGCCCTCCATCAACTGGCCTTCCATCTACACTTTTAAGTCTGACAACTAAAGAGACGGTGGATTGGATGCAAGAAATGGTTTATTCCCTAGTGTTGAGGATCGGGTCCTTAGGAGAGTCTCTTGGACTGGAACCTTGGGTGACGTTGTGACTCTACTCTTATAACTGCAGTCAACACTTAAAGTCATATCCCTTATATATACGTATACAAAGAGAGTCTGATGATTAGGGAAATTGGGTACCTTTTGACTAGAGCTTGGTTCAGCTTAGAATTTTAGGATCTCTAAAATCGAGAGTTCTTGAACGGATCAAGTCTTGTATTCACATGCACAGTCAGGGGTTAACCCAACTTATTCATTCTTTATTTGCTCGAGGACTAGCAAAGTTTAAGTATAGGGGGGTGATGAATCCACGATTCATCATCTTAATATCTTAATCTTAGCAAAATCCATGAGTAAAATCCCATATAAATGTCAATAAAATCAATAAACTAACAAAATGACTCTTGTAAATAAAACACACTAATTATTGTATATTAGATTGTACAAAATAAATTACACATAAAAAGCCGCAAAAATAAGGAGTTTTATACCTGTAAATAGCCCAAAACTTCATATATTTTTATTAATTTCATTTCAATTCCTTTTTACCTAATTCTTTCTCTAACTTGTTTATAAAAATGTATATAAAAATACAAAAATACAAAATAAATTTTACCTCAAATAAATGCTCCTAGATCCCAAAGAGAAAAAGCCGTAAAGTCCAACTTCCAAGCTAAATTCACCAAACTCACTTTTAAAATTCAAGTTAGAAAATTATCTATCCAACGGAAGTGGTTTCATTAAAATCGGAGCTCATTTGCAAAAGTTGGGTTTTGGGACCTAGATGTACATTGTATACCATGTATATATTCATTCTTTCTTTAATTTTTATTTTATCTTTCTTAATTACTAAAAATACAAAAAAATCATACTTGTGTTGTATTTTAATTGTAGTATTTTATTGTATTTTTCCGTTGTAAATATCTCTTATTAAAAAGACAAAAAAAATTACATATTAGAAAAGTAAAAAAATGTGTACATGGTGTTTTGTATTCACTTGTAAATTCACCATTATTTTTTCCTTCTTTATTTTGTTGTAATTAAAGTAGCCTACTTTATTTCATTTTATTTATTTAATTATTTTACATTCTCTACAATAATCACCATTCAACTCTCTTCCACCACCAACTTCCCATTCAACTCCACCATTTCTTAAACCTCCCATTCAACTCCATTAATAATCCAACTTCCCATTCAACTCCACCCACATAATAACTTCTCATTTCATCATCTATATATACATTCCATCCTCCTCAATTTGCCCTTGATCCATCTTTATGTGAGGAGAGCCTAGTTCCCTGAGTTGAATCGGTGACAGCGATGCAACCGCGGTCGAGCGACGACGGCCCTCTCTCCGGTGTGATCCGTTGGTTTTTTGACCAACATCGCAGCCGCAACCGCGCGCTGCTCGAGCTCATCGCACGCCGGTGATTCGAGCGAAGACCGTGCTCTCGTGAGCACATCATAGGCATCCGTCCATCGTAGGTAATTTTTCTATTTTCATCTTGTCATTTCTTTTTATTATTTTATATTTGCATCTTCTTTACCATATCACCATCCCCCATCTTTTTTTTAGTTCATCATATCATTCCACCACCACATCTCCACCAATTACCATTTCCCCCTTCATATGTACATATTTGTTTACTGTTTAAAAACATAAAAAAAATAAAAAAATTTAAAACAAAAAAAATCCCTCTTCATTACAGCAGACAAAAAAAATAAAAAAAATAAAAAAAAAACAGTCGCAGCAGCGGTGGGGGAGAGCCCACCGCCGTCGCCTCCATCACCAGCGGCGCCGCCGGCCGCCGCCCCCTCCCTCTTCACCAGCCGCGCGGCGGCCGCCGCCTCCGCCTCGCCACCGCGCCGCCCGCCGCCCCCCTCGCGCGGCCCTCCACGCCCAAGCGTGGCAGCTGCGAGCCACGCCCCTCTCCAGGCCACGCGCGGCCAACCGCGCCTCCTCCTCCTCTCCCCCAGCCGCCCGCGACCTCCTCCCATCGCTGGCCCCGTGCTCCGCCGCCCTCCGCGCGGCTGTAGACGGCCGCGAGCCGCCGCCGACCTCCACCCCTTTTGGGTTCTCCATCCCCGTTCCCAGCAAGGAAGAAGAAGGTTGTGGTTATTTTTTTTTTATTTTGTGAAAATTGCAAAAATATTTCTCAAAGTTTCTGTAATTACCATTTAGTCCCTGTGCATGTTTTCTTTTGTAATTTTAGTTTCTATAATTGCAAGGACACCCCTGTATTCGTACTTGAATTTGGACCTCATTTTGACATCTTTTTATTCAATGAAAAATGCCTTCATGTTGAGCAACTAATTCTCTACATTGTGGACATTTACTTGTATTTTTATGTCACATGGGTAATTAATGAAAAATGATTAACTGAAATTTTGCTTAGTTTACCCATTCCGTGCCATTAAATTAATATCTCACATATAGTTGCTTCGAAAAATCCACAAAAATTATATGTGATGCCTTGAAGTTTGCTTAACTTACTGTCCAAATTTCATTCAAAATGGAGTTGTCTTGTGCCTTAAATAAATCGTAGAGTGATTTTAGTAATAGATTTTTAATTAAATCCACAAATATCTTTTTTGCGAAATTTTACCTCTACTGGATTGCTCATGAAAATGTATTTTAGGGATAATTCGCACTCTGATTAATTTTATAATGTGGATTTATTAGAAATTAATTACTCACTGTCACTCTGTTTCCACTAAAAAATACATAAAAAATTCATATTTTGTCAGAAAATTCCAAAAACATTACTGTAGCTTCCTTGCATCATGTTTTCATTCCAGTAATTTTTTCATAATTTTTGCTTACTGTTTGTGTGAAAAATTGCGAAAAACCCAATAAAAAGTGTGCATTTTTATTTATTGCATATTAACCCCGAAAATTCCAAAAAAATGTGTTTTGTGTTCCCTACTGGATTAAGACTTTAGGAAAAATATAATTTGGCTAATTTGGACTAATTTAACATTAAAATTAATTTGGCTAAGTTGTGTGATTTCTTAGTGTTCTTATTCAGTCGCATTTGCATTTGCTTTGATTTTTGCATTAAAAAAATCTAAAAAAATACCACTTGGAAATCTAAAATCTTCATTTTCGAATTAATACCTAGGTTGTTCCTTTGCCTCCCTGTGTTCGACCCCGGACTTGCCCGGGATATAAATTAAAGCCGAGACACTCTTCACGGAGATCTTCTCTCGGTTCTGACCGAATCGCTAAGTACACGTACTACAACGAAGCCGAATTATTTATCGTATCTAGCGGCACGTCAATGATATATGTCAAATTTGATTTACTTTGTAAGACAAAATTACTTATATTATTGAAATTATCAGAGTACTTATGAAGGTGGAGAGAAGGTTGTCGGCCCCGATGATGAGAGTGACAAGAATGAGTATGAAGATGAGGAAGAGGATTAACTTAATGTCGAGACATAACAGTCGATTCATTGTGGAGCCATCATCCGCGTAAGGGATGATGAAGAAGAGGAGAGAACTGAGAGGGAGAGGCAAATAGAGAGACAAAAAGATAAGGGGAAGGGGATCCTTCGCAAATGAAAAAAATGATATTTATGTGACTATTTTTTAGTAGTTATAAGGATATTAAATCTCTTTGTTATTTTAGGCTTATTGTTGCATTACATGTGACTTTGTATTAATGATTGAACTCGTTACTGTAGTTTGAATTTGAAGATGTGCTTCTCAACTGTGGCATGCTTGAATATCTGTATTTATGAATGTCATGCTCGAATGTTGATTGTATCTGATTCGTTGATAATGAGTTTTGTTTGATACAAGTGTTATGTGGTTACTGTGTTCTTGTACATGTACATAGATGTAATTATTGTGTTAAAAATGAGGGAGGGAATTGAATAAATTGATTTTTTTCAAGAATCAGATGTTGCTACTACAAGTAGTCCCCTATGTGCTTGCATGTGCGACCTTTTTATATATTGGCAGTCATTTATACGAGCACGATGGACTACATTGGTCGTAATAAGCTAGCACATTATGACCACAATGTGGTCGTAAACATATTTGTGACATCGCCCATGCGACCACACATAACTTGTGATCACGTAGGATCTTTATGAGAACATTTGGACCGCAATACAAGCAGAATGGGAATACCTTCATGCTCGTAATACGTGCAGATTCTTGTAGTGTATCCAACATTTATCTTGTTGCAGATCTTATATTGATTCAATCTTGAAATCAATCTAAAGTAGCACAATACCTTTCTAGGTATTTGCTTTATACACGATATACCAACTTCCACTACAACAAAAAGTATCTAAGGCGACGATTACATACCAACGATTAGCAATATTCGTCGCTAAACTATAACATGGCGACAATTGGAGATATTCGTTGCTATTTTTTTAGAGATAGTGACGATTATCTCAAATCGTCATGAACTTTATATCGCAACGAATAAAGCGTCGGTATATTTTTGAAATAGCAACAAATATGCATCTAAGTGAATGCCATTTATGGTGCAAGAATTCCAAATTTCTCAGTATATTAAAGATTGACAGATATACAATTTCTAAGATTAATAATATGTACATACATGTGGAGTTATATAAGAATCCTGAATTAAACTTTTGCCATAAAATATTAAATCCTAATAGGATGAAATTCCATGAACAATATTATAACTTTAATCAGCAAAAAAACCATATATATTTCACATATATTCATATTCGACAATTTTGTTGTAAATATTTTTAACACTTCAGAAAATTCAGAAAAGATACGAGTGCATCATGAGACGGGGATGCTAATACTTGAGAAAACATACTTAGAAATTTTGAATACTTATTTTTGATCTGATTAAATTTGAATTATATATTGTCATAATCGCTCAAAGCTAAATAAGGGATATTATAATCCTCAGCACTGTAGTCAAAATTAGAGGTTAAGAGGGGAGAACCTTTTTTAATATTATCGCACAACAAAAAAGTAAAGGGGTCGAAATCGAATGGTAGAATTACCTAAAAACATTTCTTAAAACTCTGTAAAAAGGATGTCCAGCCGTCACTTACTCATTCTCTCTCGCATCTGTGAAAAAACCCTATCCCTAACCTCTTTACCTCTTCTCTGCGATGGCAACGCTTGGAGGCGGAGGCGGGGGTGAAGGCGGAGGTTGAGGTGGAGGAGGAGGCGTTGGAGGTTAAGGTAAAGGCGGAGGTCGAGGTGATGGTGGAGGCTGGGGCGGAGGTCGAGATGAAGACAGAGGTCAAGGTGGAGGCGAATGTCAAGGCGGATGTGAAGGCTGAGGCGGAGGCCTAGGTGGAGGTGGAGGTTGAGGAAATCAGCGATGGATAAGGGTGGACGATGATCAATGGTATGAGGTCGATGGTGATAGGTGATGAATATGTCGCATTGGCAATATGGAGGATCGATGAGGATGTTATTGGACCCTTTCTCATAGTAGGTTGGAGATCCTTTCAAGTAGAAGTTAGAAGGTTGGTTTCCTAGTTAGGATTTTCGTATAATACCAAGTCGTGTGTATCCTTCTCGCTTTCAGGCAAGGAGAAGCGTCCTTTGGTCCTCAAGCATGAAGGTTGCTCGTCTCTGTCAAAGCTTCCATTTGTTTCGTAAGTTATATCTCAGACATAGACTGTCATGCTTAATTTGCATGTATTTATTTAGTGTTGAAATTAATCCATTGGACTACATTAATGCTAGAGAATAATGATGCATATTATAACATGTGAAGGTAGAGTTGCATTTAGTTGGCATGAGTGCCACAATATGGAAAAAAAACGAGTTTTCTCTCTTATTTAAAATAAATGATTATATGATAATATCCATTAGTCCTAGTTGATGTAAACAAGGTTGTTCTGTCAGAACAATTTAAATAAAACCTTGTTTTAATAGCATACGACTAACAAATTTACTAGTTAATACCCACTGGCTAAAGTGCACTATATAGACAGGTCAATTTTCTATTGAAAATTTATCGACAAAATTTGTGGAACATCCAAAAATATAGTACAAATCATATCTGAGTTCTACTTATAAAATGTTAATAAGTTTTTGTTGTGTTGGTTATTAATTTTGTGGAATATTTCCCAAGCATTGCACATTCACTAGAAGTGATTTCTTTTTTCATATCAATCGTAAACCTTACTTGTTGGTGAAATCAATATAATGTGTGACTTTGCTACATATTTTTGTTTAGAATACAAAGTTGATCCTAGATAGGATTGATCATTTTTTAAGAAATTGATATATTTGGAATATTGATATCGGGTTAAAATCTTTATTGCAAGTTGATTAAATGTCTGCAGGTGATCTCCAAACAAAAAGTATGCATTATGTGGAAAATTGCTGAAGAACAGAAGAAATCACATCCATCAGCTTGTGAAAAATCAAGAATTTTTATCATACCATTTTATCATCGTTGTCTGACCATTTTTTGCTGGACACCAGTAAGATATTCGTAGAATCCTTGATGTAGATATCTGGGTTTGTAGGTCACTCCATCATATCATACATTGTGTCGCATTAAGTGAACAATAATATAGTTCATATCCAAAAATAAATCATACTCAAACTATAAACATTTGGACGAGTGTTGAAGAACATAATTTCAAGACTATTTGTTTGAATGAGTTTGACTGAAATTTATATTTGATTATAGTGTTCCTTGATACTTTAGGGAGAGGCTCTCTGTACCGAAGGCGAACATCCCATATAAGTGTTTGAATTTGATTGATGATTCTGATGAGGAGTTGGAAACAATACATATGACATGGTTGTTCTATCAGATCTCATCTCTCAATATCTATTGAGAACATGTGATTGGCAAAAGCTTGGAAGTTGGTTCTGTTTTTTTTGGATAGACATGTTCTTAATATGCAACAAAAGTTGAGATCGATTTTCTCATATTTTTATTATCATATTCTTTTGGTAAGATAATAATTTTAAAGGATATTTTTTAAGGCTATATTTCTGGACATCATTCATGTTCTATCAGGAAGTTATTGAGTTGGACATAAATGCAATCTTCAGAAGTTATATTATTGGAAGCTTATCATGTTATATCAAGAAGTTATTGAGTTGGACATAAATGCAATCTTCAGTAGATTATGTTATTGGAAGCTTATCACATTATATTAGATTGAGCTGGAAGGGTTTTCTTCTTATGATGTTTATGGTCCCGTGCTGGTGTTGCTAGAGTATGTAACTTGATGTTGCATTCAAAGCAATTCGTGTATTCTTTATGACGGTTGGAGATTAGAAGGAATACTTCTGTTATCGATCCTATTATATGACAGAAGCACATGGAAGGGTCTTCTAACTATGCTGGCATTATCTGATTTTCTAATGAAGTGATTTTTTTTCGATGGACACTTGGAATTATATTATGATAGCTTTTCCAACTGTGTTGGTACAATCATCTGATTTGTTCCTGAAGGGGTTTTTTCTGTGGACATCTGGAGGTATGCCATGATAGCTTTTCAATAATACTATATCTTCACAAATAATATCTCTGGTTACCTTGAAGGCATAATCTTATGATGAGAGACTTCATACCCCTTAAGAATGCAAGGACAATACGAGGTTATAAATTTTATTTCATTGTCTTATTTTCTTTGATTTAAGGACTATGTTTTTGTTGGGTTGACTTTGATTGTGCATGCAGAATTTGTAGCATCTCTTTTCAATGTTCCTACATGTCGAGATCCTTAGCTGCATGACACGAGAGCTTTGAAATTTGTAGTATTTTAGAAGTCTCCATTTAAATCAAGTTTTAAGTTCGGCTTCTAGAAATGAAATAGTAGGAATAGTATAACCAGAAACTTTTAATAGCTATAAAGTTGGAGCTAAGGAGTAATCTAAGTTCACAAACATAAGACCTTAGTTGGAAAGCAAGCCCGTTTATATATGTTTAAGATATTTATTGTGCAAAAAGTGGAAGTACGAGCAAGCTTATTTATGTTTGATTAGTGGCATTATTTTTGTTCAGGTATTTTGTCTGATACCCAATTGGTTTTTTTTTATTTTAGGTCTTTATCTGAATGTTTAGGTATTTTCTTCTTGGTACCTTACATATTTTGTTAAGTATTTTTTAGGACTTTTAAAGATGAAAAAAAGTTGTTATTACTTTGAAAGATATCGTGTAGCTAGAATATTTTTTGAAGTGTTTTGCAAAACGTGCACGGGTGGATATAGCATAAAAGTTAATATCGCCAAATGATTGCTGCTTAATTGTCAGTCGCAGGTCGAGATATCATTCCAGAAATAGATGTTTGCATACATTTGCACCATCTGATGACTCCAAAAAGGCAAGTAGTCTCTAATTCTTTTGTTATAACTGTCCCATGTAGTATTTATGGTCGGTGTTTGAGTTAATCAATGATGAGAGGCACATCTACTATGTAGACTGGTAATGATAAGAACAACTAGGCATCTTTTCAAGAACGTTGACATGGCTTTCCACAAAATATGAGGTCAGTATAATTATATTTCATGGAATCTGAAAGAAGAAAGTCCATGAAAATTGTGTGTTGTTTTTTAATGCAGATTATGAACTATATTTCTGTGCCATATCTATTTGTTATGATATATCCATAGCAATGTTATTGGTCGTTGTCAACTTCTATAATCTTTTTCGCTTTCATATTTCATAAATAAATCTCATTTGCTTGTCAAGTAAATCTTATCTGCTTGTCATGTAAATAAAATAAACATGTTAATTCTATTATATTTTTTTATACTGGGTACTATTGAAAGAGATATGATATTGTTGATGGTTGTTGTGGTTGAACATCGATACTTAGATTTAAAATGTAGAATTAGGTACTTGAAGCATGCTAAAATATATTAAATATATATGATATATAAGCTTGCTGAGAAGGAGATATGCAACTAACTATATATAAACTTTCCTGAGATGTCATGGAGGAGATGTGAAACAAACTATGTATGAACTAAAGTAATATATGTACCAAAAAATATACCTACTTACCAGTTTTCTAACAATGTACTTGATGACCGAAAAAATCCCGAGCAACTAAGGATGAAGAAATGTCACTAAGGTCGTTGCGACCTCAGTCGCTCAAGGATCAAACGATAAACAAGAAAAATGAAGATCAGACCACCAAAATCAGAGAAGAATCAAATAAAATCGATAGCGGTCCTGGCTATTAGATTAGCCTGGTATAGCGACCAGGGTCGGACTCAGGGAGCACATGATGGCCTCGCGGCCTACGAAGTAGTCTAAAAAAGAATTAAAAATAAAAGACAAGTGTTTTTGATGGATTTTTAATTGTTTTTAATTTTTTTTTGATTTTTAGGTAATAAAGAAAATACGGAAACTAATAAAACAAGCCAATATAACAATTTATTTAATGCATCAAAAATCAACCAAAAATTCTAATAAAAATGTTTTGTGTATTTTATGATTTTTACTCTTTTTAGTGAATTTTTTGGATTTTTTATTTTTATTTAATTTTCTAAAAATAAAATAAGGTAAGAAACTGAAGGTGTTGTCCAGTCAGGAGTAAAAGGCCAATTTAAATTGCAAAAAGGGCCTTAATACTCCTGGAGGTATATTTCCTATAAACTAGAGAGTTTAAGGAAAATTTGGGCAATGGGTTTATTATTTTTGGATTTTTAGATTAATTATTAGTATTTTTATGAGTTTTTAGGTGTTTTTCAATTTTTAAGAGTTTTATATAATGAAAAATGACCAAATTTGATCAGAAAATCAAGCAAGCAAAAAGACACAGTAGTTAATTTTTTTATAATTTTTAGGTGAGTTTAATATTTTTTTGTGAATTTTTAAATTAGACAGTAAAGAAATAGGGTGTTTTTGAATTTTTTAAAATATCAAATAAAAGCAAAAATATCCCCAAAAATTCTAGAAAATTTTACAACATGGCAGGAGCCATGTATCCAATTTTCATCGAATTTGGAGTAAGTTTGATATTTTATTTAAAATTAAAACCTAGGTACAGTGCATAGGGACCTGTACGCAAATATCCAAAGCTCTGGGGGGTCCGGTGCAAAATTCCCAAGGAGTCACGCATGAGACGCGTGCTTGGGGCACACAGGGACCTAATTGCAAACTAAACAAGGTTCTGGGACTATTTGGTAACAGGTACCAAAAGTCCGAGGGCCTGGTTGTAAATTACCCACAAATAAAACGCATATGCGCCAATTCCACACTCACAGGGGTAGAAATGTAATTATCTAAAAATATGCATTCATTTCATAACAATCCAGAACTACAGGGCTACGCATGCAAATTACCCAACAAAGCATGTGTCGATGCACGTGCTACACTACAAACAGGGGCATATATGCGAATAAAGAAACAGACAGGGTCCAAAGTGCAAATGTACCAAATAAAAAGAACTAACTAAAGTATTTACAAGACTAAGCGTGGAATAAAATAAACAGAGGGGCCTAAGGGATAAATTACCCTTTTATTAATGAGGCTGTCGGATGGGCGCCACGTCAATGATCGGACGGTGGAGAGAGGAGGGCGCCCAACACAAGACTCCTCGGGCTGATCGGACGGTCCAGACTCTGCCACGTGGAAGATCAAATGGTGAAGAATCCTTGTGGCGAAACCTCGGCGAACGAACGGTGCGGATCGATCCTCAGATGGATCTGACGCTGCTGGAGGCTCCTGAAGCGGACGGTGGCGATCAAAACTGGAGGTCGAAGGGGATCCAACGGCTGCTGAAGGTCCTCGAAGAACAAGTGGCCGACGAACTTCGTCGGTCCAGTACGCACGCTCCGAGCCTCCGCGGGGGAAGCTGATGATCGGAGAGGCTTCGGCTCGACTCCCCGCGTCTGTAGCACGCCTCCGATGAACCAACGGAGCTCCGGAGAGCTCTGTCGACTCAGGCGGAGGAGAAGCTCCGGTGCTCAAGTAGGAGAGCCTCAGATAGCCCTCGATTGACCTGCAAAGTGTAACCAAAGAGCTCCTGGGTCGAGGGCAAACTGCCTCGACCCCGTTAGCGGTGGTGAAGGTGGACAATGCGGTGGTGCGGGCGAACCCCGGTGATGCGACGGCGAAGGGGTTCGAACCCCAGCTTCTGTGCGAGCTGGGTTGAACGGAGGGGCGGAGAAGGTGCGCGGGAGGAAGGCGATTGTGATGGAAGGGTCCGATGATCGAATGGAAGATGGAGATGGTTGGAATCGATGATGGTCGGCGACGGCGAGAATTGGGGGAAATCAAAAATTAAAGAAAATGAAGAAGAACTACGGCTACCTGGGTGAAGGAGTCGACTGTGGATGAGCTTAGGCAGCTCTGGGTCCTTGCCTCACGGGACGTCGTGGCCCGAGGCTCTAGCGCTACCTTCTGGTGGCGCACGGCGGCGGGAGCTCGCCGGATCGATGGTCGAGACGTCTCCTCCTCGCTGCAACAATGCCCGGAGCGAGCTGTCACTCTCGCGAGGGCACTGGAGGTCACTGGTGGGCAGGCGAATGAGCCAAAGATGCGGAATGAGGTGGCGGAGCTCGAAATTTATATGGGTGCAGGTCCGGGAAGAAGGGCTCAGGTCCGGCTCGATGGAGCACGGATCCCTAGGATCAATGTCGGGCAAGATTCCCGGATACTTGGGGAGTGATTAGGACCCTGGTTTAGGCTAAATGGTGATCGGGTCTGGCGGGAATAAATGGGGGGGGAAGTCGGGTCCGCAAACCAGACCCGTGGGAAGTGGTCCACAGGGGGGAGTTGACCGGGCGGTCAACAACCCCCGTGGACCAATGAGATTCAACCACGTCAAAATGATTTAGAAATTAAAAATAAAATAGGAAATGGCCGAATTAATTAAAACTCAAAACATGAAATATTTTTGTT
Source organism: Ottelia alismoides (assembly GCA_037367405.1). Taxonomy (NCBI): domain Eukaryota; kingdom Viridiplantae; phylum Streptophyta; class Magnoliopsida; order Alismatales; family Hydrocharitaceae; genus Ottelia; species Ottelia alismoides. The sequence continues at coordinate 115,415 of JAZKJV010006500.1, forward strand.
TTAATTTTTTCTATTTTTTGGTGATTTTTATTTATTTTTAAATAAAAATAAGGTATTTACACTTTATGCTATATATAGGTATATATACAATATGTCTCTTTAATTTTTGATTTTTAATTTCTTATTTTTATGCATTTTTATTCCCATTTCATATTTTATTTATTTATAACATAGAATAAGGAATAAAAAGATATTTTTATTTTATTTTTATTATTTACATACAAAGGTTAAATAAATATATATGTACATGTATCTACATGGTATATTTACAATGTATTTTTAGGTTTTTAATTTTGTTCTTTTTATTTTGTTTTTGTTTTAAGGGTTTTTATTTTATTTATTTACATCATATAATATAGAATATTTACAAATTTTATGGAAGTTAATTTTATTTATTTATAAGGTGAAATAAATACCGATGAATAGCTATGTACATGGTGACTATGTACAAGTGATTCTATTTTTATTTTCTTTTTGATTTTCAATTTTTATCTTGATCATATATTTATAAATATATACAAGTATTTACAAGACTATTTTAGTCTATTTTTGGAGGAAAATATTTTTATTATATTTACAAGTATATTTACACACATGAGCCCCTATCTCCCTCTACTTTGGCTTTTATGCGGTCAGGCCCATGCTAAGCCCTCCCTTGGGTTAGGTTGCTCAATATTTATTCTAAATATTTCCTCTTTTTTTTTAATCTTTATTCTTTTATTTTTGCACAAAAACATGCTAATTACTATTTTTTTACACCATGCATGCTTTTGGTAATTATTTATATTTGCAAATATCTACATGCATTTGCAAAGGTTTTTGTAGCTAAAATATAAGAATAAAGAGTGATGAATGAGTATTCATCACCCCCCTATACTTAATTTTGCTAGTCCCTTAGCAAACACTTATTGAAAAAAAGTGAAAAAGAAGAAAGAAAAGGAAAAAGAGAAGAATGTACATGGATCAAGGTTGAATATTAAACTTTCCTTCATTAAATTGAATCATGGAGCTTAATCAGATCTTTGGATTATTAATGTGTCGGAACCTTATTTGGACTTAAGCTTAAAACTCAACAGCCTCTAAGTTCCGCTAATCTCTAATCAAGACTCCTCAATGCTCCAGATCAGAACAAGTCATCAATCACAAACCCTGAAGACCATGAATCTTTCCTTGTCCTGTGAATGTGAGGTATAAGCTCTCCACTTCAGAAATGGCAACTTGACAACCCTCCCCAACAAGGTAAATCTCTGACCTCAATCTGGCCACTCTTTCCTCGAGGAGCGGGGTATTCCCTTCTAAGTTCAAGTTCAACCGGCTCAAGAAGAGGAGGAAGAAGAGAATGGACCATGGCCAGTGTAGCCATGTATCCTTGGGAGCTTGACCAGTGTAGCCAAGTCTCCCTGCTGCAAGCTACATAAGGTGAATCATGAATCTCAAGCTTTGCTTATTGCACTCTATATACATAATCCGGTGGGATTATCATTTTCTCTCAGACCCACCACTTTTTTGGAGTTATTCTCTTTTTGCATTTTTTTCAAGTGCATCTATACAACATATACATGTGCAGCATATATACAAGGAGTTTTTCCTCTTGAGCCAGTAGACTATCCCTCTTTTGAATCTTTATTGCAACCCACAACTCCCGTCGTTAGACCTCATGGCAACCAGATCAAGTTGAGACGCACTTCCTTCACTAAAAGAAGAAGAGAGGTTCCGCCTAGAAGTACTACCCTCATATGCTACCCCAAGTCAAGGAAGATGGCCTCCTCACCACCTCATCCGTAGAGAGCTCGGTGCAAAGTGCTGGTATCCAAGTAAAGTCATTATCTATATGAGTTATGTGTTGTTGTTAAGTGCTCTACTTAGGCTCATTGAGATGACATGTGATCATAGCCTAGTGGACTCAAAGAATTAAGTCACCATGGACCTGAAAAGCCTTAAACCTAAGCCCTATAAGGTTCCTCTTATAAATTAGGTGGATTAAGATCTTAATCAAGCTCCATTTCCCAATTTAATTCTAGGCTAGTTTAAATGTCAACTATCATCCAGAAAAACTATATACATATGTACAAAAGATGCTATTTACACAAATTTTTACAAACATGCAAAATTTTTGAAAAATATTTTGAAATCATGAATGGATGATGCATGAAGTGCAAGTTTTGCAAAAAGCTATTTACACACATTTACACAAGATTTTTGCAAACTTTTGATTTTCAAAACATTTTGGAAAAATTTTGTACTATATACATAATTTTGATAAGAAAATATTTACACAAGCTTTACAAAAGATTTTTGAAATCATTTTTACAAAAATAATTTTTACACTAGCTATTTATGTGCAAATAAAAGAATGTTTATGTACATGAACAATTTTTAATTTTTGTGATTTTTAGGGTTCTTAGCCATTTTATTTATTAACACACTCACACCAAGTACGAGTTATGGCTAAAGTATATATGAAATATATACACACCCCCCTATACTTAGCTCGAACGATGTCCTCAAAGTCAAGAGCGATGAAGAAGACATAACTCGTGCTAGGTATAGGGAAGTGAAAAGGAAGGCTATATACAAAGATGAATGAATGAACAGCAAGTCAAGAAGACTCTCGGCTTTTCCCCCTATACTTAGGATCAAGTAATCCTAAGTATAGCAGGCTGTACACAAAAGGGAAAACCGAGTGGAGAATGTACAGGGTCTACCCCCCCTATACTTAGGGTGAAATATCCCTAAGTATAGGCAGCAAAAATAGGGGTAGAAAGAAACAAAAGGTAACTCAAAGGTCCTACAACCCCCCTATACTTAGGGTAAAGTACACCCTAAGTATAGCATAATCAAAGGATGAATAAAGGGATGTGGGACTAAAGATTATGATGATATGGACATCTGGATCTATACAAGTCGGAAGATCAGTGAAAATCAGGCGTGAGATGCAATAGATGTGAGTCAAAAGACCACATCTCACGTAAAATGAATAGGGGCAACATCAATGACCCGCGGCTCATGATCTAGAAATGGCTTGAGCCGCTGGCCGTTCACTCGAAAGGTACTCTCAGAAGACAACTCGGATATATCAATGCTACCGTTGTCGTGTACCTTTCTCACCAAGTAGGGTCTCTTCCACTTGCTCTGTAGCTTCCCTGGAAATAGGTGAAGCCTCGCATCAAACAGCCATACTCTCTGTCCAGGCTCAAAATGCTTGTGGCTGATGTGAGAATCATGCCACTCCTTCACTCTCTCCTTATAATGTAGGCTGTTTGAGAAGGCGGTATCTCTAAGCTCCTCCAGGGCTGCTAACTCTGCCCTCCTCTGGTCTCCTACACCATCTGGATCCATAAGTATCTCAGTAACTGCCCAAAGTGACCTGTGTCTCAACTCAACAGGCAAATGGCACGGCTTGCCATATACGAGGCGAAAGGGAGATGTGCCCAATGGTGTCTTGAAAGACGTCCTATATGCCCACAAGACCGAGTCCAAAAGCTGTGACCAATCCTTTCGGTCAGGGCTGACGACTTTCTGCAATATAGTCTTGATCTCCCGGTTCGACACCTCGGCTAGACCATTCGTCTGTGGATGGTAAGGTGTAGCAACACGATGGTCTATGCCGAACTCGCTAGCAAGGGCCTTCACCTGGTCGTTGATGAAATGAGACCCCCCATCTGAAATCAATACTCGAGGTACCCCGAACCGCGTGATGATGTGCTTCCTCAAAAATCTGCAAACTGTCCTCGCATCAGCGGCTCGGGCGGGGATAGCCTCAACCCAACGACAAACATAATCTACGGCCAATAGAATGTACTCAAATCCCTGACTCTTAGGGAATGGACCAATGAAATCGATGCCCCATGCGTCAAAAACCTCACAGAAGTGAATGGGCTGCATCGGCATCATATCACGCTATCCACAAGTGCCCATCCTCTAACAGTCAGTACACCTCTTCACAAACTCATCAGAGTCCTTGAAGAGGGTAGGCCACTACAAGCCAGATTGGAGCACTTTCTGTGCCGTTCTCCTCCCAGAATGATATCCTCCTGCCTCAAGCTTGTGGCAGTAAGTGAGGACGCTATGGTGTTCCTCCTGAGGAATGCACCGACGCCAGACGCTATCCCCTCCTTCGTGGTAAAGGATGGGATCCTCCCAGTGGTAGGACTTGGCCTTCGCAAGGAAGGTCTCAAGCCTCTGCCTGGTCCAATCTTGTGGGACTTTCCCAGCAACGAGAAAGTTCACAAAATCGGCATACCACGGGAGTGAGGCGATAGTAAGGATCGCCTCATCTGGGAAGGTCTCACAAATGGGATCAATATGCTCAGACTCCTCAGGCTGCTCTAAACGGGAGAGATGATCCGCCACCACATTCTTGACTCCAGGCTTATCCTTGATCTCAATGTCGAACTCCTGGAGTAGAAGGATCCATCTAGTCAGTCTGGCCTTGGCATCATTCTTTGCCATGAGGTATCAGATGGCGGTGTGATCAGTGTACATGGTCACTCTAGATCCAATGATATAAGATCTGAACTTATCTAGGGCGAACACTACGGCTAGCATCTCCTTCTCTGTGACCGTGTAATTCCGCTGCGCGGAATCCAATGTGCGGCTAGCGTAGTGGATAGCAAAGGGGACTCCATCCCTCCTCTGTCCCAACACGGCCCCCACGGCAAAATCGGAGGCATCCGTCATGATCTCGAATGGGAGAGACCAATCAGGCGGCTGAAGAACAGGAGCCTCAATAACGCTCTGCTTGAGAGTCTCAAAGGACGAAAGACACTTGTCATCGACAAGGAACTCGGTGTCTTTCGTCAAGAGATTAGTCAACGGCCGGGCAATCCTGCTGAAATTATGAATAAATCGTCGGTAGAAACCGACGTGCCTCAGGAATAACCGTAACTGCCTCAAATTGGACGGCGGTGCGAGTTTTCTAATGACATCTACCTTGGCCGGATCAATCTCCATGCCCCTGTTGGAGATGATATGGCCAAGCACCGTCCCTTGAGTCACCATGAAGTGACTCTTCTCCCAAGACAACACCAAATGGACCTCTATACATCGCTGAAGTACTCGGTCTTGGCAGTCAAGACAGGAGTCGAATCCGTCGCCGTAAACCGAGAAATCATCCATGAAGACCTCCAAACACTCCCCTACCATGTCCGAAAAGATCGACAGCATGCATCTCTGAAAAGTCGCAGGGGCGTTGCATAGCCCAAATGGCATGCGTCGGAAGGCGTATGTGCCGAAGGGACAGGTAAAGGTGGTCTTCTCCTAGTCCTCAGGAGCGATGGCCACCTGGTTGTAGCCCGAGTACCCATCCAGAAAACAATAATGGCTCTTCCCTGCCAGTCTCTCAATGATCTGGTCAATAAAAGGCAGGGGGAAATGATCCTTCTTGGTGGCCTGGTTGAGTCTCCTGTAGTCAACGCAGATCCGCCAAGAAGTAGGTACTCGTGTAGCAATCTCCTCTCCCGACTCACTGATCACAGTCGTGATGCCCGTCTTCTTGGGCACCACATGCAAGGGGCTGACCCACTTGGAGTCGGAGATGGGATAGATAAAATCGGCGCTCCACCATTTCGAGATTTCCTTCATGACAACCTCTCTCAGATTGGGGTTTAGCCGCCGCTGGAACTCACGCGATGGCTTCGCCTCATCCTCGAGATAGATATGGTGGGAGCACAGGGCCGGACTAATCCCATGAAGATCTTCTACGCTCCATCCGATATCCTTGTGGTTCTTTTCAAGAACCCCCATCAAACGGGATTCTTGCTCTCCAGTCAGATCGGTGGAGATGATGACTGGGTACATCTCAGGCTCACTCGCAAGGAATCGATACTTCAACGAAGTAGGGAGCGGCTTCAGCTCTGGACAGCTGGGTGCTGGCAAATCTGGCTTCGAAAGAAGCGTCGTGTAAGCTGTCAAATCTGCCCAGGAGAATGAGAACGTACTCTTGCAAACTGGATCTGAAGAAGGCTGCTCGACTGAAATGTCTCTGATCTGCTCGGCATCTACCTCCTCCTCAGGTGTAGGCTCTGTGGAACTCAGGTCTGGCATGTAATCCTCGTAATCTGCCCAATCGGACTCTGAATCCGAGGGATTTGCATCAAACAAGGTGGCATCAGTACCACCATCATCACAAAAATCCGTGTCGCGGTCAAGAACCTGCTCTGCTGCCACTGACGTATCCTGAACCAGGGTTGTGCTCTCCAAGCTCTCCTCTGTTGTCATCTCTGCATCAGCGGTTTCTGAAAATGAGAGGATGGCCTGTGCTGCTGGGTCTGCCCATACTGCCTCATCGTCTGTGATCACAAAGTCGTAGTCCTGGTGGATGTCTAGCCCGGCATCTGTCAGCTGCTCTGCATCTGAAGTGGTCTCTGAGCATGATTTCTCTCTGGCTCTATTGTCCTCGACCGTCTCTATTTGTACACTTTCGCCCTCGACGCGAAAGTATACCTTCCCGCTATCATGGTCAGTCACCGCCTTGGCTGTGGCCAAGAACGGACGACCGAGGATGATGGGGGTATCGGTCACTGAATCAGGGATCTCCATGTCCAATACTACGAAGTCCACGGGGAATTACAGACCCTGAATAGTGACGACAACGTCTCGCAACAACCCCTTCGGCCTCTTGACAGATCGATCAGCAAACTAAAGGACTGTCCTGCTATATCTAAGAGAGCCCAACTCGAAGCGGTCGAGGAGGGCTGCCGGAAGGAGGTTGATAGACGATCTGCTATCTAATAGAGTGCGGTCGAACCTCTGCTCGCTAATGTGACATCTGACATAAGGGGCTCCTGAATCTGGCCTCTTGGCCGGCAGACGGTTCTGAATCGCGAAGCACGTGGCTTTCGTCAGCACATGGATCTCTGAATGGTGGTTCCTCCTCTTCCTCCTGACTGTAGTCCTGTCTCTCAACGAACGCTGAAGAAGGGGAATGTGCTGCAAAGCCTCCTGAAGAGTCAGCTGGATATGGAAACGTTCGATCATCTGTTGGATGAACTCTTCCTGATCTCTCTTTTTGGGATTTTCTGTTTTCTTCCCCTTCCCCATCTGAAGGGCTCTAGGGAAGGGGATCACTGGGTCCTTCTCAGATGAAGGACTAGGAAAAGGTCTAGACGGCTCGACGGCCGGATCCGTACATACATCAAGCACCACAGTGGGACAAGAAAAAACCAAACCTTTCCCTTTATTCACAACAGGGTTCTGAGATACATCATGTGAAGGAAAAACAACAGATCTCTCTACATGAGCTCTGGTGGCCTCAGTACCACCAGTGGCTGGATCAACTGGACGTCTCGCGGCCTCAGCACCGCCTGTGGAGTCAGCATCCTTGGTGGCATCAGTGCCACCGACATCATCTCTAGCGGCCTCAGTACCGCTCTCCTCCTCCTCATCTGGCGCTCTAGGTGTATCATCATGACGTCGCTCAGACGAGGCGCCGCCTGCTGGTGTCCTACCGCTCCTAAGTGTGACAAAATCAGCATCAAAAAGGTCTGCAGACATATCATCAAATGGATCACTAGGAGTGGCATGCTCAGTGTAAGCTACCTGCTTAGACTTCCGCTTCAGGCTGTTGGGGTTCGGCTCGATCTGGGTAGGGATGGCGGCCTTCCCTCTCACTATGTCTCGCATCTCCTGGCGGAACTCGTCCATCTCCCGTCTGAAAGTGGCCTGCTGATCCGTGAGGAGGCGGGCTATGTCATCCAAAACGGGGCTCTCGTGGGAGCCCGACGGGTAGCCTCTCTGGTGATGAGGATGTTGGAACTGGTGCTGCTGTTGCTGAGAGGGGTATGGGTGTGGTGGATGCTGCTGCTGGTGAGGCTGCTCGTGCCTCCAAGACTGTCCCTGCTGATAGGGACGAGGACCATAGGACGACGATGCTGCTGCTGTGAAGGGTAGACTGGGGGCTGCTGCTGCGGCTGGTGATCTCTCTGCTGACTGTACTGGCCTCCCTGACCAGATGGTTGCTGCTGGGGCTGGGTACCTCCGTTCCCCCACCTGAATCTGGGATGGTATCGTCGGATTCCAGGCTGAGGGCGGTCATACCAAATCCCGTTGACATCCATCAACAGCTCTGCATCGTACTGAGCTGGCGGGAGTACTGCCAGAGGCTGATCAGGCTGGTATACCACCATCTGCATGTCTGGAGATGGTGGTGACTGGTAGGTGGGTTGCGGCTGCTGTTACGGCTCCGCCTATACAAGGTGAACCTGTCTAGGTTGCCGGTGTGAGCTGGAGCGCTGGGACGAGCTGCTGCTGCTGTCGTGATCGCCTCGCGACTGAAGACGGGGCTGTGAAGCCGTCTGTGCCTCCAGGAGACACATGAGTTGGGTCTTCATGTCGCTCAGAGTCTGTGCCATCTGCTCCATCTGAGTGATGCCCTGGCACTTTTTCTTTTCTATCAGCTCCATCCGATCCAACTTCTTGCTAGTGATACCCATGTCCGCAGCGGATGACTCTGCCTGTGCTGCTGCTACTGCGGACGAACTGGATGGACCGGCGTCGACCCGTGCTATCCTCTGGTACTGCACGGGTCCTGGTTGCTGGGGTCTTCCCTGAGTATACAACCTGGTCTGAGACATCACCATGTAGTTCTCGGCCATCGCCTCGTAGATGGCCCAGACCTGGTCGTGATCCTTGGCGAAGTATGACCCACCACAAGAAGCGTTCACCAAGCCCTGGAGCTCTGGTGTCAGCCCGCTGAAAAAGCTCTGCACGAGGTTGGGCTTGGAAATATCGTGGTGCGGGCATCGATCAGTCAGCTCTCGGAACCTCTCCCATGCCTCATGGAACTGCTCGTTGGGGAGCATGGAGAAGTTGCTGATAAGGGCTCTCACTGCATTGGTCCACCCGAGTGGATAGTACTTATGCAAGTACTCGATGCGGAGCTGCTCCCAAGTGTAAACAAACTTCCCCAGATGCTTCAGCCAGGTGGTTGCTCGATCTGCCAAGGAAAAGGGGAAGGCAATCATCCTAATAGTGTCCTGGTCCACCTGACGGTCGTGGACAGTGCTGCAAGAACTCCTGGAGGTGGAGATGGGGCCCCTCTGTGGCGAGCCCGTGGAAGCGAGGGAGTAACTGCAAGGTGTTCGGGGGGAACTTGAAGTCCCCCACGATGGCTGGAAGTATGACCCAGTGGTGCATCAGCGTCGATCCGGGGTTGTGCAACTCCCGCATCGGTCTCGGTCCTCCTGTCGCGGCTGCGGCGGCTGTTGTGGCTGCTGTTGCGGCTGCTGCATCTGCATCCTCTGGGATCCTCGGTCCCTCTCTGCGCTCCTCGCGCTCAGCTCTCATCTGCTCCAACTCTCTCCTCATGTCTAGCATAAAAGCTCCATGATCCCTCAACTGCTGCTGAACTGTCTCGAGGGAGGCGATTGTGATGGAAGGGTCCGATGATCGAATGGAAGATGGAAATGGCCGGAATCGATGATGGTCAGCGACGGCGAAAATTGGGATGAACATCTTTCTGGATGTACTCGATCGGGCGATGACTTCTAAATGGCTCTGGCTTAAATATGAACGTTATGCGGATGATATGATCTTAGGGATATCGTGGTCGGGGTTACTCGGTGTGAGAAGACTGGAACAGGCGAAATGATATTTAAAGAAGAAAGGGGATTCCTTGAAATTAAAGTTCACTATCAAATGCATTGGTACGAACTCCAAAAGGATTTCTTGCCTTGGGTTGCTCATTAGATTGAACCATGAGGGAAGACTGGTCCATGAGCCCCCTTATGATCGGTGGGGTTCTCGGATTAGCAAGCAAAGAGCTGTGGTGTTCCGGCTGAAAAAAAGACTTACTAGTTACCTGAATATGGCTCGACACCTGGTCCCGAGAGAAGTTCGAGTGGGGAAATTCCTGGTCGTCCGAGGGAGAAGAGACTTCGACACTGTTGGCTAGTCGAGGTGGAGTCGTTCACTAGTTCTAGTCATATAATCAATCAGCATAACAGTAGACTAGGGTCAGTCAGTGAATTCTTCTCACTCCGTCTCTTCGCACGGTCAGTCCGATCGATAGGACAATAATGCAATTCTACCTGGTACCAGTTCTACCCCCCGCGTATATATATAAAGCATCTCATACTTTTTATAACATATTTATATAATAAATAAGTGGTAAATTAGCTCTATTTTTGACATTTTTAACTAACATTTTTATATAGATATTGTGAGCTCTTAAAAAACAACTACTAACTACTAATATAAAAGGCAGCTCAAGCTAGCATATCTTAGTAGGTATTTCATTTCAAATCGCAATTATTTGATTTTAGTCTGATTTTGATATCTTTATTAAATATATTACTACTATTAAAACAATATAAAGCACCTCTAAATTACATTCGACGTTTGAATAATATTATGTAGTTTGAAGAATATTATAATAGCCTGTTAAAGAACTTATATATAGAAACTCTTGTATATTAGGCCAATTATTATATAGTTTCGAAGCCTGGCGGGCCTCTTCTCGTAAAAATTAAAGAAAATGAAGAAGAACTACGGCTACCTGGGTGAAGGAGTCGACTGTGGATGAGCTTAGGCAGCTCTAGGTCCTTGCCTCACGGGACGTCGTGGCCCGAGGCTCTGGCGCTACCTTCTGGCGGCGCACGGCGGCGGGAGCTCGCCGGATCGATGGTCGAGACGTCTCCTCCTCGCTGCAACAACGACCGGAGCGAGCTGTCACTCTCACGAGGGCACTGGAGGTCACTGGTGGGCAGGCGAATGAGCCAAAGATGTGGAATGAGGTGGCGGAGCTCGAAATTTATATGGGTGCAGGTCCAGGAAGAAGGGCTCGGTCTGGTTCGATGGAGCACGGATCCCTAGGATCAATGTCGGGCGAGATTCTCGGATACTTGGGGAGTGATTAGGACCCTGGTTTAGGCTAAATGGTGATCGGGTCTGGCGGGAATAAATGGGGGGGGAAGTCGGGTCCGCAAACCAGACCCGTGGGAAGTGGTCCACAGGGGGGAGTTGACCGGGCGGTGGAGTTGATCGCACCCTGGTCCAACACAAAGTGCTCAGGCTGACCTCGGGAACGATCCTCTGAACTGCCGGCCATGGTGTCTGGGTGAAGGAGTCGACTGTGGATGAGCTTAGGCAGCTCTGGGTCCTTGCCTCATGGGACGTCTTGGCCTGAGGCTCTGGCGCTACCTTCTGGCGGCGCACGGCGGCGGGAGCTCGCCGGATCGATGGTCGAGACGTCTCCTCCTCGCTGCAACAACGCCCGGAGCGAGCTGTCACTCTCGCGAGGGCACTGGAGGTCACTGGTGGGCAGGCAAATGAGCCAAAGATGCGGAATGAGGTGGCGGAGCTCGAAATTTATATGGGTGCAGGTACGGGAAGAAGGGCTCGGGTCCGGCTCGATGGAGCACGGATCCCTAGGATCAATGTCGGACAAGATTCCCGGATACTTGGGGAGTGATTAGGACCCTGGTTTAGGCTAAATGGTGATCGGGTCTGGCGGGAATAAATGGGGGGGAAGTCGGGTCCGCGAACCAGACCCGTGGGAAGTGGTCCACAGGGGGGAGTTGACCGGGCGGTCAACAACCCCCGTGGACCAATGAGATTCAGCCACGTCAAAATGATTTAGAAATTAAAAATAAAATAGGAAATGGCCGAACTAATTAAAACTCAAATCATGAAATATTTTTGTTTTAATTTTTTCTATTTTTTGGTGATTTTTAATTAATTTTTCAAAATAAAAATAAGGTATTTACACTTTATGCTATATATAGGGATATATACAATATGTCTCTTTAATTTTTGCTTTTAATTTGTTATTTTTATGCATTTTTATTCCCATTTCATATTTTATTTATTTATAGCATAGAATAAGGAATAAAAAGATATTTTTATTTTATTTTTATTATTTATATACAAAGGTTAAATAAATATATATGTACATGTATCTACATGGTATATTTACAATGTATTTTTAGGTTTTTAATTTTGTTCTTTTTATTTTGTTTTTGTTTTAAGGGTTTTTATTTTATTTATTTACACCATATAATATAGAATATTTACAAATTTTATGGAAGTTAATTTTATTTATTTATAAGGTGAAATAAATACAGATGAATGAGCTATGTACATGGTGACTATGTACAAGTGATTCTATTTTTATTTTCTTTTTGATTTTTCAATTTTTATCTTGATTTTATATTTATAAATATATACAAGTATTTACAAGCCTATTTTAGTCTATTTTTGGAGGAAAATATTTTTATTATATTTACAGATATATTTACACACATGAGCCCCTATCTCCCTCTACTTTGGCTTTTATGCGGTCAGGCCCATGCTGAGCCCTCCCTTGGGTTAGGTTGCTCAATATTTATTCTAAATATTTCCTCTTTTTCTTTTTAATATTTATTCTTTTATTTTTGCACAAAAACATGCTAATTATTATTTTTTTACACCATGCATGCTTTTGGTAATTATTTATATTTGCAAATATCTACATGCATTTGCAAAGGTTTTTGTAGCTAAAATATAAGAATAAAGAGTGATGAATGAGTATTATCAGTACTCAATGTCCTGAAATCCAGTATCGTCGTAAATGTTGGGGGATGCAATTGCATGGGAATGCAAACTAGGGAGTTGTGATTGTTGCAATATGATATTTTTTATATTGGTGGGGGGTTGCTAAGCATTACACGACATCTATATTCTAAACTACCAATTGCTCCGGATTTTAATGAATAATAATAATTGTATTGTGTGTATCTTGTGAAATATAAATCTTTGTGCATATTATACATTGTCGCCAACTCCTAGATTTTATGCTATACTTGTAGTATCGTTAGGACATGTGAAAGGTTGAAGCTTTATTAGAGCTTATATTGGCTTTAGTCAATTTTGTAATGGAGATTGATATAATGCATTTCATTATGTTGGTAACTCATATTTTATTTCCAACCTGACATTGTTAGGATGCAGATAATTGCTTGGAGCTTAGTCAGTGCCCTCTGATTGGAAACATAGCAAGGCCAGATGTGAACGTTGCAACTGTCCTAGTTTTGTGGACACCCGACTTTGACTTCTTTTTAAGCTTTTCTTGACCTTATGTGCACTCTTATTTACTGGAATTAGAATTGTCAAGATTTGCAGAACGGGGGCAAAAAACCTCATGACTTAAATTGATGAAAGATGAGTAGCTTATTATTTGATTGTAGTTTAGTGGGATGGATATTTCATGTATGGGTTTGTAATTTGCAGTACTGTTGCTTACAGTATCATTTTGGTTTAGATTCAAAATTCAGCTTCTACAGTCTTCTACAAGCAGTGAATATCGGCATTTGTAGTTCTGATCTTCCATCTGTCTAACTGTATTCTTTTTATCACCAGGAAAAATGAGAAGTTGAAATGGGTTATCCAATTTTTACAAGTATTGAAATCAATTTCAACATTTTTCCAGCAGCAACACATGAACATCTAATCTTTATATTATTAGTTAATATATGTAATTATAGTCAACAAATAAACGGTAATATTAATTTATATAATTATGAATCTTTATTTTAGTGGCATATTATTCGTTGGCATTGTAGCAAATAGCGACGGAAAAAAACATTGTTATGCAGAGTCAAATAATAAGCTTTATATGGTGACAAAGAATCGTTGGCATATCCAAATGGCAACGGTTTTTATTTGTTGTCAAATTTAATCTCATGACGGTTTTATTCGTTGTGGGTTTAAATTGCTCGACGATTAGCAATCGTTGTTAAAAATTTAACAACGGCTTATATTGCAACGATACTCGCAACGAATAACAAATTCGGCACGAGATGGTTCAGTGACGTTTTATTCGTTGCGCTCTTAAGAAAAAAAACGTCACTATAGATCTTAATTGTTGTAGTGTTCGTCACCTTCGTATCGAGATACACCACATTGCAAATAACTACTCAAGTTTTTATAATCGTTTTGGAGATGAAATCAATCATTTGAACATGAGTTGATTTCCTCAAATTAAATTTTGACTTACGATACTCGTTTATTTATCTCGTCAATTGCTAGGGAATTCATCCTTCGCATCAAGCACTACAAGAAACTGGACTTAAGGCAATGAATAATTTAACTATTTATTGCCATATCTTCTGATGTTAAAGATATAACAATGAATAATATTCGTTACCAAAACATCTTTTGTACTTGTAGTTAGCAATGCATATCATATTCGTTGTTAAAGGTCCATATAACGACGATTTTTCGTTGAATTATTCATTAAAATTCACACTAATCATTACCAAATTTAGCAACGATTAGAAGAAAATGGCAACGAATAATCGTTGTTATATGATTCGTTGCGAGGAATATAGCAACGTATACCATTATTCGTTGCGAATTTAAAGAAGTAAGCAACGAATAATATTCGTTGTTATATATTTAACTACGGAAGATATGGCAACGAATATTAGATTATTCGTTGCCTTTAAAAAATCATCTTACAAACTCAAAAATCTCTATCATGCCCACAGTCACTGGGATAAAATCTCAACACCATTTTTTATATTAACATGTGTGACGTTAGCTTCTCGTAAGTTAACCACCCTTCCCTGTGCACATAGACGTACATTGGTATGCCGAATAACTATGCCACTTGAACACTCGAACACACAAGCCCTCAAGTACACAATGACACAAGATCAGTGGTATTAAACTTCCCTTTATTATTAGGAAGAGACTCTCTCAAGTGTATTGTTTATAAATGAGCGCTACCCCCATAACCTTGGGGTATACCAAGGGATATCATTATTATATGTAATAAATACAAGGATCATTCGTCTTCCAAGATTACTCTTCGCATGCCTTGGCTCTTCATCTTCTGTTCAATTTATTCATTTTCTATAACTGATGTCATGTCAACTGCTCCGTCAGCATGCAATGTCACATGCCATGTTAGCACGCCATGTCACATCTTGCCACATCATTAGTGGGCTCCGCATTCCTACGTAGGATGTTGCAGCTTTGCTCTGTCAAGTGTCGACGGGCACTTGTGTTGTGCCAATGGGAACCAGCGGACCAGACTCTCGTGTCGTAAATCCCATCCATAGTTGTCTATGCGTTAAGGCGAAGTCCTTCAGAACTTCGTCACGTGGCCATCGAACTACGCGGACATGCGATAACTGATCTCACACGCTATTCCAGTACCTCAAAACTTGAGGGTATTACACCAACTTAGATGACTCTAGGTATATCCCGAAGTAAGCTAGCTACACAGAATGCAAGTAAAAACAACCATAAATATAATAACAAATAAACAATAAAACATCACCTCACATTTACCATTTTAACCAACCTAATCATCAAACAGCTACATTTTTTTTAGATAAACGACTCAAATTTCATTCCACAAAAAGTTGTGGCTTACAGTTATAGATAGGCACTCTGGGGTATGATACCAGCGTGAACAGAGTATCTCCGCAACCGAAAGGGGGAAGATAACCTGATTACAAAACTAAACACCCAACACATATATAATCCCAAAATGAATTGAAAATCCAGCAGAGCCATAGTCTCAAACCGGAGATCCCACTGAGCGACCGAAGATCCCGCCAATCGCTTAGAAGTTATGGGGCTCCTTGATAGTTAGGGTCCTCATCTTTGACAAACTGCAAGCATGATGGGCAATCTGACCACCAGAAGACGGAGCAGCCCCATGTGCCATAACCTCTGAAACATATGAGCATTAATACATGAATATAAAGAAGCACTTAGTGAAAGAACTTACTCTCCTCAATCGAACATTCCCTAAATTTTCCAAGAATTACATCAAACAACCATCCAATCCTGATAGAGCAAATTGTTGAAATTTCATATAAAGATTTTTTATAGTTAAAGGGAATCTCGTTTGAAGCTAGGTTGCAACGTCCCTTCCAGATTGACCACCACATTGTGATCTTGATCACCATGATGGACCAATCTACCTCTGCGAATGAGACATTATCAAGATTCGTGAAATTAGCCATAAAATTTTCAAAATTGGATTCTAAACCACAATAAGTAAACATCATTCGTGTCGTGACACAGTCTTGAAATAAATGTCGATAGCTTTCGAGATGACGTTTGCACAAGTGGCAACGATTAACTATGGTGATGTTTAATTTACCAAGAAGATCTTGAGTTATAATTTTCTCGTGTGCCAACATCCAAACAAAAAATGAGATTCTTGGATCAAAAGATTTATGCCAAAATCTAGGATTTACCGAGGACCTTAAGCCCCCATCCACAAGGAGTGTGTAAAGAAGATTAACCGTTGATTTGTCACGTTGACTCTTCATTGACGGGAATGAGAAGGTGTCCCTTCCTCCCACGCATATAGACTCATGAATTTATTGTAGATGTATTTTGAGATTAGTAGTCCAATTCCATAAAGCCAGTGGTATCCTCCCTTCCAAACCTTTAAACCAATTAAAACGAGAAGATCACATTTTTATACCCTCCTTAACCGAGACAAAACGATTCTTGATAAACGGACGAAGGATATGGAATTTCATCCACAAAGGAGGCCTTCCAAGCAAAGGATCAAACCACAGAGACGCACTTGAGCCATCACCTAGTATTTTAGTCACCACCGGGAGAATAGATGAAGCTCCCCTTAGGAGACTTTTCCATACCAATGAGTGAGAAGCTTTCGCACCTGAACAAATAGAAATAGGACCCCCTCTATAGTGGGTTTCACTAATTACCTCAGAAAGCCAAGGCTTCTTATGATCTGCTATACTTATAGCTGATTTGGTGAGCAAGGTTTCATTAAACAATTTCAGGTTGATAATCCCCCATCCATCATCATCCCGGGGTCTAGTGACCTTCGACCACGATACCTTAGAGCTGACCTTCAATCCGGAGTTTCCTGCCTAAAGGAATTCTGATCAATCTTTTTAATAACTCCAATTGGTATTTTCAAACAAGACATAACATGAGTCACTAATGGGGTTAAAGAGTTGTTAAGTAAAGAAACCCTAGCTGGGAACGAAAGAAATTATGCCTTCCAACACTGTAATTTTATTGTAAACTTGTCAAATTAATTCAATGTCAAGTTACCAATTTGACTAACCCTTTGAGAGAAGATTCTTCGATCGACCCAACTCAGTTACCAAATACAAGAGCCAAATAAAATATAATCTAATTAGGAATAAGGATGAGGGAGGGAGTGAGGAGGAGAAACACATCTTTCACCTTAATAGCAATCAATGGCTCTTCTTCCCAACAATCTCCTCCTCCTCTCCCCATGCCTCCTCTTCTCCCTCCGCGTCGACGCCCATTATCGCGCTCTTATCGAGCCATCACCGCTCGTCAGCCATATCTGCCAAGCCGTCCCCTTCCGCGATGAGTACCTCTTAATCCTCACGTCCAAATCTGTCTCCATCAACATGGGCGTAACCGGTCTCGCTCGCGTGTCGGTGGAGGGTACTCTCAGGATGTTTCAAAAGCTACTAAATCGGAGTATTAAAATGTTCTATATCATTTACAAATTGAACTTGACTATAGATAATCCAAACATAAAATGAACATGATAAGAATTTTGGGAATTGAACTACATGGTAGAGTGTAGCTCGAAATAGCAACATGAAAATAATAATAGTCATTAAATTATAACTATCGGTTCACCGATTTCATGAAATTAACATTTAAAAAAAACATTCATTATTTACCAAGTGGCTTTCTAGATTGTTTAAATTGTACAAAAACAGTTATGAGTTTTACGCATTTACCCTCTAAAATATTATAATTACACTTGTATCCCTAAGTTCTTGCATTCACCCTAGTTACGTCCTAGACTCTCGTATGTAAGTCCTAACGAGGGGCGAAGGTGAATTTGGAAATTTGACCAGGGTTCGGTGTATAAACAAGAGGGGTCATAGTGCAAATATAAGAAATATAAGACCACAAAGTACAAATACATTATTTTACAAGAGCACGATTGTAAAACCCCCAACAACTTACCTCTGAAAATATGTCAAAGGTTACCAGAGTACCGTGGCGAATAGTTTTCGGTAGTGTTACATGAGCCGGGTTCGACTTTGCCCGATCCAAACCCATTTTAGTATACGGGTTAATGGATCAAGTTTATGTTCATTTTATTTTTTAAAATCTAGACCCAAGCTCAAGTCCGATCCAAGCATTATAGGTCGGATTCGGGTTGGACAGACCCAATTGAAACTCCAGGACATACTGAGCTAGTTATCTCTTCCAAATACACCACTCATCCTCAGCAAAAATGGGTATTCTGTACACATACAAATATGTTTTGCCACATTGATAATATTAAGGAATCGTGCCCATGATACGAATTTACCATGTACAGTAGCATGCTCTAAACACGTTGAATATATTACCAGTGCAATATAATTATTTATAATATATGTCCATTAAATATAACATGGTAAAATTATTATCATGATGGTATAGATAACAATGACGATCGTTAAATTTCATTAAATTAGCGTGTTCAGAATTAAATGTACATCTGAATTCTATCATCACTCATCATATGCAGAAGTAATGGGTCAAGCTAACGAGTCGGGCAGTTTGGGCCCTTGAAACGGACCGAGCTAACGGGTCAGGCTATCGGGCTTTCGGGTAGGGCCCGAACCCGGCCCGAATATACATTTGAGGGTGAAGTTCAGGCTGGACTACATGGACCGGGTTTTGAGCCAGATCGAGTTGGCCCAGTCCAATGCTCAACTCTAGTTTTCGGGATATTAATAAAAATCGGACAAGGCACTAACCTTTAGATATTACTTGCACAACCCATATATCTATGTGGCCCCTATGCTTTGTTTGGACTAAAAATTCAAATCTTTCTCTTCTTAGCCTCGCCCTCTGGCCCGTTTATGTTTTAGTCCCGTGAGTATCAATTCGCGGAACATTTATAGAGATGCCCATTATTTTAAGCAATTCAGGTAGAGAGACAATTCCAATACAAGAAAGCACAAACCACCAACCAACCAAAGTTTTCATTGCTTCATTGAGGTTGGATCCATCAACAAACAGCCCCAATTAGGGCAGATCACAGTCCAGACGAGAGGCTGCATGGTGGATCAACTACAATGGTGACAGCATGATCATCGCCTTCGCGTTGACGCAGAACTTGAGGAAGTCCTCGTTGCGCACGGTGAGCACGTTCTGCTCGGTAGCCTGCTTCTGGCACTTGGCCTCGCACCGCTGCACCTCCCATATGGCCGCATCGACGAAGTTGCACGCGTTGAGGCGACCGAATGGGGTGGCCAGCTCCTTGATGGCCGAGCGAAGCAACGTGGCGGCTTGCGCGTGGTTGCCCTTGCACTCAGAGATCACCTGCTGGACGGCCAGCGTGTGGGACATGTTCAATAGACCGTTGATGTACATGTTGGCCGTGATGGTCTTCTTGATGGCCGCGTCGACGGAGACGCGTGCTAGCCCGTGTACGTCCAAGCTGAGGGAGAGGGAGTTCGACGTGAGGGCGAAGAGGCACACGTCGGGGAAGGGGACGGCCTGGCATGTCTGGCTCATGAGAGGGGTGGGCTCGACGCGAGGGCGGTTGTGTGCCTCCGCGGCGACGAGGAGGCACAGTGAGAAGAGGAGGAGGAGGGTGTTGGTGATTGAAGCCATATCTTATTAGGTTGGTGGTGGTGGATCTCTCTCTTTCCTCTTGGCTGTGATTCCTTAATTGAGATTACGCGGGCTTTATAGGATAATTACTTGCTAATTATAGTTAAAAAACGATCCATACGTCCTTTTGCTATACTTAGGGTTCTCTTCCTGTTGTGCACAGCGGGGTTATTGGATGGCCATCCCATTCAATGGTAGGGGGATGTTTGTCGTATGTAAAATATAAATAAAGAGGATTAGAAATATGATATCGGATTTAACATCACAAGACGAATAACTTGTCGAGGCATGCAAAATGCAATGAGCTTAAGAATAGTCTCATACCTCTCATGGAAATTCCGATGCACCAGTATCGATACGACTACTCTTCAGGATGCAACGGTGACGTCAAGATCGATGTCGGCAAGATCGAGAGATTTAAAAACAAAACTAAATATTAAAAAGGATGAATAAATCTTGCATGCAACGTGCCATGACATTACAAAACTAAGGAAACACCATTTGAAAGGAAAAGCAAAAATTTTATTGTAATACCAAATAATAATAGCTCTTAATCTGCAAATAAATCTGAGTCTCATTTCTCATAAGTGTACAATTAACTTCAAAATCATGGGATTTATTACCTATTAGCAACGCATGGAGCTCATAAATTTAACTAAATTTACATTGAATTTAATATAAAATTAAGATAAGTGTTTGAAATATAATAAAATAGAACAGTTTTTACATAAATGCACCTCTAAACATCCACGTAATAGCTATTATATATCCTTATTGGATGTTGGATGGAAATGGTTAGTATCGAATGCTTATAGGGGCGTCTATGCAAAGATTTCAATCTTTAACCATCTTTCTAAGCGTACCAAAGCATCACATTTAAAATCTGGTCATACGATTCTTATAAAATTTGTAAACTACCTTTGAAATATCGGCATTCATCCCTCAACTCTGTAAACTTGTTAACTCTTACCCCACATATCATGTGGTTAACCCACATCCATTTACCTGTTAAATATAACCAGATTCCGTTAAAAAGATGTGTGAATCGACCTTTTTCTTTAGCAAATTTACAAAATATGGCATACCTCTTCTTTCCTACCACTATTCCTTACATTCCCTTCCCCTCTACCTCCATCAGATCGACCTCTCCAGTGGTCGTTCCTCGGATCTTCTAGGCGGGACCGTGCCTTGGAGTAGCGGCTGCGACGATCTATGCCCAGTTTGTGCTGAGGGCAGCGGCAATGAAGGCGTTCAGATCCTTCCGGAGCAATCACAACAACTAGAGAGGAGAGAGAAGGATCCATCGATCACCGAAATCTTCCAGTTGGAGCTGGTTGTTGAAGATTGAAATTAGATTCTATATGGTGATTAGGCCCCTCCTAATCCTCATTATATAGTGGAAGATTAGGGTTAGGGTTTACAAGAAGGGGACTCCTCTCAATGACAAATACCCATAATACCCTTTTCCTCTCAACACTCCCCTTCAAGCTGGAACATATAAATCATACATGCTCAGCTTGTTACAACATTTTTCGAACTGAATTCTTGCTAATGGTTTTGTTAAAATATATCTGCAGTCTGCTCTGTAGATGGAACACCTTGTGTGTGTAATTGTCCTTTTTGTATGAGATCTCTTGTGTAATGACAATCGATTTCCACATGTTTTGTGCGCTCGTGAAACATGGGGTTATTTGCAATATATACTGCTGCTTGGTTGTCACATCTTACTTCCATAATATCCTTAGACTTGACATGGAGGTCAGTTAATACGGACTTGACCCATACAAGTTCAGCAGATGCTTGTGCCATGGCTCTATATTCGCTTTCAGCGCTGGATCGTGACACCACTGCCTGCTTCTTGCTCTTCCATGTGATTAAGTTTCCTCCCAGATATGTGCAGAATCTTGTGGTGGATTTTCTATCTTGTAAGCATCCTCCATAATCTACATCAGAGTAGGTCACAAGGTTGAGGTTGCCATCTTTACGAAATAGTAGTCCTTTCCTAGGGGACTGCTTGACGTATCGAAGTATCATCATGCAAGCCTCAAAGTGATTTGTATTGGGAGAGTCCATAAACTGGCTCAGTCTTCCTACTGCCAAAGTGATATCTGGACGGGTAATAGTGAGATATAGCAGTTTGCCAACTAGGCGTCTGTATCTACTAGCATCCTCTGTTGCTCCTTTGTCAAAAATTCGTTCTTTAGGATCCATAGGGATGTGTGCTGGCTTACAACCAAGCATCCATGTTTCTGTCAGTAGATCAATGGCATATTTCCGTTGAGACATTACCAATCCATGCCTTGATCTAGCTATCTCAATCCCCAAGAAATATCGTAACGGTCCCAAGTCCTTAATCACAAACTATTCTGCAAGATGCTTCTTTACTCTGGCAATTTCTTCATCATCATCTCCTGTAAGAATGATGTCATCTACATATACTAGCATTGCTATTGTGCCCTTTGAACTTCTTTTGACAAATAAGGAGTGATCAGATGACGACCTTGTGAATCCAATCACATGTAATGCTTCTGATAATTTGTGAAATCAGGCACGAGGACTTTGTTTTAATCCATAAATTACCTTGCGTAAAAGACATACCTTCTGACACTCCCCTTATCGCTCGAATCCAGGTGGTTGTTGTATGTAAACCACCTCATGAAAATCACCATATAGGAAGGCATTTTTGACATCTACTTGATGTAGTGGCCAATCCAACTGAACAGCAACAGCAAAAAGAATTCGTACCGTCGACAAACGAGCAACATGTAAAAAAGTGTCGAAGAAGTCAATGCCATAGGTTTGGGTATACCCTTTAGCAACCAAACGGGCCTTGTAGCGTGCAATAGAACCGTCTGGGTTGTACTTGACAGTGAAGACCCACTTGGAACCAACGACATGAGTATTTGTTGGAGAATCTACTAGAGTCAAAGTGTGTCTTGATTCCAGAGCTGACATCTCTTCTTGCATTGCTTTAAGCCCGTGAGGATTTTGTAGAGCATCAATGTGATTCTTGGGAATGATAGTGTCTGAAACAGCTTCCACAAAAGTCTTATAAGCTGGAGTAAGTCTGGAGAGTGACATTGCTGCAGAGATCGGGTGCTTGGTGCGATAGACAGACGGACACTGTCAAGCTTGGCGACGTTGAGCTATCGGCAAGTCCGCCGGATTCTCTACAAGAACATTAGTTTCCAAATCCCGAATAGGGGAACATACCTGAGGAGTTGGTACTAGCTCAGAAGGGAAAGTGGGAGATGGTTGGGGAGTTAGAATAGGTAATGGGAAGGTGAGGTTCTTGGTGGAGAATTTTGATAGACGAATACTAGTAGACGAAGTTGAGAAATAAGGAATTGACTCGAAGAAGGTGACATCAGCGCTTACGAAATGTTTATGTAATCGTGTATCAAAACATCGGTATCCTTTTTGATTTGCAGCATATCCCATAAAGACACATTTAACAGCCCATGCAGTAAGCTTGTCCCTTCCAGGTGCATGAAGATGGACAAACGCAGTACACCCAAAAACCTGTGGCTGAATAGGATAGATGGGTTTTCCATGGAAAAGAATCTCAATAGGTATTTGTTCATGTAGAGTTGTAGATGGCAACCTGTTGATAAGAAATGTTGCTGTTAAGACTGCATCCCCCCAGTAGAGTGATGGAACATTGTAGGCAATGAGTAATGTGCGTGCAGTATCTAGGATATGACGATGTTTACGTTCAGCGACACCGTTTTGTTGATAAGTGTAGGGACAGGTGGTCTGGTGCACAATACCCTGGTTAGAAAGAAGATTTTGCAAGTCATGGGAGAAGAACTCTTGTCCATTATCGGAGCGGATGGTTTTGATTGTGCGACCGAATTGTGTTTTTATATTTGCGATGTATCGAGTAATGACACCGGTGGCATCTGATTTGTTCTTCAAAAGAAATACCCATGCGACTCGAGAGAAATCATCAATAAGAACAAGATAATAACGATGACCTAGTCGATCAGGATACCGACTAGGTCCCCAAATATCCATGTGAACTAAATCAAAGATAGTAGTTGAATGTCGGATACCAGAAAAGGGAAATGTTGCTCGGTGATGTTTTCCTACTTGACATGCCTCGCAGGTGATAGTACTCATGGGGGACATGTGTGGAATAAGCCTACGGAGTTTGTGTACTGAAGGATGACCTAATCGCTGATGCCAAAGAGTAGTAGATGACAGGCCCATAGAGGTTCCGGAATAGGCGACTACGGTAGAGGGATAGTCAAGGTGGTAGACACCCCCTTCTTCACGGCCCGTACCAATCGTCCTCCCAGTCGGTATGTCCTGAAAAACACAGGTAGAAGCGTCAAAAATAGCTTGGCAGTGAAGTTCCCAACCTATTTTGCTGACCGAGAGTAAACTAAGCAAGAAATTTGGAACTAATAGAACATTGTGCATCTCGATTGTAGGGGTAAGGTGCACATCCCCAACACCTGTAACAGGTGACGATCGCCCATCAGCAACTTGAACAGTCTTCTCAGACTGGGCTGTGTTGAGCGAATCCGACGGACTAAGGTATAGGAATCACTAAGGTCGTTGCGACCTCAGTCGCTCGGGACTCAGAGCTCAACAAGAAACAAAAATCGGACCATCAAAAAAAGATAGAAACACGAAGAAAACCAAATAGCAGTTCTAGCTATGGGATTGACCTGATATAGCTCCCAGGGTCGATCTCGAGGAGCACGAGTTGGCCTTGCGGCCTACGATGTAGTCTAAAAATGAAGAAAATATAAACAAATATTTTTTTGGTGGTTTTTAATATTTTTTTATATTTTTTATTTTTAATTATGAAGGAAAATAATAAAAAGGTAAAAACAAGCACAAACAACAATTTATTTAACTACTCTAGAAAGCTCCAAAAATTCAAACAAAAATATTTTTAAGATTTATGGATTTTTTACTGTTTTTTGTGAATTTTTAAAAATTTTATTATTTTTAGGGAATTTTCTAAAAATGGAAGAAGGCTGAAACAAAAGAACACTGTCCAGCCAGGCTTCAAAGACCACTTAAAAATATCAAATGGTCTTTTCAAGGCCTGGAGGTATTTTTCATGTAAAGTATAAAAAAAGGAAAAATCAGGAAAAATATTTATTAATTTTTGGATTTTCTTTTATTTTCAATAATGTTTATGAGTTTTTCAGTGTTTTTTAATTTTTATGTTTTCTATAAATCCAAAAATAGCAAAAATGGCCAAAAACTCAAAGACACAAAAACACACAAAACATAATTTTTTGTAATTTTTAAAAGGGTTTTAATATTTTTTTGGGACTTTATAAACTGGATAGAGACAAAATTGGTTGTTTTTAAATTTTTAAAAATAATAAAAAGGCTCGAAAATTTATCCAAAATTGGTGAAAATTCTACACACTAGCAGGAGCCATGTGTCAAATTTTCATACGATTTGGATAAAAATTGATATTTTATTTAAATCAAACAAGAGCCCACAGTGCACAGGGACCTGTTTGCAATAAAAATAAAGTTTTTGGGCTGAAAATGAACAAATCCGGAAATCTGGGGTTCCTCATGCAAAATCTCCAAGTTCCCACGCGCGCGGCACGTGGGCTGGGTACAGAGGGACCCAAATGTAAATAACTTACTTCCCTTGATTTATTAGCAACAGGTGCTAAAAGTCCAGGGGCGAAGCTGCAAAATACCCAAAATATTCAACACATGTCAAATTAAACCATTCGCATGGGCATAAGTGCAAATATCGAAAACTATATTTCATTCATTAACGCCTCCAAACAACAGCCCACAACATGCAAATTCACCACAAAACCACGTGACGAAGCACGTGTCTCACATATACAGGGATGAAAATGCAAATAGAGTAAACAGCAAGGTCCTAAGTGCAAATGTCCCAAAATAAAATGAACTATATAAAATATTTACAGGACTAAATAATAAAAACAAAGAGAGAAAGGGCCTAAGGGTAAATTACCCTTTATTATCCGAGGGCTGAGGAGAGGCCACGTGGCTGATTGGGCGGTGGAGATGCGTTGCACCTCAACAAAGGGCCCTGGCTATGATCGAACAGTGGAAGACTTGCCACGTGGAGGATCAAACGGCTGAGGTATGCTGTGGCTAACCCTTCATTAGGAAGGACAGTCCAGATCCAGCCTCAGATGATCGAACGGTGGTCTGCTACTCCTCAAGTGGACGGCGTGGATCTAAACTGGAGCACATGGCTGAATGGACGGTTGAGGAAGGTCCTCCAAGAACAGGTGGCCGGCGAACTTCGCCGACCAGATACTCGTGCTAGATGCCTCCTCCGCTGCTGCTAAGGTGCGGAATGGATCCGCCTTGACGTCCCGCAGCTGATACGCCTCTCCGATGAGGTCGGCGACCACCGGAGTGGCCCGGCGATGGTGATGGCCTGGAGCTCCTGTGCTCGAGTGCTTCGACCCTCAGATGGGCCTCTTCGGACCTGGAAAACACCACAGGAATACTCCTGGGTCGAGGGCAAACTGCCTCGACCCTGTGAGGGGTGAAATGGGTGGCTGGCACATCGGGGCGGATGACCTCCGGCGAAGCGACGGCGAGGGAGGTCGGGGTCCCTGCTCCGGGGCGAGATAGGGAGTGTGAGTGGGTGAAGAAGATGGAGAGAGGTCTGGCGAAGGTGATGGTCAGGTCAGGAAGACAATGAGTGGTCGGAGTGAGATGAATTGGTCGGCGAAGGTGGCAGAGCGATTTGGGGGAAAACTGAAATTAAGCTAAACTACAAGCTAAAGGAACTACCTGGCGGGTGAATTCGACTGTGCTGGAGCTCCTGGAGCTCCGGGGGTCATTGCCTCAAGGGGTCATCACGTCCCGAGGCTTGGCGCGCTCGCGGTGACGCACGACGGCGAGAAGCTGCTAGATCAGTGGTTCCTGCTGCCCGAACCTCGCTTCGACTCTCTCTCGCATGGTTGTCACTCAGGCGAGGTGGAGGAGCTCCTTGGCAACGAGGGGGAGGGCCAAAGATCCTTGAATCGTGGGGCGGATCTGAGATTATATATGGCTAGGGGTCCGAGAAGATGAAGATCGGGCGAGCATAATCCAGCTCTGGTGGTCCTGGGGGAGAGTTGACCGGAGGTCAACATCCCCCGTGGACCAATCATAGCTCGCCAATTATTAAATATTTGATAATTCATTTAAAAATACTAATTGACTTATTTTCGATAAACATAAAACATAAAAAATGTTTATTTATTTTAAAACTATTTTTTAATGATTTTTATTTATTTTTTTGAAATAAAAATAAGGTATTTATAATATAGTATTATTATATATAGGTATATACAATATACATTTTTTATTTTTGATTTTTAATTATTTATTTTTGTACATTTTATTCCAATTTTATATTTTATTTATTTATAAAATTTGGAATAGTTTGGTATTTTTTATTTTATTTTTATTATTTATTTACAAGGGTTAAATAGATACTTTTATTTTTATACATATATGGTATATATACAAGGTTGGAAATTGTTTTTATTTTATTTCTTCTTATTTTATTTTTATTTTTGTGATTTTTATTTTATTTATTTACATTATGAAATATAGAATATGTACACATTTTTATTGGATTTTTATTTATTTATTTATTTATTTATAAGGGTAAATAAATAGGTATGTAGTTTTGTATACATGGTGTATATACAATGAGGAAGGGTATTTTATTTTCTTTTTAATTTTCTTTTATTTTTCTCATTTTTATTTTAATTTAATATTTACAAATATTTACATATAAATACAAACCCATTTTATTTGAATAAGAGGAAAATAATTTTATTTATTTATAGGTCTTTGCACACATATATGAGCTTCCTTATCTCTCTCTACTTGGGTTTTTATGCGGTCAGGCCCATGCTGAGCCCTCCCTTGGGATTAGGTCGCTCAATATTTATTCTAAATATCTCCCTCTTTTTCTTTTATTTATTTATTCTTTTATTTATGCACAAAAACATGCTAATTATTCATAATTACACAATGCATTCTATTTGACAATTATTGATATTTACAGGAATATACATGTGTTTTGCATAGGTTTTATAGCTAAAATAAAAGAATAAAGAGCGATGAATGGGTATTCATCACCCCTCTATACTTAACTTTGCTAGTCCCATAGCAAACACTTATTTGAAAAAAAAGTGAAAAAGAAAAAGAAAAAGAAAAAGAGGAGAAAATGCATGGATTAATGCTGAGTATTAAACTTGCCTTCATTAAATTGAAATATGGAGCTCGATCAGATCTTTGGATTATTAATGTGTCGGAACCTTATTTGGACTTAAGTTTAAAACTCAACAGCCTCTAAGATCCACTAATCTATAATCAAGACTCCTCAACAATCCAGATCATAACAAGTCTACATACACAAACCCTGAAGACCATGAATCTTTCTTTGTATAGTGTAAGTGAGATATAGCACTCCTCCTCAAAAGTAGCAACTTGACAACCCTCCCCAACAAGGTAACTCTGTGACCTCAATCTGGCCACTCTTTCCTCGAGGAGCGGGGTATTCCCTTCTAAGTTCAAGTTCAACCGGCTCAAGAAGAGGGGGAAGAAGAGAATGGACCATGGCCAGTATAGCCATGTATCCTTGGGAGCTCAGCCAGTGTAACTAAGTCTCCCTACTGCAAGCTACAAAAGATGGAACATGAATCTCAAGCTTTGCTTATTTGCACTATATACATACTCCGGTGGGATTGTCATTTTCTATCAGACCCACGACTTTTTTTGGAGTTATTTTCTTTTTGTATTTTTTTAGTGCATCTATACAACATATTTACAAGGTGCGGCATATGTACATAAGGAGTTTTTCCTCTTGAGCCAGTAGACTATCCCTCTTTGAAGCATTATTGCAACCCACAACTCCTGTCGTTAGACCTCATGGCAACCAGACCAAGTTGAGACGCACTTCCTTCACTAAAAGAAGAAGAGAGGTTCCGCCAAGAAGTACTACCCTCATATGCTACCCCAAGTCAAGGAAGACTGCCTCCTCACCACCTCATCCGTAGAGAGCTCGGTGTAAAGTGCGGGTCCAAGTCAAGCCATTGTCTATATGAGTCATGTGTATGTTGTTAAGTGCTCTACTTAGGCTCACTGAGATGACATGTGATCATAGCCTAGTGGACTCAAAGAATTAAGTCACCATGGACCTGAAAAGCCTTAACCCTAAGCCCTATAAGGTTCCTCTTCGAATTAAGTAGATTAAGATCTTAATCAAGCTCCATTTCCTAATTTAATTCCAGGCTAGTTTAAATATCAACTATAATCCAGAAAAAACTATACAAGTATATACAAGGATGCTATTTACACAATATTTACACAAATGCAAACTTTTTGAAAAATATTTTGAAATCATGGATGTGTGCATGAATACAAGTTTTGCAAAATATTTACACAAATTTACACAAGGTTTTTGCAAACTTTTGATTTTCAAAACATTTTGGAAAAATTTTGTACTATATACATATTTTGATATGAAAATATTTACACAAACTTTACACAAAAAGTTTTTGAAAACATTTTTACAAAAATAATTTGTACACTAGCTATTTATGTGCAAATAAAAGAATGATTATTTACAGGAAAAATTTTTAATTTTTGTGGATTTTGGGTTTTTTTAGCCATTTTTATTTATTAACACACTCACACAAAGTACGAGTTATGGCTAAAGTATTTATGAAATATATACACGCCCCCCTATACTTAGCTCGAACGATGTCCTCAGAGTAAAGAGCGATGAAGAAGACATAACTCGTGCTTAGTCTAGGGAAGTGAAAAGGAAGGCTATATACAAAGACGAATGAAAGAATAGAAATCAAGATGACCTCGGCTTTTCCCCCTATACGTAGGTCAAATAATCCTAAGTATAGCAGGCTGTACACAAAGGGAAAACCGAGTGAAGAATGTACAGGGTCTACCCCCCCCCCTATACTTAGGATAAAATATCCCTAAGTATAGGCAGGAAAAACATGGGTAGAAAGACACGAAGAAGATCAACAAATATCTACAAGGTGAGAGGACATCACTCCCCCTATACTTAAGGTGAAGAATCCTTAAGTATAGGCAACAACAGAAGTGATGAAACAGAACGGAAGAACAACCCGGTGTTTCCACCCCCCTATACTTAGGATGAGGTATATCCTAAGTATAGCAAAGATAATCCTAAACGAGACCTGGGGTGAAAACAAGAACGGAAGAAAGATAGATCAAATTAAAACAAAACACGTATATACAAAAGGGTACAATGTTGAGGTGCCTCTCAACAAGCGCTAGATTTTACGCCCCTAGCTGGGCGCAAAGGCTAGGACAAAGCTGTGTCAAGGTTCAGGACGGCATCGGTAAGGCGAATGCCGTACTGTCGTCGCAGTCTCGGTATGAGAACAGCGACGAACTCAAAAGTGTAAAGAAAGACACCCATGTATGCAATCAGGCAGGTGTCTGCTACCGGCCAAGGATATGGAAGTAAGTGATCGGGATCCGGTAGCACAAAAGAAATCGTCGGCTCTGGATCAGACTGGAGTGGAAGTGTAGAGCCGAAGAAATCAAACGTGGAGAAGGAAGGATCAGTCATTGAATCCTCCACGTCGATCAGTGTCTCGAAGAAGTGTGGGCAGTCAAGATCAGGAGACACTCTAAGAAGACTGATATCCGATGCATGAAATAGAAGCAAATCGGGCAGATCATCGAATATCTCCAGGATGGGCTCATCCTCGCGAGGGTCGTCGAGGTGAGATGACTCAGAATCAGAAGGATCAGAAGACTTGGTTTTGTGTTCCGTCAGATCGGAAACACTCTCAGAAGGTGAAACCGAGTACTCATCGTGTGCGGCATTCTCCCGCAAATAACCCTCGGGGAGAAATGCAAGATCAGAAGTGAGTAAGAGAGTATCAACATCTAGAAGGGC
Source organism: Ottelia alismoides (assembly GCA_037367405.1). Lineage (NCBI taxonomy): Eukaryota > Viridiplantae > Streptophyta > Magnoliopsida > Alismatales > Hydrocharitaceae > Ottelia > Ottelia alismoides. The sequence goes on from JAZKJV010006500.1 coordinate 145,920, forward strand.
ATATGTGTTGCTGGCAAGTATCCACTCGGTGCACCAGGCTGCATCATCATCTGAAGTGTGGCTCTCGGCAATCTGGAAGCACGAGAAGGTACTGGTCAACATCGCGGGGGTTGGCAATGTGTCTGCGGCTGATCCTCGCTCTGCGGCAACTGGTCCTCAGCAACTATGTCTGTCTTGTCAAAGTGGAGGACAAAAGGCTCGAATACTGGACTATCTGTATCTGTACTCTCAAAGTGGTGTCCCATATCGAGCTGAAGCTGCTGGGCTGAGTCCTGGTAGCTGTCAAACTCCGAGAAGTGTCTCTGCAGAAAAGAGGCTGACTCCTCCAAGACTGGAAACTGAAGTGTATGACTTAATGGCTGTAGTAGCAAGGGCTCCTCCGGATCCAGAAGTATCAGAAGATCTGAGATCTAAGACTCGTCGACTGGAAACTCTGGGGCTGCCTCGAACTCTAGTTGGAAGACAACGGGAACTCGAGTAGACTCTGGGTCAGAACCTCTGCTATCACAGTCATCTCCACTGTACTATGTGGTGCTGGAGCATCCAAGTCCTCGGGCTGGTGTGTAGAAGTTGTATCCTCATGTAATGTGACACACCGCACTGGTACTGCATCATCCGCATGTGCTGTCCCGACTAGGTCATCTCGTGAAGATGATCCCTGTGAAAGTATCCTCGAGATGGTATCCAGTAAGTGAATGTCGGAACTGCGGTGTGAACCGCCACATGTGGTAATCACCAGTGCTAGCTGCTCTGCGGTCATACCCCGCATGGAGATCTCAATAAGGTCTGTCAGTGGAAGTCTGTGGTCTGGAAATCTCCTCAAGAGGTCAAGAAACCTCGGCCATGCCTCCTGCAATGGCTCCCGGGGGTCTACTGAAAACTCGGTGATCAACGACCGCATCAACTCTCTTCTACGCGGGGGGAATTATCTCTGTAAGAACTCTCGGCGTAGCTCTCCCCACGTATCGAATCTCCTCCCCAATCGTCGGTGCCATCTCATGGCTCTGTCCTGTAGTGTGAATGGGAATGTCCTCCTCATCAGCTCCTCTGCAGTGATACCTGAATATAACTATGCTCTGCAAAACTCCTCGAACTCTGACAAGTGCAGATAAGGTCCTCGTGCGCCTCCCCTGAAAATGTCGGCAGTCTCTGAATGAGATCCAAATCCAAGACGAATGGTCCTAGTGTAGAAGCTCACTGAGGTCCCTGTCCTGTATGCTCCTCCATCAATCTGGGATAGGATCTATCTGATGATCTCCACTACTCTCTCTGATCACGAACGGAGTGCACTCTCAACTCAGCAATGGCCTCGTCCGGGTCTTGCGTCTGCTCGATCTGATATCTGCAGACGTCTAGCGCAGCATGCCTAGAGTAAAGAAAGGGATGGGAGGGAGGGAGCGGGAGGTTGGTCGGGGATCTGTCCTCCCTTGAAGGTGGACTGGAATGATGGTCAGAAGATGGAGAAGAAGAAGCCGTAAGAGTCGTCCAGGAGTGAGGGGGATCCATCATCCAGGGGTAAAGGAGAAGAAGAAGAAGAAGACTGAAGGGAGGGTGGGTGGGAGAAAGATGAAGGAGTGAAGGAGAAGATGGGGGGAAGGCAGAAGGGATCTGGAATCACACAAGATGAGAAAGCAAAACCCCCGATTCACCTACGCACGCTAGCTGAATACCGTAAGGGATCGGTCAATTATCTTATCGATTTTATTTTAGGTGATCATTCAGTCTTTCAGAGCGATTACGTGAGCTGATAGGAATCCAATATTTCTCAACCGACTATCCCGTACAGAAAACTGGTAATCAGTCGAGAAAAATCGGATATGGCTCTAGCCTAAGGTGATGGTCGGGTCGGGAAGACAATGAGTGGTCGGAGTGAGATGAATTGGTCGGCGAAGGTGGCAGAGCGATTTGGGGAAAAACTGAAATTAAGCTAAACTACAAGATAAAGGAACTACCTGGCGGGTGAATTCGACTGTGCTGGAGCTCCTGGAGCTTCGGGGGTCATTGCCTCAAGGGGTCGTCGCGTCCCGAGGCTTGGCGCGCTCGTGGCGGCGCACGGCGGTGAGAAGCTGCCGGATCAGTGGTTCCCGCTGCCCGAGCCTCGCTTCGACTCTCTCGCACGGCTGTCACTCTGGCGAGGTGGAGGAGCTCCTTGGCAACGAGGGGGAGGGCCAAAGATCCTTGAACCATGCGGCGGAGCTGAGATTATATATGGCTAGGGGTCCGAGAAGATGAAGATCGGGCGAGCATAATCTGGCTCTGGTGGTCCTGGGGGGAGAGTTGACCGGAGGTCAACATCCCCCGTGGACCAATTAGAGCCCGCCAATAATTAAATGTTTGATAATTCATTTAAAAATACTAATTGACTTATTTTCAAAAAACTTAAAACATAAAAAAATGTTTATTTATTTTTAAACTTTTTTAAATGATTTTTATTTTTTGAAATAAAAATAAGGTATTTATAATATAGTATTATTATATATATGTATATACAATATACATTTTTAATTTTGATTTTTAATTATTTATTTTTGTACATTTTATTCCAATTTTATATTTTATTTTTTTATAAAATTTGGAATAATTTGATATTTTTATTTTATTTTTATTATTTATTTACAAGGGTTAAATAAATACTTTTATTTATATACATACATGGTATATGTACAAGGTTGGAAATTGTTTTTATTTTTTTTTTATTTATTTTTGTGATTTTTATTTTATTTATTTACATTATGAAATATAGAATATGTACACATTTTTATTGGATTTTTATTTATTTATTTATAAGGGTAAATAAATAGGTATGTAGTTTTATGTACATTGTGTATATACAATGAGGAAGGGTATTTAATTTTCTTTTTAATTTTCTTTTATTTTTCTCATTTTTATTTTAATTTAATATTTACAAATATTTACATATGAATACAAACCCATTTTATTTGAATAAGAGGAAAATAATTTTATTTATTTATAGGTCTATGTACACATATATGAGCTTCATTATCTCTCTCTACTTGGATTTTTATGCGGTCAGGCCCATGCTGAGCCTTCCCTTGGGATTAGGTCGCTCAATATTTATTCTAAATATCTCCCTCTTTTTCTTTTATTTATTTATTCTTTTATTTATGCACAAAAACATGCTAATTATTCATAATTACACAATGCATGCTATTTGACAATTATTGATATTTACAGGAATATACATGTATTTTGCATAGGTTTTGTAGCTAAAATAAAAGAATAAAGAGTGATGAATGGGTATTCATTAGGCTATTCTAAGTTTCCAGAAGAGTCGAGGATTTCCACACAAGTGGGTGGAGGCCTCCGTATCAATAAGCCATTGCGAGTGATTATGATGGCTAGCTGATGCAAGAACCGTACCTGTCTGGGCAATGGCGGCGATATCTCCTGAAGTGGTGGCCTCGTCGGGATTCATTTGTGATAGCCGTAGCATAAGATCATCGAAATCCTTTCGGGGGATCTCGATCGAGCCTCCTTCCATGTCTGTAGTAGCAACCCGAGCCGATGGTCCTGGACGTCCATGTTTGTTGTAGCATACGGCTTCGGTGTGCCCTAATTTGTGACAGAATGTGCAGTGTATTTGTGATCGTCCTCTTCCTGGAAAGTGACGACCCCGTCCTCTGCCCCTGTAGCCGCCTCTGAAGCCCCGTCCGGATGCCGCGAGAGCCGTTGTTTGGTTTAGAGTTTCGATAAAGGGAGTCGGAGAGGTCAGTAGTCAGCACAATATATTGTATGCTTCCTCCATAGTCGGAAGCGTAGGAGAGGTGATCATCTAATCTCGAGGAGCTGCAAAACTCTGATCTAATCCTCCAAGGAAGATCATAGTAGCCATATTCTGTCGATGTTGCCGTTGTGTAGGATGTGTGCATAAAGGGGCACAAACATTGTAGTTTGCCACAAGAGATTTGACGGCAGAAAAGTATTCCGATAATGGCCGACCGTTCTGACGCATATGCATCAAATCATGAAATGATTGATACATTTTGGTAGAATTTTTGTCTTGCCCATAGGTGGCTAACAGAGACTTCCACATATCGTGCGCACTATCATAGTAGACCAATTCCTGAGCGATCCTATCAATGACACTAACCATGATCCACGAGCTTACCGTACCGTTATCTTTGACCCAAGTAGCATATTTTCCAACCTTGTTAGTTGGTTCTTCTTCGAGGAGGATATGTTCTTTATCATACCCCCAAACAATCATCAGAAAAAGTCGAGACCACATGACGTAATTAGTGGCATCGAATTTTGGAATGGATCCAAAGGAAGGCATTTTAGAATGACCGCCTCCATCAAATTCTGATGTGGGTACCTCGGATGCCATAGGATCCTCTGTCGTCAGCTTTTAGCGAGGTCGCAATGTACGGTTGTTGTTGCCACCTATGTCGTGTTAGTTTCTCTCTCTCTCTCTTTGTATATTTTTTTGTTTATTACATCTCAATACACATCGGCCAACATTTTACATATGCTAAAAATAAAATTATGGTTAACGGGGCACTGGAGAATGGTCCCTGGAGGAGGAGGCTTGGTGGAAGATGCGCATGAATCGGCTGGAATCCGACGCAATGGCGATGGCATACGCTGGAACCTCGATGTAGAGGCGCTGGAAGAGAGTTGGGCTAATCCGGGGCGATGACGTACGCTGGGACCACGAATGCTCTGGACGAGGGTGAGGCACGAGCCGAGGATGGGGGCGCGGCCTGCTGTGGAGGCAGGGCCTGAGCGAGGGCAGCCTGGCGCAGTCTGGATGTTGGGTGTGGGTGGGGCGTAGTACCTGGAGGGTGGGGCGCGTCACCTGGACGGTGGGGCGCTGGTGCCTGGAGGGTGCCTGGAGGTGGGGCACGGTGCCTGGAGGGCGAGGGTGGGACGAGGGTGGGGTGCGGTGCCTGGAGGGTGGGGTGCAGGCGGGGTCGGGGCGAAGGCGTGCCTGGGAGCGCGGGTGGGACGTGATGAGCGAGTCTGACGGACTAAGGTAGATGAATCACTAAGGTCGGTGTGACCTCAATCACTCGGGACTCAGAGCTCAATCAAGAAAAATAATCAGACCACCAAATAAAGATCAAAACACGATAAAAATCGAAATAGCGGTCTCGCTATGATATTAACCTGGTATAGCACCCAGGGTCGAACTCGAGGAGCACGAGATGGCCTTGTGGCCTATGAAGTAGTCGAAAAATAAAGAAAATAAAAACAAATGATTTTTGGTGGATTTTTAAATTTTTTTATATTTTTTTGGAATTTTTAAATTTAAAGAAAATAATAAAATAAGGAAAACACACAAATTCAAGCAATTATTTAATTACTCTAAAAAGGTCCAAAAATTCAGACAAAAATTTTTTAGAATTTTTATATTTTTTTACTGTTTTTGGTGAATTTTTGAGAATTTTCTGATTTTTATAGAATTTTATAAAAATGAAATAAGGCAAAAATAGAAGAAGGTTGTCCAGTCAGGCTTGGAGGACCAAATAAAATATATAATGGCCCTAAAATAGCTGGAGGTATTTTTCTTAAAAAATATAAACAAAAAGAAAAAATCAGAGAAAGAGTTTATTATTTTTGGGATTTTCTATTAATTATTAGAATTTTTATAAGTTTTTCAAGGTTTTTTAGTTTTTATAATTTTTATGAATCCAAAAATGACCAAAAGTGTCCAGAAAATCAAAGACACCAAAACAAACAAAATCTGAAATATTTTTTTTGTGAATTTTAAATCTGAACAGGCAGAAAAATAGATGTTTTTGAATTTTTAAAAATAATAAAAGGGCTCAAAAATTTTCCCAAAAATTGGTGAAAATTCTACATAGTGGCAGGAGCCACGTATCAAATTTTCACTTAATTTGGATGAGATTTGATATTTTGTTTAAAGCAAAAAAGAGCCCACAGTACACAGGCACCTGTTTGTAATAAAAATATGTTCTAGGGGCCAAAACGTAACACTCACAGAAGCTCAGGGGGGTCCTCGTGCAAAAACACAAGGTTCCCCATGCGCGCGGCACGTGGGCTGGGCACTGAGGACCTATATGCAAATAACTTAAGTCCCCGGACTTATTAGCAACAAGTGCTAAAAGTCCAGAGGCTAAGTTGTAAAAAGCCCACAATATTCAGCACATGTTCAATAAAAACACTCATAGGGGCATAAGTGCAAATATCCAAAACATATATTTCAATCAGTAACATAGAAGAACTACAGGCCCATATACTGCAAAATCACCAAAACATCACGTGACGATGCACGTGTCCATCATGTACAGGGGTAGAAATGCAAATAAATAAACAACAGGGTCCTCTATGCAATTTTACCAAAATAAAATGAACTGCGGAAAATATTTACAAGACTGAATAATAAAGACTAAAAGAGAGAGGGCCTAAGGGTAAATTACCCTTATTAACCGAGGGGTTGGATGCGCGCCACGTAGATGATCGTGCGGTAGAGACACGCTACGGCTGAGCACAGGGCCCTCGGCTCTGATCCAACGGCTATGGGCTCGCCACGTGGAAGATCAACGGATGAGGTACGTTGCGGCTAACCCTCGTTGGATGGAGGGCGGAGAAGAGGTCACGTGTCGATCAGACGGTGGCTGGAGGGGCCTCTTCTTCGCAGAATCATGCGGTCCAAATCAAATCTGGGCCTCTGGGGGATGAACGGACGACAGGGGAGACTCCTGGAAGAACTCCTCGCCGGCGAGCTTCGCCGGAGGAATGCGAGTGCGCTGGACCTCCTCAGGGGTTGCTGATAGGTGGAAAAGGATCGCCAAAGCCTCCCGCGTATGAAGGACCCCTCCGATGGCGCGAAAGAGCTCCAAGGAGCCCGGGCGATAATGGCGGAGCTGGGCTCCTGTGCCTGGAAGCTGAGGTCCTCAGATGGACCTCCTCGGACCTGAAAAGTAGCACAGAAAGACTCCTGGGTCGAGGGCAAAATGCCTCGACCCTGTTAGAGGCGAGATGGGTGATCGGTGCGTCGGGGCGAGGGATCTCCGACGATGCGATGGCGAGGGAGATCGACTCCCAGTTCCGGGGCGAACCGGGTTGGATGAAGGGGTGAAGAACGTGCGAAGGAGTTCGACGAAGATGGTGGTCGAGTCAATCGACAAAATGGTGGATGGGATGATCGGAATCGATGGTCGACGGTGATGGACGAAATTGGGCGTAACTGAAAATTAGCGAAAGATAGACTGAATCAAGCTCACCAGATGGCTGAGGTCGACTGTGGAAGAGCTTTCGAAGATCCTGGTCTTTGCCTCGAGGGCCGTCGGTACCCGAGGCTCGAGCGCTGATCCTTGGCAGCGCACGGCGGCGCTAGGCTGCCGGATCTGTGGCTGGGGTACCTCCTCCTCACTGCGACACCACCCGCAGCTAGCTGTCACTAGGGATGAGCATTGGGCTGGGCCGGCCCGGCCCAGCCCGAAGCCCAACCCAAAAAGCCCGGCCCGACCCAGGCCCAAAGGAATATCGGGCCGGGCTTGGGCCCAATATTTAGGCCCAAAATTTTTTTTGGGCCGGGCTCGGGCTTGGCTCGGCCCAGCCCGACCCGGCCCAAGGGCCCGACCCGAAGAGGGCCCGAATCCTTTCTCACATCCTACATGTATGAAAATTCCCACCTATTTCATGTGCACTTTCTTCCTGTATCATGTCTTTATACAATGTTTATAAATCAAGAAAGTCAAATGTGTGACATGAGTTGATGATCAATGTATTTCAATTAAGAATTAATTTTCCTTAATTAGTATTTGGTTTAGATTCTTTTGATTATTCTTGAATTTGTTAATATTTATTTTTTTCAATCAAAACATTTTCTATTATTTTACATTTATCCAATATGGGTCTTATGCCCATTTTTTAACATGTAGGATCTGGTGCACCTGTTATTGTTAACTGGGTAAGTTTGGTTAACTCTTTCAATTTCTATAAATGAGGGACATTCATGGTATCTAGCATTGAGTGCACGTGTAAATTCGGATTTGGTAGAATTTAATATTAGTTGTTTCACAAGTATTATGGTACATGTTTTAATCAATTTTGGCTTGTGTAACTTGAGTTGAGATTAACTTGCAATAAAAGAGTTAAAGTTAATAATATCTAATTGGGAGATGGGTCGGCCCGGCCCAAGCCTGGCCCAAAGGAATTGGGCCGGGCCTGGGCTTTGGCCGAACAAAAAAAATTTTTGCGGGCCTAAGCCCGGCCCAAGGCCCGAATTTTTTAAGCGGGCTTGGGCTTGGGCCCTTCAAAGCCCGGCCCATGCTCATCCCTAGCTGTCACTCAGGCGAAGGTAGTGGAGGTCCTAGGATGGAAAGGCGGAGTCAAAGATGACTGGAATCGTGCGGCGGAGCTGAGACTAAATAGTCCTAGGGGTCCGAGAAGATGGGGTCGGGCATGGAAATCGGAGCTCGGGCCCCGAGAAGAAACCACCGGGTGTGGATCTCGGATGATCGGGGAGTGATTAGGACCCGGGGTTTGCGGATTTGGAGTTCGGATCGAGGCGCAATAATTGGGAGAAAAGGCGGGTCGGGCGCAGATCCGTGGGTTTGTGGTCCAAGAGGGGGAGTTGACTAGGGGGTCAACATCCACCGTGGACCAATGGGATGCGGCCACGTATTAAATAATTGGAAATTCAATATAAAATAGTAAATAGCCGATTTTGGAAAAAGATAAAACATGAAAAATGTTTATTTATTTATAAACTATTTTTTGTAATTTTTATTTATTTTTCTGAAATTAAAATTAGGTATTTACAATATAGCATATTATATATAGGTATATACACTATACATTTTTTATTTTTGCTTTTTAATTATTTATTTTTGTACCAATTATTCCAATTTTATATTTTATTTATTTATAGAACAAAATTTGGAATAAAAGTATATTTTTATTTTATATTAATTAGGGTTAAATAAATAGTTTTATTTATATACATATATGGTATATATACAATGTTGGTTTTGATTTTTATTTTTATTCCTTTTAATTTTATTTTTGTGATTTTTATTTTATTTATTTACATTATAAAGTATAGATTATATACACATTTTTATTGGATTTTAATTTATTTATTTATTTATAGGAATAAATAAATAGATAAAGGGTTCTATGTACATGGTGAATATAGACAATAAGGGATGACTTTTATTTCTTTTTATTTTTCTCATTTTTATTTTAATATTATTTTTACAAATATCTACATATAAATACACACCCAAATTTTATTTTTATTTAGAGGAAAATATTTTAAATTATATACAGGTATATGTACACACATGCGCTTCCTTATCTCTCTCTACTTGGGTTTTTATGCGGTCAGGCCCATGCTGAGCCCTCCCTTGGGATTAGGTCGCTCAATATTTATTCTAAATATCTCCCTCTTTTTCTTTTGTTTCTTTATTCCTTTATTTATGCAAAAAACATGCTAATTATTTATTTTTATACAATGCATGCCAAATGCTAATTATTATTATTTACATATATCTACATGTGTTTGGAAAAGGTTTTGTAGCTAAAATAAAAGAATAAAGAGTGATGAATGGGTATTCATCACCCCCCTATACTTAACTTTGCTAGTCCCTTAGCAAACACTTATTTGAAAAAGAAGTGAAAAAGAAAAAGAAAAAGAAAAGGAGGAGAATATGCAAGGATTAATGATGAATATGAAACTTGCCTTCATTAAATTGAAATATGGAGCTCGATCAGATCTTTGGATTATTAATGTGTCGGAACCTTATTTAGACTTAGGTTTAAAACTCAACAGCCTCTAAGATCCACTAATCTATAATCAGGACTCCTCAATAATCCAGATCAGAACAAGTCTACATACACAAACCCTGAAGTCTATGAGGCTTTCCTTGTACTGTGTAAGTGAGGTAAGCTCTCCACCTCAGAAGTAGTAACTTGACAACCCTCCCCAACAAGGTAACTCTATGAACCTAGTCTGGCCACTCTTTCCTCGAGGAGCGGGGTATTCCCTTCTAAGTTCAAGTTCAACCGACTCAAGAAGAGGGGGAAGAAAAGAATGGACCATGGCCAGTGTAGCCATGTATCCTGGGGAGCTCAACCAATGTAGCTAAGTCTCCCTGCTGCAAGCTACATAAGATGGAACCATAAGTCTCAAGCTTTGCTTATTTGCACCATATACATACTCCGGTGGGATTATCATTTTCTATCAGAACCACCACTTTTTTGGAGTTATTTTCTTTTTGCATTTTTTTTCAAGTGCATCTATACAACATATACAATGTGCAGCATATATACATAAGGAGTTTTTCCTCTTGAGCCAGTAGACTATCCCTCTTTTGAAGCATTATTGCAACCCACAACTCCTGTCGTTAGACCTCATGGCAGCCAGACCAAGTTGAGACGCACTTCCTTCACTAAAAGAAGAAGAGAGGTTCCGCCTAGAAGTACTACCCTCATATGCTACCCCAAGTCAAGGAAGACTGCCTCCTAAACACCTCCTCCGTAGAGAGCTCAGTGTAAAGTGCGGGTCCAAGTCAAGCCATTGTCTATATGAGTCATGTATGTGTTGTTAAGTGCTCTACTTAGGCTCATTGAGATGACATGTGATCATAGCCTAGTAGACTCAAAGAATTAAGTCACCATGGACCTGAAAAGCCTTAACCCTAAGCCCTATAAGGTTCCTCTTAGAATTAGGTGGATTAAGATCTTAATCAAGCTCCATTTCCCAATATAATTCCAGGCTAGTTTAAATGTCAACTATAATCTGGGAAAAACTATACAAGTATATACAAAGATGCTATTTACATAATATTTACACAAATGCAAAATTTTTGAAAAATGTTTTGAAATCATGAATGTATGCATGAATGCAAGTTTTGCAAAATATTTACACACATTTACACAGGGTTTTTACAAACTTTTGATTTTCAAAACATTTTGGAAAAATTTTGTACTATATACATAATTTTGATATGAAAATATTTACACAATCTTTACACAAAAAGTTTTTTGAAAATATTTTTATAAAAATAATTTGTACAATAGCTATGTATGTGCAAATAAAAGAATGATTATTTACAGGGAAAATTTTTATTTTTTTATGGATTTTTGGGTTATTGTGCATTTTTATTTATTTACACACTCACACAAAGTACGAGTTATGGCTAAAGTATATATGAAATATATACACACACCCCTATACTTAGCTCGAACGATGTCCTCAGAGTCAAGAGCGATGAAAAAGACATAACTCGTGCTTAGTATAGGGACGTGAAAAGGAAGGCTATATACAAAGACCAATGAATGAATAGAAAATCAAGAGAACCTCGGCTTTTCCCCCTATACTTAGGATAAAATAATCCTAAGTATAGAAGGTTGTACACTAAGGGAAAACCGAGTGAAGAATGTACAGGGTCTACCCCCCTATACTTAGGGTAAAATATCCCTAAGTATAGGCACTAAAAACAGGGGTAAAGAATGAATCAAAAGGATACCCGAGAGTCCTACATCCCTCCTATACTTAGGATAAAGTACACCCTAAGTATAGCATAATCAAAGGATGAGAAAAGGGATGTGGGACTAAAGAATGGAATGATATGGACAACTGGATCTATACAAGTCGGGAGAACAGTGATAATCAGGCGTGAGATGCAATAAATGTGAGTCAAGAGACCACATCTCACGCAAAGTGAATAGGGGCAACATCAACGACCCGCGGCTCATGATCTAGAAATGTCTTGAGCCGCTGGCCGTTCACTCGAAAGGTACTCTCAGAAGACAACTCAGATATATCGATACTCCCATTGTCGTGTACCTTTCTCACTAGATACGGTCCCTTCCATTTGCTCTGTATCTTCTCTGGAAATAGATGAAGCCTAGCATCAAACAGCCATACTCTCTGTCCAGGCTCAAAATGCTTGTGGCTGATATGAGAATCATGCCACTCCTTCACTCTCTCCTTGTGCTGTAGGCTGTTTGAGAAGGCGGTATGACGAAGCTCTTCCAAGGCTGCTAACTCTGCCCTCCTCTGATCTCCTACACTATCTGGATCTAAAAGTATCTCTGTGACTGCCCAAAGTGACCTATGTCTCAACTCAACTGGTAAATGGCACGGCTTGCCATAAATGAGGCGAAAGGGAGATGTTCCCAAAGGTGTCTTGAAAGACGTCTTATATGCCCACAAGACCGAGTCCAAAAGCTGTGACCAATCCTTTCGGTCAGGGCGGACGACTTTCTGCAATATAGTCTTGATCTCCCTGTTCGACACTTCGGCTAGACCATTCGTCTGAGGGTGGTATGGAGTGGCAACTCGATGGTCTATGCCGAACTCGCTAGCAAGGGCCTTCACCTGGTCGTTGACGAAATGAGACCCCCCGTCAGATATCAACACTCGAGGTACCCCGCACCGTGAAATGATATGCTTTCTCAAAAATCTGCAAATAGTCTTAGCATCTGCAGTTCGCACGAGGATGGCCTCAACCCAACGACTCACATAATCAATGGCCAACAGAATGTACTCGAATCCCTGACTCGTAGGGAATGGACCCATGAAATCGATGCCCCATGCGTCAAAAATCTCACAGAAGTGAATGGGCTGCATCGGCATCATATCACGCTGTCCACAAGTGCCCATCCTCTGACAGTCAGTACATCTCTTCGCAAACTCATAAGAGTCCTTGAAGAGGGTAGGCCACCATAGGCCGGATTGGAGCACTTTCTGTGCCTTTCTCCTCCCAGAGTGATGTCCTCCTGCCTCAAGCTTGTGGCAGTAAGTGAGGACACTATGGTGCTCCTCCTGAGGAATGCATCTACGCCAGACGTTATCCCCTCCTTCATGGTAAAGGATGGGGTCCTCCCAGTGGTAAGACTTGGCCTTCGCGAGGAAGGTCTCAAGTCTCTGCTTGGGCCAATCTTGTGGAACTTTCTTAGCAACAAGAAAGTTCACAATATCGGCATACCACGGGAGAGAGGCGATAGCAAGGATCGCCTCATCTGGGAAGGTCTCACATATAGGATCAATCTGCTCAGAATCCTCAAGATGCTCTAATCGGAATCCTCAGAATCCTCAAGGATCCATCTGGTCAATCTGGATTTGGCATCCTTCTTTGCCATGAGGTACCTGATGGCGGTATGATCAGTATACAAGGTCACTGATGATTACGTTATATATGGGTATAACATACTTAATTTATGTGAAATACAATATTAATCTTTGATATGCAAACTCCAAATTTACACAAGTTGCATCCTACACACATAACATATAAGATCAAGTATCATTTTGATTTGTTGATATCAAAGAAAATGAAGAACTATTGGGTATACTTATAATATAAAACATCCAACACATTTCACTTCACATTTTTATTGAGAAGAAATAGGGAGGGGGTATAATGTAAAAGACCCACTCTTTATTATCATGCATAGAGCCACCCTTATTATGCCTTCCCCATGCAAATAATAAAAATGCCTCTCTCATTCCCATGCATTCTAGCCGACACAAACACCTTTCCCATGCAAAAACAAATTAATTCTCCATACACTAATAATGGTATTTTGTCTTCACTTGCATGGTATGTCTCCAAGCAAAAAAATCCATTATAAAATGGGGGCCATTTACACTCACGCATGGCCAATTCTCATTCTCACCCTCTCCCTCTATTCACGCATACCCTCTTCCCTTCTCACGTACTCTCCCTCCCCCCCCCCATTCCTCCCTCACTCACGCACTCTCTCTCTCTCTCAACACCTCTCTCTCTTTTTTACTTTGTTTTTGCAGGAATGCAGTCCCTCTCCTCCCTTCACTCGCGCACGCCATCTCCCCCGTGCACCATCAACATAACAGCCAGCGGCTGCACGCCCAGCGGTCTCCGTTCTCCGGCGATTCTCCTTGCACGTGGGTGCACCACCGGCCTTGCGTCCAGCCACTGCCCCCTCGCACCTTGCGCGCATCCTCGTCCACAGTCGTGCGCAGGTGCATGTCCAGCCCCTGTCCTCCAGCGCGCCCTCCTCTCTGTTGTGCGTTTCCGCGTGCCACTGGCCACCATCCTCGAGCGATCTTCCTCGCGCGCAGTATCACCTTCGGCCGGCGATTGTTCTGTCCGTTCATCTTCAACACCACCTGGGCCATACCCGCAGCCACCTCATTTCCTTCTTTTCATTTACTGTTTTTGTTCTGTCTTAAACTTTGCAAACTTTAATCACCGAGCATTTTCTTAGTTATAGTTTACATAAAATTTGCATTTCCATGTCTTTAAACTTTGCAAACTTCCATCACCGTGCATATGTGTAATTATAGTTTATGTAAAGTTTGCATTTCCATATCACTGTTTTTAGTACGTATATTCTAAGAGGATCATAGTATTTGGTAAGGGTTAAGTTCATTACAACTTCACAAATTTTGGAATTTAATATATTTCACAAATATTGCTCACTATTAATCATGTCTCCCTAATGTTGTTTAAATGACATACATGCCCTTAAGTTTGCAGAAAAACATCGTTTTCTATCCCTACAAGGTTGAAGTTGAGAACTGGTCTAAAATCATTTAAAAAAATATTGCTAGTTTGCTTGGTTCCCGTGGATTCGAACCTCTACTTGCCGTATGCATTTTGTATGTCTCCATTGTGCTCGTAGTTGTATTTTATTTGTTGATAACGGTTTATCGTGGGAAAACAACGACTTGATAAAATCATCATTTTAAACCGCGAAAAACATTGTCAACATTTTGGCGCCGTTACCGGGGACTAAGCAACGTTTGCAATTTTTTCATTCTAACTTAATTTCAAGTTTCTAATCCGTGCAATTTTTTTTGTTGTTTTGCAGATACTTAGGCTTCAAAAAGAAAAAAAATATACTTGTCTTTTCATGCATTTTGTTTTAGCAAACTTGTAATTTGGTAAAAAAAATTTTGTAATCTTAATTTCCCCCTCCTTCTCGGAAAAGCTCGCCATCAGCAGGAGAAAACATTACGGATTAGCGCCAGAAGTGCTGGAATTGTGAGTCCCTCTTTCTTTTAGGCATCTTAGGCTTTTAAAATTTCTTGCATTTGTTTGTGCTCCGAACTTAAACCGAAAAAAATTAAAACATACTTCTTGATTGCATCATCTCTGTGGTCTTCTCCCTCTGATAATCTAATTCAAAGATCATCAAATCGTGCACTGATCATTTAAAAAAATAAGCTTGAAAGGCCACCGCAGTGGCTCGAGCAGAAAGCGGACAAATTCTTAATGCTTGTTTGATGCACGTGTATGACACAAAAATTACGAGCACATAGAACCCTTGGGTAGAGACAAAAATCCCTGGTGCTACGTGGGATTGCAGAGAGAGATCGTAACTCCTCGACGCGTTGGGCACAGATTCTTATGGGAAGAAGCAGATCCTCGATCTGAGTACCGCACCCTGGATCCCCCAGCCGGATTAGGACATAGATTTCTCACAATCTTCCACACCCACCTCATCCTTAAGGACTCTAATTTCTCTGAAAACTTTTGTTGAATCACTAAATTAAAATCGAAAAGATAACCGCTTCCGCAGCAATTTTTATGTGAGTTGGTGAAACAACAAATTGTCTGATGTATTGTGCTGTGTATGCTAGGTTGTAGATCTCTGAAAAATCCAGTGCAACAACCATTAGAGTACGACTCGATTTATAGAAGAAAACCCAACCCATCTCCTTCAACTGACCTTAGAGACATGGGAGAAGAAAGATCAAACTCTATGGATCTCATCCTACATCAACTGTAACTGCTGAGAGAAGAAAATGCCACAATTCACCACACCATAGCACCTCTCATCCGACCACCACCCATTAGTACACATTACAACCCGACTGCAGAAGACAGTTCACTGGGTTCAAATTCCACCTGAAGTAGGAGACTTTGAGATAAAACCCGCATCACTCTCCTTAATCCCAAAATACTATGGAAATGACTCTGAAGATCCCTTCCTCCACATTCAAGACTTCCGATCTGCTTGTGACACTATGAGTATCCTTGGGGTAGAGAAAGAATATATCTACATAAAAGCCTTCACCCACTCACTCAAAGACAAAGCACTCCAATGGATCTGAAATTATGGAACCCCACTCACCTCTTGGGACTCATTAAGAGAGGCATTCATCAAGAAATACTTCCCAATAGGAAAGACAAATGCTCTGAGACAAGCCATATCATCATTCACTCAAAAAAATAGAGAGCCCATTCATGAAGCCTGGGAACGATTTAAGGAACTTCAAAGGAAATGCCCTCATCATGCCATACCCAAATGGAAGTTAGTTCAGATATTTTATGAGGGCATAGATACATCATTTAAGAGAGTGATTGATGGCTCATGTGATGGAAACTACATCAGCCGTGATGAGCACTTCGTTTGGAATTTGTTTGAAAATATGGCTGACAATTCGATGAATAGTTCCTCAATTGAACAATACAGTGGGAACACAAGGACAGTCGATATCATTAACCATGAGAGATTTAGCAATGAGAATCCTGACAAATGGGAAACCCTCTCCAAACAAATGAACCTCATGACTCAAGCCATAGAAAAATTGGCCATGAATAATCCCACCAACCAGGAGTTAACCACACCACATTCACCCATAATCAAGACACAAATCCTGAGACTGTGAATTGGGTGCAGAGAAATCAAGGAGGAGGATATTCAAATAACCACAACACATGGAGAAAGCAACCAAATTCTGGGTGGAATGGACAGAACAATTATCATTTTCAAAATCACACCCAACCCAGACAACCGATAGCACCGCCCGTGACTCAACCCTCCACCACTGCGGTAAATTTCGATGCCTTGGCTCAGGAAATACAACAACTCACTATAGCTCAACAACAGGCCACTGAAGCTCAACAAAAAGCCAACTCTGAGAATGCCCGTTAATTCACCGAGATCAAGTCATACATCCCAGCCTTGTCACCTCAACCGCTGCTCAATCCAAACACCAACAAGGCTAGCTCATCTGGAGTACTTCAAACTCCTCCACCTGTCGGATCTTTCACCTCACCACCCGATTTCCAAAGCCCGAATCAAGGATTTTTTACACCTTCTAGGACAAACCAAGGAAACCCACAACAAGCGCCTAGAAATCAAGTCAATTTCAAAACCCCACCCCATCCAAACCAATCTGCTAATGTTATCACTTTGAGAAATGGGAAAACCACTTCTGCCTACACCAGACCACTAGCTTCTGAGGATCAAATTGAAATTGAGGAAGAGTTTGATGATGGAGAGAAATCAGCTGAAACAACCATGCTCCCTCCTTCCTCCCCAACCATAACCATCCCCTTTCCCGGAGCTCTTCATCGAAGAAAACCGCGATCATCCACCATCGATCCAGAGTTAGAAAAACTATTCTCGGACATCGTCATTGAAATCCCGCTCTTGAAAGCCCTCGAACAAGTCCCAGCCTTCTCCCGATTTTTGAAGGATAAATGCACACCAAAACGAACATCCAAAAGAAAAAGTAAAAAGGACAATGAAGATATTGAGAGACATGTGCTCCCTCGAGCAACAACCAATTCCATCTCCCAATTCTTACCCACCAAAAAGAAAGACCCAGGAGCTCCTCTAGTTAGATGCACAATTGGCAAATTGACCTTTGATCACACCTTGCTAGATAATGACGCTTCCATCAATCTTCTCCCAACTGTTATTCTGGAGCAATTTGATCTAGGAAAATTGAAACCTGTCTCAATGATTTTGCAAATGGCTGATCGATCTGTGAAAAGACCAAAAGGAATACTTGAGGATGTGATAGCTGATGTTCAAGGCCATAAATTCCCAGTCGACTTTGTTGTGATGGATATGGATCAAGCAAAAATATTGAGTGAGACACCAATCATACTGGGACGACCATTTTTGGCCACTGCTAAAGCATATTTTGATTATGAGGATGGAAGAGTTGAATTTAAAATCAATGGCCAAGTCATTCCTGTTGATCTAGTCACCCCTGCTCCCACTGAATCTGAAACCGAAGACTGTGGTTGGATAGAAAGATGTGTTGTTCTCAACATTCAGAAAGACTTTGCCCCCATCCATCTCACCAAAGACCCACTAGAGGTTAGTCTGAACACCTCTAAATCCACTTACAAAAATACTTCTCATGAAATTGCCACATACAATCTAAATCTCGCAATAGAAGCTCCACCAAGCCCTCTCACCGGACAAGAAATTGAGGAGCTTGATAATGCCTGGGACACATTAGACTCTGAACTCACATTGACCTCAACCATGATCATGCCCATGATGGAACCACCATTTGTGACTATTTCTGTAATAGACTCAGGAAACACTACAACTCTGAATCCATCGACAACCACTGTTGAATTAAAGCCACTGCCCAAAGATCTGAAGTATGCTTTCATGGATGATGCACAGACTCTACCAGTCATTATCAATGCCAACCTAAACCATATGCAAGAAAGTCAACTCATGGAAGTTTTGAAAAAGAATTCCCAGGCCATTGGTTGGAAAATAACCGATTTGAAAGGAATAAGCCCGACATTCTGCACACACCACATATATTTGGAAAATGACAGTAAACCCTCTCGAGAAATGCAAAGACGGTTGAATCCTAATCTACGAGAGATTGTGAAGGATGAAATATACAAGTGGTCGAGTGCCGGCATCATTTATCCGATAGCCGATAGTCCTTGGATTAGTCCCCTCCAGGTTGTCCCCAAGAAAGCTGGATTAACAATTGTGAAAAATGAGAAAGGAGATGGCATCCCTACTCGGGTGGCAACATCTTGGAGAGTCTGTGTCGATTATAGAAAACTCAATAAAGCTACACGAAAAGATCATTTCCCATTACCATTCATTGACCAAATCATTGAGAAGCTAGCCGGAAAAGAATTTTTCTGCTTTCTAGATGGATATTCCGGTTATAACCAAGTAGCCATAGCACCAGAAGATCAAGACAAGACCACTTTCACTTGTCCATTTGGAACATATGCTTTCCGCTGCATGCCTTTCGGACTATGTAATGCCCCAGCAACATTTCAAAGATGCATGATGGGAATTTTCACTGATATGATCGGCGATTTTATGGAAGTATTTATGGATGATTTCTCTATTTTTGGAGACTCTTTTGAGGAAACACTGGGATTTTTTGATAGAGTCCTCCAGAAATGCATTGAAGTAAACTTGATATTATCTTGGGAGAAATCACATTTTATGGTAAAACATGGGATTATGTTAGGACATGTTGTGTCAAAGAAAGGAATGGAAGTAGACCCATCAAAAATCGAGACAAACACCCATTTAAGTCCACCAGTGAACATAAAAGGTGTTCGGTCCTTCCTAGGTCATGTCGGCTTTTACCGCCGCTTCATCAAAGACTTTTCAAAAATTTCCCGCCCTCTCACAAAATTACTGGAAAAAGATCAAGACTTCACTTTCACTGAGGAAGCATTTGAATCCTTCAAAACCCTGAAGAAAATCATCACTGAAGCACCCATCCTACAACCCCCTGATTGGAACTGTGAATTTGAGATCATGTGTGATGCATCTGATTATGCTGTGGGGGCAGTATTAGGTCAAAGGAAAGATGGAAAACTTTATGCCATTCACTATGCTAGTAAAACTCTGGATGGTGCTCAAAAGAACTACACTGTAACTGAGAAAGAACTTTTGGATACGGTGTTCTCCTTAGAGAAATTTCGATCTTACATCCTAGGATACCACATCATCATCTACACAGACCACTCTGCTCTGAAATATCTCTTCACAAAAACCGATGCTAAGCCTAGACTCATTAGGTGGGTATTACTGCTCCAAGAATTTGATTTAGAGATTCGAGATAAAGCCGGAGCAAAGAATGTCGTGGCGGATCATCTTTCAAGACTCCCTTCTTTAAACACAGACACAATCCCAATTTCTGATAATTTTCCAGACGAAAGTATCATGTCTGTTTCTCAACTCCCGTGGTATGCCGACATCATCAATTACATCGTCACTTCCACATTTCCTGATGATTGGCCAAAACATAAGAAAGACAAAACCAAAGCCCAAGCCCGATACTATCACTGGGAAGATCCTTTGCTCTTCAAAGAGGGTATTGATTTGATATGGAGACGATGCATCCCCGAATCTGAAGTCAACGATGTCCTAACTCACTGCCACACTTCTGGGTGTGGAGGACACCACTCAGGGAAGCGCACAGCCGCTAAAGTCTTACAATGTGGTTTCTACTGACCCACACTCTTTAAAGATGCCAATCATTTTGCTCAATCTTGTCCTGCTTGTCAGACTAATGGAACAATGACCCGTCGTAACATGATGCCCCTCCAACCCATGCATATAGTCGAGATCTTTGATACTTGGGGAATAGACTTCATGGGACCTTTCACCACATCACATGGTTACCAACACATTCTTCTCGCTGTTGATTACATCTCTCGTTGGGTAGAAGCCATTCCCACTCGTGCTGCTGATAACACAACTGTTGTCAAGTTCTTGAATGACCTATTCTCTCGATTTGGATTGCCAAAGGTGGTCATTAGTGATGGAGGCACCCACTTTCTGAATGCTTCAGTTAAGAATTTACTCAAGAAAAATGGAGTCGAACACCGTATCTCAACTGCCTATCACCCACAGACTAATGGAATGGCCGAGCTGTCAAACCGAGAAATCAAGACCATCCTCCAGAAAATTGTTCGCTCTGATCGTAAAGACTGGTCCCAACACTTACCTTCTGCTCTCTGGGCCTACCGCACCGCTTTCTGCACACCCTTAGGTATGAGCCCATTTCGGTTAGTCTATGGAAAGTCGTGTCACCTACCTGTAGAGGTCCACCACAAATCACTCTGGGCAATCAAGAAATGCCATCTGGATTATGATGAGAGGGAAGAGACGATTATTGGACTTTTCTAAACTTGAAGAATTGAGATCACAAGCCTATGATAACAACCTGCTATACAAAGAGAAAATCAAGATGTGGCACGATGTCAATATTTCGAGGAAAACATTCAAGGAAAATCAAAAAGTGTGGCTATTTGATGCAAAACTGAAGTTATTTCCAGGAAAACTGAGATCGAAATGGAAAGTACCATACATTGTAACTCAAGTATTCGATAATGGTTTGATAGAAATTTCTGAGCCAAACACTAAATCCACTTTCAGAGTCAATGGTCAAAGACTAAAACCCGTTGTTGAACCATCTGGTCCTATGCCTGTTTGCACAACATACCTTCTGCAGGAAAAATGAACCACCACATCGCCTAGCTGAGGCGTTAAATCATGCACTCTCGTGAGCCTCCCCTCACAGGTATCTTTTCGTTTTACTGCTCGCATGTTTATTTTCACTGCATTGCATTAGATAAGTATGGGGGTACCCCTCTGCATTCCATTCCAAAAAAACAAAAAAACAAAAAAACAAAAAATACATTTCACATCCCTACTGATCCTCCTATTGCACATTGTCTTCACCATGAGGACATGGTTTCTGTTAAGTATGGGGGTGTCTGCATAGTTTTTCAAAATTGCATACTCTTTCAAAAAAACTCTCTTTTGCAAAAATTCCC
Organism: Ottelia alismoides; assembly: GCA_037367405.1. NCBI lineage: Eukaryota > Viridiplantae > Streptophyta > Magnoliopsida > Alismatales > Hydrocharitaceae > Ottelia > Ottelia alismoides. The sequence continues at coordinate 167,429 of JAZKJV010006500.1, forward strand.
CTAAAAATATTTTCAAAAGCAAGAAAACCACCAAAAATACATCCTTCATAGTTTTATCCTATCAGATCTTCACTGCATAAATCATAGACTGAGGTTGAGTTGACCCTAATCCACTAAACTTCATCAGAATTTCACTAGGCATGAGTTTTTAAACTTTCTTCAGGTCCATTTGGACTTTATTCTCTCAGTTCCACTAACTCTACTGGTGAAGGAACTTCTGTATCTAACTAGATCACCTGAGCAACTAGTAGCACTCTTAAACTCTTCAGTGGATATTAAGCAACTGCACATTGCACTTATCTTGATTGAGTTTATTTTACAAGATACAATTACAATCTAGTTGAGGTGAGAAGTTGTCCTCTTGGTTGTGCCGATGCATGAACCTTATCTATAGTCAGTGAAGGAACCTGACTTAGGGGCAACATGATCTCTCTAGTCTAAGTGTGTCAGCAAATAAGCCAGTATCGTGCCTCCAAAGTCAATATTAAGCCGATACCACCTTTTGATGCCAAACCCAAAATAAAAACACCACAAAAAGGCATATCTCAATACAAATGCCAAAAACCACCAATCATGCAAAGATGTGCAAAGCAAAAGCAAGGAAAGAAGACCACAAAATAACCCTTCTCCACCAAAAAGCCGTGGTAGTAGCCCAATGATGCTACCTAAATTTTTAAAAGAGGTCCAAAGAGGCCCAGGGTTATGCTCTGCAAAAAGAAAAGAATGAGAGCAATGGACCAAAGCGGTCTACAGAAAACCCCGAAAATTAAGTCCCATTTTCCAAAGAATTATGACCTATTTCTTGATGCTGACATACTTGGGTGAAAAGAGAATATGCCTGAATTCAGGTAAGGACTGAGGCTATATGACTAGGGAATCATTCGGTATCTTGATAGATTGTGTTGTTAGCTTGTTCTCTCGACTCACGAAAGCTAAAACTATCACTAATATTGTTTATATCCACTCAAGGTCAAAGAGAATACCTGTTTCTTAGGGATGAGCTGACCTGATCGTCCTTCTGAAACCATGTCTGATTTTGTTGGAACTGAGAGGCTGTTGGAACTACAAAACTCGAGTCAAGTAGATGATTCGAACAAGTCATTAATCCATGGGTCAACTCTACTAAAGTTTGTATATTTGTGTGGTTAGGGACTGAAAACTCAAAGACTTTGTGGGAGTATCTGCTGCAAACCCTCATCAGATCTATCTTGTCTATTCTCCTTGTCCTTCATTATTTCTTATCTTATTCTTGCTCGGGACTAGCAAGACTTAAGTATGGGGGTATGATGATTACGTTATATATGGGTATAACATGCATAATTTGTGCGAAATACAATATTAATCTTTGATATGCAAACTCCAAATTTACACAAGTTGCATCCTACACACATAACATATAAGATCAAGTATCATTTTGATTTGTTGATATCAAAGAAAATGAAGAACTATTGGGTATACTTATAACATAAAACATCCAAAACATTTCACTTCACCTTTTTATTGGGAAGAAATAGGGAGGGGGTATAATGTAAAAGACCCACTCTTTATTATCATGCATAGAGCCACCCTTATTATGCCTTCCCCATACAAATAATAAAAATGACTCTCCCATTCCCATGCATTCCAGCGGACACAAACACCTTTCCCATGCAAAAACAAATTAATTCTCCATACACTAATAATGGTATTTTGTCTTCACTTGCATGGCATGTCTCCAAGCAAAAAAATCCATTATAAAATGGGGGCCATTCACACTCACGCATGGCCAATTCTCATTCTTACCCTCTCCCTCTATTCACGCATACCCTCCTCCCTTCTCACGTACTCTCCCTCCCCCCCATTCCTCCCTCACTCACGCACTCTCTCTCTCTCTCTCGACACCTCTCTCTCTCTCTCTTTTATTTTGTTTTTGCAGGAACGCAGCCCCTCTCCTCCCTTCACTCGCGCACGCCATCTCCCTCGTGCGCCATCAACACAACAGCCAACGGCTGCACGCCCAGCGGTCTCCGTTCTCCAGCGATTCTCCTTGCACGTGGGTGCACCACCGGCTACGCACCACCGGCCTTGCGTCCAGCCACTGCCCCCTCGCACCTTGCGCGCATCCTCGTCCACAGTCGCGTGCAGGTGCACGTCCAGCCCCTGTCCTCCAGCGCGCCCTCCTCTCTGTTGCGCATTTCCGCGTGCCACTGGCCACCATCCTCCAGCGATCTTCCTCGCGCGCAGTATCACCTTCGGCCGACGATTGTTCTGTCCATTCATCTTCAACACCACCTGGGCCATACCCGCAGCCACCTCGTTTTCTTCTTTTCATTTACTGTTTTTGTCCTGTCTTAAACTTTGCAAACTTTAATCACTGAGCATTCGCTTAATTATTGTATACATAAAATTTGCATTTCCATGTCTTTAAACTTTGCAAACTTTCATCATCGTGCATATGTGTAATTATAGTTTATGTAAAGTTTGCATTTCCATATCACTGTTTTTAGTACGTATATTCTAATAGGATCATAGTATTTGGTAAGGGTTAAGTTCATTACAACTTCACAAATTTTGGAATTTAATATATTTCACAAATATTGCTCACTATTAATCATGTCTCCCTATTTGTGTTTAACTTACATACATGCCCTTAAGTTTGCAGAAAAATATCATTTTCTATCCCTACAAGGTTGAAGTTGAGAACTGGTCTAAAATCGTTTAAAAAAATATTGCTAGTTTGGTTGGTCCCCGTGGATTCGAACCTCTACTTGCCGTATGCATTTTGTATGTCTCCATTGTGCTCGTAGTTGTATTTTATTTGTTTGATAACGGTTTATCGTGGGAAAACAACGACTTGATAAAATCATCATTAAACCGCGAAAAACCTTGTCAACAGTCACTCTAGATCCAATAATGTACGATCTGAACTTATCCAGGGAAAAAACTACGGCTAGCATCTCCTTCTCAGTGACTGTGTAGTTCCGCTGCGCGGAATCTAATGTGCGGCTAGCGTAGTGAATGGCAAATGGAACTCCATCCCTCCTCTGTCCCAGCACGGCCCCCACAGCAAAATCGGAGGCATCCATCATGATCTCAAATGGGAGAGACCAATCAGGCGGCTGGAGAACAGGAGCATCAACAACACATCGCTTGAGAGTCTCAAACGACGAAAGACACTTGTCATCGACAAGGAACTCGGTGTCTTTCGTCAGCAGGTCAGTTAACGGTCGGGCAATCCTACTGAAATCATGAATGAATCGCCGGTAGAAACCGACGTGCCCCAGGAAAGACCGTAACTGCCGCAAATTGGACGGCGATGTGAGTTTTCTAATGACATCTACCTTTGCCGGATCAACCTCCATGCCCCTGTTGGAGATGATATGGCCAAGCACCGTCCCTTGAGTCACATGAAGTGACTCTTCTCCCAAGACAGCACAAGGTGAACCTCAATGCATCGCTGAAGGACTCGGTCTAGGCAGTCAAGACAGGAGTCGAATCTGTCGCCGTAAACCGAGAAATCATCCATGAAGACCTCCAAGCACTCCCCCACCATGTCCGAAAAGATTGACAACATGCATCTCTGAAAAGTCGCAGGGGCATTGCATAGCCCAAATGGCATGCGTCGGAAGGCATATGTGCCGAAGGGACAGGTAAAGGTAGTCTTGTCCTGATCCTCGGGAGCGATGGCCACCTGGTTGTAGCCGGAGTACCCATCCAGAAAATAGTAGTGGCTCTTCCATGCCTGTCTCTCAATAATCTGATCTATAAAGGGTAGGGGGAAATGATCCTTCTTGGTGGCTTGGTTGAGTCGTATGTAATCCACGTAGACCCGCCAAGAAGTGGGTACCTGGGTAGCGATCTCCTCTCCAGACTCGCTGACTACTGTAGTGATGCCCGTCTTCTTGGGCACCACATGCAACGGACTGACCCACTTGGAGTCGAAGATGGGGTAGATAAAATCGACGCTCCACCATTTTGATATCTCCTTCATGACAACCTCTCTCAGATTCGGGTTCAGCCGTCGCTGGAACTCACGCGACGGCTTCGCCTCATCCTCGAGATAGATATGGTGGGAGCACAGGGCCGGACTTATCCCCTGGAGATCAGCTACGCTCCATCCTATTGCCTTGCGGTTCTTTTCAAGAACCCCCATCAAACGGATTCCTGCTCTCCAGTCAAATCGGCGGAGATAATGACTGGGTACATCTCATGCTCACCCGCAAGGAACCTATACTTTAGCGACGTAGGAAGTGGCTTCAGCTCTGGAAAACTGGGTGCTGGTGGATCTGGACTCTGAAAACTCTGCGTGAAGGCTGCCAAATCCGCATGGGAAAACTGAAACTCTCGCTCACACTCTGAAACTGGAGAAGGTTGCTCTGTTGGATTGTCTCTGCTCTGCTCGGCATCTACCTCCTCCCTAGCTGTAGGCTTAGTGGAAGTCAGATCTGGTATATAATCATCAAACTATGCCCAATCAAAATCTGACTCCGAGGGATCTGTATCATCCAAGGTGGCCTCAGTACCACCGTCATCAGAAAATAAATCAGTCTCGCGGTCGAGAACCGGCTCTGCCGATTGAACGATATCCTGGACCAGGAATGTGCTCTCCAAGCTCTCCTCTGCTGGCATCTCTGCATCAGCGGACTCTGAAGGTGAGAGGATGGCATGTGCATCTGGGTCTGCCCATACTGCCTCGTCATCTGTGATCACAAAGTCACAGTCCTAGTGGATGTCTGGCCTTGCATCTGTCATCTGCTCTGTATCGGAAGTATTCTCTAAGCATGATGCATCTCTGGCTTTGATGTCCTTGACCGTTTCTATTTGTACACTCTCGCCCTCCACGCGAAAGTATGCCTTCCCACTATCATGGTCGGTCACTGCCTTAGCTGTGGCCAAGAACGGGCGACCTAGAATGATGGGGGTATCGGTCACTGACTCAGGGATCTCCATGTCCAACACTACGAAGTCCACGGGGAATTGCAGGCCTTGAATCGTGACGACAACGTCCCTCAGCAACCCCTTCGACCTCTTGACAGATCGATCAGCAAACTGAAGGACTGTCCTGCTCTGTCGAAGAGTACCCAACTCAAAGCGGTCGAGAAGGGCTGCCGGAAGTAGGTTGATCGATGATCTGCTGTCTAATAGAGTACGGTCGAACCTCTGCTCTCTGATAAGGCATCTGACATACGGGGCTCCTGAGTCTGGCCTCTTGGCCGGCAGACGGTTCTGGATCGCAAAACAAGTGGCTCTGGTCAGCACATGGATCTCTGAATGGCGGTTCCTCCTCTTCCTCCTAACTGTGGTCCTGTCTCTGAGTGAACGCTGGAGTAGAGGGATGTGCTGCAAAGCCTCCTGAAGAGTCAGCCGAATGTGAAAACGGTCTATCATTTGCTGGCTGAACTCTTCATGCTGCCTCTTTTGGGGTTTTCTATTTTCTTCCCCTTCCCCATCTGAAGAGCTCTAGGGAAGGGGATCACAGAGTCCTTCTCAGATGAAGGACTAGGAGAGGGTCTAGACTGCTCGACGGCGGAGTCCACACATACATCAAGCACCACAGGTGGACCAAAAGAAAACAAACCCTTTCCTTTATTGCCAGAAATGTCTCGAGATACATCAACAGAAGGAAAAACTACAGGACTCTCAGAAGTAAAAATGGTGGCCTTAGCACCACCCTCGGCTGGTAGACTCGCGGCCTCAGTACCGCGCTCTGGCTCGGCAACATGGGTGGCCTCAGTACCAACTCCTCCAACTGGTGAAACGACGGCATCAGTACTGCTGGTGGGATTAGCATCCATGGTGGCATCAGTACCACCGTCATCATCTCTAACAGCCTCAGTACCGCTCTCCTCCTTGTCGGGCGCTCTGGAAGTGGCCTCTGGTTGCGCTCAGACGAGGCACCGCCTACTGTCATCCTACCGCTCCTAAGTGTGATAAAATCAGTATCAAACAAATATGCAGACATATCTCCAAATGTATCACTAGGAGTGGCATACTCAGGACAAACTACCTGCTCAGATTTCCTCTTGAGGTTGTTCGGATTGGGCTCTATCTGGGCAGGGATGGCGGCCTTCCCTCTCACGATGTCCCGCATCTCCTGGCGGAACTCATCCATCTCCCGTCGGAATGTAGCCTGTTGATCTGTGAGGAGGTGGGCTATGTCATCCAAAGCGGGGTTCTCATAGGATGGCCCATGAGAACCTGACGGGTAGCCTCTCTAGTAGTGAGGCTGCTGCTGCTGGTGCTGTGGGTGAGAGGGGTAGGACTGTGGATGATGTTGCGGCTGATGAGGCTGATCACGCCTCCAAGATTGTCCCTGCTGATAGGGACGAGGACCATACTGCTGTGACTGCTGCTGCTGCTGGGTGTACACTGGGGGCTGCTGCTGGTGGTGATCTCTCTGATGGTTGTACTGGCCACCCTGTCCTGACGGCTGCTGCTGGGAGCTGGAACCTCCGGCCGACCAACGGAATCCGGGATGGTCTCGTCGAATACCGGACTGGGGTCGGTCGTACCAAATCCCGTTGACATCCATCAACGGCTCTGACTCGTAAAGGGTTGGCGGGGGTACTGTCAGAGGCTGATCCGGCTGGTATACCACCATCTGTGTGTCTGGGGATGGTGGTGACTGGTAAGGAAGCTGCGGCTGCTGGTACGGCTCTGCCTGTACAAGGTAAACCTGTCTAGGCTGCTGGTGGATGGAGCGCTGAGACGAGCTGCTGCTGCTACTCGGATCGCCTCGTGCCTGAATATGGGGCTGGGAAGCCGTCTGTGCCTCCTGGAGACACATGAGTTGTGTCTTCAGGTCACTCAGAGTCTGTGGCATCTGCTCCATCTGTGTGATGCCCTGGCACTGCTTCTTCTCAATGATCTCCATCCGGTCCAGCTTCTCGCTGATGATCCCTATGTCAACGGCTATGGACTCGGCCTGTGCTGCTGCCGCTGATGAACTGGAAGGATCGGTGTCAACCCGTGCTATCCTCTGGTACTGCATGGTTTGTGGTTGGGGTCATCCCTGTGTGTATAGTCGGGTCTGGGACATCACCATATAGTTCTCGGCCATCTCCTCGTAGATGGCCCAGACCTGATCGTGATCCTTGGCAAAATAGGACCCGTCACAAGAAGCATTCACCAGGCCATGTAGCTCTGGTGTCAGCCCGCTGAAGAAGCTCTGAACTAGGTTCGGCTTTGAGATATCATGGTGCGGGCATCTGTCAGTCAGCTCACGGAACCTCTCCCATGCCTCATGGAACTGCTCGTTGGGAAGCATGGAGAAGTTGCTGATCAGGGCTCTAGCTGTGTTCGTTCGCCCGAGTGGATAGTACTTGTGCAAGTACTCGGTGCGGAGCTGCTCCCAGGTGTAGACGAACTTCCCCAGATTGTTTCAGCCAGGTGGCTACTCTGTCTGCTAGTGAGAAGGGGAAGGCAATCATGTGGATGGTATCCTGGTCCACCTGTCTGTCGTGGACTGTGCTGTAGATCATCAAAAACTCCTGAAGGTGGAGATGGGGCTCCTCTGTGGCGAGCCCATGGAACCGGGGGAGGAGCTGCAAAGTGTTCGGGGGGAACTTGAAGTCCCCCACGATGGCTGGAGGAATGACCCAATGATGCGTCAAAGTCGATCCGGGGTTGTGTAATTCCCGCATCGGTCTCGACCGGTCCGGTACTTCTCATGCTGTGACGGCTGCTGCTGCGGCTGCTGCTGCCTCATCGGGTCTCCTCGGCCTGTCTCCGGGCTCGCGCTGGTCGCGAGCGGCTATCAACTGCTCCATCTCACATCTCATCTCTATCATGAATGCTCCCTGATCCCTCAACTACTGCTGAACTGTCTCGAGGGAGGCGATCAGGGTGGAGTTGATCGCACCCTGGTCCAAAATGAATGTATGCTCAGGTTGCGGACCTCTGGTGTGATCATCACTGCTGCCGGCCATGGTCTCTGCAAAAGCAAAAGACCCAAACTCAGGTGCCGATAAATCATCTGACGGTCTCTTCTCTGGCACTGGTATCTCGGAACTGAAAGAAGGGGGTCGAGGGGGAACAGGGTGGAGTCGAACTCGGGTTCGGAGAGCGGGTCTCAGCTCTCGCGAACCAACCTAGATGAGCGGGCAGAAGTGCTGGGAAGCGGTGCAGCCAGAGGCTGCCTAAGAGACCTTCTGCCCATCATCTTGATCTGGCGAGTTGGGCGGATGAGATCTGGTAACAATAATGATCACAAGCAAACCCCCGATTCACCTATGTAACGCAAGATGAAGACCGTAAAGGCTCGGTCAATTATCTTGTCAATTTTATTAGGTGAGAAGTCAGGATAGCAGAGCGATTAACGTGACCTGTTGGGAATCCAATATTTTTCTCAACCGACTGTCCCGTATAGAAAAGCTGATAATCAGTCGAGAAAAAATCGAATATGGCTCTATCCTAGGGTGCAGGTCACTCTCTCGCGCAAGCAAACCAGACAAGGAGGGGGTTGCTCTCCCCAAGACAAATTTTTCGGTGAGTGTCTTTTAGGGTCAATAGAGTTAACAAATCCCAATTTTATGGTTCAAATTTTTAGGTATTTTTCAATAAAAAGTAAAATGCCTAACAAATTTTTCGGTTCTCCTGGTTATTAAGTCCAAAAATCAAGGGGGAGAAGTCGAAAAAGCCGATGCGCGAGAAAATCAATGATGCATGCAGAGTAAAAGATGCGTACCTGACTCCAGCAGTCTACATGCAAGATGATCCGCGCAGAATTTAAAGACTGAAATAAAACTACCTAAATGGTGCAGGCGGAAATCCGATCCCTAAGCAGCAGTTCTACTTGAAAGAACGTCTAGTCGACCACCAGCCTCCAATCCAAGAGTCCTGTCTCAGTCCACCCCTCCTCCTCTCGACAAATCGAGTTTAGGAGCAGCGCTTGGCAGGGTGGGTTGTGGCACGTAGGCTCGAAGGTAGTGGATCGACTATTTTATTAATCATTTTATTGTTGGTCCAATTACTGATCTATAGGTACAGACATATTTATTAGGGTGTTTGGATCCTATTTATTACGTTACAGTCAAGCAAAAATCCTAAGGCTAGGGGCTCAAAACCGTGAGAAACCGTATAGGCAGAAAAGAAATAAAAACCGCGTGAAAATCGAGGGGTCCCCCGAGTACACCGGTGCTCGGTGAAACAGACCCCGAGAGTCTAAGTCTGGCTGAGAGTCCTGATGTCTTGTATTATTACAATTATCCAAATAAAGCGGGAAATAAAATCTAAGCTACTCTAATCTACTCCTCCCACACTCGGCTGCTTCCTTGCGCTCTCCTGCGGCTCCGTGCAGAAGGAAGCCGCCTCTGATAGTCGCGGTTGCGCCGGCTCCTCGAAAGTCGCCGCCTCGATCCTCGAGCCCTCGCAAGAAGACAACAAAGTGTCAACCCAGATAAAAAACAAAGCAAATAAAATAAATAAAAGAAACAGGGTATATATGCGGAAATGGAAATAAAAATAAACAAACAAAAACAAACAAAAACAAAAATAAAAGAAAAGAAAAAAATAAAATAAAATAAAAAATAAAAGAAAAATAAAAGCCGCAAAAAGCTGCGGAATACGAAAAAGCTGCAGAAAGTCGCGAAAAAGAAAATGAAATAAAAAGAAAAAGAAACCGACTACTAAGCCGTGCTCCCCGACAACGGCGCCATTCTGATGAGCGAGTCCGACGGACTAAGGTAGATGAATCACTAAGGTCGTTGTGACCTCAGTCATTCGGGACTCAGAGCTCAATCAAGAAAAATAATCAGACCACCAAATAAAGATCAAAACACGATAAAAATCTAAATAGCGGTCTCGCTATGATATTAACCTGGTATAGCACCCAGGGTCGAACTCGAGGAGCACGAGATGGCCTTACGGCCTACGAAGTAGTCAAAAAATAAAGAAAATAAAAACAAATGATTTTTGGTAGATTTTTAATTTTTATATTTTTTTGGAATTTTTAATTTTAAAGAAAAAAATAAAACAAGGAAAACACACACATTCAAGCAATTATTAATTTACTCTAAAAAGGTCCAAAAATTCAAACAAAAATATTTTTAGAATTTTTATTTTTTTTACTATTTTTGATGAATTTTTGAGAATTTTCTGATTTTTATAGAATTTTATAAAAATAAAATTAGGCAAAAATTGAAGAAGGTTGTCCAGTCAGGATTGGAGGATCAAAATAAAATATATAATGGTCCTAAAATAGCTTGGAGGTATTTCTCTTGAAAAATATAAACAAAAAGGAAAAATCAGAGAAAGAGTTTATTATTTTTAGGATTTTCTATTAATTATTAGAATTTTTTAAGTTTTTCAAGGTTTTTTAATTTTTATATTTTTTATGAATCCAAAAATGATCAAAAGTGGCCAGAAAATCAAAGACACCAAAACAAATAAAATCTGAATTTTTTTAGAATTTTTGAAAAGGTTTTATATATTTTTTTTGAATTTTAAATCTGAACAAGCAGAAAAATGGATGTTTTTTGAATTTTTAAAAATAATAAAAGGGCTCAAAAATATTCCCAAAAATTGGTGAAAATTCTACACAGTCGCAGGAGCCACGTGTCAAATTTGCACTTAATTTGGATGAGATTTGATATTTTATTTAAAACAAACAAGAGCCCACAATACACAGGGACCTGTTTGTAATAAAAATATATTCCAGGGGCCAAAACATAACACTCACAGAAGCTCAGGGGGGTCCTCGTGCAAAAACACCAGGTTCCCCACGTGCGTGGCACGTGGGCTGGGCACTGAGGACCTATATGCAAATAACTTAAGTCCCTGGATTTATTAGCAACAAGTGCTAAAAATCCAGGTGCTAAGTTGTAAAAAGCCCACAATATTCAGCACATGTTCAATAAAAAACACTCACAGGGGCATAAGTGCAAATATCCAAAACATATATTTCAATCAGTAACACAGAAGAACTACAGGCCCATATATTGCAAAATCACCAAAACATCACGTGGCGATGCACATGTCCATCATATATAGGGGTAGAAATGCAAATAAAATAAACAACAGGGTCCTCTATGCAATTTTACCAAAATAAAATGAACTACAGAAAATATTTATAAGACTGAATAATAAAGACTAAAAGAGAGAGGGCCTAAGGGTAAATTACCCTTTATTAACCGAGGGACTGGATGCGTGCCGCGTGGATGATCGTGCGGTAGAGACGCGATGCGGCTGAGCACAGGGCCCCCGGCTCTGATCCAACGGCTATGGGCACGCCACGTGGAAGATCAACGGCTGAGGTACGCTGCGGCTAACCCTCGCTAGATGGAGGGCGGAGAAGAGGCCATGTGTCGATCAGATGGTGGCAGGAGGGGCCTCTTCTTCGCAGAATCGTGCGATCCAGATCAAATCTGGACCTCCGGGGGTGAACGGACGGCAGGGGAGACTCCTGGAAGAACTCCTCGCTGGCAAGCTTTGCCGTAGGAATGCGAGTGCGCTGGACCTCCTCGGGGCTGCTGATGGGTGGAAAAGGATCGCCAAAGCCTCCCGCGTATGAAGGACCCCTCCGATGGCGCCAAGGAGCTCCAAGGAGCTCGGGCGACAACGGCGGAGCTGGGCTCCTGTGCCTGGAAGCTGAGGTCCTCAGATGGACCTCCTCGAACCTGAAAAGTAGCACAGAAAGACTCCTGGGTCGAGGGCAAAATGCCTCGACCCTGTTAGAGGCGAGATGGGTGATCGGCGCATCGGGGCGAGGGATCTCCGACGATGCAACGGCGAGGGAGATCGACTCCCAGTTCCGGGGCGAACTGGGTTGGATGAAGGGGCGAAGAACGTGCGGAGGAGTTCGACGAAGATGGTGGTCGAGTCAATCGACAAAATGGGTGGATGGGATGATCGGAATCGATGGTCGACAGTGATGGACGAAATTGGGCATAACTGAAAATTAGCGAAAGATAGACAGAATCAAGCTCACCAGATGGCTGAGGTCGACTGTGGAAGAGCTTCCGAAGCTCCTGGTCTTTGCCTCGAGGGTCGTCGGTGCCCGAGGCTCAAGCGCTGCTCCTAGGCGGCGCACGGCGGCGCTAGGCTGCCGGATCAGTGGCTGGGGCACCTCCTCCTCACTGCGACAGCACCCGCAGCTAGCTGTCACTCAGGCAAAGGTAGTGGAGGTCCTGGGATGGAAAGGCAGAGCCAAAGATGACTGGAATCATGCGGCGGAGCTGAGACTAAATAGTCCTAGGGGTCCGAGAAGATGGGGTCGGGCATGGAAATCGGAGCTCGGACCCCGAGGAGAAACCACCGGGCGTGGATCTCGGATGATCAGGGAGTGATTAGGACCCGGGGTTTGTGGATTTGGAGTTTGGATCGAGGTGCAATAATTGGGAGAAAAGGCGGGTCCGACGCAGATCCGCGGGTTTGTGGTCCAAGGGGGGAGTTGACCAGGGGGTCAACATCCCCTGTGGACCAATGGGATGCGGCCACGTATTAAATAATTGGAAATTCAATATAAAATAGTAAACGGTCGATTTTGGAAAAAGTTAAAAGATGAAAAATGTTTATTTATTTATAAGCTATTTTTTTGTGATTTTTATTTTTTTTTTGAAATAAAAATTAGATATTTACAATATAGTATATTATATATAGGTATATACACTATACATTTTTTATTTTTGATTTTTAATTATTTATTTTTGTACCAATTATTCCAATTTTATATTTTATTTATTTATAGAATAAAATTTAGAATAAAGTATATTTTTATTTTATTTTTATTAATTATTTAGAAGGGTTAAATAAATAGTTTTATTTATATACATATATGGTATATATACAATGTTGGTTTTGATTTTTATTTTTATTCCTTTTAATTTTATTTTTTGTTATTTTTATTTTATTTATTTACATTATGAAGTATAAATTATGTACACATTTTTATTGGATTTTAATTTATTTATTTATAGGGATAAATAAATAGATAAAGGGTTCTATGTACATGGTGAATATAGACAATAAGGGATGACTTTTATTTCTTTTTATTTTTCTCATTTTCATTTTAATTTTATATTTACAAATATCTACATATAAATACACACCTAAATTTTATTTTTATTTAGAGAAAAATATTTTTAATTATATACAGGTATATGTACACACATGAGCTTCCTTATCTCTCTTTACTTGGGTTTTTATGCGGTCAGGCCCATGCTGAGCCCTCCCTTGGGATTAGGTCGCTTAATATTTATTCTAAATATCTCCCTCTTTTTCTTTTGTTTCTTTATTCTTTTATTTATGCACAAAAACATGCTAATTATTTATTTTTATACAATGCATGCCAAATGCTAATTATTATTATTTACATATATCTACATGTGTTTGGCAAAGGTTTTGTAGCAAAAATAAAAGAATAAAGAGTGATGAATGGGTATTCATCAGGACGCGGCCTGGAGGGCAAGACGAGCCAGGGCGCGGCAGGGTATGGCCATGGCAAGGCTGGGCTAGGGCGAGGCTGGGAGGAGAGAGACGGGGCGATGGGAGGCGGAGGCTGAGGCGGGGCGATTGGGGGGGGTGTGGCTGGGCGAGGCTGGGGAAGGGAGGCGGCACTGGGAGGAGGCGAGGATGGGAGAAGGGAGGCGGCAGTGGGAGGAGGCGAGGCTGGGAGAAGGGGGCGGCAGTGGGAGGAGGGAGGCGGGTCGATGGGGGCCGAGAGAAGGGAGGGGGCAGGCCGCACAGATCCCTAGGTCAAAACCTAGGGCTCTGATACCATGTTGAAGATTGAAATTAGATTCTATATGATGATTACCCCCCCCCCCCCCTAATCCTCATTATATAGTGGAAGATTAGGGTTACGGTTTACAAGAAGGGGACTCCTCTCAATGACAAATACCCATAATACCCTTTTCCTCTCAACACTGGTGCTGCGTAGACCATTGCTCGAAAGTGATATCATTGTTGCTGTTGTAATGACTAAAGGGGATGCTGCTTGATTTGTCTCTTTCCTAATTGGTATGTGGTGTGTGATTTAGTTCCTAATCTCGTCCTTTGTTTTGGTTAATCAGTTCTGTTTATGTTAAAAAAAGTGGAGAATTGGGAATCAAAAACTGAGAGGGACGAACACAAAGATGGAAAAGAAAGGTAGAGTGGAGTGGGTGAATGACCTGGAAAATGTAGAACAAGGGAAGGTTCCTGGGCGGGTTGTGCCCGAAGATCTCTACTTTTTCTTCTCCATGGATCGGGAGAAGGAGGAGGGAGATGCCCACCATCAGCAACAGGAGCATCAACATGTGGGTTCTGCGATCCTTAAGTATAGATCAGCACCGGTAATCTGCTGGGGGAGGTGTGTGAGGAGTTCCTCCCTGACCTCCAGCCCCTCACTGACCACCGGACCCCTCCTGGACCTCTGACCCTCCTACCCCGCAGGACCTCTCCCCGACCCCCAACCCTTCCTGACCTTCTCCCCCTCCGAGACCTCTGCCCCTACTTGACCTCTGCCCCCTCCTACACCTCCCGTCGAACCCCTCTTAGGCCTCCGCTCCTGCAAGAGTAAAGAAGGAAGGAAGGAAGGAGAGAGAGAGAGAGAGTGGAAGAGGAAGGAGGGGTAGAGAAGAAGGAAGGAGAGGGCGTGGAAGAATCCTACCATTAGATTTTCCATGATTTTATTAAATCAACTTAAACCCAAGCTAGTTAATTCAAGAAGTCTCAATTTAACGGTAGGATTTGTTGGGTAAGATGGAGTAACTTTATGTAATCGATGGAGGAATATCGATGTTTCAAATGTCAAGAAGGTAATTTGCAAAAATTATAGGGTTCTTGGGGTAAAAATTCATGTATTTTATAGACTCAACTGATTCATTGGTTGTCCGTTAAATAAGTGGATCAAGGACATGTATCATATAACTTAGCCTGACTCAATTTGCAAATATAAAAATTGATAACATGTTTAATATAATATATTTCAAGTTTTATTTTGCATTATTTGTGTTATGTTCTGTTGAATTAGGTCATATATACTCCATCATCTTTGATCCAGGAATTGCAATTCCAAGACTAGGGCAAATCTGGTCTTGGAGGATTCCTAAAAGGGTGAAAGTTTTCCTCTGGTTGTTTGGGAGAGAGCGGTTGATGATTGGTGCTCGGAGGGCCCGTCTCTTTGGGGCTAACGGCTCTTGCTTGCGGTGTGGAGAGGAGGTGGAGGATGCTAATCACTTATTTTTTATTTGTTCTTCTTCGAGACAAATCTGGGCAGGGGTCAACCTACCTGCAGTTGCATCCTCAGGCATTATAGAATTCTGGGAGTCCATTAGAACTCGCACAATGGCTGAGAAACAAAGGGCAGCATCTAGTCTATGGCAATTTGGTTGGCAAGAAATGGAACTACTTTTCGGGGAAAGATTTTGTATCGAAAGTGTAATAGAGCATGCCAGACTCCTATATGGGTCTTGGCCTTTGTAACCTTGTACCTAACTTGTGATATAAGTTTTTTGGGTGTCTACCTTCAGGGTTTGACACCCTTTTTCCTTCAAAAAAAATGTTTTGTTGAATTGTTATATTTCTAGCAATGAATCATATAATACGATTTCTGTTGACATTTTCTTCTAATCTTGGTAAATTTAGCAACGATTTGCACAAATTTTAACGAATAAGACAATGGATGAATCGTTGTTACATGAACATTTTAGCAGGGAATATGATATTCATTGTTGAATACAAGCACAAAAGCTAATTCTACTATGAATAATAATTATTGTTATATATTTAGCCTCAGAATATAGGCAACGAATAAGTTCTTGTAGTGATCTTAGTACTTGTTAATCGATTCATAATATTATTCAAATGAAGGTATACTAATTATATCTGCATACTAAGTTAATCCAATCTGTGTATTTTTCTGTAAAAAAATCATTGCCACAACATTTACCTAGTTGTTTGCTACAGAAGATTCATGATCATTGTTGAGACGGATTGGTACAGGTTGTTCACATCTGGATTGGGAGGGCATGCGGTGTCTGATAAGTCAAATCCATCCATCGTTGTATCGACCGCTCTCATAGCACTCAACACCAACACAAAACTTCTCAAGCAAACAATCAACCAAGGAATGAATGGTCAATAAATCTAGGTGAGAAGAAATTTATTATACCCTACAAATAAATGTGTATAGCAAGAAAGTGTAGGGGTCGAACCACTGAAAGAAATAGGGATAGATTCAAAAATTGACAATCTAAGGAGTATCAAAAATATTTTTATGTGTTTTGGTAGGGATATGGGTTTTTAATTGATTTTTAATTTTTGTATTTTGTTTTGATTTTTCAACTTTTTAATTCCTTTTTGAACTATGCAGGAGAAATATATGAATATATAAATATAAAAGTAATAATATATATAGAAAATATATAAGAAGAGGGAAGAAAAAGTGTTTTGATTTTTTAAAAAATTAAACAATAACTTTAAAAAGTCAAATAAAAGATGTTTTGGATTTTATAAATTTTTCTCTATTTTTAGGAATTTTTGGTAATTTCTAAATATTTTTATATATATTTAAATGAATTAATAGGTCAAAATAAATAGAAATAAAAATAGATGAATGTTTTGGGATTTAAAAATAGATCAAGGTTCCAGAATTCTCAAAACTATTCTTAATATATATAATATAAAGTAGTATAGAAAATTATGGGACAAAAAATGATATTTTTGAATTTAAAATTCTTTTACAAATTTTTATAAGATTTTTAGAGTTTTTCGATTTTAGAGGTTTCCTTTTGACATTTTTTTATGATTTTTTATCTGTAGCTAGAATAGGTAATGATAAGCTATTAATATTTTTTTGGAATTTTTCAGAGGAGAAATTTTAAGTGCGCGTGTGAGATTTTGAAATGAATGGAAAGATTGGGAGAGAGGTCAATAATGAGATATATAAAAAATGTTACATACTACATTTAGATGATTAATAATGACCCAAATGGATTTTTGATTAATTAAATAATAATATTAACATACATTTAATAACAACTTCCAGATTAAGTTCAGATGCATGGTATCGTTGGCCTTCCTTAGAGATGGAAGAATCATGTTCCATTGGAAAGATGTCATATATATATAGAAGAAACTTCCGATGAAGTGGGTCTTTCCTGGATGCATGGAAAACCACATCATTTTATGTATTTTCCCTATTTATTTTACAAATTCTAACTCCATAAATTTAATAATAAATGTCCACATAATATATATCAAGAAAAATTTATAAAAAATTATTATATTGGGATATATATATATCATTTTATTTCAGTTCAGGTGAAATTTTGCAGTTACAGTAACTGGAAATTACGGACAGGCGAATAAAGAGCATGGAACTCATGTATATATAATCATAATTTGATCAAGCCTTTTACAATTTCCTGCTTACGGGACAGGAGAAGGGCCAAAATCTCTATGCTCTCAATTTCAAAGCACATCAATGACTATCTCATATGCATGGCACGTAAGATACGAGGATATAGTAGAGGACGGGAATCCAAAATCGTTGCTTCGCCGCCTCGCGATCATACGCCGGGCATGTTGAGGATCGCCTTCGAGTTGACGCAGAACTTGACGAAGTCCTCGTTCCTGGTGGTGAGCAGGTTCTGCTCGGTGGCCTGCTTCTGCATCTTGGCCTCGCACCTCTGCACCTCCCATATGGCGGCGTCCAAGAAGTTGCACGCGTTGAGGCGCCCCATGGGGCCGCTGGCGAGCTCCTTGTTCCCGGAGCGCAGCATAGTGGTGGCGTGAGCGTGGTTGCTCCTGCATTCGGCGAGGACTTGTTGCACGGCGGTCGTGTGGTTCACCTTCAAGAGGCCTCCGACGAAGACGTCGAACGCCTGGGCCTTCTTGATCGCGCTGTCTATGGAGATGCGTGCTAGACCGTGCAAGTCCGAGCTGGTGGACTGCGAGCTGCTAGTGAGGGCGAAGAGGCACACGTCGGGGAACGGGGTGCCCTGGCAGGTCTGGTTGACGAGAGGGGTCGGCTCGACGCGGGTACGGTTTCCGGCGTCGACGTGGAGGGAGACGAGGAGGGATAGTGAGAGGAGGAGGAAGAGGTTGTTGGTGGTGGTAGTGGTGAGAGGGGCCATTTTATTTGGGATGGTTGTGTGTGTTTTTCTCCTCCCTCTTATTTCTTTGGTGTGTGTTTGTGGATGGAGGCCTCGTTAGGGTTTATATAGGGCCTCTCTTTGTCCAAGAATAGGAGGAGCCAACTGCCACTGCAACCGTTCAAATTTTCAACCCTAACTTTTAGGTCAAGTTCATGGATCTCGTTATTCAGACTCCTCCTTTTTAGGGTTTCCATGAGAGTGACCGTAGTTTCGTAAATCTAAGATTTGAAACGCCCCCCTTGATTTTCTGCGAGAGGATCCTCTGTGCATATGCAGTAAAAGGCGGTTCGCATAAATTCACACTTTTTGTGGTAATGTACCATGTAAATTCATGCGAACTGCTCGATCAAGATTGAAAGGCTCCAGCTATTACTGCAGAGTCTGCAATACTGCAGACGATCCGCCTCCTGATTTTCTTCACTATCTCCGTGAGAAGCCATGGGGCTCTTAAGTCCATGGTTAAACTTTTATACAATCTATTTATAATTTGTGGGAAATCCAACTTCCATCTTAAATGTTGGTCTAAGGCATCATCTCCCCCTGGAGGGTAAAAGAACAAAAAAGATAAATAGGGCGAGACCGATCAGAGAGGACCCTTTGTTGTAAATGTATTTTATTTTTGTTTTTGTTATTCCGATCGCAAATTCCAATCTTATAGATTGAATCTTAGATCAATGCTCTACATATCCTCCAAATTTCGCTCAAATCCGACTTTATTTGTTATTTTATCTTAATGGTCAAATATTCGGTTAAGATATAAGCAACCTAAATTC
Source organism: Ottelia alismoides (assembly GCA_037367405.1). Taxonomy (NCBI): domain Eukaryota; kingdom Viridiplantae; phylum Streptophyta; class Magnoliopsida; order Alismatales; family Hydrocharitaceae; genus Ottelia; species Ottelia alismoides. The sequence goes on from JAZKJV010006500.1 coordinate 186,258, forward strand.
CATTTAGAAAGATCGGAATGTTAGACCATTAAGATAAAAATAGCAAATAAGATAGGATTTGAGCAAAATTCGGCAGATATGTAGAGCATTGATCTAAAATTCACTCTATAAGGTTGGATTTTGGGGTTTAAAATCGTAAGAAATGAAATAAATTACATTATAGCAGCTTTATTTTTATTTTGGTTACAGCAGAGGATCATCTTCCCTAGACTAACACCTAACATTCAATGATGAAATGAGTATGGCAGCATAGTCAGAATAGGGAGGCAGTGACGTCCTTCGGAGTTTAGGTCCAACCGAGAGGTGTTAATGAGGCGAACGATCGAGTTTTTCATAGATCGTCATGAAACGTTTTCGGTTTGCACGAAGAAAAACGATTACCTCGAAGAGGGTTTTCTATGAAGGAGAGCCATTTGTAGTTTCAGTTTCTCAGAAGTAAGTAATTTGAGTCTCAATTCGCAAAAACAAAACTCATAAGTGTTTTTTCTTTGCCAAAATGATGCAGATTCTAACGACCACATCTATTACATTGGTAGTCTAGGGATCCATCCGATGGGGGTCGAACGACCTTCATCGGGAGCCGACCATTGTGGACTCCTTAGGAGAGTCGCCTGATCCCTATCGGATGGATCCCTACGTTACAGCACCTACTGTATTACAGCAGAGGATTCGTGCTCTCATGAGACAACGGGAAAAGATTAACAATGAGTACACTGTAAGAGGAGAACATACGTACATAGGTTTGGAAAATCTAAGAATTGAAACATTTTAATTAATTCATTGTTTGGATCGGGTTAGTGAGCTAATAGGTTTGGGTGGAGATCCGGCTCATTATAAATCGAGCTCAGATTTGGACCATGCTTGTGGATCGAGCTCGTGGGTTCGATCGGACCGGACCGGTCCACCCAATGCTCTCTCCGCCGATAAGATCCCAACCTCTTCCCTTAAAAAAATAATTTTAACGGGAAAATATATCATTTGAATGGGTAACAGGACTGACAAAATAGACGTGGTGTTATTGACGTCGCTCCCTACCCCAAAGAATCATTTGTTTGAACATATGTTGGGTCGACCATCTCGACATTGTCAAGTAATTTTGTTAGAAATCTAATTATTATGTTATTACAACGATGCTTAGCATAAAGATTGTTTACTTATGAACATGTGGGTTGAAGCGGTTGTAAGCGGGGCAAATTGTGTAGGGTTGTTAATTAAATTGAAGCATTCGAATTCGATTCGTTTGATAATAATTCGAAAATGATTCGATTTGAAGTGAATTGAATTGAATATGAATTCAAATCATGGATTCAATTCGCAAAACCCGTTCGATAAAAATTTGATTCGATTCGATATATTATATTATGTTATATACAGCCACGCTACCATTTATTTACCAACAAGCGTATCATATATACACGTATAAATACATGTAGGGTGAATTTTGTAATGCCCACATACTAATAATATCAATAAACAAATTACAAATATATTTAAGTAATTCTAATTGTGAGTCACGAGGCTCGTGACCCCAATTTCCCAACTCTCTCGATTCCTCCCTCCAGAGAACCATCGAACCCTTACTCTTGAAGACACCGCTGCTCAACGCCTCCCACCGCTGCTCAACGCCTCCCCTCTAACGTTGCCGCGCCTCACTCTCAAAATGTTGCCCCTCACCTAGGGATGAGCATTAGGATGGGCCGGCCCGACCCAGTCTGAAGCCCAGCCCAAAAAGTCCGGACCAGCCCAAGCTCAAATGAACATTGGGCCGGGCTCGAGCCCAACATTAAGCTCAAAATTTTTTTTGGGCAGGGCTCGGGCTTAGCTCAGCACAGGCCGACCCGGCCCAAGGGCCCAACCCGAAGAGGCTCGAACCCTTCTCATATCCTACACGCCTGGAATCTCTCACCTATTGCATGCACACTCTGTTCATGTATCACGTCTTCGTACAATATTTATAAATCAAGAAAATCAGGTGTGGCATATGAGTTGACGATCATAGTATTTCAATTCGGAATTATTTTTTCTTAATTAATCCATGGTTTAGATTGTTATTCTTGAACTTGTTAGTGTTTATTTTTTTTCCATCAGAATATTTTCTATTATTGAAACTTTACCCAATATGGGCATTATGTCCATTTTTTAACATGCACTGCCTGGTGCACATGTTGATGTTAACTGTGTAAGTTTGGTTCACTTTTTTAATTTTTTTAATGAGATACGTTTATGGTATCTAACATTGAGTGCACTTATATAAAATGAGAAATCATCTCTGGTAGAATTGAGTTTTAGTTATTTCACAATTATTATGGCATATGTTTTAAACAATTTTGGCTCGTCTAACTTGATTTTGAGATTGACTTTAAACAAAAACTCAAAGTTAATGATCTATAATAGGTGGAGATGGACCGGCCCGGCCCAAGCCCGACCCATAGGAATTGGGTCGGGCCTGCACTTGGGTCGAACCAAAGAAAATTTTGCGGGCCTAGACCCGGCCCAAGGCCCGAAGTTTTTAAATGGGCTTGGGCTTGGGTCCATCAGGGCCCAGGCTCATCCCTACCCTCACCACTACTGTCGCTCAACAATCACGTTTTTTATTAGTCGTGCCTCGCCGCCAGCAACCGCTTCCCAACCATTCCTACAGGAAATTTCAACATGACATCGTTAATTCCCTTGTTCAGGTTCACCCACTGGTTGTTATATATAACGAGTGATGCCCATCTTTATCTCCTTTATATTTGGGATTTTTACCCGGCAGACCCTATAATCTTTGTCAATTACCTCTACGACCTTTGAAACATCGATATTCCTCCCTCAACCCCGTAAACTTGCTAACCCTTACCCCCACAGACCTCGTGGTTAACCTTCGTCCATTTTTCCGTTGAAACTGACCAGATCCCCCCCCCCCCCCCCCCGCTCCTGCTCGACCCCCCCCCTCCTTCCCCGGCCGCTGCTCGAAGCCCCGCCCTCTCCGGTCGCCGCGAACACCCCCCGCACACTCCCCTGCAGCCCCCCTGCTCCTGCTCGAACCCCCCCCCCCTTCCCCGATCGCTGCTCGAAGCCCCACCCTCCCCGGCCACCGCGAAGACCCCCCGCACACTCCCCTGCAGCCCCCCTGCTCCTGCTCGAGCCCCCCCCCCCCCCCTTCCCCGGTTGCTGCTCGAAGCCCTGCCCTCCCCGACCGCCGGGAAGACCCCCCGCCCACTCCCCTGCAGCCCCCTGCTCCTGCTCGAGGCCCCCCTTCCCCGGTTGCTGCTCGAAGCCCTGCCCTCCCCGACCGCCGGGAAGACCCCCCGCCCACTCCCCTGCAGCCCCCTGCTCCTGCTCGAGGCCCCCCTTCCCCGGTCGCTGCTCGAAGCCCCGCCCTCCCGACCACCGCGAAGACCCCCCGCCCACTCCCTTGCAGCCCCCTGCTCCTGCTCGAGCCCCCCCCCCCTTCCTCGACCGTTGCTCGAAGCCCCACCCTCCCCGACCGTCGCGGATTCCCTGCCCACTCCCATGCTCGAAGCTACCCCCCCACCCCCGCCAACATCGTCTAGGTCGAGCCCCGCCAACCTCCTCCCCTCCACCATCGGGCCGCCGCTCGAAGCCCCGCCCTCCCCGGTCGTCGCGGCCCCACCCACTCCTCTGCAGACTGTAGCCCCAGACTCCCCCGCTCGAAGCCCCCTCCCCCCGCCCCGCCCTCGTCCAGGTCAAGCGCCGTCGTCAAGGACGCGCCCCGCCAACCTCCTCCCTCCACCATCGGGCCGCCCCGCTCGAAGCCCCGCCCTCCCCGGCCGCCACGAAGACCCCCGGCACACTCCCCTGCAGCCCCCCTGCTCCTGCTCGAGGCCTTCCCTCCACCCCCGTCGAGGACGAGCCCCGCGCCCTGCCCCCCGCCAACCTCCTCTAGGTCGAGCCCCACCGCAAGGAAGGAGGATTTCTTTCTTATCTTGATTAATTCTAGTCGTCCGATTGCGGATTGGTTAGATTAACTCGTTTTTAATCCAAGGAAAATAACTCTACATGTGCCAATTTAACGGTAGGGTTTGTGGGATAAGACGGAGCAAGTTTACAGGGTTGAGGGAGGAATATCGATGTTTCAAAGGTCGTAGAGGTAATTGGCAAAGATTATAGGGTCTGTCAGGTAAAAATCCCTTTATAATTTAGGTGTCTCTCGTTATTCACTCTTGATTTGATAAAAAGAGATTTTCTGTTGCATATAGCCATTGAAATGGTCTCCTAAAGTCTATTAACAATAAACCATCCAGCAAGGAATATGATGCTTGCAATTCTAAGCTCTTAGCTACCATTTGATTTGTTACCATTTGATTTGTTTAAGCATGAGTAAAAAAATTACCACTCAAATTCTGGAAACATCTTGTGTTATTTAGTTGGTTATTTCTTAATTATATTTGTTTTCTGTCAACTTGGAATCAACTTTTATGATTCCAGAAACTTCAAAGATTATTATATTTAGGGAGTCAGACTCATTTGCTCACATTAGAAATATACTTTGAAATTGATTGTCACTGTCCTCTTATGCATCTACACTACATGAGTTTGCATCAATCAGGAGAGATAATGTAACATAGCTAGACATTACTTGTCATATTTCAAGGCGTCATAACATAGTTTTCCTTGGTTGGATTATATTGTTTGCTTTATTTTGTATTTGGTTTAGTTAAGATTATTCTATTTGGATGTTGGGAGGCGCATTATAAAGAAACTTGAGTTTGCTTTCTCTTTGTTCATTTTTTATTATATATCTACTTCCAATAGCCGGTTTGATGCTTTACTCTGTGGTCGATTATTTATCTTGGTTGGTAAATCACTTATTATTGAAAAATTGCATTTGTTAGTCATTCTTCTGCACTTAGTGGTATTTTGACCAGTGAAATCTTGATGTTCTTATACCTTTCTTCTCTTTTTTATATTAAACATCTTGAATGTTTGTGGTGTAAGATTGAGGGACACATATTGCCATATATAAGTAGAAAATGATGTTTTATTTCTGTTTGAACTATACATATTGTCCCTTTGAGTTTTGAGATTTATTGATCTGCAAAATAAATATTTTTCTTAGATATCATGGGTTATAATGAGAAAAAAAGATGTGGATGATTCTTCAAAACGTGGATCCCAATCCTATGGATGTGCTTTTGGGCAAATATATTGAATTCCTCCCTTCTATTAATTCGTTTATTGTGGCATATCATGTTTTTTTGTAATATGTAGTATTTTCAAGTGCGGGGTAGGACTTTTGACCATATCACAATAACAACAAAGCCTTTACCAACATTAAGTAGGGTCGGTTGCATGGATTCTTTGCCTCCATTCATATCTATCTTTGGTCATTATCATGATCAGATCCAAAAAAACTAAGATCCCTTCGTATAGTCTCATTCTAACGCTTCTTGGGCCTTTCTCGTCCTCTCTTAGCCAGCTCAACATCTCAAAACTCGCATTTCCTCACCGGTGCATCAATTGACCTCCTTTGTAAATGGTCAAACTACTTAAGTGATTTTCTCTCATTTTATCCTCGCTCAGAGCTACACCAACTATCCTTCTGATTGCATCATTCTGAATCCAATCTTTACATGTGTGTCCACACATTCACCTTAGTATTTTCATTTCTGTTACTATCATTCTCTACACATGTCTATGGTTCACATGCCAACATTCAGATCCATAGAGCATAACATGTGCCATGGTTGCTTTGTAGAACTTTCCTTTGATTTTCGAAGAAATTTTCTTATCATAAAGAACAGTAGATGCTATCTAAGGGAAAATAGGAAGGGGTTGATGTGGAAGATCGATTTTGAAAAAGCATAAGACTGTGTGGACTGGAATTTCCTGTGGGCATCGCTTCGTCGTCGTGGCTTTACTGATCTCTGGATAGCGTGGATGAAGAGGTGCATAACGACATCGTCCTATGCGGTTTTGGTGAACGGGAGGCCGGAAGGTGGTTTCTTTTAGCCACAGAGGGGAGTGAGATAGGGATGCCCGTTGGTGTCGATGCTCTTTGTGTTGGTGGCAAACGCTTTAGTTGTTCAGGAGATCGGTCGACGAGGGGAGGTGCGAAGGTTTCAGTGTGGGGTCTATTTCAATTCCACTTTTGCAATATGCCGACAACACTGTGATTTTTTTGGGCGGCACAGAAGAAATGGATAGAAGGGCAAGACAGCTGGTAGAGATCTTCAGCAACATCTCCGATCTCAAGATTAATAGAAGCAAGTCGGTGGTTGATAACACAAGAGAATCGAGGGTCAGAAGTCTCACAAGGCGAGAGATCCAGTCGCTGAATTGACCACTCAAAAATCCTCGGTTGATCAGAGATTAACCCACATTACAGAATAAGCCAATTAAGTCCCAAAACTGTGAATTAAAAATTTATTACTCTACCATAAAATGCATAGTGTATAAGCATGCAGAGGTCGAACCACAGAGAGCAAGAAAGGTGGGTAGCCTATAGGTATTTATGTACATCCCAGTCATCCCTAAATAGATCCTCTTTTTGTGGATTTGAAATTGATTTATTTAAATATATATATATTATGATTTGTAATTATGCATATTTTTTGTTTTCTTTTTATATATTTTCTTTTAATTATATAATATAGATATATATATATAAAGAGATATATATAAGAGAAGAGAGAGAAATGTAATACATGGATACACATATATATATGTATAAATACTCAAGATATATTAGATATAATATTTTTTGATTTTTTTATATTGTTATATTTTTGTTATTTTTCTGGAATTTTACTAATTTTTATGTATTTTTATTTCCAAAAATGTCCCTAATATGGGGCTAATTAAATAGGCTGAAAGTAATTTGAGTTTTAAAAATATAAAATAAGTCTAAAAATTGCCCAAATTAATTTTAATATATAAAAAATAATATATAGATAATTCTAGAATAGAAAAAATATATTTTTGGAATTTTTGTTGCATTTTTATATTTTTTGTTTAATTTTGGAGTTTTCTAATTTTTATATTTTTTTCTTATTTTTGGGTTTTTTTTATTTGTTGAACTCAATAGATATATAAATATACCACATATAATTTTTTTGTAATTTTTCAAAAACATTATATATATATATATATTACATTAAACAGTGCAAAAAATGGCTCCTTTTCATTTTTAAAAAATAGATAAAATGCTCAAAAATGCCAAATAATTATGTGGTGTGAATCAACATGGCTGGGGGCATCTCCCTTAATTTTTGTGAGTTTTTAGGAGCAACTTAGGTATTTTTAATAAATAATGAAACACATAAAAACAAAACAGCCTGGCAGGGGCATAAATGCAATAAAAATAAATGACAGGGGGTACAGTGCAAATACACCAACTAAAATAAACATTTATTTAATGTTCTGCTATCATTTAATAATATACAAAAACCGCCAGGGCATGATTGCAATTTTTACGCGCCTCGCGTGGGACTGCACGTGAGACTGGGAGGGACCTACTTGTAATTCCAGAAAGTTCAGGGGTCACATTGCAAAAATCCCATTTATTTTACAACGCTATATTAAATATTAAATACAAAAAGGATAGGGGGCTCAAGTGTAAATTACCCCTACAGGCGCGCTGATGGACGGCGATCCACGCGCCACTTATCCACGTGGCGGGCTCTCGAAGCTCGATACCCCTTCACCGATCTTCGGTTGAGATTACATCTGATTCTCGATCGGACGGCCAAAGTGACTGCTGATTGGACGGCCAAGATCAGATCTGGGGCCCCCTCCTTCATCCGACAGTTGCTGCTGCTCACGAAGAACGGGGAGGAACAGTTGGCCTCCCTGGCTTCGATCATCGATTTCTCCTCCTTCAGACGCTCTTTGGTGATGGCGATGGGCTCTACACGTTCGGCGAGGTGCTCCGCAGCTTCCGAGGTACTCAAGAAGGTCCAGGACCCCCTAGATCGGTCCAGCGAGCTCGAGGTAGCAAGGGGAGTCCTGGAACCTTGCAGGCAATCAAGACGAGTCCCAAGGGGCTCCATTTAGTTCCTGACCTGCACCAAAAGAATGCGAGGCTCGAGGGGGTTTCCCTCGACCAGGGGTTACGGTTTAAGAGGTAGACAATGAATGAAGGTGGCGAGGTCCGGCGAAGTGAGGGACTTGGACCTCGATTCGCAGAGCTGGGGAAGCTCTGGTTGATCTGATGCGGGGGTTAGATGTAGAACGTGTAGGGGAATGAAATGGTGATGAGGTGAGGGTCGGATCGTGGGGAGATCAGGTTAGAGAGGTTCGCCGGAGCTGAACTCCGGCGAACTTCGATCTGGCCCTAATCGAGCACACATGGTCCTACTGATTAATCTAACTACTGGATTACAGACTAAAAATGAAAACTAAGCAATAAAACTAGGTAAAGCAGCTCTTATACATGGTGGTCGACCAGGGAGCAGGACCTCCGGTGAGCGGCGGCCGTGGGTGCTTCCCTCGACTCCTCCGACCAGCTAAAGCTTCCAGGAGAACCCCCCTGTCACGAGGATGCTCAAAAGACTAGAAACGAAGGTGGAATAAGATCAAAAGGAGACCAAACTAGGGAAGGAGGTCGAAGGACTTATTTATAAACATGGAGACGCACCCTTATTGACCGGGGTGCCACAAAGAATTGCTCGGTCAGATGATCGATCTGAAATGGTGGCGTGGGAGATGGATCATAGACGAAACTTTTTCAAGAAGGAATCGAGGTGATCTACTCATTGGTTTGGTTTGGGAAAATCAGAGAAGATGGGCCGAAATGACGTCTGACGCGAGGCGGCTGGTGGCAGAGGAGTTGACCAGGCGGTCAACGAAGGCAAGGACCTGATTGGTCCACATCAGCTAGAAATTGACTTATTATTTAAACCTAATAAATGATTTTATTAAATTTTGCTTATAAAATAAAAAATGTTTATTAATTAATGTAGTATTTATTTATGATTTTTATTTAATTTTTTGATGTATTTTTATTATGAGTTTATTTTAATAATGTATTTATAAGTATATTTATATGTATTTTATATGATTTATTTTTTATTTTGTATATTTTATTTTATTATTTTATTTTATTATTTTATAAATTTATAACTTATTTTTTTGATTCTAAATATATTTTTATTTAATTTTTATGAGTTTATTTGCATATTTAAATAAATAGGTATATATAATATGTAGGTATACTTATAGGTATTTTACATGCATTTTATATACATTTTATTTATTTAATGGATTTTATTGGGTTTTATTTTGGATTTACCTTTTTAATGTAATATAGATAATTTACAATTTAATAAAAATATAGATGAATGAAGAATAGAAGAATGAAATCTCCTTTTATTTATATACATATATAACATAGGTGTTTTGCCTATGTATTCCATAGACTTATTTTATTCTCCTTTTTATTTTAGGTTTAACTCTAATTTTAATGTACACATATGTTATAAATAATGTTTACAAAATTATAAAAATATGAATTTGTAAAAAATAATAAGTAATGAATAAATTGAATATTTTAATCGGTATTATGCGCAATAGGGGCCAAAAACCTAACTTTCACATATGAACACCAAAAATTATGAAACCAATTTTATTAAATAGTTCTTGAAAAGCTATATACAATTAAAGTACCTGTCCTTTGGCTTCGTGCTTGGTGGAGTGATTTTGGTGGATTTTGAGTTTTTATTTGCGAGATATGGGTCTGTGAAGTTGAGATTCTGGCTTTTTATTCTGTGTATAAGATGTACACTGTGTATCATTTTTGTACAAACTCAATTTTGTATTTTTATTCACATTATTGTCTACAACTTTCATGTACAAAATATTTCTATTTGATGAATAAATAATTATGTACAAAATAGGTGTCAAAAATGCATAGATGAATGAATAAATAAATGAGGAATTTATTGTATTATTGGCCCTTATCTCCCCCTACTTTATTCCTTGTCGACCAATTCCATTCTGGACTTGGTCTCGGAGTTAGGGTCATAAAATATTTTCAATATTTTATTCCTTTTTCTTTTCTTCTCTTTATTCTATAATTTTGGCATTAAAAACCTTATTTTATGTGTAATACATGCAATGAATAGTGGATGCTATTACAGACAAATTAATGTTATTTACATGCATTAGCTTGGGTTTTCAAGACCAAAATGATAGAATAAAGGTGATGAAATGGAGATTCATCACCCCATGTACTTGCCTCTGCTAGTCCCTAGCAAATACTTATGCAATAAGTACAAAAAGAATAAAGAATAAGAAGAAAAGAAAAGGAGGAATGAAAAAGATAGAGTGAATAGGGATGCTTTCAGTGCAATATATGTCCTTACAAAATCAGAATTTGGAGCTTCTGTTAGACCTTGGGTGTGGATGTGTGTAGAACCTTGTCGGGAACCAGCTTTAAAACACAACAGCCTTCGAGAGTCATAGAACTCGGTTCAACCCACCGCAATAGCCTGGTCAGAACTGGCCTACGCCATACGCAAACCCTTATGACTATGAAGCTGAATTGTACAGTGTAAGTGATTGTGGCTCTCCCCAGCTGAAATGACAAAGGAACTGACTTCTCCAGAATGACAACCCAATGATTCCCCAATCCAGCCCTCTACCGTCGAGGAGCGGGGTATTCCCTTCTAAGTTCAAGTGGCATCCAACTCAAGAGGAGGAGAAGGGGAAAAGAATGGACGGTAGCCAGTGTAGCTACCTATCTTGGGATGCAAGACCAGTGTAGTCAAGTCGTCCAGCTGCAGGCTCACATGGTATAACTTTTGACGCTCGAGCTTGCTTATTTTTCTATACAACATATATACATGCTTCGGCAGGCACTTTTATTTTTATTTTCAAGCATGTCCACTTTTTTTGTGAAATACTATTCACAACAGCATTTACATAAGGACTTTTTCCTCTTGAGCCAGAAGACTATCCCTCTTTTGAAGCTTTATCGCAACCCACACTCTCCTGTCATTCGACTTCATTGAAACTGGACCAGGTTGGGGTGCACTTCCCTTCCTAGACGAGGATGAATGTTTCCACTCGTGTGCATCTCAGACTAGCAAATCCAACCCCCTCACCACTCCAACTGAGTTGAGCCAAGTGAAAGGTGCAAGTGTCCAAGTTAGGTCACGGCCGACAAGAGTCATGCGTGTGTCTCGAAAAGTTCTAGTTAGTCAGTTGAGGTGAATTGAACCCAGCCCTGATTTCTCAAAGAATTAAGTCTGAATAGACCTGAAGTACCTTAATCCTAGTTCCCATAAGGTTCCAGTGCAGTTAGGTACGGTAAGGTCCAACCAAGCTCCAATTTTAGACTTTATTGGACTGGTTCAATCATCAAGCTCACTCAAAAAGAATATGAATGGTATGAACATGCTATGCAATATGAATGATGCAATTTTTCACAATGAATTTAAAAATCAAAGAATCTTTTTACACGAAGAATTTTTACAAATAAAAATAATTTAAGCACACAAAAAGTATGTACAACTATTTACACGTGTGTGCCGCTTTATTTTACAAGGCTAAAGAGCTTTAAAGAATTTACAAGTGTTATCTTGTTTGTTCCAAGTACATATATGTATACAATTGATAAAGACTTTTTAACTAACGGCTTCACAAATCTGTCCATTTTTATTTATTTATTTCTTAGTTTTTTTATTTTTATCATTTATTAATTTTTATTTGAAAACATTTTCAAAACTATAGTACACGATAATTTTTGCAAGCTTTTACAAACATTTGAAAGCTATTTTGCACATATTTGTCACACTATGTATATACATTTTCCACAGTAGTTTTCACAAATATTTTTCAAAACATTCGCACATAGGTTTTCAAATTCTTTGTTTCACACAAAGAAGGAAATTTTTCAAACAAAACAATTTTACACAGGTTGAAAACGTTTCACAGCAAGTTTTTCAAATGATTCACACTATTTTTCAAATCATGTTGTAAAGGTATTTAACCTGATTTATTAATCAGTATATACAAAGAAAAACTACAATTTATGTACAACATGGTTTAGGCTCTTATAAGTTTTATTTGGAATTTTTGCTTATGAGATATTTTTTTTGTATACTCCTCAGACTTATTTGAGAATCATTTTCAAAAGATTTTGAAGACTATAGTCCAAAATATTTTTACAAACATGTACACGTATTTCAAAATGATTTTGCAAAGGTTTTTCGAACAGTATAGATAGATTTTTCAAAATAATTTTGCCACCATTTTTCCAACCATTTGCAAACCATTTTTCACACATTTTTGTTCCACTCAAAGAAAATAAATTTTGCAAACAAAACTATTTACAAAGGTTGAATACTTTGTACACACTATTTTTCAAGCAATTTTCAAAAGATTTCACAAGGAGAACATTTTGCACAAAGCATTTTTCCTGATTTATTAATCATTATGGACAAAAAGAGTCTGAGGAGCTCACAATCATCTTTTATTATTGTAATAGAAATACTTTTAACATTACTTTTTAACTTGAGGTAGTAGTTTATTTACAGTATGAGTTATGGCTTATAGTATATACATGGTATATACGACCCCCCTATACTTAGCTTGAGTTATGTCCTCATAGATCGAAGAGAAAAGAGAAGACATAACTCGTACTGAGTATAGACAAGTCTAAAGAATATATGAATAGGAAATGAACGAACGAATGAGAAGTTGACCGTCCCCCCTATACTTAGGATTAAGTAATCCTAAGTATAGCAGACTGTACACAACACAGGGAGGATCAAGGGTGGGAATAAACAGATCGTACTCAGATTGTCTCCCCCTATACTTAGGGTAAGATACTCCTAAGTATAGACAAGAAGAGGAGACAATGGAGAGGATCAAAGAATAAAAGAACTCGAGGTGCACCCCCCCCTATACTTAGGACAAAGTGCGTCCTAAGTATAGAAGACTGTCAAAAAGGGGCAGGGTCTTTTGATAGAAAAGAAGAAAAGAAGATAAACAGTTTTTGAGGTGCAGCGTCTGAATCTTCTGATGCTGCTAATGTTGTGGATATGTCATCACGGTGCAGGAGCTGGATGGAGTCGACAACGGCCAAGAATGTATCAGGCTCGAGGTAAGGCTTCAGGAGTTGACCGTTGACAACGAATGGTTGTGTGTCAGGAGACAATTCTGATATGGCAATACTTCCGTTGTCACGCACTTCACGAACTCGGAAAGGCCTGTCCACTTACTCTTTAATTTGCCCGGGAAGATCTGCAACTTTGCATCAAATAACCACACCTTCTGTCCAACTTCAAAGGTCTTTCATCTGATGTGCCGGTCATGCCAGCGTTTCACCTTTTCCTTGTACATCAATGTGTTATCGTATGCATAGTCTCGGATCTCCAGGAGTCTGTTCAGATCATCCTTTCTTTTCTGACCACTTTTTCGTGAGTCCAAATTGCACATGTTAATTGCCCATAAAGACTTGTGAATTAATTCGACGGGCAAATGGCACGCATTTCCATATACAAGACGATAGGGTGACATGCCCAAGGGAGACTTGTAGGCGGTTCTGTAAGCCCAGAGAACTAAGTCCAAGAGTTGAGACCAGTTCTTTCTGTCCGGTCATACAAGTTTCTGCAAGATCATCTTAATTTCTCTGTTCGACAATTCGGCCATGCCATTGGTCTGAGGATGATAAGGGGATGCGACACGATGGTCGATGTCGTACTCCTTCGTTAATTTCCTGACCTCTTTGTTGATGAAATGGCTACCCCAATCTGATATGAGAATCTTCGGAATCCCGAACCGCGCAATGATGTTATCTTTCAAGAATCGGCACATTGTCCGAATGTCAACGGCTCGAGCGGGAATAGCTTCAACCCAACGACTCACGTAATCGACGGCAAGAAGGATGTGCTCAAAACCTTGACTGTTAGGGAAGGGTCCCATGAAATCAATGCCCCATGCATCGAAAACATCTGCTATCTGAATGATCTTTAGAGGCATCGAATCTTTTGCAGTGAGTATACCCTTCAATCTCTGACAGTCAATGCATTGTTTGACAAATACTGTTGCATCCTTGAATAGTGTGGGCCACCAAAAGCCACACTGAAGTACTTTGGCTGCCGTACGGTCTCCAGAGTGATGTCCACCAGATTCGAGTGAGTGACAGTGCTCGAGGACACTATAATGCTCTTCCTGAGGGATGCATCTGCGTCAAATGCAATCCGCTCCTTCCCTGAATAAAAGAGGATCTTCCCATTGATAGAAACGTATGGTCGACATAAATTTATTCTTCTGATTATTCGTCCAATCCGATGGTATTACCCCCGAGGCGAGGTAATTGACTATATCAGCGTACCAAGGAATAGAATCCACTGCTAAGATTGATTCGTCTAGAAAGGTTTCTATGATGGGTGCGCTGTTCAGGGGAGGCTCATGCTTCTCAATTATGGAGAGATGGTCTGCTACCACATTCTGAACTCCAAACTTGTCCTTAATTTCCAAGTCAAATTCCTGGAGGAGAAGGATCCATCGAATCAGTCTCGGCTTGGCATCCTTCTTCTGTTGTAGGTACCGGATAGCAGAGTGGTCTGTAAAAATAGTGACTTTTAATCTGAGAAGATAGGATCTGAACTTCTCGAGGGCGAAAACCACAGCCAGCAACTCTTTCTCTGTCACAGTGTAATTTCTTTGCGCCTCATCTAATGTTTTGCTGGCGTAGTGAATGGCATAGGGTGCTCTTTCTTTTCTCTATCCCAGAACAGCCCCGACTGTAAAGTCTGACGCATCAGTCATGATCTCAAAGGGAAGAGACCAATCCGGCGGCTGTAGGACTAGAGCCTGAGTGATAAGCTCCTTCAGCTGATTGAAAGCAAGGAGAACATGCTGATCTACATGGAACTCAGTTTCCTTGCATAGAAGTTCTGTCAAAGGTCGAGCGATGCGGCTAAAGTCCTTGATGAATCATCTGTAAAAGCCCACATGCCCCAGGAATGACCTTACATTCTTCACGGACTGAGGTGGCTCTAAATTGGCAATAATATCCACCTTTGTTGGGTCGACTTCCATGCCACATTTGGAAACGACGTGACCCAGCACAATGCCTTCGGTGACCATGAAGTTGCTCTTTTCCCATGAAAGCACTAAATTGACTTCACGACATTTCTGAAGCACTCTGTCTAGGTGCTCAAGACAAGAATCAAAACTGTCACCATAGACGGAGAAGTCGTCCATGAACACCTCGAGAAAACTGCCTACCATCTCGGCGAAAACTGCTAGCATGCATCTTTGGAATGTTGTGGGTGCATTGCATAATCCAAAGGGCATCCTCTTGAAGGCATAGGTGTCGAAGGGGCAAGTGAAGGTAGTCTTCTCTTGATCTTCAGGAGAGATTGCCACCTGGTTGTATCCGGAATACCCATCCAAAAAGCAGAAGAACTCCTTGCCTGCTAGTCTTTCCATAACTTGATCAATGAATGGCAAGGGGAAGTGGTCCTTCTTAGTTGTTGCATTAAGACGGCGGTAGTCAACACAGACCCGCCAGGATGTTGGTACCAGAGTGGATATTTCCTCTCCTTTGTCATTAGTAACCACGGTAAGCCCAGACTTCTTTGGAACTACATGCAGTGGGCTTACCCATTTTGAATCGGAGATGGGATAGATGAAGCCTGCATCGCACCATTTTGTGATTTCTTTCATGACAACGTCCCAGAGGTTTGGATTCAACCTTCTTTGGAACTCACGGGACGGCTTGGCATCTTCTTCCAGATAGATGTGGTGTGAACACAAAGCTGGATTTATCCCACAGAGATCTGATACGCACCAACCAAGTGCCTTGCGGTTCTTTTCTAGAACCTCGAGAAGGCGAGATTCCTGATCCGGGTTCAGCCTGCTGCTAATGATGACCGGATACATGTGTTCTTCACCTGCAAGGAAAGCATACTTCAGGCCTGCAGGAAGTGGCTTGAGTTCTGGTTTTGATCCGTCCAACTTGTTGGTCACTTTAGACACTATACTGGTGGTGGGATGTACTTCTTTGATGGAGCTACCATCCTCAGTATTTTGTTGAGACCCTGATGATGTGCCGAACGGTTCTGCACTAGGCTCATTGTGTTCGGTCTGGAGTAAATTCTTGAAATCACCTAATTGGTCCAGCATCAGAGAGTCTGTCTCCCAAGAATCATCGGAACATAGGTCAACTGTGCTTTCCAAGTCCTCCTCAAGAGTGAGGATTTCTTGGGTCCATGAATCATTCAGTGACAATAATGAGTCTCTGATTTCTGCAATAAAGTCACAGTCTACTTCTGATACTGCCTGGCTCTCATCAGTCGTGGCGTTCGGCTCTCTGATCATGTCTATAGTGATCTGTGTGTTGTTCGAGCTGAAAGTGATCTTGCCTGACCCGTAATCAACCGTGGCACTGATGTACGTAAGAATGGTCGGCCAAGGATGATAGGGGTCTGGAGTAAGGGTGCGGGTGAGTCCATATCAAGGACTACAAAATCAACAGGGAATTGCATCTCCCGCACCTTCACTACAACGTCTTCCAACAGACCTCTAGGTCGCTTGATGGATCGGTCAGCGAACTGAAGGATCATTTGTATCTTCTTGAGCAAACCCAGCCCAAATTTTTGCGTTATTGATGCTGGCAAAAGGTTGATGGAAGATCGATGTCAAGGAGAGTGCGCTCAAAGACCTGATCGAAAATTTCACAACTGATAAGAGGTGCTCCATTGTCTTGCTTTTTATGTGGAAGATTACTGATGGCTGCTACCGTGGTCAAGGTGAGGACGTGCTTCTCAACTTGCTGGCGTCTGTTCTTATGTGTTGGGCGACGCTTGCTGGTACATACCTCTCTCAGTCCTTTCTTAACAGCTGGCATGTATTCCACGGCTTTCAGTAAGGGAATCTCAACAGTTAAGTTGTCTATTATTTCTATAACTCCTGGATCCGACAATGCACTTTTTCTTTTTGCAATTTTTTTGGATTTTTTAATTGCACTAGAAAAAGGAATATTTACATCACTGATAGGCAAAGTAGAGTTCTTATTTACATCATAACTATCGCCCTCAAATTGTTGTACATCCGGACTACAAAAAGGAGTATAGACTGGATCCTGAAATACCGGTGCTGATGGACGAGCAAAAAGTAGGGCGTCTGCTCCGTTGGCTGGCGAGGGATCGGCTGCTGCTGGCGGCTCCTCCGAGGCTGGCGCGGCTTTGCTTTGGCTGCAAACTTTTTTTGTTGTTTTTTATTTTGCTGATTTTTTTTGTATTTTTTGCTGAGGGTGGTGGTACTGCATGACGGCTGGAATGGCTTCTCCTTCTTCTTCCTCCTCACCCACCCCTGTAGCTGGCACGGTTGATGCAGAAGATGATGATCCACCTGTTCTTTTATTTTCCCCATTCTGGATAGCAGGTGGAGGCAAGGCCCTACCGCTCCTGAGAGTGACAGCATTAGAACAGACAATAGTATCAATTTCTGACTCTACAGACACAGACAGGATATTACATTCTACCTGCTCCTTCTTCTTAAAGTTATTGGGGTTGGCCTCGACTTGAGCTGGGATAGTGGTTTTAGTGGCGGTCAGGTCGTCGAGCCTCTTGGTTATATCTGCTAGCCCTTTGACGAGTTGGGCCAAGCAATCCATGGTCAGGTTCAGCGGAGTTACCTCAGTGGATTTAGCGTGCAGACCACGCTGCTGCTGCATGTGTGGGTGCTGAGATTGCTGGTGGTGGTGTTGGGTGGCGCAGGAAGCTGGAGCTGCTGGTAAGAGGGAGGGGGATACTGTTGGTACTGCTGAGGTGGAGGAGCCACATACTGATGGAAGGGCTGTGGGTGACGGTATTGCGGCTGCTGATATTGCTGATTCTGCCTCCATTGATTTGCATACGGGAGAGGTTGATGATATTATGGCGGCGGCTGTGAGGACTGCCCAAAACGACCACCCTGAGGTTGGTGGTATTGACGGTTGGCCTGTAGCTGACCCTGAGGTTGTCCCATAGGACGGGTCGGTTGTGTTTCGTTGCTCCATACCTCGTTGACTTCTTGGATCAGGGGTGGTGGTGGGAATACTGGGTCAGATCCTGATATAAACTCTGGTTGGTACACAACCATCTGCTGCTACGGTTGGCCCTGGTCGGGCGCCTGCACGTAGTACACGTGCTGGACTGCCGGTGGCTGCTGGCTCGGCTAAGGCTGATGTAGCGGTGGTTGCTCGTCCTTCCTCTCGGCTGGAGCTTTTGATGGTGCTGCCGACTGAACAGAGTTGATGGTGCCCACCAACAGTTCAAGTTGCTTGGTGATCTGATCAATCTTATCAAGATTTTGAGTCCTCTTCTCGATCACAGCGAGTTTTTCAAGGTCCTGTGATCGCTTCTCAATGATATCAACCTTTGAGAGATGGCCCCGGATGATGCTGAGGTTGGAGCTCTCATCTCTCTCCGCCTTGCGGGACGCTGCCATGTGCACTTGTTTCTGGAGGATCTGGGGCTGCTTCTGGTATGTCTTTGATGAAGAGAGGGCGGCTTCTCCTTCAGCCATTTCTTCGAAAATCTGCCAGACTACATCTTCATCCTTGTTGAAGTGGGAACCCCCACATGCTGCGTCAACGAGCCTTTGGCTCTCGATGTTCAAGCCCCCAAAGAAGTGTTGGACCAAACTGGTCTTCGGGATCTCATGATGGGGACATTTCTCCTGCAGATCGGTGAACCTCTCCCATGCTTCATGTATGGATTCGTGGGCTCCTTGGGAGAAGTTGCTTATTCGGGCTCGCATCTGGTTGAGCCGATCGAGAGGGTAAAACTTATGCAGGAAAGTTGACTTCAGTTCCTCCCAGGTTGTCACAACCTTCCCCATATGGTTGACCCGGTAAAGGGCTTTGTCTTGTAAGATGAAGGGGAATGCCATCATTTTGACAATGTCCAAAGGGACATTGGGGTAGTGAGTAGTGCGGCAGATGCGTGAGAACTACTGCAGGTGAATGTACGGTTCTTCACTGGTGTTTCCATGGAAAGCTGGAAGAAGAGCAAAGAACTGGGGTTTCAGCTCAAAGTGAGCGTGCACCAGTGGAATGAAGATCCACTCGGTCATCTGGCTGTCTCCAGGGTTATAGGTCTCCTTCAGTGTAGGTTTGGGTCTCCCATTTTCCGGCTCTTCCTCGTCATAAGGTGGATTACCACCTCCTCTTCTGCCTCCTCCTCCCTCGACTCTGTACATCACGTCATTCAACATATCCTGAAAGGTTGTCTGCACTAGGGCTTGCTCTGTCAGTTGTTGTTGGATGGCCTGGATAGATGCCAACAGTTGTGCATTAACCTGATTCTGATCAGGCATCTGTCCTTCTGGTTGGGGTGGCAGCTAATCCTTGCCCTTTCCTTGAGGAGCCATATCAGGGTCTGAGTCGGAAGAAATGAATTCCGAAATAGAATCCAGGGCTTGGTATATCTTCTATCTGCAGGATGAGAGAATCCAAATCAGACCACGTGCAATATTGTTCAGCTGTCATGATGAAGCAGGAATTCAGGTCAACCCCAGCATGTTGTGAACGGAAAAAGATGTGGACTGTAATAGACGTCCATTCACAACGGCGAAAGTGGGACAAAAGTGATCCCGGCTTATTGGGTGGTCGCAAGAAAGGTAGAAGACGAGGAGTCTGGAAATCGATTCGCAGAGTCTGGATCGGGTTCTCAGGAATCGCCTCGAATTTATTGACGAGGTTGAGTCTATGGAATCGATGTGGATGTCGGCGGGGTCCCGACGGAAACCATCCATGGATCAACTTCGCGAAGCAAAACAGAGGATCGGATATTGGAAGAAGGATACGATGGTCAACGAGGGATAAAAAGGAGTGCAAAACAGTAGAAAGGCTTGACTGAGCGGGGGGTCAAAGGAGAATGACATAACAAAATTTGCGCAAAGGCGCGGGACTCAATCTTTGAACCTTAATCTAGATCCATACAAACATAATACAAAATTGGGTTCACCAACTCACGCCATGTGAAGCCGTGAAGGTTCGGCTATTTATTATCTTTTCAATTTTAGAGTTGTTATTTCAGGCAAATCTGTTAACAAGTCCTTAGCACGCTAACCCTATAGGAGAGAGAGTACTGCCAGAAAAGAATCCCGTACTTGTCCTCCTCCTTTGTAACATGTAATCTGTACTTTTTGAGGTCCTTGTAACCCTTCCTGGATCCCTACTCAGCCAAAGAAATAGAGAGAGGATGTCGATAGGCGAAACCAATACTTCGGTTCTCGCTCGCAACGGAATCACCCGTGAGCGTGCAAGAACTTACTCGGACGCAAACCGATGAGACAGACACCCCCGTGAAGGCGTGGCCTATGCTCAGTACTTCAGACCATGTCAATATTCCACACAAGACGGAAACACCATCGCTGACAAGGCCCTACTCAGTCACGTACGATCGAAGCGCCATTACTTCGGAAATCCAGACGATACACAAGGCAGTTGCAGACTGGATTTTTGGCTCTATTCCTTATGGGACGTGCCTCGCTCATGGGAGTAGGGTTTTGGTCCCCCTCCGAAGGTACCTGAAAACAATGAGGGCTTTATGAACCTAGTACAATGATAGTCCATTACAGATTTTAATTAAGGTCGAAGTTTATTTAGTTATCCCCTTGTTTTAGTTTTTGGGTTTTCACTTTTTTTGAGTCTGTTTTCATACTAGCGCCTAACGTTTTTGTAGATTTTCATTTAAGTCCTAGGTGCTCAAAATCAGAGGGAGATAGCAGAAAAGCCGTGCAAGTTGGTTCCATAATGGAAATCTCACCATTGAACCGAATGATGCATGTTGAGTTAGAGGACTTACAATGCATCCCAGCTCTCTCCATGCGGTATGCAAAACAGAATTTTTTAAACCTAACTACATGGCGGTAAGCAATCGACAAAATCACCCTAAACATTAGCTGCTATTACCAAGAGTCCGGTCTAGGCTCACCCCTCCTCCTCTCGACACATCGAGTTCAGGAGCAGCGCTGTGGGCTCGCGGCACGTAGGCTCGAAGATGATGAGGCGACTGTTTAGATTTTTAAATTAAGTCCAAAAGCGCACTATAGGTACATGCAAGATATTAAGATGTTTGGACCTAATCTACTCGATCAAGCAATCCTAAGTCTAGGGGCTCCATGCACACAAAATAAAATAAAGAAAAGGCGGAAAACTCAAAACAGCAGGAAACAAAGAAAATAAAGCGGGAAAAACATGAAAAAGCTGCGACGAGGCCCCCAGGTGAACAAACACCCGGGCACTGGACCTCGTTGTGAAGAGTAGAGTCCAAGTTATATTACATGCCAAAAATTCTCTCTCTCTCTCACACACAATAAATTACAAAATGATCCTAATTGCTCAAGGCCTATCTAATTCTCATCCCTTTGCATCCTTGGTCCTCTCTCCAGCTGGTCATGAAGTGAAGACCAACCTCCTCCAAGCTCGGCTGCCTTGACTTCCTAAGAAACCATCCTCACGTGGCAGGCCCTCGCAACAAGATCACAAAAAGATAGAATTAATATAAGCTCAATCAATGAAATAAAGAATCAAGTAATACATATATGTGGATGTCACTAATCAAAGAATCATGTATGGTTGAACACTTGCAAATAAATAGCTATTCACAAAATGAATGATAAATAAATGAATTTTCATACAAGAATGACAAGGTGATAGGATACGCACATTGCTCCCCGGCAACGGCGCCATCTGATAACACGAGAGAATCGAGGGTCAGAAGTCTCACAAGGCGAGAGATCCAGTCGCTGAATTGATCACTCAAAAATCCTCGGTTGATCAGAGATTAACCCACATTACAGAATAAGCCAATTAAGTCCCAAAACTGTGAATTAAAAATTTATTACTCTACCGTAAAATGCATAGTGTATAAGCATGTAGAGGTCGAACCACAGAGAGCAAGAAAGATGGGTAGCCTATAGGTATTTATGTACATCCCAGTCATCCATAATAGATCCTCTTTTTGTGGGTTTGAAATTGATTGATTATATATATATATATATTATGATTTGTAATTATGCATATTTTTCTGTTTTCTTTTTATATATTTTCTTTTAATTATATAATATAGATATACATAAAGAGATATATATAAGAGAAGAGAGATAAATGTAATACATGGATACACATATATATGTATAAATACTCAAGATATATTAAATATAATATTTTTTTGATTTTTTTTATATTGTTATATTTTTGTTATTTTTCTGGAATTTTACTAATTTTTATGTATTTTAAATTCCAAAAATGTCCCTAATATGGGGCTAATTAAATAGGCCGAAAGTAATTTGGGTTTGAAAAATATAAAATAAGTCTAAAAATTACCCAAATTAATTCTAATATATAAATAATAATATATAGATAATTCTAGAATAGAAAAATATATTTTTGGAATTTTTATTGCATTTTTATATATTTTTTGTTTAATTTTGGAGTTTTCTAATTTTTATATTTTTTTCTTATTTTTAGGTTTTTTTTATTTGCTGAACTCAATAGATATATAAATATACCATAAATAATTTTTTGTAATTTTTCAAAAACATTTTATATATATTTTTTTAACTTTAAACAGTGCAAAAATGGCTCCTTTTCATTTTTAAAAAATAGAGAAAATGCTCAAAAATGATAAATAATTATGTGGCGTGAATCAACATGGTTGGGGGCATCTCCCTTAATTTTTATGAGTTTTTAGGAGCAACTTAGGTATTTTTAATAAATACATGAAATACATAAAAACAAAACAGCCTGGCAGGGGCATAAATGCAATAAAAATAAATGACAGGGGGCACAGTGCAAATACACTAACTGAAATAAACATTTATTTAATGTTTTGGTATCATTTAATAATATACAAAAACCGCCAGGGCATGATTGCAATTTTTACGCACCTCACGTGGGACTGCACGTGAGGCTGGGAGGGACCTACTTGTAATTCCAGAAAGTCCAGGGGTCACATTACAAAAATCCCATTTATTTTACAATGCTATATTTAATTTACAAGATTAAATATTAAATACAAAAAGGAGAGGGGGCTCAAGTGTAAATTACCCCTATAGGCACGTTGATGGACGGCGATCCGCGTGCCACTTATCCATGTGGCGGGCTCTCGAAGCTCGATACCCCTTCGTCGATCTTCGGTTGAGATTACATCTGATTCTCGATCGGATGGCCAAAGTGATTGCTGATTGGACGGCCAAGATCAGATCTGGGGCCCCCTCCTCCATCCGACGGTTGATGCTGCTCACGAAGAACGGGGAGGAACAGTTGGCCTCCCTGGCTTCGATCGTCGATTTCTCCTCCTCCAGACGCTCTTTGGTGATGGTGGTGGGCTCTATACGTCCGGCGAGGTGCTCCGCAGCTTCCGAGGTACTCAAGAAGGTCCAGGACCCCCTAGATCGGTCCAGCGAGCTCGGGGTAGCAAGGGGGGTCCTGGAACCTTGCAGGCGATCAAGACGAGTCCCAAGGGGCTCCATTTAGCTCCCGACCTGCACCAAAAGAATGAGGGGCTCGAGGGGGTTTCCCTCGACCAGGGGTTACGGTTTAAGAGGTAGACAATGAACGAGGGTGGCGAGGTCCGGCGAAGTGAGGGACTTGGACCTCAATTCGCAGAGC
This sequence comes from Ottelia alismoides, assembly GCA_037367405.1. Taxonomy (NCBI): domain Eukaryota; kingdom Viridiplantae; phylum Streptophyta; class Magnoliopsida; order Alismatales; family Hydrocharitaceae; genus Ottelia; species Ottelia alismoides. The sequence continues at coordinate 209,821 of JAZKJV010006500.1, forward strand.
TGTGGAAGCTCTGGTTGATCTGATGCGAGGGTTAGATGTAGAACGCGTAGGGGAATGAAATGGTGATAAGGTGAGGGTCGGATCGTGGGGAGATCAGGTTAGAGAGGTTTGTCGGAGCTGAACTCCGGCGAACTTCGATCTGGCCCTAATCGAGCACACATGGTCCTACTGATTAATCTAACTACTGGATTACAGACTAAAAACGAAAACTAAGCAATAAAACTAGGTAAAGCAGCTCTTATACATGGTGGTCGACCAGGGAGCAGGACCTCCGGCGAGCGGCGGTCGTGGGTGCTTCCCTCGACTCCTCCGACCAGCTGAAGCTTCCAGGAGAACCCCCCTGTCACGAGGACGCTCAAAAGACTGGAAACGAAGGTGGAAGAAGATCAAAAGGAGACCAAACTAGGGAAGGAGGTTGAAGGACTTATTTATAAACATGGAGACGCACCCTTATTGACCAGGGTGCCATAAAGAATTGCTCGGTCAGATGATCGATCTGAAATGGTGGCGTGGGAGATGGATCATAGACGAAACTTTTTCAAGAAGGAATCGAGGCGATCTACTCATTGGTTTGGTTTGGGAAAATCGGAGAAGATGGGCCGAGATGACGTCTGACACGAGGCAGCTGGTGGCAGAGGAGTTGATCAGGCGGTCAACGAAGGCAAGGACCTGATTGGTCCACATGAGCTAGAAATTGACTTATTATTTAAACCTAATAAATGATTCTATTAAATTTTGCTTATAAAATAAAAAATGTTTAATTAATTAATGTAGTATTTATTTATGATTTTTATTTAATTTTTTGATGTATTTTATTTTGAGTTTATTTTAATAATGTATTTATAAGTATATTTATATGTATTTTGTATGATTTATTTTTTATTTTGTATATTTTATTTTATTATTTTTCTTATTTTATAAATTTATAACTTATTTTTGTGATTCTAAATATATTTTTATTTAATTTTTATGAGTTTATTTGCATATTTAAATAAATAGGTATATATAATATGTACGTATACTTATAGGTATTTTACCTGTATTTTATATACATTTTATTTATTTAATGGATTTTATTGGGTTTTATTTTGGATTTACCTTTTTAATGTAATATAGATAATTTACAATTTAATAAAAATATAGATGAATAAAGAATAGAAGAATGAGATCCCCTTTTATTTATATACATATATAACATAGGTGTTTTGCCTATGTATTCCATAGACTTATTTTATTCTCCTTTTTATTTAGGTTTAATTCTAATTTTAATGTACACATATGTTATAAATAATGTTTACAAAATTATAAAAATATGAATTTGTAAAAATAATAAGTAATGAATAAATTGAATATTTTAATCGGTATTATGTGCAATAGGGACCAAAACCTAACTTTCACATATGAACTCCAAAAATTATGAAACCAAATTTATTAAATAGTTCTTGAAAAGCTATATACAACTAAAGGTGATTTTGGTGGATTTTGAGTTTTTATTTGCGAGATATGGGTTTGTGAAGTTGAGATTCTGACTTTTTATTCTGTGTATAAGATGTACACTGTGTATCGTTTTTGTACAAACTCAATTTTGTATTTTTATTCACATTATTATCTACAACTTTCATGTACAAAATATTTCTATTTGATGAATAAATAATTATATGCAAAATAGGTGTCAAAAATGCATAGATGAATGAATAAATAAATGAGGAATTTATTGTATTATTGGCCCTTATCTCCCCCTAGTTTATTCCTTATCGACCAATTCCATTCTGGACTTGGTCTCGGGGTTAGGGTCATAAAATATTTTCAATATTTTATTCCTTTTTCTTTTCTTCTCTTTATTCTATAATTTTGGCATTAAAAACCTTATTTTATGTGCAATACACGCAATGAATAGCGGATGCTATTATAGACAAATTAATGTTATTTACATGCATTAGCTAGGGTTTTCAAGGCCAAAATGATAGAATAAAGGTGATGAAATGGAGATTCGTCAGTGGTAATTCAGTTCGGGATGGATGAAGAGGAGAGTGGCAGAAGGGTTGCAATTCTTGGATGCCCTTTGGGTGAGCTCCTGATTTCTTATCTGGGGTTGCCTCTCATGGCAGGAAGACTCAGAAAGGCAGAATGGGACATGGTCCTCAGGAGATTCGAGCAGAGACTGGCATGATGGAAGGCGGTTACTCTTTCAAAGGGAGGGAAGTTGACTCTCCTGAAACATGTGTTATCTACAATTCCTATCTTCTTCTTCTCTACGTAGATGATGTCGGCGGGGGTCAGAAAGAAAATAGAGGTTTTGATGAGAAGATTTTTCTGGTCTGATTATGCACCTGATTCGATGGGAGGAGCTAACAAGGCAGAAAATTGAAGGAGGTCTAGGAATTTGAGATCTGAACTGCATGAATAAAGCTCTTCTGGCAAAATGGGTGGTGTGGATCTGGGGTGACACCGATAGATTGGCTAGTAGGTTGTTGTGTGCCATTTATGGGGTTAAAGGCTCCCTAGAGGCAGGTAGAACGAGATTTGAATCTTCCCTTTGGGGTGGGATCCGCGACATTTTACCTCAACTAAGGCAGGTGATGAAGCCAATGGTGGGGTCAGGGGTGACATTTCATTTTTGGAAGGATAACTGGACAAGAGAAGGGTTGTTACGCGATAGGTTTCCAAGACTTTTTGCGTTGGCGGCTAACAAGGAAGGCCATGTAGCAGATGCTGGAGGGTCTGGTTCGTGGGTTCCACAGTTCCTGTCCGACTTGTCAAACCGTAGATTGGAGGATCTGGATAGAATGCAGTCCAAATTGCCCTCTCCAAGTTTTTTGTCTCAAGGGAGAGATCATTTTGTTTAGGAAGAGGGGAGATTTTCGATAAAGAAGGCATACACATTTTTTAGAGGGAGAACAGATGATCTGGATCAAGACTTGAAGCAAGATATGAAGATAATTTGGGCAAGCAAGATCCCATGCAGAGTGAAAGTCTTCATGTGGTGCCTCAGAAGGGGTAGAGTTTATGATAAGGCTAGAAGGGGAAGGATTTTTGGCGTTACAGACACCCAGTGCGATAGATGTGGTGCAAATGCAGAAGATGCAGAACACTTATTCTTTACTTGTCCTTTGTCGGAGCAAGTTTGGAAGGAGTTGGGAGCATCGTGGGTCAATCATGGTGGCATAGTTGATTTCTGGAGATCAATAAGGTTCGTGGGAGGTAACTCAACTGACGATTGCGCTCTACCATTTGCTGCTCTTTGGTCCATATGGAGAGGCAGAAATGACTTAATCTTCAAAAATCAAAGGTTCTATTTTGAAAATGTTGTAGCTTATTGTCGCTCCCTGTATCACTTTTGGTCCACAATGTAGTTTATTTCCCTCTTTTTCTATATATAAAAGCGTAGCGCGGTGAGTCTCAGCTCGGGACTGCACCCTCTTTTCTCTCAAAAAAAACCAACTTGCATTTATTCTATTAGTCTTGACCATATTCTTATTTTAATTCCTTATATGCTATACATAAAGTATTTTTATCATAGTTTATTCAAATAACATGATTTATTTGTGTATTTTCCTACACGAGATTGGTCTTTTCTTGCAACAACAAGCAAGTAAAGGTAATCATAATGTTCACAGTGCGTTCATTTTTTTCACCAGTAATATCTAGTCTCTTTAAAAAGCCTACTCTATTTATAACTTCTTTATAATTTTAAATCAGTATAGTTAAAAATAGAAATTTAGAATCGCTGCAAACTTACAAGAGCTCAAAAGCTAAGTAATTTTATGCATTTTATATCATCTAATGAACATTGTTGTTTATCTTAAATTCTTTTTACTTATTTAATTAGTTTTATCCCAAATAAGAAGTATAAAAATTATTGTTGAAATTTTATATATTATTTGTATACGTTAAAATTTTTAATTAACATTTCAATTTGAAATAAAATGGATAGAATTTGAATATTCAAAACTCATAATGAGATGAATTTGAATTCAAATGAGGAAATTCAGTTAAATTTCAATTGAGTTTAGGCTCAAAAAAATTATAATGATTTGGATTTAAATCCAGATAGATTCGAATGTATTCGATTTGATTAGCACCACTAAAACTGTGCTCATCGTAATGAATGAGGCCATTGAGGATAAAAGGCGTTATTGATAGTCAGAGTAACGTGACACATTAGAAATGAAAGGGCGTATTTGTACTAATAAGGATGCAAAGTGTTGCACACATATCTGTATCAAATCATTATCATATTCATTTTAGTCGTACTTTGGCATATGTAACCATATCTATTTTAGATTGATATGTGATATCACTTTGATAAATGCACATATTTGTATGTGTATACATTTTAATATATAAATATAGTTTTAAGTTTATACGTAGCTATATGTAACAAAATTTCACACATTCTTTACCGTATCTGAGGTATTTTTTACGAAATAAATACAGTTAATAGGAAAAGGTATTTAGTTATACTTTCCTCTACTTAGTATGCCATTGTAAAACCTAGTTATCACCAAATCAATCACAGCATGATAAAAAAAAACTTGAGTAAATTACTTAAAAGTGCATGAAATATACGCAATTTCAAATGTCACATCCAAATTTTAAAGAGTAACAATGTGGTAATCGATCTTCAAGATTTGTCCCAAAATAGTTAGCCACTATTGAAGTTCAGTTATCCGGTTTATCCATCTAACCTTAAATCAAATTGATTCAAGAACCCACTTTAGACCAATCTTAACATCGAGCATGGAAGGCCGTATGCCGATATATCGGCGATATATCGCCGATATATCGATATCGATATGGGACCGATATCGAAATCAATATATCGATATATCCAATTTCAGGCATTTTCTTCAGAAAAATTCCAAGATATAGTGATATATATATATATATCGATATCGAAACGATATCGATATCGATATGTCCTTCCATGACATCGAGTACAACATTATTACTTTTAAAAGTTTAGATAAGTATTGAAGTTGGGTGTATACTTCATGGTCTTTGTGTAATTTACTTGGCAAATTCCATCTTAAAATGAAGCTACACAGAAATTAGTATATGTGTAACCAAATAAACAATCTAATAATTGAACAATGTACCTTCCACCCGAAAACAAGGTTATTGAAGTCTCATTAATCATCCTTTTAAAAAATGGTGAAGCCTTTCTCACTTAAGTAGGGTCGGCTACAAAGATTCTTGCTCAAATCTATGTTAAAAGATTCGAGTATTTTTTAAGTTGGTTGTCGGCTACTAACGCAACCCCCACAGAGGAAGATTTGAACCCTGATTTTTTGAACGGTAGGCACACTGCACTGCCACTGAACCACTGAAATGGGTCCCATTAAAAAAATAATTTAAAAGGCTCCTGTCTCTTTTTTTCAAAATAAAATATAAGGTGAATTGGAGGACGTACCCTCCTGTTCAGCCTAATGCAAAATAAACTCGTGATGGCTATATTTGAACCAAACCTGCAGGCCTATGATGGCACTGATGGATGCATAGCCTCCTAAATGGTTGTGTAAAATAGATTTGAGGAGTTTATTAGTTTCACTGTCACTAAAACAGAGGTAGAGAAGTGCTACCAATCACAAGAAACTCAGTCAGATTTTTTCCTCATCCATCCTACTAAGAACAAGTACCTCCAACCTCACAACATTAGTTTTTTTCCCTGAAGAACATCGCCATGGAGATGCAGGTGAAGACCTAGAATTAACTATTCTCTCAAGAGAAGAGATGGGAAGAAGGAAAAGGACCGTAGCACGAAGACAAGTAGACCGCACTTCTAACAAAGGGTCGGACAAAATACTGCCCCTTATTAGCTTCAACCACCATTCGCATCATGCGACATGTTCATCCACATTAGAGGGCAGGTTCCATCAGTGCAGATAGCAGACAGTTTTTCAAGATATGGTCGCCATGGAAAGTTACCAATGGGAACATAGAGTCGGTAGCTAGATCTTGTTCAGATCGTCCTTGACGTTGGTTTGTAACTGCGGTGTGTGAAGTGACACTTACTCCCTAGGTTCAAGCTCACATTGCTTTGCCCAAAGCAACATCTAGTCCAAGGAGACCTGACCAGGGAAGTGTAGCATCTCACCCCAAGGTTCTTGGTTTTCCTGGGAACCCGACCCGATGGTGCAGGGCACTCGGTGTTACTAGGCAAGGTTAAACCCTACCACTATTCATGCTATATAAGTCTCACCCACATCGAAGACAGATCGCCGACAGCACGCGAGAAATGATTAACCTCATTAGACTTCAAGTTATGAGAAATATAAAATAAGGTGCTCAAATTACTACAATTTGAAACTAAAACCTTGTATTTTGATGAAATTTGGTTAATGATCACTTCATTTAGACGTAATGTTGGTCTGTCGGAGGTAAACTTTGCACAATCTCCGATAAAACTTTCTGAAAAAGCTGCACAGGTTTTTTTTACTCACAGTGGCCTCCAGTCAGAAGTCAACTCTACAAGCTCCCTCATTCTTTCCATTCCCAAGAAGGAAAATGAGTAAATTGCTGAATTTGCTTTCACCAGGTTACTGGTAGATCAAGGTCGGCTAGACGAAACAGATGCTGACACCGGGCCTCCTGAAGTCGGCGGATCTATAACAGTACCATTAATACGGAGTCCTCTCTCAGCTGCATCCAGTGCTGCATCTTCACTACTGCTGACGGTAGCATTTTCAGCACGTATGGGACGCAAGAGACCCTGTAGTCGCAGGCGGTGAGTCTGCCCAGTGGGCTGTGACCGAATATATTGTGCAGCAGTGGCCACTTCAGTCACAGATTGGGTGGTGGAATCAGCAGGGATGTTAGACAGTGCACGGAGATCGAGATTAGGGAACACACAACAGCGACATCTTGGGCATTTGACATTAAGGCGCAGCCACTGGTCGATGCACTCCACGTGAAAGTTGTGGGCACAAGGAAGTCCCCGAACCTGCAGGCGGACAAAAGCATGTAGTCATTCTACATGTTGTGAAGTGAAACCATCAAAGATAGAGATGATTAAATAGACATGCAACCATCCAAATGTAAGGACAGATGCATGAAAAGTTGCGTGGATATAACATAAAATTATTTCGAACTGCTATCCAGGATATGGTCATTTTAATAAGTTAGCCAAACATAAATCAATCACTTAATCTTTCGATTTCAGCGGCTTCAGAATGACAGCTTCAGTCATGAATAATGTTAAATTTGTCAATATATGAAAATATTATAAACTTATATGTTATTAGAAGGGCAAAATAGATATTTTCAGGAACAACATTCAACTAGAAAAAAATCACAGGCACTTGCACTGATTTCTATAGCATTAACTAAGTTTTGGGAAGAGCAAGCATCCTGCCAGAAGAATGAAGCCTGGCCAATTTGGTGAGTGACAGTGATGCACATTAGCATCACAGATTTTACTGCCACTGGTAGAGACAAGAGAATGACAGTGCTTGAATCTATAATTTGTATTCGATACCTCATTACCCACGCGGAACTCCTCTAGGCAAATGGGACATTCACTACAATCAGTTGGAACAGCCTTTAACCTAAACTTCGGGAGTTCCTGAATAAGTGCCTCAACAGCTTCTCTCTGCACATAAGACGCGGCAAGAAATGAAAATTAAATGACCTGATAGAGAATAAGGTAAATGAAGATTCCAATGTCAGTTATTCATGTAATCAATGCTTTGTATAGTTTGTACTTTGCATACCCAGGTCGACCCTCATTCACACATGTCGAATGCCCCAATAGAGCAGCTTGTAGTAGTGTAGTGCTAGGATCATTGTGGAAAATCATGAAACACATGAAGGCGCAAACCGGATGCTTCAGGTTGTTGACCATATAAGGGCACATTGGCACATACTCCTACTTACCCACATGTACATCCAGATAATCTCAAGCATCTACATATAATTATCCGCATCTATAAAGGCACGTCCATGTAGCCGACCCTACTATAAAAAATAGTCGAATCTTCCAACATGGATTTGAGCAAGAATCCATGTAGCCGATCCTACTTATAGTGGGAGAAGGCTTAGTACATTATATAAAGCCACGTCAATGTTCCGTTATCTTTTTAAAATTTACTACTCGGTAACTTTTAAACTGTTTCCCAAATGGGCATGCATGTGTACACAAGATCATGTGACAGACGTTAATAGGAGAAAAAGTCAGGAACCCTCCTAGGATCCAAAAATAGGAGTATTCTTACCTGTGTTGGAGTAAGATAAAGTCCTGGATGATAGTTAGGATCTTGACCCATTCCTCTCATTTCCTGACCAGCAGCTTCAGCCCAATCAGGCACTCGAATCATGTCAACAAAAACCTAGCACGGGAAGGAGGATAAATCAGCTTGCTTCACATTGAACATCCTGTTTTTAACCATAAAAATGGACAAACTATGCAAAAACAGATTATGTCTGCCACATATAAGATGGCATTCTTCAGTGACAATTCTGGGAAAAAATTGCACAGCATATTAATTGCTATGAACGGCAGAAATGTTTTTAAGAGGACCTTCACAAACTTCATCCAAATGGAGATGAAAATAGTATCTGAATTTGGACGCAGACCTTAATGAATAAAGCAATGAGAAGCATGTGCATCTGCCTAAGGAATAAACTGTAAATAAAGTGCGTCAAAGAGGCGTTTGAGGGGGGAGGGGGGTGTTTGCAGCCCCAGTGCCCGAAACTCCCATCATGTATCAAGAATCAATTAAAATTTGTTCTTTGTGTTCCTCGGTGATGTACTTTTAAGGGTGTTTGGATTGTCTCAGTTTGCAATCCTGGATTTTGCTATTCAATTTGGGTGGTGAGCAAGAATTTTGGTTGACTTTCATGATGACCAACCCCCTTTACAAATAGAAAAAAGGGGGGCCGCAATCTCCAACTTCAAGGATCAATGGATTGTTTTGCCCACACTGCTCATATAGATATGTCCTTTCAAACACACATTGGTTGCTCATTGAGACTCCCTTCTTTACCCGTGTCCACTTTGCTTAAATTACTCCACATCTACTGCCAACAAATAGTATGGTATATTCCCTCATGTAAAGCTTGAGGATAGGTAGGCTTCATGGACCTCGTACCTTGATAAATGAGTGATATAAGCATAGGCTTCTGCTTTAACAACACGGTTGCCTCCCAACATCTAGGAGCCACTGTAGAACTCTTTATAATTTCTGGGCATCTCGGTAGTGTAATCTAATAGCTTCAAATGAAAATTTTTTTGCGGTGTCTCCCATCTTGGGAGATCACCCTACGTTTTCTATCCAAAAAAACATCTAAATGTTCAGTCTACCCGTAATCAAAGTAAATTTCGACAATCTTTTGACCGGACACCCCGCCCACACACACCACGGACCAAATCGTTGGTCATCCACACTCTTAACACCAACCAAACTCGCATCTGCGTATGTAGAATGTAAGATCAAAGCACCTGTATAATTCATGTTTGATGAGACAGCATGTAAGATATTAACTTACACAATTCCTCGAGATCTGTATTTGCATAGAAGAAAAATGTTTAATCACAATATATTTGTTATTCATAGATTCGAGGTATGATAATAGATATAGAAATAGACTTTCTATTGATTTAACCCCGGGGTGGTGGATTTCATTAGGGGAATGGCTTTAGGGTTGGCGAGCCTACATGAACCGAGAAAAAAGGTCAGTATCCAGGATAAGAGGAGATATTGCAACTTCTAATGGTTTAATCATGGTTCACTCTCCCGTCAACCTCCAATCAATTAGAAGGTCCCAAACAACACGATCATAGGAAAGTGGCTTGGTTTCTTTCCCACCTTGTCCAATCCCTTCTTTATTCTAAAAGAGAACAGGAAAGAACAACATTAACTTCTGTAACTACAGATATTGAACAATCTAATGGGCCACAAATCTTTATAACCCTCTTTCAACAATCTGGAGAAGGTGTAATGCTGGATAGGACTTGGTGAACCAACAAATTAATTCTTTTTTGAAAAATGCTAAAAGATGGAGAATATTCTTTAAGGTCACCCAAATTTTCATTTTAAAACAGAGCACACTACTAAAGGAAACCAAATGAGTCATCCTCCCAGTATCCTCAATAACAAAATCACGACGGAAGAATATTTCACATATGACGAATAAGGTCTGAAAGTCGTCATCACATTGCACCGAGATGACCCAAGGGGGCTCGCCCTCCAATTCTTCGCTGGTAAGAGGCCATAAATTCTCCCTTATTTGCCTCCCCTAAAAAACATCCATGAGATATGTTGAGATATTAGTTATCTTTTATCATTTTTATGTATTCTCTTTTCTTTCTCTCTACATTATGTAATTTGTCCAACGGGTTACTCCTCTATATAATATAACCTAGGGCATTATGAATAAACAACTCATGATTTTCCCTCCAAATGGTATCAGAGCGATGGTCCTAAACCAGAGTTCTCGTACTGCGTGCCCTAACCCTATCGCACCCTCGTTCTCCTCCCTCGCTCGTGTGTCACCCTCCCGTCCACAAGGGCCACCGTACGCCACCCCCAGCGGCCGCTCACGGACCCAAGGCTATGCCACAAGGCCCTCTTAGGTTCCTAGCAGCACCACCACAGAGCCCCATCCCTGCAGGGCTGTCGCTGCTTACCCCCCCCCCCCAATCCCCAAACCCTTAGTGCTACACAACCCTGTCTTGGGCACCCTACGCCTCTGACAGGTCTCCTAGGCCCCCGCTAAGCCCTTCTTGGCCCCCGATAGGCCTCCTGTGGCTCTTCTACTACACTCCAGTGACACCCAGATCTGTTGTACGGTCTGATTTTGACCGAAAAAGGTGATTCTAAACCATTAAATCACTTTTTTCAGCCTTACCGCTGATCAAGGGTTGACAAGTATGGTTGTATGAGTCTACACGTACAACCAATTCTCTATATGATCGTGTAGACTCACTCAGATCGATCTACTAACCCAATCGAGTTCTATATCAGTCTCTTTTTCATAATGTCAGAAAACAAGCAGCGTCTTCTCTTCGTCTGATGCCTTCAAGAGATCAACTCCCATCATTAAGATGGATGGGACCAACTATGAGTTGTGTTCCATGCGGCTCTTGACCCTCATGCAGTGAAAACAAGTAGCATATTCTGATACAACCAGAGATGACTGATTAGACTAGGGAGAATGCTTTGTGGAAGCACGTTGACACGTATGTGCGTGTTTGACTCTCTGGTACTCTTACCACAGAAATCACCAACGACGTTGTGAACCCGCCCACCGCTAAGGCAATGTGGGATATCCTGACAGCCGCGTATGCCCAAGCGAAGAATGAGGTCAGGATTCTTCCGCTACAGCTCGATATCTACATGACCGAGCAGAATGGTCGTCCTCTGCGTACATTTTACTCTTCGCTCCGTGGCATGTTCGATAAGCTTCACAGCTTCCTGCACGTTACCACACTATTGAGCAGATGGCATACTGAAACTCCACGATGGTTAGAGTTTTCATGGCGGTCTAGACCTTGAGTATGAGGCAGCACGCACACAGCTTCTTACAAGTGAGATCGTACATCCCATGGAGGAGGCGTACAGTTGCCTCAATAAGCTACTTCTCCCATCACCTGCCACCATACAGACCTCCCCAGTGATGGTTACATCTCGCGACATGGGAGATTCTACTCAGTTCAGAGGGTGTGGTCCCGTGGCAGAACAGCTGGACGTCAGCTTATTATCGTTGTACCAAGGTTTGAAAAAACTAAAGGCAGAACGAGGCGTTTCCTCGGAATCGAGGTGAGGCGTAGCCTCGAGGCGGTCGAGGCGTAAGCCTCAGTTTATAGAGAAAACTATGCATAAAACTATAATTATATATATATCAATGTAATTATATGTTCTATGCCCAACATATAATACTTAACACTATAATATATGATGAATTAATAGAGATAAGAACCCCAAAATATAAGATAGAACAACATCATATCCCTTGCTACATATTTTCATCCAATCAAAAAAGGAATTCGTCGTCAATAAATGTCGTGAAAGAGTTAAACAATACATACCTATTTGAAATATTATTGTAATTAAAAGTATGATTAAATATACGTTGAAGAAATTTACGTTATGTGTCTAACATTAAATATATGATCGCGAGAGTAACCGTGAATCCTATCCAGTTTGAACAAATCTTTGAAATATTATTGTAATAGAAGTACGATTAAATATATGTCGAATTGTTGATATGTCTTGAATCCTAACCATCTGATCATTGTTGAAGAATTGTGTATGCACCCCTCTTGTCGTACCATATCCCAAAAAGACGGGGGTCTCGTTGACCGGTCAGCGAGCCGGGGGGTCTAGGGGGGAGCAGGTGTGCCCCTCCCCAGCAAGGTGTGGGGGCAGCGTCCCCGACGAAAAATTTCAAGAGTGGTTCTATTTGTATTCGGGTATATGGATCCTTCTATTTTGGGCACGAAAGAAACATCAGATTTAGGCATAATTAATGGTTAGACATAATTAATAGTAAATATGAACCAGTTTGTTGAAATAGTTAGACATAATTAATAGTAAATAAAGTTATGGGCATGAAAGAAGCATCAGATTTAGGTATTTAACTTGTATAATCATTATCCTAAACAAGTATATATTTATAAGCTTCTCAAACCACCATGTAAACTACTAAAATCATAAAAAAAATACTTCAAAAAAATAAAAACGCCTCGGAAAACGCCTCGACCGCCTCAAGGCGGAACGCCTCGAGGCTACGCCTCAGCCACTTGAGGTGCACGCCTCACTGGACAGGGTCGAGGCACACGCCTCGAGGCTAAAAAGGTCCGCCTCGCCTCGAGGTGTACACCTGGATCGCCTCGAGGCGTGTTTTTTAATACCATGCGTCGTACATGTCATTATGAGGATACATGCTATCAGAAGCATAGATACCTCGCATCTACTCGTGTGGTTGAGCGGATTGAGCCTCCTAACAATGTGTCTCCTCATACAAATTCACGTCTTGATGACATTATCTCTCATCTGAGGGAGATAATAACTCCTGTTGTTGGTACCAATATAGGTCTCCCAGATGTTGCAACTGCTGCTAAAGCTTCTTCGAGCTCCTCGGGTATAGCTTATGCTTTTGTCAGTTGTAGCAAGACAGATATGACAAAGTGGATCATAGACTCTGGTGCTTCCCACCATCCGTGTGGACTGGAGACAGAGTACAATTCAGTTCATACAGATCTATACACCCTGGTAGATGGGCCATCATGGTAAACGGGGTTCATTTACCCATTACATGAAATGGGGAGGTTCAATTAACGTCATGCATGCGCACGTAGAATGTGTTATATGCACCTAATTTTCAGATGATTTTACTTTCCTTTAGTTAGATCATTAAGGATCTACATTGTCGTGACATTTTTGACCCATCGTTTCTTGTGCTTCAAGACATATTAACAAGCAGGGTGATTGGATGTGGCCATGAGTAGTGGGGCTCTACAAACTAATCCAGTCTTCTCGTGAAGGTGCCTCGACAGTTCTCACTAGATTAGTCTCACCTTACTTTTGGCATCTTCGTTTTGGGCACCTTCCTCTGCAGAAGTTGTGTCATGTCCTCCCACGGATCTCCACGTATTCTACCTTCCAGTATGAGGCTTGCTATCTTGGGAAGCATCATCGCTCTTCTTTTCCTGGTCATCAGAATGTAGCAGTAGTCATTGATTTGATCTTGTTCATCTTGACATTTGGGGTCCCAGTCGTGTTCCTGATCACTAGGGACACCGTTTTTATCTAATTATTGTGGATGATTATTATAGACTTTCTTGGGTTTTTCTGTTGAATAACAGGTGTGAAGTTGGGTTTCTCATTAAATCTTTTATTAATGAAATAAAGAATATTTTCTTTGCTAATATCATGTTTATTCACTCTAACATTGCCTTGCAATTCTGCAAGTTACAGCTATCTGAGTTCTTCAAGTCTCTTTGCATCATACACCAGATCTTGTGTGCTTACATTTCTCAGCATAATGGTGTTGTTGAACGCAAACATCGCCACTTACTTGATGTGATCAGGATACTTTTAATCCAAAGTCGTGCTCCTCACTCTTTCTAGGGTAATGCAGTCATCATTACCTGCCACTTGGTGCAATGTTGCATGCCATCTTCTGTTTTAGGAGAGAGGGTCTTTTTCTCGATTGTGTTTCCCAAGGATATGTTCTCCCTTACACCCCGTGTGTTCGGCTTTGTTGCCTTTGTTCACCATCTGACGCTTGGTCGTGACAAGCCCACCCTAAAGCCGTCAAGTGTGTCTTTATAGGCTACTCTCGTACCCATAAGTGATATCGCTGCTTCGATTCAGTTCGACGGAAGTGTTATGTTAATGTTGATATCGCATTCTTTGAGTATGTTATGTATTTTTCTCCTACATGTGACAGGTTAACACCGTCTAACTCTGAAGAGGTGGTATATGTGCATCATCCTCCTATGGTGCCACCACCTCTACCACCACCTCCTCCAGTACATACACCACCTCTACCACCACCTCCTCCAGTACCTACACATGCTCCTGTGTCTACCCCTACACCACCCAGTACTTTGACCCAATTGTCGTCCTGTTTCTATGTTCACAAGCACACAAGGTTCCCCTGCTCATGGGCCTTCCCCATCATCCAGCATGCTCCAGATATATCTGAGCATATTATTTCTACTGATGGCACTAATGATTTGTCCATGCAGCATGACTCTTTACATGCTGAACGGGTGCCCTCTCCGGATATTGGATTTTTACATACTTTATTAAAGCATAAATCAAAGAAAATAAATGGAAAAAAACAAATGTACATAAAATGATAAGATCGAATTGGTCAATATATACAATATACGATGTGAACCAAAAATCCAAGTTTCACATATTAACTCCGATTCTTTTGAATTTGGTCTTGATTTGTAGACAATTGAATGTACACTAATTCAAAAGTGAGTAAGGGTTCATAGGACTATATATGAGAGGTATTTGACTTTACGGCTTTTATCTCAAAATTAGGATTTGATTTATTAGACATACATACAAGTTAGTATTTTCCTGATATTTTTATAAAATAAAGAAAAATATGGGAAGTTAGTTAATTTACAGGTGATTAATATACACACAACTCATGCCTTCTTATTAATGAAATTATGAATGTTAAAATATGGATATGATATACACATGCATTAATGATAAATATGCAATATAAATTATTAAATGCAATTAATTAATTGAGAACAAAACTCTATTTTCAGCTTTTAAAGTGATGAATTATATATTCATCAAGTCGCCAGATCTAGTGCAAAATCAGAGTACAAAGTTATGGCACAGTGGAGTATAGAGATAATGTGAGTCAGATCTGTTCTTACTGATTTAGCGGTTGAGGTACCTCTCCCCATGCACCTCCATAAGACAACCAGGTCGTTCTTTCCATTGCCAACAACCCAGCCTTCCATAAGAGGACCAAGCATATCAAGGTAGATTGTCACTACACTCGAGACATGATTCAGAAGAGTTTCATTGCCACCTCTCATGTCAACTCAGGAGATAAGACAGCAAACGTGTCACCAAGGCCCTAGCCAGAGGGCCATTCCAGAGATAATGTTCCAAGCTGAGCATGATTGATATCTACGATCCACCTTGAGGGAGAGTGTAGAGATGTTGTCTATCTTTTATCACTTTTATGTATGCCCTTTTCTTTCTGTCTACATTATGTAATTTGCCCAACAGGTTTCTCCGCTATATAAGAGAACCCTAGGGCCTCATGAATAAGCAATTCATTATTTTCTCTCCACAAGATTTATTCACATTCATCCACACCTGCTTCGAGATCGATCATTTAACGAGCAGGTGCTCAATACTCTCTTACCCAAGCCGCACGAGGAATAAATGGAAAATGCATATGGTGCCAATTTAGTCGCGTAAACCTTCAAGAGCAATCTCCTCCTCAACTGGCTTAGCAACATGCTAGCCTTAAAAAAGGACTCGACTCTCTAGATGCATCGACAACTATGATAAAAAGTAACACGGCAAAAGATCCTTGGGAGTGGGTAGCTCTGTGCGCATACCAACAAAAAATTCCTCATTCCCGATGATCCCCTTCCAATCTGCAGACAGGATTGCACCAGCAATCTGAGAAGTCTTAAAAGGTCATTAAAACACAAATTAAAAGAGGAGAAAGGTTTGAGTCTAAAAACTCATACCACTAATGTTGCTACCCAATAAACTGCCAATGTTGCATAAAGTTAGAAATAGTTGTTCCTGCCAGTGTTGCATAAAGTTAGAAATAGTTGTTCCCAACCAGTCATATGGCCAATCGCAAAAAAACACACCCAATCTACCTAATCACAATTAATCATACAGTCAAAAGCAAAAGCTTCCACCATCTCCAATCTCCTCTTCGACAGTGTGTGCAAAAATAAGCCATGTTCCCTGCTTCGAATAGCACCGCATTTTTCATCAACAAGATAAGGCCAGCGAGGTTTGTCCACACACTTTCCACCAAGTCCAGGATCGGACACATAAATAATGACTTCTATAAATATCACTTCCCAATTCGGAGCAACCACAACACCCACTTCGATAGGAGACAAAAGTTCCATGTTTTCAAATGGAATATTCACGTCCATAATCCTGAATAGTTTCATATTTGCATACATAACCCTCGATAATTACGAATTACGCCCAGAATCCCGAATAATGCTCCATCTTAACATCCATAACCCCCATGTTAGTTTATTCCATTAACTCAACAAACCGTTCAGTTAATCTAACCTATGTTCAATCTAACATTTGTTAATAAAATCAAAAAAAACTCCCCTCCTCATCTCGCCATCTTCCTCCATACCCCCCCCCCCTCCATCTCTAGCTTCGACAGTCGTGAGGTGGAGGTTGTCTAGGAAGGATCTCCGAGGAAACCCCACTCCAATGGGGAAGGTATCATAGGCTCGGATTGCTTTGGAGATGCGGTGATGAGACATGGAGTCATTCGATTCCTCATGTGGCAGTGGAAAACGACTGGGAAAAGTAGTGATTGAGAATTGGGATTTTCTCTGTAGGCGGTGGCACTAAGCTCCCTTCTAATGAAGTAGGGATGATGATGGTCAATCCTTCCCTTTCGACTCAAGTACTAATATGAGAGATCCAAAATGGGTATGTTTATATATCCTAATGAGAGATCCAAATCCTTCCCTATATAAAAAATGCTTGCTCGAGAATCCTTCTGTGAACCCCTCAGGATCCGGGTACCCGTTTACGACACAATTCGCAATATTCCATTTTATTGACATCGCATTATAAGCATAAATTTATGGGGAAAATTTTTCGCAATGAATATATTTGCAAGTGGCATTCGACATTCACATTCACAACCACAAGATAATAAAGATAAATGTCACCAAGAATTTATTTCATTAAATTTCATTTCATTTTCAACCTGTACAATGTCTGAAAGTACATACAGTATATCCCAAAGTCTGACTGAAGAGAAAAGAAGCATATAATATTAACAACCGAACAAAAACTGAGACAAAAAGAATAACATACCGTCTGGTATATATACCTTGTCTCCTGGAACCTGTATAGCTACTGAACAATAAACTCCTTTCCTGCCATGCGTGCAAGGAAGAAAAGGAGTCACAAACGTGAATACAAACCCGTAGTTTAAAATAAATAACAAGTAATTTTAATGTGCAAAAGAGAGCAAGTAGAAAGGTGGAATAAGAACTATTTACATCTACTTGCATAAGTAAAAAGGTTTTCATCTGTTTGGTACTAAGTTCCTTTGTTCTCCCCTTTTTCCCATTCATCCCATATATATATATATATATAAAGTTTAGATGACGAATCTAACATATAATGATTTCCTGTGTTTTAAGATCATGATTTTGGGTCTTGGAGATCATGTTGCGGAACTTGAAGGCACATGTAAATGCTACATTCTTGTTATTGAGATCATGTCATGGTTTCCGATGATGGACTGATATAATGATGAATGATTTGATCCTTAATTCTATTTACTCCTTTTAAGTTAGTGGATAGTCTGTGGTCTTGGTCTGTGTGTAGCCTCACACTATGACTCTAAGGTATTTAAAAGTACCTTAGGGTTGGGGTGCCTCCGTAGGCATGCGGTGTTGTATAATGCATCCTAACTAAGTTCCCAACACGTCCACTAACTTATAGAGTTTTTGAACCAGATTAAAGTCACTTCTAATCAACTAAATTTTAATTGTGATTTCCTCTAAACCTTCACTGTAACTCCCTCAGATGTACTCTCAATGATGTAGATATAGATGTAGATACGAATGATCCGGATGTAGAATCGCCGTCTGTTGGCGAAAGAAAACTCAAGCGGTGAAGAAGCCTGCAAATGGCTCTTCCGTCTCGCCCTCTAATTGGAAGGACGGTCCAATAGAGGGATAGGTCTACTCCCCAACTACGCCACTGAGACGGGTGAGAGGGACTTCCCGGAAAAGTCACTCTAGAAAAACAGCCCGACCGGTAACGGGCAACCGAGCTCGTACGTAAAACTGAAAACCAAGGATCCCCCGCCTGGGTATCCTAAAACAGGGTCAACGGAATGGTCTAAAGTCGGGATCCCAACGAGGCGTAAAAACACTGCGAGCTCGCGTAAAAAACCGAAAGAGGACTGGGATCCTAGACCCGCGCACTAGGCGGCCGCTTCCCTATCTGGGCTTCCTTTCTTCCGCCCAGTTGAGGGTCACCGCCCCCTCGCACGGTCATGTGTAGAAGTCACCATGACCGGCAAGATAATTTGATATCACTGATGTTCACTAATCCGTATGTCTGCGTCCACATTGATTAATAAGTTAAAGATAAACACCTACCAGATGTTTTACTATAGCATGATGCGCGCACCTAATTTTTATTCCAATCAAAATGCTAGGACCACTATGTACATACTCATTAGATCAGCCAACTCTGGCAACTACTGCTTTGATGATTGTTCCAACCAAAAACTAATCAAGGATGGTTCCTGCATCTCATATATATATATATATATAATATCATTAGTACATACTTTCTGCTTAATACAATAATATCAAGTAGAGTCATCTCCATGTATTTTGTGCCTTCAATTAGATCTGTCTTATTTTGTTCTTGGGTTTAATCAATTATATCAAAGTCGATCACTATTGCCTTTAGTGAGAAATTCTGATATTACAGGCATATGATAAAGATAATCATTACTTTTCGTAATCAAGTTGGAAGTGCTAGGTTACTCACAGTAAGCTTGAATCATATAGGAGTTTGTCTTTGCAGAGGTAAAAGGCTGTAGAGAAAACTAGGGATAATATAAAATTAGAAACCTACTGGGTAGATTACGAATGTTGCTAAACTAATCTTGTATCTAACAATAGGTGTTCTTGATTAATCACTGATATGACCTTTGGTTCAAAATTTAGAATATTTTATCCCCGGTACCATAAAAAGAGATTTGCAATATCATATATTTAGAATATTCTTAATCTAATAAGCATGTCTTGCAAAATTCTTTCATAGTAACGGGTGTGTGTAGGTTTAATAGGTTCCTTCAGAGACAATTTATAGCGGAATCCAGAGAGAAATATCTTATTTATGCATGTATATTACCCACACAAAACTCCAACTAGTGGTCAATATTTGATACTCTTAATGGGTAGAGATTGAAGTTAAGAATGAGAGGAATAGATTGGAAACTTCCTGCGCACACAAATAGGAGATAAAAGAATATTGAAACCTGATATTGAAATAATGTAGACTGATACATCAATAATGTATCCTTAAATTTCCCTCTAGCTTTCCCACAAAACAAACGTATTTCTTTATTTCTTTTAAAGATATAAGGCAACCATATGGAAACTAGAACGAATTTCATATAGTAGAAATGGTGTATGGTTTCTTATATAGTGTAGAGCAATATTTCAACCATATAAAGAGCAAAGATACATACATACATATATATAGATATATATGAAAGATCATTTTAATAATAATGCTCTCAATATTTACCAATAAATTTATGTCCAGGAACTTTACGTCAACTAAATAACAAAGAAAAGGTACAGATCATTTAGGGCTCATCATTAATAGTCTTGTTAATTAAATTTCACAAATAAATATGTGATGGCACCTATAAAGATCTAAACACAATAATCTCTCAGAACCATTTTCGAGGTAAGATTCAAATTTTTGCAGCAATTACTAATTTATGTAACTTAATAGCCCACTAAGAGGAGATGTTATCATCCCCAGATGACAACAAATTTCTTACATCTACAGACCTATCATTGTTCTATGTTTCCTTCTTTACATGCAGGATGAAGTTCGTATCAGGAACACACTCTTCTTCCTTCACTTTACTGCTCAACTTCTCTAATTGTATGAAAAACCACCAACCATAAATGATGAAATTTTCTTTCGACTCTACCAACTAGAACCAGGTTTCTTTGTGATCATTTGCATATATATCTTTGATCTGTTCAACATCTTTCCACCTACTGGTTTTGGCATAAATATTAACCAATGTAATATAGGGAGCAGGATTCTCGGGCTTAATCTCAAACAAGGTATATGCAACCACTCTTGCATATTCCGAATTTCTATGAATTCTGTATCCATTCAGCAACGATAACCATAAATATTTATTTGGTCCAAATGGCATTTTACTGATTTACTCATTTGCTTCCTCAAACTTCCCAAAATTCCCAAAAAAATTTGAAGAGATGCATGTATGACATCAAAGATTTGAGGTTAGGGATTATACAATTGATATGTCTAATGTGCATGCATGGCAGCAAGGAGGAGAGGGTATGGGATTGTACCTTTGGATTTTCTCCAACCTTGGAGAAGAACATGCAGTAGTTGTTGGGCAGCAACACACCTCAATTGTTGTGCAGCAAGGAGGAGAAAGGAGATTGTACCTGCATGTAGCAGATTTTGGGTGCAGCAAGAGGAGGTTAATCTTGCATGCAACTCCTTCCAAAAACAAGAGGGCAGCATCTGTAATTGGAGAAGATAGCTGATCTTGATCAGCTGTGAACTTGAAGAGCAGTCCTGCTTGCAGTAGCTCCTTGCAACAAAATGGAGGAAATGATAATATGAAGAAAAGGAGGGGCTCCTGCAACCTTTGTTTGCAGAAATCTGCAATAGTAGGAAGGCTGAAGTAGCCAATGAAAGAGCTAAATTTTCCAGGAGTAAGAGTTCCAAGCGAATGGCAAGCAAAATTTTGAGGAGTGAGCTTAGAAATTGGGAAAATGAAACAAAGAAGAGAGGGACAAGACTTCTTACGGCTGGAATTGGGGGAAACCCTTGGCTCCTTCTTCGTTGGAAAGCTTTGAAGATAAGTTTAGGTTGGTATAAATAAGGATTCAAAAGATCTCCTTAGAATGACAAGTGGCATAACAATTTGTCCACATAGCCTGCTTGCTAGTGCAGTCTGTACGACTGTACAGACAACAAAATTTAATTATTTTTTTTTTAAAAAAAACTCTCTCACCTTGGCAAACTTAAAGTTGGCCGTATTCGTGCTTCGGGCGTCGGATTATGACGCGCAACATTTCGATTTAATCGTCTCAAAACGACGATCAATATGAGTACCATATTGATATACTTTCGGTTGGGTTTTGAACCCCCGAAATTTTCGGATACGGATTTTGTTTAAGGTTAAATTTTACGATTTAGAAATATCAAACGACCTCCGATTGACGAACGGTCAATTCCGTTGGTCTTGTATCGTCGAATCGGATCTAATGACGGTCTCGGTCCGTTTTGCGGTTTCCGAATTTGTGTCGCGGCTTTTCACGGCGCGCGTTACGGTGTGACCGATTTTCGGTCGATTTCGCCCGAACGACTTTTGATTAATAATCAATTGGTCGTTTTAGGTTGTTTAGTATTGACCGACAACGTTTTTGGATTCATTAGACCCAAAATCGGACGAGTTCGGGTTTACGCAAATTCCCGGATGTTACAATTATAAAAACCTCAAAGGGAGTCTCGTCCTCGAGACTCGAGTCAAGGTTAATAGGTATCTTGTTTGGATTTAATATGGTCATAAAAACCTCAAAGGGTTTTGAACCCATAAAAACCTTAAAGAGAAAACAAGCCATATATTTATAATGTATCTAATTACAAAAGCTTGTTTTGATGATTACATCAGAATAGCTGCGGGTATCGTGCCCGCATGTCGGCTTTAGTCTCCCATGTCGCTTCCTTGACGCCGTGTCGGTGCCACAAAACTTTGACCAGTGGAATCTCTTTGCTGCGAAGCTTCTTCACAGCACGATCAAGTATCTGGACTGGCTTCTTTTCATAAGTCAGATCTGGCTCTACGTCAAGATTCTCGTAACTGATGACGTGCCGAGGATCGTGCACATACTTCCTCAAGTTGGAGACATGAAAGACGTGAATAGCTGATAGATGTGGAGTAAGGCTATTCGGTATGCAACATCCCCTACTCTAGCCAGAATTTCAAAAGGTCCAATATATCGTGGCGCCAACTTGCCACGAACACCGAATCTCTGTACTCCCTTCATGGGAGATACTCGCAAAAATACCCAATCTCCAATCTATAATTGAAAGGAATGGTATTAATATGAAATTAAGTTGAATATATATATATGTCATAATTGAATGGTGAAGAGGAAAGTATTGGATTACCTGGAACGCTAAGTCTCTCCTCCGACGGTCTGCATAACTCTTCTAGCGGCTTTGTGCCATCAGAAGCCTCCGTCTCACAAGATCAACAGCTCTCGCATTTTCCTCCAAGAGATCTACGAAATATAAAGCATGATTGCCTACCTCATGCCAACTGAGAGGTGTGAGGCATCTCTGCCCGTATAGGGCTTCGAATGGTGTCATGCCAATACTGGAGTGATAGCTGTTGTTGTACGTGAATTCCACTAATGGCAGATGGTCCTTCCAGGATCCTTTCCACTCCAAAGTGCAAGCGCGGAGTAAATCCCCTAGTGTCTGAATGGTGCGCTCACTCTGCCCGTCTGTCTGCGGATGATAAGCAGAACTCATCTTCATCTCTGTCTGTAGTGCTGACATGAACTGATGCCAATAATGTAAGTAAACCTCGAGTCTCTGTCAGACACCACTTCGTGTGGTATACCATGTAGTCTGATGATATTCTGCACATAAAGCTTGGCCAATCTGGATGGAGTATAAGTCGTGTTGACAAGTATGAAATGGGCTGACTTGGTCAACCTATCAACAACGACCCATATGGAATCATGTCCACCTGGTGTCTTCGGCAGACCTATGATAAAATCCATAGAAATGCTCTCCCACTTCCACTCGGGAATGGGGAGAGACTGCAGTAATCCTGGTGGTCTCCTGTGCTCGGCCTTGACCATCTGACAGGTCATGCATCTGCTAACATGCTGCGCTACATCGCGCTTCATTCCATCCCACCAGAAATGTCGACGCAGATCACGGTACATCTTCGTGCTATCTGGATGGATAGATAACCGTGAACTGCGTGCCTCATCTAGAATATCTCTACGAAGCTGCTCGTCATTGGGTACAACGACCCGTCCTGCCTTCCATAAAATAGACTCCATCACAACAAAGTCATCAAATTCATCCTCGATGGCGCGCATGTATCTATCTCGGATCCAAGGATTTGTCTTCTGTCCCTCTACAATACGATCCTAAAGACTGTTATATCGTGGAGGCACAGCGGTAGAAATGGACGCGCTCTCCTGAGGATGCCAATCGCTCAAAGCTGCAAGTGTATCCCACGTGTATAGCCAGTTCGTCGTACCCTCTGCATGCGCCCTCCTACTAAGTGCATCAGCAACCATGTTTCCCTTACCAGGATGGTAAGAGATTGTGCAATCATAATCCTTTAGCAGCTCGAGCCATCTGCGCTGCCTCATGTTCAACTCCTTCTGATCAAAAATGTACTTCAGACTCTTGTGATCTATGAAGATCTCGAAATTCACCCCATATAGATAGTGGCACCAGATCTTCAAGGCGAAGACAACTGCCGCCAACTCTAAGTCATGTGTGGGGTAGTTCCGCTCGTGCGGTCTCAATTGTCGTGATGCATAAGCAATCACCTGTCCTCTCTGCATCAACACTGCTCCCAGACCTTCTCCAAATGCATCTATGTAGACTGCATAGTCCTGAGTGCCTGAAGGAAGAGCAAGAATAGGTGTTGTAGTCAACCTCTCCTTCAGTGTCTGGAAGGCCTGCTCCCATGAATCGTCCCAAATGAATGGAACTCCCTTCTGCGTCAACCGTGTCAGAGGGCGAACAATGCGTGAAAATCCACTGACAAAGCATCTGTAATAGCCCGCTAATCCGAGGAAGCTCCGAATCTGAGTGGCTGTCTTGGGCTGCTCCCAAGACATGACTGCATCTATTTTCGCAGAATCAACTGCAATGTCTGCTCCAGAAATGATATGCCCGAGAAATGAGACATGGGATAACCAGAACTCACACTTGCTCAATTTGGCACATAGCTTGTGTTCCCGCAATGTGTTCAAAACAATCCGTAAATCATTCGCATGATCCCATTCATTCCGTGAATAGATGAGCACATCATCGATGAACACCACTACAAACTTGTCCAAGTATGGACGGAAGATACGGTTCATCATATCCATGAAAGCCGCAGGTGCATTGGTGAGCCCAAACGGCATCACCACAAACTCGTAGTGTCCATAGCGAGTCCTGAATGCTGTCTTCGGAATATCCGACTCGCAAATCCTCAGCTGATGGTAGCCTGAGCGAAGATCGATCTTCGATAAAACCGAAGATCCCTGGAGCTGGTCAAACAAATCATCGATGCGTGGCAAAGGATAACGGTTCTTCACCGTTCTCTTGTTCAACTGCCTATAATCGATGCACAGTCTCATGGATCCATCCTTCTTCCTGACAAATAGAACCGGAGCACCCCAAGGTGAAGTGCTCGGCCTCACGAATCCCAAGTCAAGCAACTCCTACAACTGCACCTTCAGCTCCCTCAACTCGGCTGGTGTCATGCGATATGGCGCCATAGAGATCGGTTGTGTATCTGGCAGCAATGTGATCTCGAACTCGATCTCTCTCTCAGGAGGAAGCCCTGGAAGCTCATCAGGAAATACACCTGGATATTTTGATACTACCCGGATGTCATGTGTCATCGACTCCTGATCAGATACCTCCCGAACAAATGCAAGGTATGAATCGCAACCCTGGTCAACAAGTCGTTGGGCTCGCAATACTGAAATGTACTCCATGGTGGAGTCATGTATAGTACCCTCAAAGGTGAACTCGGGTATATCAGGAATCCTGAAGACAACCATCGTCCTAAAGCAATCAACAAGTACATGATGAGCGGATAACCAATCTATGCCCAAAATCAAGTCGAACTCATCAAGCTGCAGAAGTAGACAATCTGCGATTATCTCATGACCGCCAATCAATACAGGCAGGTGCCTGACTATCTGGGAAATGATAAACAACTGGCCATCTGGCCCTCGGATGTGATATGGGGAAGAGAGAGTCCCTGCGACTCTATCTAAAGAAGTAAGGAAAAGGTGTGTCGCTCCAGAATCAAATAAAACGTGGAAAGCTCGATAAGAGCAGTCAGTATGTGTGCTAGTTTGTTAGTCATCTTCTGGTCTGGTCGATATGCCATGGCTCTATATGAGAACCATAACTAGTCATAGAAGTACCATTTGAAGATACTTATAATATATGCCTTTTCTCTTCTTGGGATATAATATGAAAATTAATGAAATTGGTGACAACTGTGGTGATTGAATTTGAATGTCATTATTCCCTTCTCGGATCCTCGACAAGTCAGAAGACTGTCGTTATTCGAGAACTTAATGCGATCGGAATTGTAATACCGCGAATGTGCGTATCGGGATACCACTGCTCTGATACCAAATATGTGAACCCCTCAGGATCCGGGTACCCGTTTACGACACAATTCGCAATATTCCATTTTATTGACATCGCATTATAAGCATAAATTTATGGGGAAAATTTTTCGCAATGAATATATTTGCAAGTGGCATTCGACATTCACATTCACAACCACAAGATAATAAAGATAAATGTCACCAAGAATTTATTTCATTAAATTTCATTTCATTTTCAACCTGTACAATGTCTGAAAGTACATACAGTATATCCCAAAGTCTGACTGAAGAGAAAAGAAGCATATAATATTAACAACCGAACAAAAACTGAGACAAAAAGAATAACATACCGTCTGGTATATATACCTTGTCTCCTGGAACCTGTATAGCTACTGAACAATAAACTCCTTTCCTGCCATGCGTGCAAGGAAGAAAAGGAGTCACAAACGTGAATACAAACCCGTAGTTTAAAATAAATAACAAGTAATTTTAATGTGCAAAAGAGAGCAAGTAGAAAGGTGGAATAAGAACTATTTACATCTACTTGCATAAGTAAAAAGGTTTTCATCTGTTTGGTACTAAGTTCCTTTGTTCTCCCCTTTTTCCCATTCATCCCATATATATATATATATATATATATATAAAGTTTAGATGACGAATCTAACATATAATGATTTCCTGTGTTTTAAGATCATGATTTTGGGTCTTGGAGATCATGTTGCGGAACTTGAAGGCACATGTAAATGCTACATTCTTGTTATTGAGATCATGTCATGGTTTCCGATGATGGACTGATATAATGATGACTGATTTGATCCTTAATTCTATTTACTCCTTTTAAGTTAGTGGATAGTCTGTGGTCTTGGTCTGTGTGTAGCCTCACACTATGACTCTAAAGTATTTAAAAGTACCTTAGGGTTGGGGTGCCTCCGTAGGCATGCGGTGTTGTATAATGCATCCTAACTAAGTTCCCAACACGTCCACTAACTTATAGAGTTTTTGAACCAGATTAAAGTCACTTCTAATCAACTAAATTTTAATTGTGATTTCCTCTAAACCTTCACTGTAACTCCCTCAGATGTACTCTCAATGATGTAGATATAGATGTAGATACGAATGATCTGGATGTAGAATCGCCGTCTGTTGGCGAAAGAAAACTCAAGCGGTGAAGAAGCCTGCAAATGGCTCTTCCGTCTCGCCCTCTAATTGGAAGGACGGTCCAATAGAGGGATAGGTCTACTCCCCAACTACGCCACTGAGACGGGTGAGAGGGACTTCCCGGAAAAGTCACTCTAGAAAAACAGCCCGACCGGTAACGGGCAACCGAGCTCGTACGTAAAACTGAAAACCAAGGATCCCCCGCTTGGGTATCCTAAAACAGGGTCAACGGAATGGTCTAAAGTCGGGATCCCAACGAGACGTAAAAACACTGCGAGCTCGCGTAAAAAACCGAAAGAGGACTGGGATCCTAGACCCGCGCACTAGGCGGCCGCTTCCCTATCTGGGCTTCCTTTCTTCCGCCCAGTTGAGGGTCACCGCCCCCTCGCACGGTCATGTGTAGAAGTCACCATGACCGGCAAGATAATTTGATATCACTGATGTTCACTAATCCGTATGTCTGCGTCCACATTGATTAATAAGCTAAAGATAAACACCTACCAGATGTTTTACTATAGCATGATGCGCGCACCTAATTTTTATTCCAATCAAAATGCTAGGACCACTATGTACATACTCATTAGATCAGCCAACTCTGGCAACTACTGCTTTGATGATTGTTCCAACCAAAAACTAATCAAGGATGGTTCCTGCATCTCATATATATATATATATAATATCATTAGTACATACTTTCTGCTTAATACAATAATATCAAGTAGAGTCATCTCCATGTATTTTGTGCCTTCAATTAGATCTGTCTTATTTTGTTCTTGGGTTTAATCAATTATATCAAAGTCGATCACTATTGCCTTTAGTGAGAAATTCTGATATTACAGGCATATGATAAAGATAATCATTACTTTTCGTAATCAAGTTG
Organism: Ottelia alismoides; assembly: GCA_037367405.1. Classification (NCBI taxonomy): domain Eukaryota; kingdom Viridiplantae; phylum Streptophyta; class Magnoliopsida; order Alismatales; family Hydrocharitaceae; genus Ottelia; species Ottelia alismoides. Next base: position 237,705 of record JAZKJV010006500.1, read on the forward strand.
GAAGTGCTAGGTTACTCACAGTAAGCTTGAATCATATAGGAGTTTGTCTTTGCAGAGGTAAAAGGCTGTAGAGAAAACTAGGGATAATATAAAATTAGAAACCTACTGGGTAGATTACGAATGTTGCTAAACTAATCTTGTATCTAACAATAGGTGTTCTTGATTAATCACTGATATGACCTTTGGTTCAAAATTTAGAATATTTTATCCCCGGTACCATAAAAAGAGATTTGCAATATCATATATTTAGAATATTCTTAATCTAATAAGCATGTCTTGCAAAATTCTTTCATAGTAACGGGTGTGTGTAGGTTTAATAGGTTCCTTCAGAGACAATTTATAGCGGAATCCAGAGAGAAATATCTTATTTATGCATGTATATTACCCACACAAAACTCCAACTAGTGGTCAATATTTGATACTCTTAATGGGTAGAGATTGAAGTTAAGAATGAGAGGAATAGATTGGAAACTTCCTGCGCACACAAATAGGAGATAAAAGAATATTGAAACCTGATATTGAAATAATGTAGACTGATACATCAATAATGTATCCTTAAATTTCCCTCTAGCTTTCCCACAAAACAAACGTATTTCTTTATTTCTTTTAAAGATATAAGGCAACCATATGGAAACTAGAACGAATTTCATATAGTAGAAATGGTGTATGGTTTCTTATATAGTGTAGAGCAATATTTCAACCATATAAAGAGCAAAGATACATACATACATATATATAGATATATATGAAAGATCATTTTAATAATAATGCTCTCAATATTTACCAATAAACTTATGTCCAGGAACTTTACGTCAACTAAATAACAAAGAAAAGGTACAGATCATTTAGGGCTCATCATTAATAGTCTTGTTAATTAAATTTCACAAATAAATATGTGATGGCACCTATAAAGATCTAAACACAATAATCTCTCAGAACCATTTTCGAGGTAAGATTCAAATTTTTGCAGCAATTACTAATTTATGTAACTTAATAGCCCACTAAGAGGAGATGTTATCATCCCCAGATGACAACAAATTTCTTACATCTACAGACCTATCATTGTTCTATGTTTCCTTCTTTACATGCAGGATGAAGTTCGTATCAGGAACACACTCTTCTTCCTTCACTTTACTGCTCAACTTCTCTAATTGTATGAAAAACCACCAACCATAAATGATGAAATTTTCTTTCGACTCTACCAACTAGAACCAGGTTTCTTTGTGATCATTTGCATATATATCTTTGATCTGTTCAACATCTTTCCACCTACTGGTTTTGGCATAAATATTAACCAATGTAATATAGGGAGCAGGATTCTCGGGCTTAATCTCAAACAAGGTATATGCAACCACTCTTGCATATTCCGAATTTCTATGAATTCTGTATCCATTCAGCAACGATAACCATAAATATTTATTTGGTCCAAATGGCATTTTACTGATTTACTCATTTGCTTCCTCAAACTTCCCAAAATTCCCAAAAAAATTTGAAGAGATGCATGTATGACATCAAAGATTTGAGGTTAGGGATTATACAATTGATATGTCTAATGTGCATGCATGGCAGCAAGGAGGAGAGGGTATGGGATTGTACCTTTGGATTTTCTCCAACCTTGGAGAAGAACATGCAGTAGTTGTTGGGCAGCAACACACCTCAATTGTTGTGCAGCAAGGAGGAGAAAGGAGATTGTACCTGCATGTAGCAGATTTTGGGTGCAGCAAGAGGAGGTTAATCTTGCATGCAACTCCTTCCAAAAACAAGAGGGCAGCATCTGTAATTGGAGAAGATAGCTGATCTTGATCAGCTGTGAACTTGAAGAGCAGTCCTGCTTGCAGTAGCTCCTTGCAACAAAATGGAGGAAATGATAATATGAAGAAAAGGAGGGGCTCCTGCAACCTTTGTTTGCAGAAATCTGCAATAGTAGGAAGGCTGAAGTAGCCAATGAAAGAGCTAAATTTTCCAGGAGTAAGAGTTCCAAGCGAATGGCAAGCAAAATTTTGAGGAGTGAGCTTAGAAATTGGGAAAATGAAACAAAGAAGAGAGGGACAAGACTTCTTACGGCTGGAATTGGGGGAAACCCTTGGCTCCTTCTTCGTTGGAAAGCTTTGAAGATAAGTTTAGGTTGGTATAAATAAGGATTCAAAAGATCTCCTTAGAATGACAAGTGGCATAACAATTTGTCCACATAGCCTGCTTGCTAGTGCAGTCTGTACGACTGTACAGACAACAAAATTTAATTATTTTTTTTTTAAAAAAAACTCTCTCACCTTGGCAAACTTAAAGTTGGCCGTATTCGTGCTTCGGGCGTTGGATTATGACGCGCAACATTTCGATTTAATCGTCTCAAAACGACGATCAATATGAGTACCATATTGATATACTTTCGGTTGGGTTTTGAACCCCCGAAATTTTCGGATACGGATTTTGTTTAAGGTTAAATTTTACGATTTAGAAATATCAAACGACCTCCGATTGACGAACGGTCAATTCCGTTGGTCTTGTATCGTCGAATCGGATCTAATGACGATCTCGGTCCGTTTTGCGGTTTCCGAATTTGTGTCGCGGCTTTTCACGGCGCGCGTTACGGTGTGACCGATTTTCGGTCGATTTCGCCCAAACGACTTTTGATTAATAATCAATTGGTCGTTTTAGGTTGTTTAGTATTGACCGACAATGTTTTTGGATTCATTAGACCCAAAATCGGACGAGTTCGGGTTTACGCAAATTCCCGGATGTTACACCTTCCAACCCTCGATGATTCCTCAAAAACTCCTACATTCCACGTTTAAACCCTCGATATTATTGTTCCTTCCTTGGTTACCTCCTCGCCTCGACTGCTTACACCGCCTTCTCGCACCTCCCGCCTCTGTTACTTTGACACAAGGCTGCGCTACCTACACATGTGCTCCAAAAATGGCACAACCTCTATGTTGGAGTATATGTGTCATTTTCGTAGACGGGTAAATAGATTACTCAAGGATCCATTTACCACATTTAGTGTTTAGTCCTACATCTACCAGTGGTGGGACTTGGATGGTCTGTGGAGGCTATATAAGAAGCCACAGATCTCCTGGATCAGATGAGAAAGTGCAATGCAACATATGGCCCTTTTAGGCCTTCTCCTGTGGTTTCATCTCGCCCCTTAGGGAGTAGGGTTCCATGTACTCTCGTTGTTCTTCATTTCTTTATTCTATTTCTCTGTTTCGGTTCTGCATTCGCATTTTCTAACATGGTATCAGAGCGGGTTCGATTCTCGAGGAATTTTTCTTTACTTGTGTTCGAGATTCGAGATTCAGATCTAGGGTTTTCTGTTGAAATCCTAATTCACGATTTGGTTGGATGTCCATTCTTCGTTATTTTTTAAGATTATTCTGGAGATTATTATTTTGTATGCAAACAAATCCCAGTTTTGAAGATCTGCACCATCAAAGATCAAGAAAGTTAGGGTTTCTTATGCCCTGATTTTTGCTCCAAGCAATGATGTTGCTCCGGCCGTCAAAGAGTGCAGTCGCTCAGTGATGCCTCCTTCAGTCGTGCTCCCTACAACGGTGGAGACACCCTCCGGTCTCATCTTCTTCACGAGATCCCATTCTCTCCCTGAGTGCTACCTGCGGTAGCTCTCCTTCAAGCGGCGGCACCGCCTCCAGGCGACGGGTGCGCGCAGCACAAGGACAACTTTTGGCGATCTGGCACGAGGCGGCAGCACCTTCTTTTCCTGCCGAGCTCCCAGCACCATCGCCCTCTCCGATTTTCCTCAATGCCCACTCATATGCTGGCGCATCTCCTGTTTGAAGCCCCTGATCTCGCGAAAGAAAGAAAAAAGGGGGTATCGCCCTCTCCCTCGACTCCAGGCGGAGGCCGCATGACCTCCAAGCAGACAACAGGTGTGATGATGGCTGTATGGGGGGGCGATATTGCGCGGAAGCACCAAGCGGAGCTTCAGCTCCTGCCTCCGACTCCTCCATCGTGGTGAACCCCATCGCGGCGAGCGTCAGATGTGTGTACAATCTTGGCGGTGGCGCTACGATCTCCTCAATGCATCGTCGAGCTCGGTGGCCTAGACGGCAGACCCTTGCCACTTTGACCTCCAACTGCATATGGCGGTGGCAAGAGGAGCCCATCGGGGGCAACATGGATCTTCGAAGAGGGTTCCCAAATGGGAACCCTAAATAAAGCCCCACGTGGGCTGAGGTTTTAAAAAAATCCATTGTAAGGGCCTAGGCGGGCCAAAAGAAAAGATAAAAAAGGGGAAGGCTATGTTGCATTTAAAAAAGGGGGAGCAAATTTTTTTCCCCTTTGGTTGAAATGGGCTACAGTGATTTCAAAAAAAATGTTTTAAAAAAAAGAGGTGCGTACAACAAAAAAATCGTACACTTAAAAAAAGGATGAGTCTACTATTAAAAAATGGATTAGCCGGAAAAATTCTTAAAAAAGGGGGAAAGAAAAGCCGTAAAAATGAATGAACGGCTTATTTTAAAAATTGAAAGGAAAAGCCGAGAAAATTGTGACGGCTTATGTGTTGTATTTTTCCTCATTTTCTTGTCTTCTCCCAACTTGGTCGATGTCATTATTTTCCGACAAGTATGGGAGAAAAGGGGAGTATTGTGTAGAGTTACAAGATACAGATTCAGATTCTCCAGTCCAGAAGCCAGGTCAGGTTTTTCCAGACTCTACAGTTTAAATGTTCAGACTCGACGATTAGATTCTGATTCTTTAGGGCCTGTTTGGTTGGAGGGTTGGACAGGGTTGGCTTGGTCCAACCCGGGTTACCCCTCCAACCAAACAGGGTTCTCCTCCTCACAGTTTACTATTCACAGGGGTACCCCTGCCCAACCCAACCCTGTCCAACCCTGCAACCAAACAGGCCCTTAGTTTGATGCGTACATGCTTGCCATCATTATTTATGTGATCCTCATATTTGTTTTTGGACTTTGAGTTCTCATGTAATCCATAGGGACTCCAGAGTAGAGATTACATTCTCTATACCATGTGGGCTAGGGTTTTCATGTAGTTTCATAGGGACTCCAGAGTAGAGATCCCATTCTCTGAGCCAGAATGGGAGAGACCCAGTTCTCCGACGAGGAGACTTTTCAGACTCCATTCTCCAGCGACTGTGGACTCCGACGAGGATGTCTCGACGGCTTTTTCAGTTCAACCCTTTCAGCGATGGAGCAATTGTCCACATGATGTGGCAGGCCAGAGTTCTCCAAGTGGAGACTCATTTTCAGTTACAGTGACTCTGACAGACACAGTACAGAGCACATTATCTCTAACGAGGAGATTCAGTTTGACTCACACTCCAGCATGTTTGTTCCTCCTCACCTGCACGGCAAGAGAAGCAACGTCCTCAATAGCGGCCAACAGTTGTGTTTGCGTTGAGTTGATATTATCAATAGTGTCTTGTAGTGTGAGTTCGAGATTTCTTTCTGTTTATCCAAGCTGAACATTGCATGCTCCAGCTTGAGTTGGTTGTTGGAGTATATGCATCATTCGTGTAGATGGGTAAATGGATCACTCCAGGATCCATTTACCACATCCGGTGTTAAGTCCCACATCTACCAGTGGTGGGACTTGGAGAGTCTGTGGAGGCTATATAAGAAGCCCTAGACCTCATGTATCAGATGAGAAAGTTCAATAATCAAACCGTCCTTTGAGGCGTTCTCCCGCGGTTTCATCCCGCTCCTTAAGGAGTAGGGTTCTACGTTAAAATCCATGTGTTCTTCAATGTTTATTCTTTTTCTCGGATACACTTTCGCGTGCTCATTTTCTAACACTCTACAAGATATATCATCGTCGTTGCAAGTCGCGATATCTCTGCCTCTGCCCCTGCATTTTCTATATCCAAGTGAGATTTCAAGAGTAATTTTCTAGTTTGTTTCTGATAGCATGTTCGATTAGATGTTCATATTTGTCTAAAAGCTTAGATATTATTGTCATAAAGCGCAATAATAATGATGTATTTTTACTATGGTTCTTTTCTTTTAAAGTCTATTTTTTCATTCATGTTTTTCATTTATGGTTTTTAAATTTAGGAGGCTAGCGAAGAAAGCGTGTAAGGTTTATGTTGAGACTAGGATTGTGGTTAAATTGATCTCATTCAACAACTTTTTTGAGAGAGAAATGGTAATCTTTGTCATGGATTTTCATGAATGAAAACAGTCATAATAGTTCTATCCTTTAGCATGGAGTCAATACATTAGAAAGGGGGGTATTATGTTAAAAATGTGGCATATAGTTCAATTTCGTGATTCTCTTTGATTACTTTCCTAGAGGTTCATGGATGGTAGGATTATAGATTATATTATCTTATCTGAAATTGTTTATTTTGGATTTAACATAGAGGTTCATGGATGGTAGGATTATAGATTATATTATCTTATCTGAAATTGTTTATTTTGGATTATCTGAAATTGTTTATTTTGGATTATGTTAAATCATCAGCTTTAATATAAATCTCTATCATATTTTATGCCGAATGAATACTGCATGTTACATTTCTAAACCTAACCATTTACGATTTGATTGGGTAATTTAAAATCTAATGTATAGATTTACAGATGGTCTCTAACCATGTAGGATTTGATCGAGTGATTTATAGGCTAATGTATGGACTTCTTTGGGGGCATGGATGTTGTTTCATCCCAATGAGAACAAGGATTTGTTATACATGCAATTTTATGTTCTAGGTTTCCTACACCCCTAAATGTAAGAGGTAGCAGATTTATGCTATTAATGTATCTACATACGTATGTTAAAGCTGGGTTTTTCACCCAGCTCTTGCCACGTGAGTGGTTGTGTGTTTTGTGTTCTCCCTCTTTATCCGTTGTTCAGATTTCCTGTCGTTCGATTTTATCTTCTGAGTTTTATGAGAATTGAGACATGTCTCACCCACTACCCCCGAATATATCGGGACCTACTCTCCCATTCCCCATAACGCTCTTCTCCTTCTCCACGAAGCTCCCGCATGACATGCGTCATGCGCCTCTTGCAGTTCCAAATTGAACGAGTAAGATATATAATCATATTTGGTGTGGAGTAGGGAACCTTATCTATTTATTATTAACTGAAATGTAATATTTAAGTTATTAAATGAATATGATACATAGATATAGAAATATCAACACTTTTTCTTGATGAAAGGAAGTTATTACTCTACTAAATACATAGTGATTGCATTAATCCTACCATGAATATCAAAGAGCATTATATTTGAGTAGATTTATATTAATGGGTGTAATGGTTGTCACCGTAATTGTTATCTTGGGTATAAATATCCATGCATTTTGTAAGATAATAAGTTATATGCATAATAATACTATTATGAATTAAATACATATAAATTTATTAATAATATTAACTAATTGGTGCCCATATCAGAATAATCATATGTAATATTATATTATTAGGATAGTCTATTAATGTGTATTAATAGACATATTAATACACATTAATAGACTATTATAGATTTATAATACTATACACCATTAATATAATATTAGATATTATCATAATATCATTTTTTTTGAAATAATATTATGATAATATCTAATATTATAATAAGGTATAATTATGGTGTATAATATAATATTATTATATTATAATAATCTATACACCATCATATTTTATAATATTACATTTATAAAATAATATATTTTAATAATATTACTTAGGTGTGCCACTTACGCGAAGAAGGGGTTGCAGCATTGTGACTTGCGAGGAAGGGGTTGTGGTGTTTTGAATCATGAGGCAGGTGTAGAAACGTTACAAGGGAGGGTCGATTGAGGCATTGGGGAATTGGGAAGACAGGTGCTTCGGAATGACATGAGAGGGAGAGGGTGTAGATAAGAGGTGGTATTTCCACCGTCGACATGTTAAAGGAAGATGAATTGTTGGTTTATTGCCTTATGTGCAAATAGGATTGGTTGCAAATGGATATATGTGTATCTAATGGCATATATCTTGGATCAACTGAAAACTCTAGGTTTCCAACAAGCCACTTGATGCAAACGAGAATTCGGCGACGGCGGAAAATACTTTGTGATCGGTGGAATTTTTTTTGGTAGAAGAAATTGGAGGGTTTGAGAGGAGAATGCTCGTCGGAGAACGAGAGATTGAGGAGGAAGAAGCGCGTAGATCGCGTAGGAGAGAGAGAGAGAGAGAGAGAGACGAGAGAGGGGGAGATAAAATCTCAACTTTTCATATCAATCTGAACTGTCCTTACAATAGACTACCAACCCCTTTATATAGGAGGGGTGGAATTACAAAAATAGAAAGCAAATCAAATTTAAAATCCAACTCGATCCTAATTGATTCTAATTGATTTAAATTAAAACTCGATCCTAATTGACTCTAATTGATTTGAATTAAAATTCAAATCTACCTCTATCCTATTTTAACTCTAATTCAAAAATTCAAATTTAAAATTGATTAACTAATTTAGAGATCACATGCGATCTCTTTATTTAAATAAAATGCAATGACATAAATAGATTTAACGGATAAAAATAGCAAGCCCTATGTTTTAATTTTGTGCTGCATCAATTCTCCTCCGCTTGAAAAATTCATCTCCTGATGAATTGCTCGATCTTCATTCTGTCGGTGGAGAATTACTAAATTCGCAGTGGCTTTTACAATTTCTGAAAAGCCCCCACCTCATTTGAAAGGTCCCCTACTATCATAACTTCTAATATATATATATAATATTATGTACTATAATATCATAAGAGGAAAGGGAGCTTACTTTGTGAAGTAGGTAACCTTACCTACTTCACATCCATTTTTTGTAATTTTTTTATTTTTTTTTTGAAAAATACCATCATGGATTTTCATAACTATATCCCTCTAATACGTCGTTCAAATTTCGTCAGAAACAGAGACTCCTACGTCCTCCATCCAAAACATGTATTTTTAACGGTCTTAGATTTGTTGTAAATTACTTGTTCTGGATGGAGGTTGTAGGAGTCTCTGTTTCTGACAAAATTTGAATGACATATTAGAGGGATATAGTTATGAAAATCCACGGAAGCATTTTTCAAGAAAAATAAAAAAAGTTGCAAAAAATGGATGTGAAGTAGGTAAGGTTACTACTTCACAAAGTAGGCTCCCTTTCCTCATATCATAATATCTAATATATATAATATTATGTACTATAATATCATAATATATAATATATTATTAATTTAATGCAAACCAATTATTAATGTAATTATCAAAGTTTGTACCATAAGTCCATGGTTTTCATAAAAACCATAAATAATATAAGTAATATGTCAATAAATTGTATTAGGCACTTTATTGGCGTTTAATAATAGGGAATATTTTTTTCTTGATGATCTTTATGATATTGTATGTTATTATGGGAAGTTTATTGTATAATTAAGAATCACTCTCAATTGGAAAGGATATTGTCGATACATTATCTATTAAACAATATGACTTAACTATAATATTTACCAATGTTAAATGTTATTATGTGTATACAAAATAGTTAAACATATTGTAATTATAATTACATAATTAAAATTAAAATATCATAGATAACAAATATACATTTAAATTTTAATATACAATCCATTAAAATATTAATTGTACAAATAAAATAAAATAAATAAAATTGAATATACATAAATAAACAATAGAAAAACGGCAATAAACTGAAGTAAATTACACAAGATAACACAATATCACATGGCATCCGATTAAAGAATTAAATAATTTCATATCAAAACTAAAAATAAGCAATGCTTGTTAGAAAGGCAAAATTATTTAGATACATACAAAGATACAACTGAAGAAAAAGATCACTACACAAAACAACTGAATATACAGAACTGACATATTACATATGGAAACAATAAGGCAAATATACATCAACAATATATAAGTAATTAAATAACAATATATAACCAATTGATCAAAGGGAGAAAAGATTTCATTTTATAACCACCTCAATCTAAGAGAACATAATATTTGATGCAATTAATCCTATACGCTTCTACAGTCGAACTCGATGGAAAAGACACATTCAATAAAAAAGATAATTACACCCATAATATATTCAACCTGTGAAGAAAGAGTAGCTTGAGGAAAAACTACCTATTTCATTTTGTTAAAAAAAATCGAATACATATGATAATTAAAAACCATATATATATAACATGATCAGAGGAAATCATAATATTTCATTCAATTAATCTTATATACTTTTACAATAAAACACAATGGGAAAAATTGGTCAATTAAAAAAATTTGGATGACATACAAAAGACAATGATCACACCAGACTATTTATAGATTAAATTATTTATTATGCAGCAATAGTGAATCTGAGCCTCAAACAGCACACTCAATAAGAATGCAATAAAAAGACCTATTCCATCTTTTTTATTTCTGATGTTTGCAAATTACTTACTGACAAATGGATTTATTTTTACTACACAACAACTGCAAGGAAAGAATATTAGATAATTTATATAGGTACAACTCTTTCTGCTTATGTTCTGTATCACAATTTTCTGTATTTAATTTCAATTGATTTTGTCTTTACTCTGCTCTAAAACTCAGTTTTGACGGTTTCTTATTTATGTATTTATATACTCATTGCAGGAAAACATCCTCTGAAGTTATGCCGCGAAGCGCGGGTAACATCCTAATAATTATTTTAAAGCTGGGTTTCCTCACCACCTAATGCCACATGGACCTTTTCCCCTTGCATCTTTTCCCTCCCGGGCCTGCCCCTTTGATCTCTCTCTCCCCCTCCAAGTCGTCACCCTGTCCTAGCTTTTCATCAACTCATATTGACATGTAGATTAAGCTTTGCTCACCAAGGCACCATAGTCATATGTCAGTGTATAACAATTGTATAAGCTTTCTTCGTCGACACGTCAAGCTCAATCGCCCTTGCGATAACTTCATCAATAAACATAATACAACTCCCTCTCTACAAAGGTTCTCGATGTTGTTATCAGGATCATTAAGGAAAACATTAAATAGTAATTTTTCAGATCCATATGAATCAATACAAATGCATTAGAGATTAACAAGAGAACAATCATGCATTTTGGATTCATGATCCGATTACAAAATGCATAAAAGAACTGATTTATTATGTAGAATAAAACATTAGGGCGAGATCCAGGAAAGGTAAAGCAATAAACATATTGAGATAAATAAAATAATAAATAGATTAGATCAGAGATCACTAAAGCGTCCACGTAATGGACTGACCTTAGAGACGGTATCACCCCCACAATACCTTTCCAAAGGGTATTAGTGATACGCTCCCAGGATACCACGGCACATGATCACCATCCATGCACACCGACGAGATTGTCCTTGAAAGCACCTCAGAGAATCGCAACTGAGAGAAGAAAAATGAAATCGCAGTCGCGGTGGAAGAATGAAGAGCGAGAGAGAAAGTTTTATTGTTTGAGAAGAAAATGGGCATCTGGGGATACGTATAAGTAGACCTAGCATGTGGCTTTTCAACTTCCAAAAAAGCCCCTCAATGAGCGCCTCTTCGGATTTTGAAACAACGGCTAAGTCAGAGCCGTTGGGTCGAGTTGAATTTCTGTAGGGGTTGAATCGCAACCAATCCGTAGGATTAATTTATTCAACTCGCAAGAAGAAACCCGTAGCAAAATTATCGAGATTCGAGATCTGAATTGACTCTCTCGAGCCCAAGCTGGAGCCGGAGTCAGAGATGGAGTGGAGCAGAGCACGCACACGTATGTGTGGTCCTCCATTCCTCCTCTTTACTATTGCTACAAGAGCTTGGGGTGTGAACTTATATAAAAGTCCACCAAAATTTTAGATCTACTAGATATGGTAGTAAAATTCCATCCAAGACTCCTCTTGTTAGAACTATTATATAGTTCATATCTAAATAAAAATTTATATATTTAGCCACTTCATTGACCTAGTGATAGCAACCCATGCATACTCGGTTAGGGTTTTGGAGAAACGATGTGGATTTCAGCATTTGAAATCAGGTTCTCTACTGACTCTCCACTCGTTGTCCAATTCCAACTCCGGCTACGCCAATGGATCATCCGAGGAAGGCTCTCGTTGCCTTCACCAACTAAAGCAGCACTAACCTCATGCGTTGCTCTCCTTATCTTTTTATACGATAAATTATAGAAATGTTTTAAGTTAGGACTCCTCCCAATTCAATGATCTGGTAATAGTGCAATGTGTCTATCACCCCAAAGATCAGGGTTCAAATCCTCCCTGTGAGGGTTGCGTTAGGTAGCTGACAACCAACGTGAAAAATAGTTGGATCTTTCAACATGGATTTGAGCAAGAATCCATGTAGCTGACCCTACTTATAGTAGGAGAAGGCTTTGTCATTTTTTTAAGGACTCCTCCCAGTTGGACAGGTTCAACAGGAATCACACTCGGCATCTTATGCCATGGGCAGTATGACTTGAAACCCCACGTGAATCCTTGGAGATTACAATGAAGTGAAAGTAAAATTATAATGAATAAATACAAAGTTGCATATAAGATAAAAGCAACTATTTGAATACATAAACAAGCATGATGCATGATAGAAAATCTAAAGAATAAGACACTGCAAACTATTGTAAAACCAATTATCAAGTTAGTGACATCATACCCCATATTCAGATACCGGGATCCCCAGCTGGGCTCTTTGTAAAAGAATTCGTCTCCGGACCAGCCACTGGAGATAGAACAGTAAATTGCAAATGAGAAAGCAGAAACTCTGATTAAATGTTAAGCGAAATCACTTGAGTAACATCATGCCAAAAAATAGTCTTAGAAAATACATATATACTGTTTCTACCTTTAGCTACTTTATATGTCTTATCTACAATTTAACATTCACAATGTGAGTTGCTTGTCAAATACTTTAATGATGACTACCACGATCTCTCCTTTGTCTTTTTTTTCTAATTATCTATATTGGATGACATGGTGATGGATGAGTTACTTATTTTATGTTCCTATAGAAAGATAGGTTACATAAAATACTTCTATTTGTTATGAAAGTTTGGGAGGATGGGAGAAGCTGGGAGTGGGAGCAGAGGAAGAGAAAAAAGGAGGGCACGAAAAGAACAAAGAGATCCTCGGGTCCAGTGATCGGAGGGCCACCCAACCAAGAGAGTCTAGCAGGAAGGTACGACCGGGCAATAGGGAGAAGCCGGAAGATGTCATTATGGAGGAGTTGGCGGGGAAGGGCCGTTGGTCCGACACGACAAACAAAGGGAGGCCACTGCGGCAGAAGGTCAGAGGAGCGGTGTCGTAGTGCTTCCGTTGCGGCAAGAATGACCATCACTTGCATGGCGAAGGAACCTTTTGTGTTTCCGGTGTGGGGGGTCCGGGACGTCGCCAGAGAAACTGCAAATCCAGGGGTGCATGGTCGAAGAAGGAACTCGACCGTGAGCAGCAGTGAGTCGTAGAGGTTGCTGCAGTGGAGGAGAGCCAAATACACTCCTAATCGAAAGCAGGTTTTGCATATGTTCTATTGCGGCTTTCCAAAGGTGCGGGAAACAAGAAACCGTTGGATGGCCTTCTAATCGGTGAAGGAGATGAGGGTTTGCTGGAAGTAATCATGTCAGGTCTTTCGGAGGCGAGAACGGCGGAGCGTTGGTTGACGCTTTTGGCCTTCCGAGAGGGATACTCTGTCCGAGGGGCCTAACGTCAAGAGGAGCGAAGGAGATCTTGGGGGCAAGTCTGGATGAGTGATGGCCATCGAAATTGAGGGGGATGATCCCGTAGTTGTGTCCCCGATATCTCGATGGTACATTGGGAGATCCTCCGAAACCTGGAAATTGAAGATCTTCGACGTCCCGTTGTGTTGTTGGAATGTGGAAGTCATTCGTGAGACTCTCAAGCGAGTGGGAGAAGCGGTCGAGCCTTGCAGCACTGGAATGAATCCAGGAGAAGACTCGGAGATGATAGTCTCGATGCATGGATCCAAACTGTTGATTTTGATGATGGAAAGGATGTGGATTGGTCGTAAGGTGGTGAGATCTGGCTGGTGCCGCTGGAGGAAGCACCCTTTGTCGGAGACGTGGCGGCGAAGGCATCCCCGGAGAAGAACTCTGCGGTCGGAGAATCCAAACAGTCAACTAGTGCAACGAAGATCCTGGATTTTTCGAGACTCCAAAATTGCTCGGGATTCGGAGGCGACGATCCAATTCCCATTTTGGGAAACCTAATTCTGTCACATGCATATTGAATGCGATTTTATTAGGGACCGGATTGGGTCTCGTGGATTCAGGCGAGTCGAAATACCCTACTACCAGTTTGGGTTCTCGTGATCCACCTTTTATGCTCTTAACTGGAGAGGTCTCTCTTGACCTGAATTCAGGTTTTATATATGTTGCAAGGCCCGGGTCCAAAGTTCCGGACCTGGATGAAGTCATCGATCCTTTTGAGGATCCGTTAGCGACCGATCGTGAAAGAGAAGCAGTCCTCCAGACTTCAGAGTTTCCAAGGACTGTGCACGGGGAAGTTTCGAACCTCTAGGGGCTTGGAGTGAGGCCGATGAAAGTGGTTGATCTGACCCTTGGCGTTGTGACCCACGAATGGTTGGTGGAATTTCAGAAAGCTCCTCTTGTGGTTCCTAGCCACGCGAAGGTAAAGGGCAGGGATGATCACAATAGGGCAAAGAAGGCTGAGCAAGGAGGGGGGTATTCCCTGGAACAGGGAAAGGAACTAGACAACAGCTGAGGTGCTTTGCGAGGAAGCGTCAACGAGGGGATACTTTCGATTGGGAAGTCGGAAGATTAGACTGCGTAAGAGAAGAGAACGATTGTCCAGATGAGAAAACAGAGGCATTTGATGCTGAGGATTTAAAGACTGGAGACCAGAGAAAAGATGCTACTGGAAAAGAGGTGTTGGGGGAGGTAGATATGGGAGTTGCCACAATAATTCAGTTTGTGCATGCTTTGGTGGAGGTAGGGGAGGTTTCAGAGAATTCTTTAGAATTGGACGTTGCGCAAAGGGTGGGGGTGCAAATGGTGGGGATCGTCCCCTTGATTACCAAATGAAACTACTATCACGGAACATACGGGGGATGGGCCAAACTGAAAAGAGATTGGCAATTAGCTCCATATTGGCTACATGGAAGATTGACGTAGCATGTTTGCAGGAGACAATGATCGATTCATGGGACTCTATGAAGTGGAACTTCATTTCTGGCCCTCATCTCACGGAGTTCAGTGACGTATTAACATTGGTAGCTGAGGGGTTTTGGTTGTTGCATGGAACGGGAATTTGTTCGAGAAGGCTGTGGAGGTGACTTTGATTCACTCGATGTCGGTTCTCTTAATTAACAAGGCAGACCACTCTTGACTTGTCATGTCATCGGTTTACAGCATCTCGGGAACATCCATGAACGCGGCCTTGTGGGACGAGCTACGGGAGGTTAGGGAGAGGTTCACGGAGGTGGCATGGATGGTGGGAGGTGATTTCAATGTCACGCTATACATGGAAGATAGACATGGTGGTATAGGTGCACAAGATCCCAGATCAGGTCCTTTTGCTAATGTAGTAGAGGGGCTAAACATGTAGGTTTTTGATGCGGTAAATTGTAAATATACGTGGAGGAGCTCATCATCGAGATCACGGATTGACCGTTTTCTTCTATCAGTTGAGGCTTGGAGGGGTTTAATCCGTGACGGTTACCTCTCTACCTAGATCAAGATCTGATCATACGTCACTTTGTTTTGATTCTTGCATTGGTTGTGGATCTTCTTCTTATTTCAGATTTGAGCGATGATGGATGTTGGAAGAGGTTTCCGTGACATGATCATCTCCTTATGGTCAAAAGTAGAGGTGCAGAGTTCGGCTACGATGGGGTTGGCCTCAAAACAGTCTGTGTTGCAGCATAGACTTTTGGATTTCAGGAGGGCTAACAGGGCAGAGTGAAGTTTGAGATGGAGTCAGGCCCAAGACGAGATGGGCAGACTTGACCAGTTAGAGGATGACATCGAGCTGGAAGACGAGAAGATTATGAGTTGTGGGTTGCTTCAAAAAATTTTGGAAGAGGAAGACAGAAAACGGGAGTTCGAATGGAGGCAGAGATCAAGGCAGACGTGGTTGAAGGAAGGTGACACGAATACGAGACTCTTTCATAATGTAGCAAATAGTAGAAAAAGAAACATGATTCATGCGATTGAAGATGAGGGACTGGAAGTGCATGGGGAGGAAGTGATCGTGAGGGTTGTGACGAGCTATTTCAAAAACATAAGTTGGCATCGAACTCACAACGGGTCAAGGTGGCTAGGGGAGGGGGTTAAAAACATTTCTGAAAGTGACGCGGAGGAGTTGTCACCACCTTTCGAGGTACAAGAGGTCTGGAAGGCCCTCTTCGGGCTCAACCTAGATGGATGCCCTGGCCTAGGTGGTTTCCCGATTTTCTTTTACAAGGAGTTCTGAGATCTCATTGCAAATGATGTGTTAGCAGTGATGGCAGAGTTCGCGGAGGGGAACTACGATTTCGATGTAACCAACCGATTTTTAATCTTCTTGATTTCCAACAAAGATGTTACCACAAGAGTAGAGTACATACCCATTGCACTGCCGAATGCGATCTACTTGATTATGGCAAGGACTCTTGCAAACCGTCTGAGGGGTCTTGAACAAGATCGTATCACCGGCTCAAAGTGCCTGCCTCCCTGGGAAAGAGCTCATGGATAGCGTGGCCTTAGCTTCCGAAATTGTGGCAGATAGGCGTGGACGGAAGACAAAGGGGTGTTGTGGAAGGTAAATTTCTCAAAGGCATACGACTCTATAAACTGACGTTTCATGTGGGCATCTCTACATAGATATGGCTTTCCAGATAGGTGAATTACTTAGATGAAGAGATGCATCATAACCGCATCTTGCACGATGCTTGTGAATAGGCAGCCAAGGGGGTAGTTTCAACCACAGCAAGGTCTCCGTCAGGGATGTCTTTTGGCACCCCTCCTTTTCATTCTTGTTACCGATGCTCTATCGGTTATGGTTGATCGTGTGGTCTCAGGAGGTTTCTGCAATGACTACTCAAAGGAGGAGTTCTCGATTCCTTTACTCCAATACGTAGATGATACGATTATTTTTGTAGAGGGGGGATCTCCGAGTTGCGGGGGCATGTTGACGATTCTTCTCATTTTTAGCGCGGTCTCGGTTTTGAGAATCAACAAGGAGAAATCTAAATTCATTCCTTTTGGTTTGAAGGAGGAGATTATGACATGTGCACATTGGTTGCGCTCCCCGTAGAGCCAAATGCAGATACGCTACCTTGGTGTCCCGCTGTTGGCAAGGAGGATGAGTATGGCGAATTGGTTACCAGTTATTAAAAGGTTGGAACAGAGACTAGCAGGGTGGAAATATGTTTCAATAACTAGAGGAGGCAAATTGGTGTTACTAAGATCGGCATTATCCGTGATTCTTGTCTTTTTTCTGTCAGCTAGGCTTGTGCTTATGGGGGTGAGGAAGAGACTTAAGACCATCATGAGGAGGTTCTTTTGATCCTCTTCTGGATGGGCTAATGGTTTCCCTTTAGTGGACTGGAAGACAATTACATGTTCAAAGCATGGTTATTAAGGTGGCAAGGCGACAAGGCGTTAAACCTGGCCGCCTAGGCGCGCCTAGGCATTTTCCTGAGAAACCCTTTTTTATCATTATTTAATAGTCAGTCTAACATATAAGTTTTTTGTATTTCTGTTATGATCATGGAACATGTTAGTTTAAAGAAATGTTTTAGACTTGTGAAATGTAAAGCTTACATATAACTATAATGAATGCAAACTTGTTCAAAGAAAAGTATACCATACGCTCTACTCATGTCAATGTGCAACCTTCTTTGAAAATACTACTGTTTGGAGAAGCATAAGCCAGACCAAATATCGACAAAGCCATCATATATAAGATCCAGAAATGGCATGGTTATACAGTCAAGTATAAAACCTTAATAATTTATTTGCCTCGCCATAAAGTTACATACTGGAAACTTAATTAAAAACCTATCAAATAGAAACATTATTTGGTGGATTTTTTAGAACATTGTTTGGTGGTGTTAGATATAGAAACTCTCTTATCAAATAACAAAAATCTCCAGACATTAGCATGTAAACACATAACACTTATCAAATAACAAAAATCTCCATACATTAGCATGTAAACACATAACACTATCAGTGCAGGTAACATTTTCATATCCTCTTGGTTTTAGCTGATCGAGGGGTTACTGATCTCAAGTATTTCCCATTTTATCTTTCAACAGAAAATGCATAACATTCCTCAAAAAAAAGAAAAAGAAAATGCATCACAGTGTTTTCATGATGAATGACCATCTTTAAAGCTTCCGATTAGATCTATGTTCTTACCTTAAAAAGTTCCACAGGTGTGAACCATGAAATGTCGTGTTGCTTGTATAGACTTTCTACATGTCGCATATAATCTTTTCTTCCCGGGAATGCGAAAGAAATGTGGTCAATTGATAACACATTAACCCATGTATATTCCCTGGAAGTTCCCGACACCCCCCCCCCCACATTAGCCTGAGCTCACCACATCAGCCTGAGCTTTATACCTGGGCGTCTAGGCGCCTAGGCGTGCCTAGGCGGTCGCCTAGGCGGCCCAAGGCGTCGCTTTTTTTAATAAAAGCAAGGCGCATGTTCAAGGCGCACGGGCTGGGGCGCCTGGGCGCCTAGGCGGCCGCCTAGGCGTGCGCCTTAACATCTATGGTTCAAAGGATGATGGGGACTTTAGGGTGCGCATTTTAGAGGAGATGAAGAAGGCATTTCTCAGCAAGTGGATTGTGCATATATGGGGGTGTGGGATAGCCTAGTTTGCCGTATAATTTGTAAGATCGATGACCTGGGTGTTATTTTCCTAGTTCCAGGGAGCATGGGACAGGACACTCATACTTTTGGCGAGGCATGTGTCGATGTGGTGCCGGAGATTCAGCCTTTTCTAAAACCTATTCTTGGGAATGGTAACAGTTTCAAGCTCTGGACGAATGACTGTAACGAGGGCGGGATTTTGGGTATATGGTTCCCACGTTTAATGACATTGGCTACCCACCACGATGCCTCAGTAGCGGAGGTTTGGCACGAGGACGACCACTCTTTCTTTCCCTTGTTTAGATCTCAACTCGCTTATCGTCGACTGTGGGAATTTTTGATATTGTTGGAGGAACTTGAAGGTGTAGCCGGGCCCTCTGAGGGGCGGGACTGCTGGATTTGGCATGACGGAATCTTCTCAGTGAGGAAGGCATACAGGGCACTGAAGGGTCCTATGGCTTTGGACCCTAAGGGATGCGAGGCAGATTGCAGAAGAATATGGAATGGAAGATACCTACCCATGTGAAGGTGTTATGTGGCTTCTCAAAAGGGATACTCTCAACAGGGAAGTGTTTTCCGCATTTTGTTCATGATGCGGATCCAACTTGTTTGAGATGCCAAGAGGATGTGGAAGATACAAATCATCTTTTCTTCAAGTGTCGAAGCTCAGTAGAAGCATGGACTTATGGCCTCAAATGTCGGCAAAATTCGATCGAATTTCGGTCAAATTTCGATTTCGACAGGTTACCAAAATTCGGCTGAAATGGCCAAAATGACCGAAATATGGAGGCCCTAGTAAAAAAATGACCGAAATGGTCTAAATTTCAGCCGAATTTCGATCGAAATTCGACCGAAATTTCGTTTCAATAGGTCACCGAAATGGTGACTGAAACCGATATTTAAAGCCTTGCATGGACTCTATTTGGGAGTTATGACTTATGAGGTATGTAATGATTGCGGGTAGGGTTTTTGGGAATTCATTAGGGCAAGATGGAAGGCACTGAGAATGAGAGACTGGGTATTTAGCTCTAATTTGGGCAATTTGGATTGCCAAAATGGTGATGTCTTTCGGCAAGATTGTGTTTATGGTGAAAATGTGATGTCACATGCCAAGGCACTTGTTGAGAGTCGGAAGTTGTAATCGCTTGTTTTCATTTCTGCCTATGCTAGGCTTGTATTTATTTTGATGTGAAAAATGGTGAAGTTTTTGAGTCCACGCCTATACGGTGGAAGCCCTTTTTCCTTTAAAAAAAATATGTTATAAAAGTTCTCATGTAAAAGTAAGGCTTATGTCCCAGCTCCCTTGGCATCTTGCCTTCTTACGAGAAAACTACCTTTGATGCACATCATGCTTTTAGGTCATACATGAGAGCAAGAACTCGTGCATGTGCTTAGCCAACCGATAGGGAATATTGCTCCACTAAATACAAAGAGATCAAAAGTCATCCCCCAAAAAGGTTACAACTTACAAGCACATATTCACGCCGAGGCACGGTGACCACAAGGGCAAAACCCTGTGCCCCTACCTTGCCAATCGATGTCGACAACTGTCCTGCCAATCGCAACAAGGTATACGCTAGATCATTGTAACTTGAGGGTGGTTCAGATCAAAGCAGCAAAAGATCTTGGTGTTCATGCAATCATCATTCATGTGGAAGAGTCACAGCTTCTATTGGGCATGTGGTTAGATTACCGACATATGTTGAAAAGTAGAAAGCAAATAGAACCAGTCGAAGAATCAAAAATAAATGAGAGTCAAAACAGAATCCTCAGAGCAAGTTCCGGATTTCAGCATTTTCTTGACGCGTGATTTTGAGAAGATCAAGTGAAATCTGGACAGCGGACCGGGTGAAATACTTCTTTTATGATGTAACAATTTATGGATGTCCTGGCACTAGTCTATTAAAGGAGATATGCAATAGGTGAGCTTCCACAAGACCATAAAATCTTAAATCCATAGGACTAAAAGAGCTGAAATCTTGTTAAAAGGTATGGCTTATATTGAAATTTCTGGGTGCACCTTTACAAATGAACATGACTATTTTGCATGGCTCCTAATGATTTTTTTTCATCCACGTGGTACAAACCTCATTCTTGGATAATTTAAGAATGCACCAACCTTAGTCACACCATTATGAAACATTGAGAAACGCAGCGTGTGAATTGACGAAGTGTGAAATGAAACCCAAGAAGAGAGATTGTTGCATCTACCACATCCACATAGATTAGAAAGGGTAAAATACAGGTGCAAAATCAAAAAGATCAAAAAACACTAAGTCTTCAAAAAAAAAAGATCAAAAAACACTAAGATGCACTACAGTTCGTGAACCACGCCACAATGGAAGAGACTGTGATGGTATAAAAGATACAACCAGTCTCTTTCTTCTTTCTCTGAGAACTATAAGGATCCTATCATTATTTCCAGGAAAAAAACAGAGAAAGTATTTATCGGCCCACGATCTCTTGTGAGTTCCTACTGCTGAGTTATAATCTGTGAGGGACCAAGTATGAGATCAATGCTGATAGGACCTCTATAAGGGCCAATTACCACCCAGTGTTAATTACATCCATATCAGTAAAAAGATTGGTAGAATTAAGTGTAAATGTTTTAGAAGTTGGTGGATAAAAAATTGTTATAGAAGGTGGCTTTGCAAGGATATAGGTTAACAATGAAAAATGGCCATGATCTTATTTTTTTCAAAAAACAAAAGGCACAATTTTGCAGCAAGTTTCTGGTTGCTGGTCTTTACAACATGCATCTTTTTTCCTGTCAAAAAAATTTTCAGCAATAAACTTTAGGCAAAGAGGTTGCGGATGCTTTTTTTAGAGAGATACCAAGTTCTATATGTCAAATTACTAACCACGGAAACAGATGGCTGAAAGGAGGTACAAACCTTTCCTAACAGCAAACAGGCCAGGCAAATGAGTCCACAGTAGCTGAAGAGCAACCAAATAAGAAAACCCCATTTCTGGCCTTCTTCAGGTAGCTGCAAGGTTACAAGGGACCTTTTATGGTACTAGTCGATATCATCTGACACTAACAATAATCGAAAGAAGAAAAAACAAAAATGATAGAGAAAACAGATCATTTGACAACGGACAAAGTGAACCAAGGAGTAACACTTACAGACACCAAAAACCATTTGAAAGATTAAACAAAACAAAGGACTTACACAGTTTCTTGCAGTGCTGAACCAAAGCGTTCCAATCACTGTCCACACCCATAGAAATGGGTATAATAGAAGTATAACCATCGAAAGCACCACGATTCTTCCACAGAAACGAGTGTGCCTCTGTTGCCAACCTAGATCCCTACATATGCATGAAAAACAAATTTGTAACTATTACAGTGGGAACAAAGCTGCTCCTGCTACCAAGTAAGGTATGCCAAGTACGCCACTAAAATGACTGCATATTTTACATGACGGGGGAAACAAATAAAAGATGGTATTACCCTTCATCATGCACAAGTAGATTGATCGAAATGACATTTTCAAAGCAGCTATGGCGTAAATAAGAATTCAATGTCACTCAAAAACAAGAACATTAAGCCTTCAAAAGTGAGCTAATAATGATCATCAAAAAATTAAGAGACCACTATGGACAGGAGAGGATATGAAAGCCCAAAACCCGGTTCATGATGTCTTTTTCGAAAAGCCTATATCTACTCCCACTATATGTAATGATGATTAAAAGAACTATATAGGAGAAATAAAGATTAAAGGTATTTCTACTCAGGAATGGAAACTAAAGATCAATAAGATTTCTTACAATCCCATTCCTGCAGCAAGGCCATTATCCACGAACATCAGCAATCGAAAAACAAAGACAGTCATATAATCAACCTGCCAATAAACTTGTCAGTCCACACATAACTCCGCATATATGTCCACAATTGGGAGCCAGAAAAATACACTATCTTCTACTCATCATGGCCTTTCACATGTTGGAAGACTCACCACAATCCATATGTGCAGAGGATGAGTACAAAGGTGATATCGCCTCCAATTTACTGAGACAATGATTCTAAGACAAAGATTATCAAGAAATCCACTGACAATTGAGAACATACGGAATGCTTCACTTGATCCTCTACAATGCACTGACATGCCCTAAAGTTTTAACCCGCAATCAACAATGGAAGAAAAGAAACAATATTGAGCTTGTGACTAAAAAGGGAATTCGGGATTTTATCTCTTACCCAAAGGTAATTGTTGCCCCTCCTCCTAATTTGTTAGATCTTGAAACAATCCTTTGTAATAAGAAGATGCAATTCCACACAGGTTGACTTGCCCAAATTTGTATCTCATCATATTTCCTACCTTATATGGTATTTCTCTTGGGATTGCATTATTTTATAGTTCAAGATATCTATAGTATGAACTATGGAAGTCGAAATTAACTTTCCCATCAAATTAAATCGCCTCTGTGGTTTCCCAAAAAAATAATATCTTCCAAGTTACTTTTTGTTGGGAGAAAAACTGAGATTAATTATTCAGAGAAACCCTAGGCTCTCTTATATAGGGAGAGACCTTAAGGGTAAAGTACAAAGTAGTACAGAAAAAACAAAGAAATAACAAACAGGTATATAGCATAATAATATCTATCTCTACACTCCCCCTCAAGGTGGAGCATAGATGTCTATTATGCTCAGCTTGGATGAACATCTCTGAAAAGGTCCTCTGAGCAACGGCTTGGTGAATACATCCGCAGTCTGATCCCCTGAGCTCACGTGAGTTGTAGATAATAGATATTGTTGATGCATATAGAGTACCTGTACCCTTTCGTTATTTTATTTTTTTCAGTTGTCTTCTTTATGTAATTTACCCATAGGCTACTCTCCTATATAAGAGAGCCTAGGGCTTATGGAATAGAACAAGACATTCATTTTTCCCAACATGGTACCAGAGCGACGGTCCTAGACCGGAGTTCTCGAAACCCTAACCCTAACCCTACCACACCCGCCGGCCTCTTCTTCGTCTCGCTCCATCGGCGCCGCCTGGGCTCGGCCCTGCTCCATCGCCGCCGCGCCTCCGAGCACGCGTGCTGGGCGCCTGTGCGCATCGCCTCCTCGCGCCGTGCCTGCGCGCATCGCCCCCTTGCAGCGCATCTCCACTGCTGCAGTGTGTGCAGCGCGTGCATCCATAGCGCATCGCCTCCTCACGCCTGTGCTGCAGTGCTTGCATCCTTGCGCATGCACCTGTAGCGCATCCCCAGTGCGCGCGCTGCAGCATCTTTGCACGCGCCTTTCCAGTGCATCCTTGCACACGTTCTTGCGTGCGCTGTAGTCCCTGTGCGCCATCACCCGTGCACGATCATCTGTGTGCACCCGTAGCGCATCTCCAGCGCACGCATACCCTACGCGTGCATCGTCTCGATACCTGCGCGTGATTCCTACGCGCGTGCATGGGTTAGCACGCAAATCTTCATGGGGATAGTTGCTTGAGGTCTACACATGCAACTAATCCCGTCTATGTCATTGTAGACAAAGCTTATCTTCGGTCAATCGCTCCAGTTCTTCATCTCCAGTATGTCAGAAAACAAGGCGGATATCCCATCCATTGACGCCTTTCGTGGTCCAGCGCCTATTGTCAAGATGGACGGTACAAACTATGAGCTGTGGGCAATGCAGTTCATGAGCATGATGAAGTCAACAGGTAAGAAGCACATTCTTACCGAACCGGAGCCCGCAGAGAAGACTGGAGCCAATGCCTCTTGGGAGGCTGATGATGCATATGCCAAGGTTTGGCTATCTGGTACATTGGCTATTGAAATTGCCAAAGACATCCTACATCAACCCACAGCCAAGGACATGTGGGATATTCTGGCGGCAACATACTCTCAGGCGAAAACCGAGACGAAGATTCTGCAACTTCAGCATGACATATTCACAATCAAGCAGAATGGTCGCCCTTTACATTCCCTCTATACGTCCCTAAGAGGGATGTTCGAGAAGCTTTATAGCTTCATGCCTCTTACTGCCACATCAGAACAGCAGAAGACGTACAGAAATGCGACCATGGTAGGTGTGTTCCTAGCTGCACTCGATCCAGAGTATGAGGCGGCACGATCACAGATCTTGGCTGACTCAACTATTCCTCCCATGGAGGAAGCTTTTCATAGATTGAGTCGGATCACAGTTCCTTCCACAGCCACGAGTCAGAATTCGTCAGCTATGGCAGCTAAGAGAGGTCGCGGATTTCATCACCAGGGCCGTGGACGTGGACCTCGTAGAAGGGGTGGCCGAACTAGGCCAACATGCACCTACTGTCATCGAGTCGGACACAATGAAGATACATGCTATTCGAAGCACGGATTTCCTGCATCCGCGAGAGCTGCTGAGCAGATAGAGCCCCCATCTGCTGCTACCTTGGATCAGCGGTTCGACGATCTTGTTGCCCGTCTGAGGGGCATTATTCCACCGTCTGGACCAGCACCGACTGCAGAGAGTCATTCTGATGCTGCTGCCTCTGCGTCTACCAGTACTTCAGGTAGTATACTTGCACTGAACAGTGGTAGATCAGATACTTTACCATGGATTATGGACTCGGGCGCTACACATCACCTATGTGGCGACCAGAGTTTGCTTTCAAGATACACTCAGATCCCTCCAGGTCGGACAGTAGTGATTGCCAATGGCACTCATTCCCCCATCACTGGTCAGGGGGAGGTTAGATTGACATCTTCTATGCAGCTCAAGAACGTGCTACATGCACCTGATTTCTCAATGAATTTGTTGTCAATTAGTCAGATTACGAAGGATCTACATTGTCGAGCAATTTTTGATCCATCTTCTTTGATTTTTCAGGACATCCATACGGGCAACGTGATTGGTCGTGGCTATGAGCAAGGAGGCCTCTACCGCCTGAATCAGACTCCGTTTGCTGAAACCTCATCCTCTTCTTCGGGACAAGTATCAACCCTATTATGGCATCTGCGTTTTGGTCATTTACCGCTTCAGAAGTTGCGTCGTGTTCTACCCTATGGTCTATATCACACACCTATTCAGTGTGAGGCGTGTCAGTTGGGAAAGCATCACAGGTCGTCCTTTCCCAGTCGTCCAGGTCGGAGTAGTAACTCCAAGTTTGAGTTGTTTCATATCGATGTTTGGGGTCCAAGTCGTGTTCCCGATCATCAGGGACACAGGTTTTATAATGTATTTGTGGATGATTTCTCTAGAGTGTCATGGGTGTTTCTGATGAAAAATAAATCTGAAGCAGGAAATATTATCATTCATTTTCTGAATGAAATACAAAATGTTTTCTCCACATCTGTCAAGCTTGTGAGAAGTGATAATGCTTTAGAGTTGTGCACCAACCTTCTGGCCAAGTACTACTCCTCAAGAGGAATTATTCACCATACATCTTGTGCTCATACATCTCAACAGAATGGGATTGCTGAAAGAAAACTCCGTCACCTTCTTGATGTCACAAGATCACTTCTTATACAGAGTCATGTTCCCTACTCCTACTGGGGTGATGCAGTTCTTACTGCATGTTACCTAATCAACAGTATGCCTTCGTCTGTCTTGAATGAACAGATTCCGTTTTCACTTATTCATCCTGACAAGGATCTGTTCCCTCTTACTCCTCGTGTGTTTGGGTCGGTTGCATTCGTCCATCAGCTGTCGCCTGGTACTGACAAGCTCTCTCCTAGGGCTGTCAAGTGTGTCTTTGTTGGGTACTCCAGAACTCAAAGGGGTACAAGTGTTTTGATCCTGTGCGTCGGCGGTATATGATCAGTGCAGATGTTACATTTTTTGAATCTGTTATGTATTTTTCAGCATCAGGAGACAAGTGATAAGCCTCCCGCACCCTTAGTTAATCCGGTCAAATTAATGTCCAAATCAATTAATGATATTCGTTGCAGTCGGATACGAGGGATTAATCAAAAATCACTTAGCTATTAATGTTAAGTGATGTAGTTTTTTTTTACTTGGTGAAGTCCAAGGTCGATCTCAGGGAGGCATCTGTCTCCTTAGGTTGATTACATCAATTCACAAGTGCTCGAGATTCGGGGAACGATTTTTTTTTTTTTTTTTGGTTTTTTTAATTACTATGTAGACAATGCAGACAATCCTTAGCCAATTTCAAGTTAGATTTAATTGATATATCAAATTCAGTCCAAAAATTATGAAAATTGGCCAGAAGGTTGCTTATGATGAAAATGACCTACACTAATTTTTTTGGAATTTTTTGACTCAAAATGAATATTCTATGAATTAACTAAACAAACAGTGTGATTTTCAATGTTTAATTTTTAATAAATATCAAAACACAATATTTCTCGGAACTAAAATTATCCTAGGAAGGTCTAATGATCAGGAACCTAGGAAAATTGACAGAACTAAAAAAATGTTGTGAAATGAATTAATTAAAATTAATCAAAGGAAATCACTAAACTATTTATTCAGGCCTCGTTATGCGTGCAAATGATGTGAAATTTTTATGGGATGTTAAAAACAATGTCCTTAAGCTACTGTGATTTTTTTGGTGATTTTTGAAGGCACAGATAATTTACTAAAAATCAAATGGCATCTCTGGGCAAAATATGACTCAAATCAACCAATTAATTCATTAATAAATCAAGAAAACCAACAAAAATACAACACGTGTGCTAACAGGTAGAGGACAAAGTTCTCAACAATATGCAACTTTTAAAATTCAAAAATAATCAAAAATGCATGCTATGGACACGTGCAAACATAGGGGTCTAAATGCAATACTGAAAAATAAATGTTCAAGAAATAAACATGCTGACAGGGACTAAAGTGCAATTACCAAGACTATGCAGGACTTGAATGCAAATTCTCCACGAATCACGTGCGCCTCACGTGATGTCTGCTTCACAGGGACCTTTCTGCAATTTTGGAAACCTCCAGGGGTGTCGGTGCAATTTACCCAGGCCGCACGTGCTCCTCACGTGGGGCGGCCTAGGCTCGGAGGCGTCGGAGGCTCGGATCGAGGGTCGGGGCTTCTGGAGGCTCGGGTTAGCCTCGGATCTGCTTCGGGGGACCCGAGCCTAGGCTTGGGTGCCGAGGCTCGGATCGGGCGACGTGGCGGCCTGAGGGCCCTTGGATCTGGATGGATCCAAGGGTGGTAGGTGAAGACGCGTGGCAGCGGGTGGAGCGTCCGATCCTTGGTGCGATCGACGGTCGAGGACGAAGGCGGTGAAGAGACGCGTGGCGGGACGAGGGCCGTTCGATCAGAAGATCGAACGGTGGCTGCTGTTTCTCCTTCAACGCTCCTCCGCCGCCTGCGGAGGAGGGGCCTGTGCTCCGGTGAAGGGGGCTGACCTCCGCCTGCCTCGCTGAGCTCCGTCAGTGAGCTCTGTCAGCTCCCAGCTAGCTCGGAAGCAGCGGATGAGGACGGCGAAGCCTCCGGTGGTCTCGGATTGGCTGGAGGAGGGCTGGAGCACCTGGTCGATGAAGCTCGAAGAAGGATCCGATGAAGCTCCGGCCAATGATGATCGGGTACCTGCAAGGGTTATGTGGATAGCCGAAGCGTGCTGATACGATCGTGGAGAGGATGGCGTGGTCGGTGAGGCCTGCGGGTGCTTGAGGTGATCGGGCGAGGTGGCTCCGGACAAGCGGCGGAGCTGCTAGTCGACGATGGTCGAAGTGCGGTGAATGGCGAAGTGGAGAAGCCCGCGAGGATGCTAGCACCGTCGCGGAGCTCGTCGGGATGTCGAGGAGGTGTGGAGATGTCCGTGGAAGGCGAATAAAATCGGAGAAGATCGGAAGAAAAGAAGAGGATGATCGGAGAGGGGATGAAGGAGGTTACCTGGGGTTTGGGGCTCGGTTTTGAGCTCCAGGGGTCGTCGCTCCAGAGGTCGGTAAGCCTCGAGCTCGTGCAGCTACGCGGAGGGCGGCTGCGGCACGGCTGTGCACCGTGGATCTCGCCGGAGAAGAAGGTCCTTCGTCGCTCAACAATTCGGCCGCTTGCTGTCACCAAGAGGAAGCTTGGAGCTCGGGGTTCTTTCCTGGAGTGGCGGATGGGCTTGAATGTGGTCGGAGAGGGTGTATTTATAGGTCGAAGGTGGCGGCAGAGCTGGGTGAGTGGCGAGTTTCATGGAGGTGGTGGAGCGAGTGTGGCGGAGATGGTGATGTTCGAGGGTGTTGGCGAGGGAGAGGGAAGAGTGGGGAAGATCGTGGGAGAGTCAGTGGCCGGCGAGGGGGGCTGGAGTGCGGCCGAGAATAGAAAGGGGCGGCCCCTCCCGCAAGGCGGAGATCGTGGGAGAGAGGGGCTGCCCGAGGTAGGGGACGAAGTCCTGGCCGTTGGATCTTGTGATCCAACGACCAGATGGAGGCGCGAAGCGGGCGGGTGAGATTAGATCTGGAGTGCCCAGATGAAGGGCTATGAGGGTGACACGTGGCGTGACGCGGGCGAAGTGCGAGCGGGCGGCTAGGATCGGGTCTAGGTGATTGATCTGAGGGTCACGATCCGCTGGAAGACGAGCGGTTGTGATGAAGGGATCGGGGGCGCGATCGGGCGGCCTAGAGGTCGCCACGTGGCTCGTTGAGGATGCGGCGCTAAGGAACGGTCCAGATGGAATGCGGGGTGGATCTGATGGCTGTAGAAGAGAGCGGACGTGGTCAGGCCTGGGCCGTTGGATCTGAGGTGCGATCCAACGGTGGAGGGCGCGGGCGGAGCAGACAAAGGGCAGCGGGCCGCGTGGCGCAATCAGAGGGCGCCACGTGGCCTGCTGTGAGTGGTCGAAGGGAAAGACACGTGTAGAAAGAGGAGGAGGCCGAATTTGGAAAAACTCAAAACATGAAAGTTGTAGATCTTGATGAGATCTACAAGTTTCATGTTGACCAAAGACGGAGATGAGGTCAAATATGATACATAAATACAAAGTTACATAAATATACATATGTAGTATACAAAATGACCCAAAAACCCAAGTTCCTCATACAAGCTCCAATTTCAATGAAATTAGTCTCATTTTGAAGGTCTTTTGATATGTAGTATTCTAAGAGTGAGTAGACCTAAGTAGGAGTTTGTATGCGGGCTTTATGTGTGTTTTAATGTACAAGGGTGCTCAGGGTATTTAGGCTCTTTTACAAGGGTGATTTGTGGCTTTCTTCCCTATATTCTTAAGGAGTATATACATATATTATAGAGAAGGAGTTATTTGATGAAGAGGTCTTTTACAGGTGATTTTTGGCTTCTTATTTAAATGCAGATGAGCTCCTAAAATGCATGAATTATGGATGCATGCATGAATGCTATTTATGCAAGATAAAGGGAAATATGCCTCTATTTTCTCGGGAACAAGGCTCTATTTTTGACTTTTGATGTGATGAATCACAGATTCATCAACCCCCTATACTTAAACCTTGCTCGTCCCCGAGCAACTAAATGAAATGCGAGAGTGAAATGATTTTGGGTTCCATACCAAGGTCATGAACAAAAGTTAAAAATGGAGCCTGACTCGACCTTTGGATTAATTGTGTGGCGGAACCTTATTTGGACCTGAACTTAAGAGCTAACAGACTTCAAGTTCCACAAGTCTTCTATTCAAGACGCCTCAATAGCCAGGTCAGAACAAATCCTCAAACGCAAATTTCTGATGACTATGATTCTTACTTGTACTGTGTAAGTGAGATATAGCTCTCCACATCAGAAATGACTCGGAACCAGCCTCCTCTAACAAGGTAACTCAATAACCCGGTCCAGTAACTCTTTCCTCGAGGAGCGGGGTATTCCCTTCTAAGTTCAAGTGCGACCAACTCAAGAGGAGGGGGTAGAGAAAAGAATGGACGGTGGCCAGTGTAGCCACCTATCCCGGGATGCCTGACCAGTGTAGCCAAGTCATCCAGCTGCATTTCTTCGTACTCCGACAGGTAAAAATTTTTTTTCTTTGACTTGGACCTGTCTGATTTTTTTGGAGTTTTCTTGCAATTTTTTTTTTTTTTTTTTCACTATATACAATGTGCAGCATGTACATCAGGAGTTTTTCCTCTTGAGCCAGTAGACTATCCCTCTTTTGAAGCATTATTGCAACCCACAGCATCCCGTCCTTAGATGTCAACACCACTAGACTAGGTTGAGATGCACTACCCTCCCTAGAGGAGGACGGATGTTTCCACCCGTGTGCTACTCCAAGCTAAAGGATTCTACCTCCTCACCACCTCATCAATGAAGAGCTACGTGCATTGTGCTTGTCCAAGTTAGGTCATTATCTAAGAGAATCCTGCGTATGCACGAAATATTCTACTTAGACTAATCAAGATGACATGTGAACATAGACTTGCGGACTCAAAGAATTAAGTCACTTGACCTGAAAAATCTTAATTCCAGTTCCTATAAGGTCCCTCTGAAATTAGATGGGTTAAGGTCAAATCAAGTCCATCCTCAATATCTACTCATAACTTGGTTCAGAACCCACTAGCTTTTCACTTTGCATATGCAAGATATGCAGATGATGTGCAGATGACATGCTATGAATGAAATGCAAGACTTTTTTTTTTTTTTTTTTTTTTTTTTTTTTGAAAATGCAAGATAATATGCAAGAGTAAATAAGAAGCCTTTTTGTTTTATTTTTCTGGTATACAACAATCTTTTTTTTTATTATTATTTACAACAATCTTTAGTTGATATAATTTGTACATTAATTTATTATTAATTTTTTTTTAATTTTTACAAAAGGTTTACAAGTAGTATACAAGTGTACAATTTTTTTTTTTCAATTTTTACCCACCCATAATTATTGCAAATATATATATACAAAAATATGCGAAAGTACGAGCTATGGGTAAAGTATATATGTAATATATACACGCCCCCCTATACTTAGCGTGTGCTATGTCCTCAGAGCACAGAGAGCGAGGAAAAAGACATAGCTCGTGCTAAGCATAGGAGAGCCAAAGAGGAATAGAAAGTATAGAAGTCGTCTTGCCCCCCTATACTTAGGCTCTGGCGGCCTAAGTGTAGAAGAAGATCAAAAATGGGGCGGACGAGGAAAGATGGGAATGGATGAATATACAATATGGGCATCGGTCCCCCCTATACTTAGGCTTAGGTCAGCCTAAGTATTGGTAAGAAATGCGTATGAGGACCGATGTGATCTGGAGAATGTACAGTGAAACGACTCGGGTGACCCCTTCCCCCTATACTTAGGATCTGGTCATCCTAAGTATAGTCCGAGATAATGATTCGATGATGTGGGGATGGGTTACTAGAATCGTGGAGGTAGAGGAAAGGATATACAGGAATGATGATATATGTACAAATGAGTCGGTCTGAATCTTCTGAAGATGCTGCTGATGGCTGGAGTTCATTGCTGCAAGGTCTCATGCACGGCTTGAGATGTATCTGCTGTATCTGTCTCGCGCATGAATACAATCTCCTCCACATGGACTAACTGTTCATTAGATTCAACGAAGTGCTTCAACAGCTGCCCATTAACCAGGAATGTCGGTGCGTCATCCGCGAGATCTGAGATCTCGACACATCCACTATCATGCACCGTTCGGACTACAAATGGTCCCGTCCACTTGGATTTCAGCTTGCCTTGGAAGGTCTTCAGCCTGGCATTGAACAACCATACCTTCTGTCCAGGAACAAAGGTCTTTCGTCTGATAAATCTATCGTGCCAACGCTTCACCTTGTCCTTGTACACCACACTGTTGTCGTATGCGCGGTTTCTGACTTCCACAAGCTCATTCAGATCCATGTCTCTCTGTTTTTGGCCCAGGTGTGTGTTCCAGTTGACCTTCTTTATTGCCCATTCTGATTTATGCACTAACTCTGCGGGCAAATGGCACGGCTTTCCGAATACCATTCGGAATGGGGAGGTACCTAACGGTGTCTTGTAAGCCGTCCTATACGCCCAGAGGACCTGATCCAAGATCTGAGACCAGTCCTTCCTGTCTGGGCGGACGAGCTTTTGCAGTATTGTTTTTACCTCCCTATTTGACACCTCAGCCATACCATTGGTTTGTGGGTGGTAAGGACTAGCGACACGGTGTTCGATGCCGTAATCCTTCAGGAGTTTCTTCACCTCCCGATTCACAAAGTGGCTACCCCCATCTGATATCATCATTTTGGGGATCCCGAACCTAGAGATTATGTGCTCTCTGATAAACTTACAGACAGTCCTGCTGTCTGCGGCTCGGGTCGGGATAGCCTCCACCCATCTTGACAGATAATCCACCGCAAGAAGGATGTATTCAAATCCGTGGCTGACAGGGAATGGGCCCATGAAGTCGATGCCCCAGGCGTCAAAGACATCACAAATGATGACCGGCTGCATCGGCATCTCATCCTTGGAACCAACGGTTCCTCCCATTCTCTGGCATACTGGGCACGACTTCGCGAAGGTGGTGGCATCGCGAAACAGAGTCGGCCAGTAAAAGCCACACTGAAGCACCTTCCATGCGGTCCTCTTCCCGGAGTGGTGTCCTCCTGCCTCTAAGCTATGGCATAAAGAAAGGACACTCTGGTATTCCTCCTGAGGAATACAACGTCTCCAGACGCAATCCGGTCCTTCAAAGAAAAGGATCGGATCCTCCCAATGGTAGTGTCTAGCATCCGACTTTAGTCGGTCAATTTGGCTCTTGGGCCAATCCTCGGGAACCTTCTTGGAGACAAGATAGTTCACGATATTGGCATACCATGGGAGTGAGTCGATAACAAAAATCGACTCGTCAGGGAAGGAGTCTCGAATTGGGGAAACCTCGGAAGTATTAATATTTTCGAGACGAGAGAGATGATCAGCTACTACGTTCTTCTTTCCAGGTTTATCACGGATGTCCAAATCAAATTCCTGGATAAGTAGAATCCAACGAAGAAGACGCGCCTTCGCGTCCTTCTTCTCCATCAAATATCGTAGTGCCGTGTGGTCTGTGAACACAGTCACCTTGGATCCGATTAAATGCGATCTGAATTTGTCCAAGGCAAACACTACCGCCAGCATTTCCTTTTCGGTAACTGTATAGTTACGCTGAGCAGAATCAAGCACTTTGCTTGCGTAGTGGATTGCAAACGGGACGCCATCTCTTCTTTGTCCCAATACAGCCCCAACAGCATAATCTGATGCATCCGTCATGATCTCAAAAGGGAGAGACCAATCTGGGGCTTGTAAAATGGGTGCGTCCATAATCATTCCTTGTAATAGCTTAAAGGCCGCAAGACACTTGTGATCGACAATAAACTCCGCGTCTTTGCCTAAAAGCTCAGTTAGCGGTCGGGCAATTTTAGAAAAATCTTTGATGAACCTCCGATAAAATCCGACATGCCCGAGGAACGACCGCAACTGCCGTACGTTGGTTGGTGGCTGGAGTCGTCTGATCACATCCACCTTGGCAGGGTCAACCTCCATTCCTCTCTTGGAGATGACGTGCCCCAACACTATGCCCTCCGTCACCATAAAGTGACTTTTCTCCCAGGAGAGCACCAGATTGACCTCACAACATCTTTTGAGGACTCGGTCCAGATTCCTAAGGCAGGAATCAAAAGAGTCGCCGTGGACCGAAAAGTCATCCATGAAGACTTCCAGGAATTCGCCGACCATTTCGGCGAATACAGCAATCATGCACCTTTGAAAAGTACCTGGAGCATTGCATAACCCAAAAGGCATGCGCCTGAAAGCATAGGTACCAAAGGGGCATGTGAACGTGGTCTTTTCCTGGTCCTCTGGAGCTATGGCTACTTGATTGTAGCCCGAGAACCCATCAAGGAAGCAGAAGAATTCTTTCCCTGCTAGTCTCTCTAAGATCTGATCAATGAACGGTAGGGGGAAATGATCCTTCTTCGTCGCGGCATTCAGGCGTCTGTAATCCACACAGACGCGCCACGACGTGGGTACTCTCGTCACGATCTCCTCTCCGTCCTCGTTGGTGGTCGTCTGAATTCCCGACTTTTTCGGGACAACATGGATTGGGGCCACCCACTTAGAGTCGGAGATTGGGTAGATAAAACCCGCGTCGCACCATTTTTCTATCTCTTTCTTGACAACCTCTCGTAGATTTGGATTCAACCGACGTTGGAATTCACGAGAGGGTTTGGCTTCATTCTCCAAATATATATGGTGCGAACACAGAGCGGGATTTATCCCGTGGAGATCGGAAATGCTCCAGCCTATTGCCTTGCGGTTCTTCTCCAGGATCTCTAGCAAGCGAGATTCCTGCTCCTCGGTCAATTGCGAACTGATAATGACCGGAAATTTCTTGGCTGCGCCCGCAAGGAAGGCATACTTAAGGGTTGTGGGTAAGGGTTTGAGCTCAGGGATGGTATGATCATCTAAGAAGTCTGGCTCAATCCGATCTGGTTCGGTGTTGGAAGTGGCTGGATCTTGATCTGCAGTGGCTGCCACCAAGCTTGGCTCTGGAGTCGGATCGTCAAAGGTCTCCATGCAATCGGCAAACGCCTCGTCCGACTCGTCTTCCTCATCTTCCGATTGTCCTAAGGATGTAAGGACTGACAGGCCCTCTTGGGCCTCTATGTCATCGAAGATGTAGGGTGATGCAGGCTCAGAGCTGTACTCGTTCCTAATGATCTCGCAGACTGACTCATGTACTGGATCATCTTCAAAGGAGATGGACATATCGGTGCTGGCTGGGTTCTGTCTCCATGGCCCAACTAAGTCTACATGTGCACTGTCTGTTTCGATCGAAGAGTACTCGGTGCTGGATTCGGAGTCCGGTCTCTGCCATCTGGTCTGCTTCATCTCTAGTTCCTCATCTCCGCCTGGAGTTTGGAACTGAATCTTCCCATTCTTATAATCGAATAAGGCCCCTGCTGTTCTAAGGAAGGGCCTACCCAAGATAATCTGGGAATCTCTCCAATTACGAGGGGTCTCCATATCAAGGACAGTGAAGTCCACCAGGTATTCCTGACCCTCGACTTTGATCACAATGTTCCTTAATTCTCCTTGGGACCTCTTAGTGGATTTATCTGCAAACTGCAGAATAGCTCTAGATTTCCTAAGAGGTCCGAGATCAAGCCGCTCATAGAGGGCTGTGGGCATCAAATTGATCGAGGAACCATTGTCAAGGAGAGTGCGTGCAAACGCGATGTCATCAACATGACTCACTACATAGTGTGCACCCATGTCTCTTCGTTTCCGAGGAAACGAGTTCTTTATTGCACAAGTCGTGGCTACTGATAGAACGTGTTTCTCAACACGGCTTTTGGTCTTCCTGCTAACCCTAGTAGGTGTGCATCGCACCTTAAGGTATTTCTGGAATGCAGGGGTCATTTCCACGAACTTGTCGAAAGGGATTGTGACCTTGATATGTTTGTTACAAAATTCAGCCATCTCAGGGTCATCTTTTTGGATTTTTGTGTTTTTCTTCTTCCCACCCTTAAGAGCTTGGGGGAAAGGGATTATTAACTCAGGATCTGGAACTGAAATATTTTCATTAGAAACTGAAACTGAGTTCTGGACAGGACTCTGACTCGGACTTTTGTACAGACTCTGATGCTGACTCTGACGAAAGGGAAAATGCTTGGGCGAAACCGGTGATGCGTCTTCCGCTTCTTCTGACTGGTCCTCCTCAGATGGAGGTGCGGGCTCATCGGTGCCGTCGGACTCCAGGTGGATGCGGGGGTGCTGCTTCGAGGACTCAGATGTCCTCTTCTTCTGCTTGCGGTGGTGGTGGTGATGCTCCTCTTCCTCCTCCTCCGAATTCTCCTCAGGTCGAACTTCGGAGGTTCCTTCCTGTTGTGCCCGTGCCCGATCAGGTATGGTCACGGTCCTTCCGCTCCTGAGGGACATATGGTTAACATTATCATACGAAAGGATCTCATGTTCAGATAAATAATTATCTGAATAGTCTACCTGATCTCTAGGTCGGTTCTGGCCTTGGTGTATGCTGTTCGGGTTGGCCTGAACCTGTGCGGGAAGTGGAGTCCTTGGCGCCGTTTGTTGGTCTTGAGCACGAGAGACCCGATTGATGTCGGTTCTCATGTCCAAGTAATCGTTCTGCATCTGCTGGACCCTATCAGACAGGGTCTGGATCGCCAAGGTGAGGGACTCCAACTCGGTGGGCTGGGCTGGCTGCTGCGTGGATGCCGTCCTGAACTGGCCCTGCTGGCCGTGCCGATACTGCTGCTGATGGGGTGGTGCTGGCCCCTGCTGGTAGGTTCGCTGCTGCGGCTGGTACCCCTGGTCTGGCCTGGACTGGTATCGCGGGATTGTGACGGGTCTGGTCTCCTGGTATACTGGGGTTGGGCGGTGTGCCTGATCCTTCCCCATCTCAATTTGCCGGACTAGTGGGTCACGGCTATACCAGAGCCCGTTGATCTCGTAGACGGGCGGAGGCTCCTCGTATGCTGTCTCAACTGGTGGGGGTGCTTGATGGTTCTGCTGGGTGTAAGTCTGATCCCAGCTGCTTTGAGACCCCGGTGCCTGTTCCTGTACAAGATGAACTCGATGTACAGGTACAGGTGGTGCAGAAGGGGTGGGTAGCTTCATCTTGGCTACCTTTTCAGAGAGTTCCTCCACCTTCTTGGGAAGGCTCGAAAGAGACTCCATCTCCGCGACTCGCTTGTGGATCTGTTCGACCATGGTGAGCTTGTCTGCAATCATCCCCATGCTGGGGATGAGGTCCTCTGTCAGATCAGCAACAGTCCTTTTAGTTGTCTCGTTGGATAGAATCGAGGGAGACAACTGATAGGCCCTTGTGGCCTGTGACCTGCCGGTTTCTGCCATCTGCTCCAGGATCTTCCATACGGCGTGTTCGTTCTTGTTCAGATAGCTTCCTCCGCAGGCGGCGCTGACTAACCCCTGCATCTCTGGGGTTAAGCCGCAGAACAAGGTCTGGACTAGGATCGCCTTTGAAATGCCGTGGCATGGGCATTTCTGCACTAAATCATTGAACCTGTCCCACGCCTCGTGGAACGGTTCGCAGGGTCCTTGGGCGAAGCTGGCAATCTTCGTACGCATCTGATTGGTTCTACTGAGTGGGTAGAACTTCTTCAGGAAGAGGTCCTTGAACTGCATCCAGGTAGTACAAACCACCCCTAGGTTCTTCAGCCAATGTGCAGCCTTATCTCCTAAGGCAAAAGGGGTGGCTTTCAGTCTGATATAGTCTTGGCCAACATTGGGATGGCTCAGATTATTACAGACTAGTTCGAAGTCACGGAGGAAGGTGTACGGCTCTTCGCTGAGGTTTCCGTTGAACTTCGGCAGCAGGCTAAGGAAGTGGGGCTTCAGCTCGAATGCCTGGTCGGGAACTGCAGGTGCTAGCCAATTCTGGATCTCGTTCTCCGCCGGGTTATATGTATCGACCATTGGCCGGTCGATTCCTTCTGCTACTATAATCTGCCCCATTCGTGCAGTGAGATCGGCATTCTTCTGTTCAGCTTCTGCCAGACGTCTAAGGATCTGTCTCATCTGGTCCTCGTCGGGCGGCATCCTTGGCGGCATTTCTCCCTCCAGTTCTGGGATATGGAAAATAGGTCCGGTGTTAGAGGGTAAATCAAGGAATGGATTACCGAGGCAATGGTCTTCCTCGGTACTCTCAGAGGAGATAAAAGGGTTGGTTTGAGGGTAACCACCCTGAGCAGGAGGGAACCAGGACTCAAGAGGGTCATGAGTCCTGGGTGGTCCAAAGTGCGTTTGGACCGAAAAAGACGAGTTATCTGGGGGACTCATAGAGGGATCAGTGAATTGTGTGTCGAGATCTCCCCATTGACTCATCTTGATAAGCGAGAAGAAGATAGGATTTTACTCCTACCTGAAGCAAGCAAGAAGAACAATCCAAGACCCTGGTTTTCACACTCAACACAGTGAAGGACTCAAATTGAGTCCAATTTATCTTGTAATTTTTAAGTGTGAATTTCAAGCAAATCTAGCAAGGATTACGCGGCCTAGAGGGAAGTCGGCTCAGAGCCGGATGCGTCTTCCCTGTTTATCCTGTCGTCTAAGATACCGCCGCTCCTTCCTTTCTTCGCTCCTATCCCAAGCCGAGGGATTCAGTGACCACGCCCCTATCTACCTGCAAGCAGGCGGAGGCTGACAAGGCCGGAACTTCACCCCGGGGGGTTACTGGCAGCTTGTCGCGAAGTACCGCAATTTCGCCCCTATCTACCTGAGACAGGCGGAGGCTACTTGGTACTAGTCAAAGAATCTGAAAGTATCCGGCTTGTGATATTTGCTAGGATCAGTCAGAACGATGATATGGAAGACGGGGATTTGGGCTCTACCTTAGGGTGTTCACACACACTCAGGTACCCTCACTCAGCCTGAAAACAAGGTCGGGGTTACTCTCCCGCAAACAATTTTCAGTTTTATTCCCTTTTTATTGTCAATACTGTTAGCAGTCCCAGTTTTAAAGTAGGTTATCACTGAAATTTAATCACCACAAAGCACGCCTATCGGACAGTCCCAATTTCCTTTAATTAAGTGAGAAAATCAGAGGGGGAAATCGAGAAAAGCCGATGCAAGTTAAAATCTATGATGCGTATGCTAAGTAGAGAATACTTACAGTGATCCCTTCGCTTGTCGATGCAGGATGCTATACAGAATTGAAAACTCTATCCTATATGCAAATGCAGGCGATAAAAGCCGCTCCTAGACAGGCAGTTCTATTAGCGTGAAGAACAGATTGATTTGAACTAAGTCCTGCGGTCTAAGTGCGTCTTTTAAATGTGTTGTGTGGTCCTATTGATTACGAGCACAAACAAGTCCTAGATTGGCTCGAGGAGCCGCTAGTGCAAGCTAAGTTACCAATCAACCACACAGCACACGGGACACGGTTTCCACTATTTTTACACGCGCGAGAACCCAAACGGGAACCGCTGGAAACGATGCAAAAGAAATAAAATAAAATGAAAATTACAAGGCCTCTCTTTCTCTCACACAATCTAAGTGCTAAGTCTTCGAAGCGTCGCCGACTCCTCGCGTTCCTCGCACAAAAATTAAGATAAGGTCAGAGAGTGACACAAAAATAAAATAAAGCAAAAATAAATGAGAGAAATAATTACAAGAACAACCGGGGGTCAGACTACCCGGGGGTTAGAAAATCAAACACTCAAAATGTGATGTAAATTAACCTAAGCCGTGCCTCCCCGGCAACGGCGCCATTTTGATAAGCCTCCCGCACCCTTAGTTAATCCGGTCAAATTAATGTCCAAATCAATTAATGATATTCGTTGCAGTCGGATACGAGGGATTAATCAAAAATCACTTAGCTATTAATGTTAAGTGATGTAGTTTTTTTTTACTTGGTGAAGTCCAAGGTCGATCTCAGGGAGGCATCTGTCTCCTTAGGTTGATTACATCAATTCACAAGTGCTCGAGATTCGGGGAACGATTTTTTTTTTTTTTTTGGTCTTTTTAATTACTATGTAGACAATGCAGACAATCCTTAGCCAATTTCAAGTTAGATTTAATTGATATATCAAATTCAGTCCAAAAATTATGAAAATTGGCCAGAAGGTTGCTTATGATGAAAATGACCTACACTAATTTTTTTGGAATTTTTTGACTCAAAATGAATATTCTATGAATTAACTAAACAAACAGTGTGATTTTCAATGTTTAATTTTTAATAAATATCAAAACACAATATTTCTCGGAACTAAAATTATCCTAGGAAGGTCTAATGATCAGGAACCTAGGAAAATTGACAGAACTAAAAAAATGTTGTGAAATGAATTAATTAAAATTAATCAAAGGAAATCACTAAACTATTTATTCAGGCCTCGTTATGCGTGCAAATGATGTGAAATTTTTATGGGATGTTAAAAACAATGTCCTTAAGCTACTGTGATTTTTTTGGTGATTTTTGAAGGCACAGATAATTTACTAAAAATCAAATGGCATCTCTGGGCAAAATATGACTCAAATCAACCAATTAATTCATTAATAAATCAAGAAAACCAACAAAAATACAACACGTGTGCTAACAGGTAGAGGACAAAGTTCTCAACAATATGCAACTTTTAAAATTCAAAAATAATCAAAAATGCATGCTATGGACACGTGCAAACATAGGGGTCTAAATGCAATACTGAAAAATAAATGTTCAAGAAATAAACATGCTGACAGGGACTAAAGTGCAATTACCAAGACTATGCAGGACTTGAATGCAAATTCTCCACGAATCACGTGCGCCTCACGTGATGTCTGCTTCACAGGGACCTTTCTGCAATTTTGGAAACCTCCAGGGGTGTCGGTGCAATTTACCCAGGCCGCACGTGCTCCTCACGTGGGGCGGCCTAGGCTCGGAGGCGTCGGAGGCTCGGATCGAGGGTCGGGGCTTCTGGAGGCTCGGGTTAGCCTCGGATCTGCTTCGGGGGACCCGAGCCTAGGCTTGGGTGCCGAGGCTCGGATCGGGCGACGTGGCGGCCTGAGGGCCCTTGGATCTGGATGGATCCAAGGGTGGTAGGTGAAGACGCGTGGCAGCGGGTGGAGCGTCCGATCCTTGGTGCGATCGACGGTCGAGGACGAAGGCGGTGAAGAGACGCGTGGCGGGACGAGGGCCGTTCGATCAGAAGATCGAACGGTGGCTGCTGTTTCTCCTTCAACGCTCCTCCGCCGCCTGCGGAGGAGGGGCCTGTGCTCCGGTGAAGGGGGCTGACCTCCGCCTGCCTCGCTGAGCTCCGTCAGTGAGCTCTGTCAGCTCCCAGCTAGCTCGGAAGCAGCGGATGAGGACGGCGAAGCCTCCGGTGGTCTCGGATTGGCTGGAGGAGGGCTGGAGCACCTGGTCGATGAAGCTCGAAGAAGGATCCGATGAAGCTCCGGCCAATGATGATCGGGTACCTGCAAGGGTTATGTGGATAGCCGAAGCGTGCTGATACGATCGTGGAGAGGATGGCGTGGTCGGTGAGGCCTGCGGGTGCTTGAGGTGATCGGGCGAGGTGGCTCCGGACAAGCGGCGGAGCTGCTAGTCGACGATGGTCGAAGTGCGGTGAATGGCGAAGTGGAGAAGCCCGCGAGGATGCTAGCACCGTCGCGGAGCTCGTCGGGATGTCGAGGAGGTGTGGAGATGTCCGTGGAAGGCGAATAAAATCGGAGAAGATCGGAAGAAAAGAAGAGGATGATCGGAGAGGGGATGAAGGAGGTTACCTGGGGTTTGGGGCTCGGTTTTGAGCTCCAGGGGTCGTCGCTCCAGAGGTCGGTAAGCCTCGAGCTCGTGCAGCTACGCGGAGGGCGGCTGCGGCACGGCTGTGCACCGTGGATCTCGCCGGAGAAGAAGGTCCTTCGTCGCTCAACAATTCGGCCGCTTGCTGTCACCAAGAGGAAGCTTGGAGCTCGGGGTTCTTTCCTGGAGTGGCGGATGGGCTTGAATGTGGTCGGAGAGGGTGTATTTATAGGTCGAAGGTGGCGGCAGAGCTGGGTGAGTGGCGAGTTTCATGGAGGTGGTGGAGCGAGTGTGGCGGAGATGGTGATGTTCGAGGGTGTTGGCGAGGGAGAGGGAAGAGTGGGGAAGATCGTGGGAGAGTCAGTGGCCGGCGAGGGGGGCTGGAGTGCGGCCGAGAATAGAAAGGGGCGGCCCCTCCCGCAAGGCGGAGATCGTGGGAGAGAGGGGCTGCCCGAGGTAGGGGACGAAGTCCTGGCCGTTGGATCTTGTGATCCAACGGCCAGATGGAGGCGCGAAGCGGGCGGGTGAGATTAGATCTGGAGTGCCCAGATGAAGGGCTATGAGGGTGACACGTGGCGTGACGCGGGCGAAGTGCGAGCGGGCGGCTAGGATCGGGTCTAGGTGATTGATCTGAGGGTCACGATCCGCTGGAAGACGAGCGGTTGTGATGAAGGGATCGGGGGCGCGATCGGGCGGCCTAGAGGTCGCCACGTGGCTCGTTGAGGATGCGGCGCTAAGGAACGGTCCAGATGGAATGCGGGGTGGATCTGATGGCTGTAGAAGAGAGCGGACGTGGTCAGGCCTGGGCCGTTGGATCTGAGGTGCGATCCAACGGTGGAGGGCGCGGGCGGAGCAGACAAAGGGCAGCGGGCCGCGTGGCGCAATCAGAGGGCGCCACGTGGCCTGCTGTGAGTGGTCGAAGGGAAAGACACGTGTAGAAAGAGGAGGAGGCCGAATTTGGAAAAACTCAAAACATGAAAGTTGTAGATCTTGATGAGATCTACAAGTTTCATGTTGACCAAAGACGGAGATGAGGTCAAATATGATACATAAATACAAAGTTACATAAATATACATATGTAGTATACAAAATGACCCAAAAA
The DNA here is from genome assembly GCA_037367405.1 of Ottelia alismoides. NCBI lineage: Eukaryota > Viridiplantae > Streptophyta > Magnoliopsida > Alismatales > Hydrocharitaceae > Ottelia > Ottelia alismoides. The sequence continues at coordinate 280,646 of JAZKJV010006500.1, forward strand.
CCCAAGTTCCTCATACAAGCTCCAATTTCAATGAAATTAGTCTCATTTTGAAGGTCTTTTGATATGTAGTATTCTAAGAGTGAGTAGACCTAAGTAGGAGTTTGTATGCGGGCTTTATGTGTGTTTTAATGTACAAGGGTGCTCAGGGTATTTAGGCTCTTTTACAAGGGTGATTTGTGGCTTTCTTCCCTATATTCTTAAGGAGTATATACATATATTATAGAGAAGGAGTTATTTGATGAAGAGGTCTTTTACAGGTGATTTTTGGCTTCTTATTTAAATGCAGATGAGCTCCTAAAATGCATGAATTATGGATGCATGCATGAATGCTATTTATGCAAGATAAAGGGAAATATGCCTCTATTTTCTCGGGAACAAGGCTCTATTTTTGACTTTTGATGTGATGAATCACAGATTCATCAGTCTCTTCATGATAGTTGTAGATCTCATCGAGAGCACTTTTCAATCCAAGGTCATTTGTTATTTCTTTCTTATTTATCTTTATCTTTTTTTTTTGATTTTTTTGGAGCTTACACGTGGCCGCTATTGGATCCGCCACATGTTACTAAAAAAATCTTTTTTAAATTCATTTTTATTTTAAAAGATTTTAAAAATAAAAAATAGAACGTACTGATCATGTGCCCACCCTTCGTACGTGCCCAACACATCCTAGACTTTCTCCCCATCTTCTCTTTCACACTTTCTTCGCCAACTACCCTCCACAACCACTGTCCATGCCTCGCGCGCCAGCAGCTGTCTACTCAACCGCAACCACCTCCCTCGTCCTCCTTATCTCCTCTCCCTTCTCCCTATTTAAAACTGACAACTCCTCGAGCATTCGACATCCGCCATCGCAGAACTTCAATCTCCATCAGAAAGGAGACACGTTGTGTGTGATGACAGCCCCACACTCGCCATTGACTACATTCTTCATGGTGCGATCATTAAAGCCATGTTGCGTATGCCGCGTGACTCGAGGAGAAGATCAGGAGCGGCTTTTCTGCCCTCTACCTCCAAGCAATCACCATTTCTCCTTCTTCTGCCTTTTCCCTTTCTCCATCCCCTGTACCTGTCCAAACCCCCTGTTTCTACCTTATTCCTCTGCTTCCTCTATCTCCAATACTCAGATCCTCTTCCTCACCATCTGTCGCATCTAGCCACACATGCAAGAACCATCTGCAATCTCGAAGAGAGAAAGAGAGCTTGAGGAGGAGGTGGTGAAAAACCTCCCCTCTATGGCTACAACCCACTGGCGTGATTAAGGAGAGCTTCTCGAGGCTTTCGTTGGCCTTCGATCTAAGAAAAGATCAAGGAGGAGCGACACATCCCCCTCGAACCCAGGTGAACCCATATCTCTTCCTCTTATCTCCAATTTTTATTCCTTTTTTTTTGCCCCATTGCTCCATTTCTGCATCGCGCTTCATCGCGATCAAATCCTCACCACCCTCGTTACTCTACACATAAGCAACATCCACTTCGAGCCCTCCTACGCCGACCATCTCTGCCAACCCACGAGGACCTTTGTTGCTTCAACTATCTCCATCAAAGCTCTTCCGTCTTCACCGCCATCAGCATCTCATGGGCTCCACCGTAGCATACAACGGCAACGAGAACACTCTCCTTCATCAAATACACTCAAAACTTCATAAACTTCTAGGAGTTCTGCAATTCTCAATCTCAGTCGAATGGGCGTGCACCTTCACTGAGCTACAACACGCCTTACCCAGCTCTGTCTAGAGATCGTCGGCTGCCAGTACGCATCTTTCTCCACATCCACCATCTCCAGCCTAGGAGTTATCCCTCTCATCGTCGGGCATGTGTCGCTCCTATAATAATAGCCACCCACCTGCGACACCGCCTTGGGCCAACTTCCCTGCCTGAAGACCTCCGCCTGTGCAAGGAGGCGAGGAGATAAAACCCCCCTCACGTGCTTAGTCCGTGCACGTGGGAGTTATTTGGTCCATAGCCCCCTAAGTTTAGCCTCATCTAAGAATAGCCCCAGTTGCTGAAGAACCACGTACACAACACCCGATATAGGGGGTATATTGCGAATTGCCCCATAGAGATCCCAGAAACTACACAAAGGGCCCCGTCTTCTAAGGTTACGTGCTATGCACATGCCTTCTTTGGGATTTTTGTAGAAACACCCCTTGGGTATCGATATTTACCCTTTAATCCATGCTCTGCATTTTCTGCATTATTTATTTATTATAATTTTGCATTGAGACCCCTACATTTCTCCTTTATTTTGAATAACCATTCATCGTCATTTTAATTATTAAAAAATAACATTTTGTTATGCAACTAATTCACACTATGACATATTCATGATGTTTTTATTCTCTAAAGTTAATTAACTAATATTATTCTTGCGAGAATTTACATATTTTACCCAACTTGTGCTTAGAGATTCATAAGTAATTAACCACATCTCCAAAAATCCATGGATAGTAGAATTAGTTGGCAGTAACATTATGCTAAAAAAAGAATTGCATTTGCATGCATACTTTGCTTTAGAAAAATCATTTTGTGCATTTCATTAGTTGATTTTTAATAGGTATTAAATCCAATATTTCTAGGGTCTAAGATTTTTCTAATATAGATCACCTATTGACATATCTTAGGTAAATTTATTTCCAAAAAATACATAGATATAATATTTATTATAATTAATTATTGAAAATCTCTTTATTTGTATTATTTTATTCATAGAAAGTTCACCTTGCATAAAAAAATCCAAAAAAATTACAGTAGTCTAATTTCGTTATAATTAACATTTTGGATAGGTTTAAGGACTTTGGGAATTCATTTTTTATATTATAGTCCCTGAACTTTGTCAAAATTGCATATTGCACATTTATCACATTTAAAATTACCAAAGAAACCTCTCTGAGAACCTAATTTCTAGATCGACTTAGAAACCAACTTAAGGAGACAATTGCTTCCCTGAATTCGACCTTGGACTGACCCAAGTTAAAATAATTAAATTGACCACTCACTTTTAGTTGACATATTAATTAAAGTTGGAGTTTTTTATTAACCCTTAATTGCCCGCCTACAATGAAATTCGAACATCTTTTCAATCACTAATTCGACACAATTAAAAGTGCATTTTTAGGGTTCATCACCATTGTGTCTGGATCTTAGACACATCCACCTCTTTGTACAGATTTTCCCATTGAATCACCCTGCATCTCCTAACACAATCTGATCACCCTTAGACTCGCCCATCATAGCGAGATTGAGGTTTAGACCTCCCTCCCCCCTTTCATCGGAGATTGAGCACCATCCCTCGTAGCTTCTCTTATCTTATTATGAAATAACTTGGACTGGAGCGCCGTCTTGTGTCCATTTACCCTCTACAGGTGCTATCGCCTGTGAGGAGAACACTTTGGACCCCTATCTGCTTAGGCGGAGTAGCTCCAGGAAGGCCTTAATCGTGACATTCATTTGATTGTCCTATCAACCATCGGAGCTGCCCATTTGACGCAGAGCATCCTCATGACCCTGCTAGACTCATTAGCGGCCTCATCGGAGCGATGGATCTTTTCGTTCGCTCGATTGAAGTTCACTTGGGCCATGTTCTTGCAGACACTCTCTCCACAGTTGGCTGAGCACTCCTCTGCTAGACCAGATCAAAGCCGCTTGACCGTGCACCCTTTGAGCTATTAGATCAGGACCCCTGGTGCATCTGACACACACGTCCATGATAGACTCTGGACCGTCAAATATGTTGCAGAGGATAATAAGAGATGTATGTAAGGGCATACTTCCGCGTGCGACACATGCCCCCATTGGATTTATTTCTCTTTTGTGCTTGCATGTTTCTGTTTTTAGATTTACTCCATTAAATAAAATGTGCAGTAAAAACCATTTACAGTTTAGACCCTATATTTTTGTCTATTGGTATTTTAGTCCCTCTTGGTTATACACATGTATGATTTACTGGTTATTTGTAGAATATTTCATGAACTCTTTGAATGTTATGAAATGCATGTTTATTTTTTATAATTGTATTCATACCATTGTGCATTGAATATTGAGAATGTGCACAAATTGGCTGAGCTTTTTGCACGATTGACCCTATACTTTATTAGTTTGTGATCTATTTGGTCTGTAGAGTTTAAATAATTTCGTTTGGGTCCCTGTGAGCTGTTTTTAATTGCATATCTTTTATTAAACTCAATAAATATTAAATTGACTATAAAAGTTCGTAAAAAGTTACTGATAGCTCCTGTTAAGGTTTTGTTTTGTGGTAATTTTTTTGTGTTAATTTTGTTGCATTTTATGTTTTTAAAAATCGTGAAAACACCTAAAAAAGACCATGTTTGCCTTATAAAAAATATAAAATTCGAAAAATGTCTTAAAAAGTCCACAAAATTTCCTATGTTTGTATTTTATTGTGTTTTATTTCCAGCATCATTTTTGTTTGAAAAATATATGAAAAATCTCTAAAAATCACAAAATAATAAAAAACGTATAAAAAACATATAAAATCAAAGGAAAAAAATAAAAAAATGTGTTTTTAGTTCCTGTTTTTATTTCCATTTTATCAAAAAATTGTCTTGGAGGACCTTAGGACATTTAAGTACTTTTTAATTTGCAATTTGGTCATGGTTGTGCACCGCTGTGTATTTTTAGTATGCCTAATTTTATCAAAATCATAAAAATATCTGCAAATTCTACCAAAATTACAAAAAAATTTGAAAACCCATTAAACACAAAAATATTTTTATTATATTTTTATGAGAATTTTTGATTACTTTGAAAAATCCAAAAATAGTGTTGTGTGTGCTTTATATATTGTGCTTTTTTCCCATTATTAAAAAATTAAAAATGTAAAAATTAAATCCCACTAAAAAATATTTTATTTTTGAAATTTGGCTACTTAGTTTTTAAATCGTGCTCCTTGTTTTGACCCTGGTAGTTATAACAGGTAAATAAAAATAGCATACTGCTTACATTTGATTGCATGATCTATTTAGTGGTTATTTTTCTCAATGAGTAGGCCAATTGATTGGGGTCACAAAGACCTTTGCTTACTTTGATACTTAACCCTTGTTGGTCTGCAGCTCATCGGAATGGTGTTGTTGCCAGGGAGCACTGCTTATTAGTCATTTTTCACTATTGCTCATTTTTATTATCTATATATTGTAATTATTTCTAACATTTCTTTGTTTCACTTTTTGTGCGAGGAACCACCCGAGGATGACCTGCTTCGCTTTTGGAGGACCCGCACTCGAGGACGAGCAGAGGAGTCAAGAATTTAGTTATATTAGATAGATATTTATTTTTATAAAAACTTCTCTTATTGTAATATTTAGACTTTAAGACACTTGGAAAGTTAGACAATTCCGGGTCTATTTCACCGAGTACCGGTGTACTCGGGTGACCTCACCAAAGTTTTTTGTCGTCTTATCGATTTTATTTCTGTTTGATTACCGAGATTTTATCCCTAAGATTTAGGACTTCTACTTTTTTGTGCACGTAATTATCTAAAGTCCCAACAACTTATTGTCTATATGTTCCTATAGATCATAATTGGAGTTAGCTAAAATAAATCTACAAAAGTTAGCTTGATTAGATATGAGACCATGCGCAGTGAGGAGTCACATATAACGTTAGCAAGACCTGTTGTGGTGGGTACCGAGTGACTCACGTGATTGGACTTCAGTCTTACATTTGATTAGCTAGCTACTGTGCTTAACGTAATAGAAGTTGCTCATCTATGGATGATTTCCTCGTGCATCACATAGGCAGTTTATTTTATGTCCCTGCATGTTGAGTGTTGGAGTCAGGTACGTATTTCTATCTATGCATACATCATTGTGTTTGATTGTGTATCAGCTTTTTTGACTTCCTCCCTCATTTTATTGAACTCAAAATAACCAAGAAAATCAGAAAATTCGTTAGGCATTGTATTATTCTAGAAAAATACCTAAAAAGTGATAATAAAATAAGATTGGGATTGCTAATGCAAACTTGACCCTAAAACACATTTCACCTAAAAATCCTTATTTTGGGGAGAGTCACCTCCTCCTTATTTAGTTTATATACAGCGAGAGAGAGTCTCACGCACTAGGATAGAGCCACATCCTATCTCTCTTCAAACTACTAGTCTTGTGATTAGTTGTTCTCCAGTGAGGACTTCACCGGGTAGTCGGTAATCAGTTCAGGACTTCCTTAACAGAGTGGGTAGATTGGGTAGCCGGTAAATAGTCCGCCAACAAATACTGGCTAGGAAAAACTAGTTGTGAGATTGGGACCGTCTCCTGGGAGTATTGGGCTCCTAACAGCTTGCTTACCACTCTGATAGATTGAACTATCACATAAATAAAATTGTACGAGATTAACGATGAACTTTCATGGTCATCATCTCGTGTTAAATAGGTGAAAAGGGGGTTTGATTTCTCATCTTATTTGCATTTTAGATCCAATCTTCATAAATACCTGTATCACGATGACATGAAGGAGGCCCCTTAGTCTACCTCTGCTTGTACCACTTTCGAGCACTCCTCTGCATTCATCTAGGGCGGCTTGAGAGAGCTTAGACCTGCTCTCTGAACCCAAGTTTGATATCACCATGTTCCATTTCAACCACATTCTATCATTTCAGAGGTGCTCGAGAAGAGGCCAACACAACTATATGTTCATTTGACAACGTTTGAGTTGAGGTCTTTTGCCTTTGTAGAGACCACAAACATGGACAGCAACGAGGGACACACCAATGAGTAGCCATAGGGAACAACATTCGTATTGGATCAGGCCGCCATCAACAACATGTTGTTAGCATCCTTGGAGACCATGCAAAGAAAGATCAGGGACCAGGTAGCATTCATGGCAGATGTGAGATGAGATCTCACGCAGATGCGAGCCAAAAGAGATGAGCCACAGAGACCAGCCGGTGAGGAGATACCATGCCAGGAAGGCGAAGACGGATAACCCAAGGAGTTGTGATGAGCGGTCGAGCAACACAGGTTAGGGAATCAAGTAATCAATGGGTCGTAGTTACTTGGATCAAAAGGCCTATGCTCAATCAAATGTATAGAAACCACACAATCAAAAGACAAGTCCCTCAAAACAATGTAATCCATCTTCGTTATTTACTTTAACAATGTATAGAAACCAGAATCAAACTCAAGGAGCACAACGAATCCCTCAAAGTAGTCAAAATTCAGATAATAAAATGCATATTTTTATAGATTTTAGTTTTTGTAAATTTTTATAATTTTTAATTAAGGGAGAAAAACAACCAAATCAGGAATCTATGCATACAAGAAAGCCTTTGCAATTTTTATTTAAGACTAAAATGCACAAAAATCATAAATAAAAATGTTTTTGGGTTTTTTCAAATATAAAGGTATTTTTGGTAATTTTTTGGTTTTTTCTAATGTTTTTATGATTTTATAAAAATCATATAGTAGCTACAAATTCAAACAATGCACAACTAGGACAAAATTGCATGTTAAAAATAACTAAAATGTCTAAATGTCCTGGAATGAAATTTTATGAGAAATTATATCTAAAAAGGTATAAATAGGAACTGAAATGAATTTTTTTGATTTTTCTAGATTTATTATAATTTTTATAATTTTTTATGTCTTTTGTATTTTTTTGGGTTTTATAAAGGATTTTGAAACCAAACTGCTACTGATGGTAAAGCACACCAAAATGCACAACATGAATTTTTATGGAATTTTCAAGTGGTTTTTCATATTTTTATGTACTTGTTAAGCATAAAGTACACTTTGTTGGGGTTTTTTATTTTTATAAAATAAAATAGAAATTACCCATGAATTATAATAAATATTACGTGTTAGCAACAACTAACCGTACTTTTTATAGAATTTTTGGACTTAATTTGATAGTTTGAATTAAGAACAAGGTAGACATTTCATAGGGACCTTGTTGCAATTATAATAAAGTTCACAGGCCAAATAGTAATAGAGATGAGAAATTTAGGGCTAAAGATGCAAAATATCCAGTGAGTAAATGCACATGCTCATTAAACCATGCATATGGGTATAAGTGCAAATATCATAAAGTTGCCATTCAAATCATAACATATATAAAATCCAAGGTAGAATATGCAAATACACCAAATAAGCACGTGGGACAACACATGAGTTCACACAATCAGGACTGAAATAAAAATATATAAAACTACAAGGTCAAAACTACAAAGTATATATATTACAACTTTATTTATAGGACGAAAAGCTAAATACGGTACTAATGGGGGAGAAAGGGAAATATACCCGTATAATGTGCGTATGGAACATGTGAGGACACATGGTGGGCTCTGGAGGCGGTGCGGGAATACGATCCTGATCGTTGACAACCCCAGATCTGATGGCCCAGAAAATGTCAGCTATTGTGATCAAATGTGTCAGTTGGGAGCAGATCTAATGGCTAAAAGGCTGGAAAAGATTATGGCTCAGATCTGGAGTGAAGGGGTGCATCCGACAGCTAGAAGAGGATCTGGATGAATACCACCAGGCCAAGCTTTGTTTGAGTGGAGGAATAGATCCACTGGCCTGATTGAAGATCGAGGAGGTCCACCAGATTCTTGGAGGTACAACGCGTTGGGGTGAAGGGCCCGATGAAGGTGGCGACAGGTGGATGGTCGTGGTGGTGGTCGATCACCTAGAGGTGCTCTGCGAGAAACTAGAAGCTTGAAAGAGGTTCCTGGCATGCGATATAACCTGCAAAAGGTAGAGCGACTCAGGTGCTTTACTCCGGTCAAGTTATTGCTTGATAAGGTTAAGGGAAGCGAAGGGATATCGGGTTTGACTCCCGGCAACTCTGGAGGAAGGGAATCTTGGCCTTAATATCAACATGAGGGTCGAGTCTAAGGATGATCAAGATGTGGGGTGAGATGTGAGGCCTATCTGAATGGATGAGGGCGTGTGGCGAAGCTCCGCCTAGTTAGACAGTGCACAGGAACGACATCGACGACGAAATGGAACGATTGAATGGAACTGGGAAATAGACATTGAGTGATAGGTACCTGAGGTTCAGTGGTGTTCCTCTGCTTCAGGCAAAGAAGATGGTCGGGGTCGTGCCCTCAACCGTGCTACGGTAGGTAGGGAGGCTGAACGCGGTGGAGAGCTCCGGCCACGTAGCTGAACTATGGCTACAAGCCACCAAACTTCAATCCAAAGACACCCAACGACCGTTGTCACTCAGCTGAAGGTTTCTAGGGGTGAAGAAAGGGGCGAGTCATGACCTACAATGCCAGGAGAGTGGAGAAGATAATTTATAGGTCGCTCGAGGGACTAGAAAGATCAGCAAAAAGCATGGAACCCTAGAGCGATCCGGATCGACCAAAAGACCCGCGAGGATGACGGGTGTATGAGGATTATCTAGTCCAAATTTCAAGGTAAAAAGGAGCTCAGAGTCTGGCTGGAGAAATTCGAGAAGGAGCTCCGACAAGCAATATCCGAGTCTTACCCGAGAAGGAGGAGGCGTTGACCTGGGGTCAACGAACGGTCTGGACCAATCAGAAAATTCAGATGTACAAAATATTTATAAATTCAGTAAATTAGAAAATAATTTTAAATTAAAGAGTGTACAAAATAAAAAATGGTTATTATTTTTCAAACTAATTTTCTGTTATTTTAAATTATTTTTATTAAAAAAATTAGTGTATATACAATATAGTATTATATACATGCATAATATACCTATTATTATGTACAAGTATTTTTTTGTTATTTTTACACATATACCCTAATTTTATTTTTATTTATTTATAACCTATTTTAGGAGTACAAAAATATTTGTATTTTATTTTTAGACATTTTTTACATGTATACAACAAATAGTGAATGTGATGTGCATACATGTGCTTTGTACAATTGCAAGGAAGATTTTGTTTTTATTTTTCTGATTTTTATTTTTTTAGATTATTTTTAGAAATATGTATACAAGGAGGTAAAATAATAATAATTTAGTTTTATTTTATCAAAAATAATTATTTACACATATAGGTAATATGTACACTACAAAGTAGACCCTATCTTTCTATACTTCTTTTATTTTGCGATCAGGTCAAGGATTTACCTTCTCTTGTGGTTCGGGTCACTTTGTATTTATTCTAAATACCTCCTTCCTTTTTCTTTTCCTTTATTCTTTAATTTTTGCATGAGAACATTCAAATTATGCGATATTAACAAATGCATGCTGGATGCTAGGTTATTGTATTTATAGGTCTTTACATGCATCTTTGCTAAGATAAATAGCTAAAACAAAAGAATAAAGAGTGAGAGTTAGGGACTCATCACCCTCTTATACTTTACCTTTGCTAGTCCCTTAGCAAAGACTTATTTGAAAAAGAAGTGAAAGAGAAAGAAAATAAAAAGAAGGAGAACTAAGGTTGATTATTAAACTTATCTTCATTAAAATGAAGTATGGAGCTCAGTCAGGCCTTTGGATTATTAGTTTGTCGGAACCTTAATTGGATATAGGTTTAAGCCTCAACAACCTCTAAGTTCCACCATTCTATGGTCAAGACTCCTCAATAATCTAGATCAGAACAAGTCTACATATGCAAACTCTAATGACTATGCATCTTTCCTTGTACTGTGTAAGTGATATGTAGCTCCGCACCTCAGAAATGACAAAGAAACAACCTCCCTTAACAAAGTAACTCTAATTCCTCAGTCTAGAGCTCTTTCCCAGAGGAGCGAGGCATTCCCTTCTATGTTCAAGTGTAATCGGCTCAAGAAGAGTGGTAAAGAAGAGAATGGACCGTGGCCAGTGTAGCCATGTATCCCTGGGAGCCCAACTAATATAGTTGTCTCCCGCTGCAAGCTTCATGAGATGACAAGGTGTAGTACATAGGATTTTCTCTATTTGGCTATATACACTCCGACAGCTATTTTATTTTCAATTAGGCATGTCCACTTTGTTGAAGTTTTTCTTGATTTTGCACTTTTTTTATGTGCATATGTACAACATATCCACATTGTGCAGCAAATACATAAGGACTTTTTCTTCTTGAGCCAGTAGACTATCCCTCTTTCGAAGCATTATTGCAACCTACATCTCCTGTCTTTCGACCTCAACACCGCAAGATCAAGTTGAGGTGCACATCCCTCCCTAGAGGAAGACGAGAGGTTCTGAATAGAAGCATTACCCACGTATGCTACCCCAAGCCAAAGGATTCTGCCTCATCACCATCTCATCCATGTGGAGGTATGTGTAAGGTGCTGGTCCAAGTAAAGTCATTGTCTGTGAGAGTCATGCGTGCGCTGTTAAGTGTTCTACATAGGTTCATGAAGATGACATGTGAACATAGCCTAGTGGACTCAAAGAATTAAGTCCTAATGGACCTGAAAAGTCTTAACCCCAAATTCTATAAGGTTCCTCTGAGAATTAGGTGGATTAAGGTCTTAACCAAGCTCCATTTTCCAATTTAATTTCATACTAGCTTAAATGTCAATTGTGATTCAAAAGAATATGCAAATATGTACAAATCGTTTTATGAAAAGTTTTTAAAAACATGCAAAATTTTTGAAAATGTTTGAATGCATGGATCCATAAGTTTTGCAAACTATTTACACACATTTACACATATTTACAAAAGGATTTTTGCAAACTTTTATTTTTGAAACATTTTTCAAAAATTTTGTACTATATGCATATTTGAATAAAAAATTCAATCATTTCATAGGAAAAACATCTTTACATTCATTTTTACAAATATAGTTTTTATAAATAGCTATTTACATACATGTATATGCAAGAAAGAAGTTTATGCACAAGAAAAATTCTAAAATTTTTGTGATTTTTTAAGTTGTGGTTTTTTGCCATTTTATTTATTAACACACTCATGCAAAGTACGAGTTATGGATAAAGTATATATGCTATATATACGACACCCCCCATACTTAGCTCGAACGATGTCCTCAGAGTGATCAAAGATTGATGAAGAAGACATAGCTCATGCTTAGTATTGGGAAGTGAAAAGAAAGGCTATACTACAACGATGAATAAAAGAATATAATGAATAGAGATCAGTGATCCCCATATACTTAGGATCAAGTAATCCTAACTATAGAAGACTGTACTCAACGGAAAAATCGAGGGTTAAACTGTACAGGGTCTACCTCCCCTGTACTTTGAGTAAAATATCCCAAAGTATAGACAACAAAATAGAGGTAAAAAGAACCAAAAGAATAATAAAAATCTGACACCCTTCTATACTTAGCATAATGTACACCCTAAGTATAACATAATCATAGGATAAAAATGGGGTGTAAGTCTAAAGAATGTGCGATATGGATATCTGGAGCTATCCAAGGGAAAAGGAAGTGATAATAAGGCATGAGACGCAAATAATGTGGGTCAAAGACCACATCTCATGCAAAATGAATAGGGGAAACGTCAACGATCAACAAATCATGATCTAGATATTGCTTCAGGTGCTGACCATTAACTCGAATGGTGGATCATATGACATCTTAGATATATCAATACTACCATTGTCATGCACCTTTCGGACCAAGTATGGTCTCTTTCACTTACTCTACAACTCTCCTAGAAATAATCTCTACCTGGAATCAAATAACCATACTCTCTGGATCGGATCGAACTGCTTATGGCTGATACGAGAATCATGCCATATCTTTACTCGCTCATTATATTGTAGGCTACTCGAAAAGGCTATATCTCTAAGATCCTCCAGGGCTGCCAATTCAACCTTCCTTTGATGTACCACTCTCTGGATTCAATAATATCTCAGTGACGACCCATAGTGACTTATGCTTTATCTCCTAGTTAAATGGCATGGCTTGGCATAAACGAGACAAAAGGAGATGTACCCAAAGGTATCTTGAAGGAAGTCCGATATGCCCACAAGACCGAGTCTAAAGGTTGTGACCAATCCTTTCGATCTGGGAAGACTACCTTCTGTAATATCATCTTGATCTCCCTATTCGATGCTTCATCAAGACCATTGGTCTGAGGGTGATATGGAGTGGCAACGCGATGGTATATGCTGAACTCATTATCACAGGCTTTTACCTTGTCGTTCATGAAATGAGAACCCCATCAGATATCAAAACACTAGGCACCTCAAATCGTGAAATGATATTTTTCCTTAAAAACCAGCAAATAGTTTTAGCATCTGTAGTTCGGACAGGAATTACCTCAACCCAATGACTCACATAATCAACAACCAACAGAATGTACTCATATCCCTTGACTCCTAGGGAATGGACCCATGAAATTAATGCCTCATGCATCAAAAATCAGAAGTGAATGTGCTGCATCGGTGTCTTGTCACGTTGTCCACAAGTGCCTATTCTTTGACAGTCAATACACCTCTTCACGAATTCATCAGAATCCTTGAAGAGGGTAGGCCACCATAGGCCGAATTGGAGCACTTTTGTGTTGTTCTCCTCCTAGAATTATATCCTCCTACCTCAAGCTTGTGGCAGTAAATGAGGACGTTGTGGTGCTCCTCCTGAGGAATGCACCGATGTCAGATGTTATCCCCTCCGTCATGATAAAGGATGGGATCCTCTGAATGGTACGACCTGTCCTTCGTAAGGATGGTCTCAAATCACTATTGGGCTAAACATGTGGAACTTTCTTGGCAACAAGATAGTTCACAATGTCGACGTACCATGGGAGCAAGGCGATAGCAAGGATCACCTCATCTGGTAAGGTCTCTATAATAGGCTCAATCTGCTCAGATTCCTCAAGATGTTCTAATTGAGAGAGATGATCCTCCACCATATTCTTGACTCCAGGCTTATCCTTAATTTCAATATAAATCTCTTGGATTAGAAGGACTCATATGGTTAATATGGATTTAGCATCCTTCTTTGCCATGAGGTACTTGATGGTAGTATGATTAGTGTAAATAGTTACTTTGGATCCAAGAATATACGATCTGAACTTATTAAGGTAAATACTATGGCTTGCATCTCTTTCTCCTTGACTAGGTAATTCCGCTGAGCGGCATCCAATGTATGGCTAGCGTAGTGGATGGCAAATGGCAATCCATCCCTCCTCTGTTCTAGCACAGCTCCTATGATAAAATTAGAGGCATCTGTCATGATCTCGAATGGGAAAGACCAATCAGGCGGCTTAAGGACAGGAGCCTCAACGACTAGATTCTTGAGAGTCTCAAAGGACACAAGACACTTATCATCTATAATGAACTCAGTGTATTTCGTCAGCAGATCAGTAAGCGATCGGGCAATCCTGCTAAAGTCTTAAATAAAAATGTCGGTAGAAACAAACATGTCCCAGAAAAGATCGCAACTGCCATAGGTTGGATAGTGGATTGAGTTTCTTGATGATATCTACCTTGGTCGGATCAACGTCTATGCCCCTGTTGAAGACGGTATGACCAAGAACCGCCCCCTTAGTCACCATGAAGTGACTCTTTTCCCAAGATAGAATAAGATGGACCTCAATGCAATGCTAAAGCATGTGGTTTGGGCAGTCAAGACAAGCATCAAACCTGTCGCCGTAGACCGAGAAGTCATCCATGAAGACCTCCAAGCAATTACCCACCATGTCTGAGAAAATGGACAACATGCACCTTTAGAATGTAGCCGGGACATTACATAGAACAAAGTGCATCCATTTGAAAGCATAAGTCCCAAACGGACAGGAAAATGTCGTTTTATCCTGGTCTTCGGTTGCTATGGCCACCTGATTATATCCAAAGAACCCGTCAAGGAAGCAGTAGTGACTCTTTCCGTCTAGCCTCTCAATAATCTGATCAATAAAAGGCAATAGGAAATGATCCTTCTTGGTGGCCTGATTCAATCATCTGTAGTCCACATAGACCATCTAAGAAGTGGGTACCCGGATAGCGATCTCCTCTCCAGACTCACTCACAACTGTAGTGATACCCATCTTCTTGGGCACTACATGTAATGGACTAACCTACTTGAAGTTGGAGATGGGTTAGATAAAATCGACGCTCCATTATTTTGATATTTCATTCATGACCACTTCTCTAAAATTTGGGTTCAGTCGTTGCTAGAACTCACGCAATGGCATGGCATCCTCTACGAGATAGATATGTTGGGAGCAAAGGACTGGACTTATCCCCTGAAGATCATCTATACTTCATTCTATTTCCTTGCGGTTTCTTTCAAGACCCTCCATCAAAAGTGATTCTTGCTCTCTAGTCAAATCAGATGAGATAATGAATTGATACATATCTGCCTCACCTGCAAGGAATCTATACTTCAGCGATTGTGACAAAGACTTTAATTCTGGGCAACTGCGAGCTGACAAGTATGGCTTCTTATATGTCTGTGTGAAGGAAACCAGATCTGAATGTGAGAACTCTTACTGATCATGAATATCCAGTGAAGGTGGCCCTGCTGGTGTATCTATGCTCGGTGGTGGCTCAATCTCCACCCTAACTGCTAGCTCTATAGGAATCAGACAAGTCAAATAATCATCAAAATCGTCCCAATCTATGTTTGAATCCGAGGGATCAGAATCAGAATCACAAGACACATATTCTGCTTCGCTGTCCTAAACATGGACGTCATCCTCAAATGTGTCCTCGACCAAGAGTGCTTTCCGAACTCTCATATACTGGAAGTTGTGAATCTGTAATATCTGGAGGTGAGAGAAGTGCTCGTGGAACTAAGCAGATTCATCATCAGTGATCACAAAATCTCACTCCTAGTGGATGTCTCGCTCTGCCTTTATCATCTGCTCTGCATCGCA
Organism: Ottelia alismoides; assembly: GCA_037367405.1. Lineage (NCBI taxonomy): Eukaryota > Viridiplantae > Streptophyta > Magnoliopsida > Alismatales > Hydrocharitaceae > Ottelia > Ottelia alismoides. The sequence continues at coordinate 296,357 of JAZKJV010006500.1, forward strand.
AACTGCTTTAAGTAAGCTGAATCTCACGCTCTGGTCTCGCTGATCGTCTCTATTAGTATACTCTCTCCCTTGACGTGAAAGTACATCTTCCCACTATCATGGTTGGACACCGCCTTGGCTGTGGTCAAGAATGGACATCCGAGAATGATGGGAATATCTATCACAGACTCAAGCATCTCCATGTCCAATACAACAAAGTCCATGGGGAACTTCAGGCCCTGAATTGTGACGACCAGGTCCTTTTACAACCCCTTTGGCCTCTTGACAGATCTATCAACAAACTGAAGGACTGTCCTACTCTGTCGAAGAGGGACAAACTCGAATCGGTTGAGTAAGGCTGTCAGAAAGAGGTTGATAGAAGAACCATTATCTAATGGAGTCCAATTGAATCTCTGCTCATGAATGTGGCATCTGACATAGGGAGCTCCTGCATCTGGCCTCTTGGCGGGTAAACGATTCTGGATGGTGAAGCAAGTGGCACGGATGAGCACATGGATCTCTGCATTGTGGTTCCTTCTTTTCCTACAGATGGTATTCTTCTCTCTCAATTTCTTTTAGAAGAGAGGGAGGTGCTCAAGCGCCTCCTATAGAGTCAAATGGATATGGAATCTGTTTATCTTTTGCAGGATAAACTCTATTTGTTGGGTCATTTTAGGATTTTCTTTGTTATTCCCCTTCACCAAGCGTAGTGCCTAAGGGAAAGGGATGGTTGGACACTCTTTAGATAGAGGTCTAGGATTAGGTTCCTGTTGTTGTGAATGAATGGATCCCATCGTACAACACATATAGAATCGAAGTAGATGAAGAAACCTTTCCTTTATTATTTTTTTGGCCTTTTCCATATGGTGTTGAGATATAACATAGGAAAATACTACTGGTATAGAAATGGTGGCATCAGCACCACCCATGGAATCGGTCTTCATGGCATCAGTACCGCACTCTGGCTCAGCATCAAGTTGAATGGTGGCATGAGTACCACCAACTGCATCTAGAGAAGCGATGACCTCAATACTGTCGGCTGGATCAATGTCCTTGGTGGCGTCAACACCACCGTCATCAACATCATCATTAGCGGCATCAACACTGCTATCCTCCTCATCTGGCGCTCGTAGATCATCAAGAGGTCGTAGCTCAGATGAGGCGTAACCGGTTGGCATCCTATCACTCCTAAATGTCACAAAATCATCATCAAATATGTAGGAAGAAATATCACCCAATGAATCACTAGGGGCAGTCTTTGTGAACTATACCTGCTCAGATTTCCTTTTCAAGTTGTTCGGGTTGGGCTTGATATGAGTGGACATGACAGCCTTTCCTTTTACTATGTCCATTATCTCCTTCCTGAACTCATCCATCTTCTACTTGAAGGATGCCTGTTGGTCTGAGACTAGTTGGGCTAGATCATCAAGGGATGGTTTCTCATAGGCTGGTTCATTAGAATCGGAAGAGTTGCCTCGTTGAAAATGAGGTTGCTGTTGGAACTAGTGAGGGGGAGGTTGAGAATACTACTGAGGATGCAGATACTGCCTCCACTTCTATCCATGCTGGTAGGGACGAGGACCCGATTGGTAGTTGTATGATGGCTGGTGGGTGTACTTGGGTTGCTGTTGCTGCTATAACTAGCTTCTCTGTCCACTCGGAGCTGGAGGCTACTGTTGGGATGAGGTGCCTCTGCTAAACCACCTGAATCCAGGATTATCTCGGTGGATCCAAGTTGTTGCTGGTCATATACCAAATCCTGTTGACTTCCATCAATGGCTCCTGCTCGTAAGGGGATGGGGGAAGAACTGCCATGGGCCTGGATGATATACCACTATCAGGGTGTCCTGAGATGGAGGTGGCTGAGAATAGTGCTATTGCAACTGCTGAACCAGCTCCACCTGGATGTGGTGAACCTGGCAGTACTAGGTGGAGTGCTGGGAAGAGATGCTGCTGCTAGGATCATCCCATGACCTAAGATGGTGTTGAGAAGCTATCCGTGCCTCCTGAAGGTACATGATTTAGATCTTCATGTCACTAAGAGTCTGTGCCAACTGTTCGATTTACTTCACACCCTGGCACTGCTTCTTCTCGATACTCTCTGTGCAGTCCAACTTCTTGCTGATGATACCCTTGTCAGCTGCCGACGACTCTTCCTGTGCTGCTGCGGATTACAAAGTGGATGGACCCGTATCAATCCGTGCTATCCTCTGATAAGACGCGACACGTGGAAGGGGCTTCCCCTGAGTGTAGACTCGGGTCTAGGACATCATAGTGTAGTTTTCATCCATATCCTCATAGATGGCCTAGACCTGGTCCTCATCTTTGGCGAAGTAGGACCTACCACAAGAAGCATTGACAATTCATTACAACTTTGTTGTCTGCCCTCAAAAGAAGACCTGGACTAAATTGGGCTTGGATATATCATAGTGTGGAGACTGGTCAATGAGCTCACAGAATTGATCCCATGCCTCATGGAATTGCTCATTGGGGATCATAGTGAAATTGTTGAATAGAGATCTCGTTGCGTTGGTTCGGCTGAGTGGATAGTACTTGTTCAAGAACTCAGTCCGGAGGTGCTCCCAAGTGGTAACTTATATCCCTAAATGCTTCAGCCGGTAGGCTACTCTATTGACCACGGAGAAGGGAAATGGCATCATATTTATGGTATCTTTGTCCACAAGTCTATTGTGGATAATGCTTCAGATTATCTCAAATTCTTGTAAATGTAGATGCAACTCCTCGGTGGCTAGCCCATGGAACTTGGGAAAGAGCAGAATGATCTGGTGGCTGAGATTGAAGTCATCTAGAATCTCCGAAAGTTGGATCTACCGACGGGTGAGGGTTGCACCAGGGTTGTGCAAATGGCTCATTGTCCTGGCAGGTCGGGTATGTTGGACATGTGATCCTACAACGATCCATTATGCAATAAATGTTATTGCAAATATCATTTCCTAATCTGAAATGAAGAATATATAATTTGCATAATAGGTCCTGTAGTATAATAAGGGTTATGTACAATGTCCATCTTAATAATCATACAACTGTTGATTCAACTATTGAATCATAGAGGCTGGTGCTTGGATGAATATCTAAAGGGTTAGATTGAGGACTCATCAAGCACCATCAAATGATTATTAAGAGTTGATCTCCAGCCTGAGTAGGATATGGCAATCCTTTCTCAGTTAGGCTGATATCTGACCGACCACTTGATGCAGGTCCTCTGCATAGGAATAGAGATTCGGAGGTGTTAGATAAGTTAGGTCAAAGAGTTGACTTAATGAGATCAAGATAACCAAAGTCCTATGTTGTATGCTATCACGATATAGGCACACATCCTCTGACCGGAGACAGATGTGTTACTATATGTCTAACTTTGTACATTCGGCAGACCAATAAATTGATGACCTAATCAAGGTCTATACACCGATGCACTAGTGTGCATGTAAGGGCATTTGAGTAATACGATCTCTCAAAGGTATCATACAGGTTCATTACTGAACCGGAAGATATGAGCTCACTCATGAGATATTGGGAAGAATCAAATTTCGTGCACGGTCGTCTCGCTTGGGAAGCTTGACTGAATTTGTAGGTTTGATATATACTTTTGGAAAGTATATGATCAAGACCTAGGTATGATATAAGCTTTTGGAAAGTATATGATCGATACCGACTCCCCATGATCGAATGCGAAACTTACTGATAAAACGCTAAAGTAGACAGTGTAAATTTGATCTAATACTTCAGGTTTATTCTGAGTCTTCCAGTATGCAGGATGTATATGTATTGGGAATACCCGAGGGTGATGTGATCATAAACGATTGTATAACCATGACGCTTCAATTCCTAGGGAGTGATGAAACAGGTCTGGATTTTAGTGACTCCTCTCAGTGATGCAATGAGAAGATTAGATTTGCGGTCTTGATTTAATCAAGCATTTATGGGAGGCCCCAGATCTGGATTTGAGATATGATCTCAATATCCAAGTCACTATATGTGGAACAATACAATCGCCATGTCCTTATCTCCAGGTATCTACGGAGAAAGCGTATTATCCTTGAATGGGTTTAGGATAATTTCGTTGTTGATATTATATATCCGAGCATTGAGAAAAACTATAATTAAATGTGATTTAATTATCAGGAGTAATATAAATTTGATTCATATTATAAAGAGAGTTATCTAAGATAATAAAATGTGATTTAATTATCAAAGATGTGAATAATGTGAATGCGATTCATATTATTTGGGCACATGAGATTAGAGATCCAAGATGATTAAATGTGATTTAATTATCATGGATATGAATAATGTGGATAGCACTATCCATATTAATTATATATATTATAAATATGATTTATAATATATAAGAGAGAGCTATTTGTAATTTACATTTATTAAATTAAATGTTGTTGTGAATTGGATTCACATTGGACATTAAATTGAAAATGCAATTTACATTTTATTTTGGGTTGTGAATGTGATTCACAATTTTCCAATGACAAGACTGCAATATTCACAAAATAATTATGAATTATTTTTGTAGACAAATTTACAACAAGTGTTGTTGTAAATCTTGGAGATTTCCATGGAATAATGTAATCTCATGAGATCTCATGAGATGACATGAGTTTGCCACCAAACATATTACGTAAGGAGGCAATCTTCATTCCATAAATCTCCATGTTTGATTGATTTAATTTGAGAATAAATCATATTGATTTATCTATATATTTAATATAAATTAAATTAACTTTTGTTGGTTTTTTACCAACAAAATCTTGGCCATTAAAAGAAACACAAATCAATGTAAGCCATTGGATTTGTGTTGTCCCATGGATTGAGATCCATGGATTCCAAAATATTATAAAAGGAGAGTTACCACTTGCTCTTCTTGGTTACAACAACACAATGAGAACATAAGGCTGTCTCTCTCTCTCTCATTCTCGACATGCCCTTTCTCTCTCATATGGTCGTCCACCATGGATGCCCTAGAAAGATTCTCCATTACCGCCGCGTCATCGTTATGCTGCCCGATCGTTTGCTCATGGATCTCCATCTCCTTCGGTGCGCCTCTCTCGTGAAGAATACGACAGATATTGTGTGTCGAGACCAGGAGATCCGCCGCTTGGAACATCAACTTGGATTCCGAGGAGCACATGTTTCATCAACACACTCGCAAGCATCTCCTACGTCGAATCAGACTTGAGACAGGAGGTCTCTTCGTTTAGAGACTCGATCGCAACCACACTTCAAGAGGTAATCCTATTACTTGTTTGTGGTTTAGATGAAACGATATGAGAAGTGTTCTTGGATCAAGTGGTTTTGTCACATGAAAAAAAAATTAATTTCTGCTGCATCGAGCAACTAATGCGACTAGTCACTCCCTATCTCATATTATGCGATCCTTACGCATCCATGATGCGCTTAAGGATCTCGCCATATACTTCAGGGTAGGCTCCTGTGGTTCTTCTGGTTGTCCTTCTGCTCCTCCTCTAGCTACAGGAATATCACCACCAGCTGGTCGTTGCGGCTTTCCAGTGTCAGCTCGCATCTGCGTGAACTCGCGACGCACCTCTACCATAAGAATAGATCTACCATAAATGCTCCCTAATCTCGGACTTGTATTTGCATCGTATCTATGAAGGATAGAAGTGTGTTGTTGATGGCACCCAGATCAAGAACATATGTTAAACCTTGGGGCTGCTCATCGGTGCGTCCATCACTGTTGGCCATCTCGCAGGTCTCTGCAAAGTCAAAAGACACCAACTTAGGTGCCGTCAAATGAACAAATAGCTATGTTGGTCTATGCTCGGGCACCTCAAGATTGGAAGAAGGGTGGTCGGGAACATTGCAGAATCGAACTCAGGTTCGGAGAGCAAGTCTAGTCTCCCCGAAACATCCCTAGATGAAGGAGGAGGAGCGCTTGAGAGAGGGTCTACCGAAGGTAGTCTAAGTATCTCCAGCCCATCATCGTGATATGGGGTTCCGGATGAGATCTGGATGCCAACAAGATGAGAAATCAAACAACCAGTTCACCTACCCAAGACGAGAGCTGTTGGTCGTAAAGGTTCGGTCGCTAATCTTATCAATTTTATTTTAGGTGATAAATCAGTCTATCAAAGCTATTAAGAGAGATGTTAGAAACCCAATACTCCCAGGAGACTGTCGCAATCCCAAAGTTAGATCTTTCCCAACCAGTATGAATTGTGGATCGTTTACTAGCTACCTGATCAATTCAATCTGCTAAGGGCGCCACAGACCGTTTACTAGCTACCCGGAGAGATCCTCACTGGAGAACGACTAACCCCAAGAATAGTAGTATAATGGAAGTCTAGATATGGCTCTATCCTAGTATGAGGGTCACTCACTCACTTAAGAAAACCAACCAATGAGGGGGTGACTCTCCCCAAAACAAATATTTTTAAGTGAGGTGGGTTTTAGAGTCAAGTTTGCATTAGCAGTCCTAAAGTTTATTACTTTCACTTTTTTAGGTATTTTTCAAAGACAAACAATCACTAACAATTTTTTTGATTTGATGCGGTTATTTTAAGTCCAAAAACTAGAGGAGGAAGTCGAAAAAGACGATGCACGATCAAACACAATGATGCATGCAAAGATATAGATGCGTATCTATCGCCAATACTATACATGCAGGGTGATCCCTGCATAAATTTAAAGATGGAATTAAAACTAACTATATGATGCTCGAAGAAATCAGCCTTAGACGAGCAATTTCTAATGATCTGAAGCACAAGAGTTAGTCAATCAAATCGAGTCTGGAGTCCAATCTTGAGATCACCTGGTGCTTGCCACAACGGATCCTACTTGCATTGTATGTTGTTCCTCTTGGGACGTGGTTTCTAATCTAGTTAAACTATCTTTTTGTTATGAATTATTAATAAGGTCCAATTATGCTTGATAGGAATTGGCAATCTATTCGGGATTGGGCCTTAATTTATTTACATCACAATTAACAAAAATCCTAAGTCTAGGGGCCAAATTATGCAGAAATCAAATATAAAAAAGGCAAATAAAAACAAACCCTGAAAAACTCAGTGAGGTCCCATGAGCACACCGGTGCTCTGCGAAACATACCCCGATATAAGGTCAAGTGTCCAGAGAGAGTGTCCATAGTTAAGAATTATTACAACAACAATAATAATAAGTCTGCTGAAATATAAAACTAATCTAATTCTACTTTATCTAATATAACTACTTTCTTCTACTCCTCCTCGTGTACGGGTCTCCTACACAGTGTCCTCGGGCGGTCTCTCGCATGAAAATCAAAGCAAGAAAAATGTCAGAAAACAATTATAACATATAGAGATAAACATAGGTAAAAAATCTGAAAAAGACTATTAAACCGTGCTCCCCTACAACGGTGCCATTCTGATGAGCGGTCGAGCGACACAGGTTAGGGAATCAAGTAATGAAAGGGTCGTTGCGACCGAGATCACAAGGCCTATGCTCAACCAAGAAAAGATAGAAACCACACAATCAAAAGATAAGTCACTCAAAGCAATGTAAGCGGTCTCCATCATTTATTTTAACCTATTATAGCAACCACGGTCGAACTCAAGCAGCACGAGAAATCCTTCGAAGTAGTCAAAATTCAGACAATAAAATGCATATTTTTATTGATTTTAGTTTTGCAAATTTTTATAACTTTTAATTAAGGGAGAAAAACAAACAAATAAGGAATCTATGCACACAAGCAAGCCTTTACCATTTTTATTTAAGATTAAAATGCTCAAAAATCAAGAAAAAATGTTTTTGCAGTTTTCAAATATTAAGATATTTTTGGAATTTTTAGGGTTTTTCTGATGTTTTTATGATTTTATAAAAATCAAATAAGATCTACAAATTCAAACAGTGCACAACCAGGACAAAATTGCAAAATAAAAATAGCTAAAATGCCATAGTGTCCTCGAAAGCAATTTTATGAGAAATTATATCTAAAAAGCTATAAACATGAACAAAAATGGCTAATTTTTTTCTATTTTTTATAATTTTTATAAGTGTTTATGTCTTTTGTAAGGGTTTTTATAAGGGATTTTGAAACCAAACTACTACAGAAGGTAATGCACACTAACATGCACAACATGAATTTTTATGGATTTTTTCAAGTGGCTTTTTCAATTTTTATGTATTTTTTAAAGCATAAAGTACACTTTTTTTACTTAATTTTGGGAAAAGGCCTTGTTGTAGATGTTGTTGTTGTTTAAAGTGCACTTTTTTAGGGTTTTTGATTTTGAGTAAATAAGATAGAAATTAATCCCAAAAATTAAAATAAATATTACGAGTTAACAAGAGCTAACAATACTTTTTATATAATTTTTTGACATAATTTGATAATTATTTAATTTAAAACATGTTTATATAATTAAAAACAATGCAGATGGTTCACATGGATCTTATTGCAATTATAATAAAGTTACAGGCCAAATAATAACATAGATGAGAAACTTAGGGCCAAAGATGAAAAATATCCAGTGAATAAATGCACATGCTCATTAAACCACTCACATGGGTATAAGTGCAAATATCAGAAAGTTGCCATTCAAATCATAACATATATAAAATCTAGGGCATAACATGCAAATACAACTGACAAGCACACGGAAGAACGTGAGTTCACATAATTAGGACTGATATGCAAATATATAAAACTACGAGGTCCAAACTGCAAAATATATGTATTACAACTTTATTTTACTGGGTGAGAACCTAAATGCAAAACTAATGGGGGAGAAAGGGAAATATACCCTTACAGTGCACGCATGAAATACGTGGGGACACGTGGCGAGTTCTAGAGGCGGTGCGGGCATACGTTTCTGATTGTTGATGGCTCCAGATCTGACAACCCAGAGAATGTCCTCTACGTGATGTCAGATGTGTTAGATGTGAGCAGATCCAAGGGCAAAAAGGCTGCAAAAACTAATGGCTCGGATGGTGTCTGGAGCGAAGGGGTGCATCCGACAGCTAGAAGAGGGTCTTGAAGAACACCTCCAGGCCGAACTTCGTTTGAGCGGAGGAAGAGATCCACCCGCCCTATTGAAGATTGAGGAGGTCCACCAGTTTCGTGGAGGCACAACATGTCGGGGTGAACGGTCCGATGAAGGTGGCGACGAGTGGATGGTCGTGGCAGTGGTCGACCACCTGGAGATTTGCCACCGGAGCCACTGAAAGCTCGAAAAGGGTTCCTAGCACGCGATATAACCTGCAAAAGGTAGAGCAACTTGGGGACTTTGCTCCGATCAGGTTATTGCTTGATAAGGATAAGGGGAGCGAAGGGATATGGAGTTCGACTCTCGGTGGCAGTGGAGGAAGGGAATCTTGGCCTTAATATCGACATGAGGGTTGAGTCTAAGGATAATCAAGATGCAATGCAAGATGTTGGGTGAGATGTGAGGTCAATATGAATGGATGAGGGGGTGTGGTGGAGCTCAACCCAGCTGGACAAAGCACGGGGATGGTGACGATGACAAAATGGAAAGATTGAATGGAACTAGGAATGGATGCAGAGTGATAGGTACCTGAAGGTTGAGTTCCTCTGCTTCAGGCGAAGAATATGGTTAGGGTCGTGGCCTCAATCGTGCTATGGCAGGAAGGGAGGCTGAACACGACGGAGAGCTCCAGCCATGTAACTGAGCTGCGGCTACAAGCCACCAAACTTCGATTCAAAGACACCTAGTGGTTGTTGTCACTTAGCTGAAAATTTCTAGGGGTGAAGGAAGGGGTGAGGCACAAGCTGCGATGCTAGGAGGGGGGAAGATAATTATAGGTTGCTCGAGGGTCGAAAAAGATCAGAAAAAAGCATGGAACCCTAGAGCGATCCTGATTAGCCAAAAGACCGGCGAGGATGTCAGGTTTACGAGAATTATCGGGTCCAAATTTTGAGGCAAAATGATCTCGAAATCGTGCTATAGAAAATCGAGAAGGAGCTTCGACTAGCGATATCCGGGTCTCACCCGGGAAGGAGGAGGAGGCCTTTACCAGGGGTCAACGAATAGTTTGGACCAATCAGAAAATTCGGATGTACAAAATATTTATAAATTCAATAAAATTGTAAATTATTTTAAATTAAAAAGCATACAAAATAAAAAAAATGTTTATTTTTTCAAACTATTTTCCATGGTTTTTAATTCTTTTTATGAAAAAAATAAATCACTGTATATACAATAAAGTATTATATACAGGTATAATATACCTATGTATTATGTATAAGTATTTTTATTATATTATTTTTACACATATACCCCAGTTTTATATTCTATTTATTTATAACATAACCTTAGGAAAACAAACTAATGTTTATTTTATTTTTACACATTATTTACATGTATACAACAAATAGTGAACGTGATGTACATACATGTGTTTTGTACAATTGCAAGGAAGATTTTGTTTTTATTTTTATTTTATTTTATTTTTCTTATTTGTATTTTCTTTTTAGATTTTTTTTAGAAATATATATATATACATGGAGGTAAAAAAATAATAATTTAGTTTTATTTTGTTAAAAATTATTTATACATATAGGTAATATGTACACTACAAAGTAGACCCTATATCTCTCTACTTCTTTTATTTTGCGATCAGGTCAAGGCTTGACCTTCTCTTAGGGTTTGGGTGACTCTGTATTTATTCTAAATACCTCCTTCCTTTTTATTTTCATTTATTATTTTATTTTTGCACAAAAACATGCTAATAATGCAATTTTAACAAATGCAAGCTAGATGCTAACTTATTGTATTTCAAGGTATTTACATGCTTCTTTGCTAAGATAAATAGCTAAAATAAAAGAATAAAGAGTGAGAATCATGGATTCATCAAGCTGCAGGAGCCAACGAGAGGGCCACGGACGATGAGGCAATCACACAACCCTAGTGCAACCCCCAGTCATAGATGGATCCGATTTCAATAGATCCTTGGAGACTTCGAGCTTCGCCCCCAAACTATCCAAATGTTGCCCAAGTTCCATGGTATAGCAACTGAGGAGTCACACCTCCATTTGCAGGAATTTGAGATGGTTTATAACATTATCCATGACAGATTTGTGGACGAGGAGGACATGATCAAGTTGATTTCCTTCCCAGTCTCTTTGGTTGGCTAAGCAGCTTATTGGCTGAAGCACTTGGGGAGGGTAGTCACTACATGAGAGTTGCTCCAAAATGAGTACTTGAACAAGTACTATCCACTCGATCAGACCAATGCAGCGTGAGCAATGATCAACAATTTCACGATGATCCCAAATGAGCAAGTTCACGAGGCTTGGGTTCGATTCAGAGAGCTCATTGACCATTGTCCACATCATGAGATATCCAATACCAACCTTGTTCAGAGTTTCTTTTGTGGGATGATACCGGAGCTACATAGGCTAGTTAGCGCCTCGTGTGGAGGGTCCTATTTTACGAAGGACAAAGATCAAGTCTGTGCCATCTATGAGGAGTTGGCAGAGATCTAAACTATGATGTCTCAAACTCGAGTCTACACTCAGGGGAAGACTCTACCACAACCTGTCTCATATCATAGGATTGCAAGTGTCGATGCTGGTCCTTCCACTTCTTCGTTGGCATCCACACTTGTCGAGTCTTCATCTGCAAACATGGGCATCATAAGTCAGAAGTTGGACTGCATCGAGAATATTTAGAAGAAGTAAAGCCGAGGAATGGACGAACTTAATAAGCTTGATGAGCTCACCCATACCTTGAGTGACTTAAAGACATATTTCTTGTGTTTCCACGAGGCACATGTTGCCTCTTAACCCCGTCTTAGGTCACGGGCTGATCCAGGGAGCAGCTCCACCCAGCCATCTGCCTCATACCACCAGGTCCACCATATCCAAGCAGAGTCGGGTCAGCAACTCCAGCAATACCAGCAGCCACCACCATCTCCAGACACTTAGATGGTGGTATACCAGTCGGATTAGGCCCTAGCAACCCTTCCCTCACCACACTTTGAATAGAAGGATCCGTTGACGAAAGTCAATGGGATCTGCTACTTCCAGTACCAACCTCAGCTTGAGATTCATTGTGACCATCCCAAATTTCATCGGTCCACTGGAGGCACATCTTCCCAACAACAGCCTCCAGCTCAGGCAGAGTAAAGCAGCCAACAACAGTAGTAGCCCCATTACTTCGAACAGTAGCAGTAGTAGGGTCCTTGCCCCCACTATCTAGGACAACAGTGGAGGCAGCCACAACAACCTTAACATTACTTCCAGTCTCCTCCTTACAGCTAGTAGCAGCATCAGACTCAGTCTAATTTCTAATAAGGTAGCCCGTCTGATTCTCATGAACGTATTTATGAGAACCCAACCCCTAATAACCTCGCCCACCTACTATTTGACTAGCACGCATCCTTCCCGTGAAAGATGGACGAGTTCTGGTAGGAAATGAGGGAGATTATCAAGGGCAAGGCCGCCATACCAGCTGAGATTGAACCAATCCTGAACAATCTAAAGAGAAAATCTGAGCAAGTACAGTTTACAAAGACCACCACTCCTAGTAATGTTTTGGATGATAATTCTTCCTATGTATTTGATGTTGATTTTGCGACACTTATAAGTAGTAGGAAACCAGTCGGCGGTGACTCATCTGAGCGACGTCCAGATGCAGGAACCAGGGCGTCAAACTAGGATGGAAGTGGTTCTAATGTCTCTCATGATGATGATGATGATGATGATGATGGTGGTGGTGGTCGTGTTGAAGCCATCAAGGAAGTTGATCCAGCTAATGGCATTGTGGTCGTCGTGATTCCAACTGCAAACGGTGGTGCTGATGCCACCATTGTTCCAGATGCTTCGCCATAGTGCGGTGCTGATGCCATAAGTTCAACTGTAGTTGGTAGTATTCATGCCACCAATTTACCTTCTTTTGTGTTTCCTCATCCTATAACTCAGGACAATTCTAGAAAAATACAAAAATGGAAACATAAAAATAAAAAATATGAATAAAGGAAAGATTTCTGTATCTTCCGTGAGTTCATCTACTTTGCATGATGATCAGTGTATGGATTCTATCCCATTGCATGGATAGGAGCTTACTCGTGACCCTCATCTGTTTGGAGAGGGTCCCTCCATCCATTCTCTCAAGCACTCCACTTAGTAAAGGGGACCAAAAAAGAAAATAACAAAAAAAGACACGATCTAGATTTCAATGAGCAAATGATAGATCGATTCCAGATGCAACTGACTCTAGAGGAGGCACTAGAGCACATCCTTCTTTCTAGAAGAATTTGAGAGAGAAGACCACCATTCACAGGAAGAAAAGAAACCACAATGTAGAGATCCATGTTCTTACTCGTGCCACTTGCTAGCCAAGAGACCTGATGCATGAGCTGCATATGTCAAATGCCACATACTTAAGCATCGGTTCGGTCGTACTCTATTAGACAAAAGCTCTTCAATTAACCTTCTTCCGATTGTTGTACTAAACCGATTCGAGTTTGGCCCTCTTAGATAACAATCCTTCAGTTTGCCGATAGATCTGTCAAGAGGACGAAGGGGTTATTAAAGGATGTTGTTATTACAATTCAGGGCATAAAATTCCCCATGAATTTTGTTGTACTGGACATGGAGATCCATGAATCTGTGATTGATACCCCCATCATCCTAGGATGCCATTTTTTGCCACAGCCAAGGCAGTATCCGATCATGATCGTGGGAAGGCAAAAGTGTACAAATAGAGATGATGGAGGAGACCAGAGCCAGAGATTCAACTTGCTCAGAGAAGACGAGTGACTAAGAGTAGATGCTAGATGCAGAGCTAAATGTCCACTATGAGTGTGACTTTGAAATTATAAATGATGAAGCAATTTGGACAGACCCAACATCATGAGCTCTTGTCACACCTTCAGACACTGCATATCCACAGATGTTTACTGATGAGAGTTTGGAGAGCACACTCATGGCACATAACACATTTGAGGATGATGATCATGATCAGGATAACAAGGTGGATTTCATCTTCTGTGCTTCTTATTCATATTCATTGAATTCAGACACTGATTGGGAGGACTTTGATGACTATTTACCTTGTCTGATTCCTTCATACCTGACAACTACGATGGAAAGCGAGCATGGTCAGACGATAGACACATCATTAGGGCCATCTTTGTATATTTACCACTGCAGTGAGTGTTCTCTTGTGCAGATCTAGTAGCCTTCACTCAAACATTTCAGAAGCCAGATTTGCCATGTACCACTTGTCCAGAACTGAAGACCTTGCCACAGATAATGAAGTATAGATTCCTTGCGGGTGAGCCAGATATGTTCCAAGACATTATCTCAACAGATTTGACTAAAGACCAAGAATCTCATTTAATGGAGGTTCTTGAAAGAAACCGCAAGGCAATTGGATGGAGTGTAGCTGATCTCTAGGGGATAAGTCCAGCCTTATGCTCCCAGTACATCTATATCGAAGAGGATGCCAAGTCATCGTGTGAGTTCCAATGATGGCTGAACCTGAATCTTCGAGATGTGGTCATGAAGGAAATATCAAAGTGGTGGAGGGTTGATTTTATCTATCCCATCTCCGACTCCATGTGGGTTAGTCTATTGCATATGGTATCATAGAAAGATGGCTACGACCATAGTTGTGCACGAGTCTGGAGAGGAGATAGCTACTTGGGTACCCACTTCTTGCAGGGTCTATGTGGACTACAAACAATTGAATGAGGCCACCAAGAAGGATCATTTTTCACTGCCATTTATTGATCAGATTATCAAGAGGCTAGCTGGGAAGAGTCATTACTATTTCCTTTACGGGAATCAAGGTACGATCAAGTGGCCATAGTGCCCAAAGACTAGGAGAAAATGGCATTCACCTGTCCATTTGGGACGTATGCTTTTAGACGAATGCCTTTTGGTTTATGTAATGCCCAGCTACATTCCTAAGGTGCATTCTTTCTATATTCTTGAACTTGGTGGGTGACTTCTTAGAGGTCTTCATGGATGACTTTTCTATCTACGACGATGGGTTTGATGCTTGTCTTGACTGCCTAGACTATATACTTTTGCGCTGCATAGAGGTCAACCTTATATTATCTTGGGAGTAGAGTCATTTCATGATGACTCAGGGGACGGTTCTTGGCCACATGAACTCCAACAGGGGCATGGAGGTTGATCCAGACAATGTGGATATCATCAAGAAACTCAATCCACCATCCAATTCATGACAGTTGCGGTCTTTTCTAGCGTATCTCAATTTCTACTGATGATTCATTCAGGACTTGAGTTGTATTGACTGATCACTCACTGATTTGCTGACTAAAAACACCGAGTTCATTACAGATGATAAGTGTATGGCATCATTTGAGACCTTTAAGGTTTTAGTTGTTGAGGCTGATGTCCTTCAACCACCTGATTGGTCTCTCCAATTCGAGATCATGATGGATGCTTCTTATTTTTCCATAGGGGCTATGCTAGGATAGAGGGATGGATTGCCTTTTACCATTCACTATGCTGGCCAGACTTTGGATGCCGCTTAGCAGAATTATACTATGATTGAGAAAGAGATGCTTGTCGTAGTATTTGCTTTGAATAAGTTCAGATCGTACATTCTGGGATCTAGAGTGACCATATTACAAATCACATAGCCATCCGATACGTCACGAGAAAGAAGGATGTTAAATCTAGATTGACCAGATGGATCCTTCTACTCTAGGAGTTGATACAGAGATTAAAGATAAGCCTGGAGTCAAGAATGTGGTGGCGGATCACCTCTCCCATTGAGCGAACCTTGAGGATTCTGATCATATCACACCTATCACATAGACATTCCCAGAGGACGCGATTCTTGCTATCACCTCACTTCCATAGTACGCTGACATTGTGAACTATCTTGTCACCAATAAATTTCCACAAGGTTGGACCGGATAAAAAGTTGAGACTTTTCATTGTGAAGGCCAAGTCGTACCATTGGGAGGATCCCACCCTTTACCATGAAGGGGGTGATAGTGTTTGACGTCGATGTATTCCTCTGGGGGAGCACCACAACATTCTCGCATACTACCACTAGCTTGAGTTTGGAGTACGTCATTATGTGAGACGGACAACACAGAAAGTTATCCAATCTATTCAAGGACTCTAATGAATTTGTGAAGAGGTGCACTAACTGTCAGAGGATGGGCACTTGTGGCTAGAGTGATATGATGCTGCTGCAACCCATTCACTTCTGTGAAGTTTCTGACGCATGGGGCATAAATGTCATGAGTCCATTCCCTAAGAGTCAGGGATTTGAGTACATTCTTTTTGATGTAGATTATGTGAATCATTGGGTTGAGGCCATCCCCACCCAAGCTGTAGATGCTAAGACTGTATGCAATTTTTTAAGGAAAAATATCATTTCACAGTTTGGGATACCTAGAGTTTTTATATCAGTCGGGGGACTCACATTATCAACGATAAGGTAAGGGCCCTTGCTAACAAGTTCAGTATTGACCATCGCGTTGGTACTCCACATCACTCTCATAACAATGGTCTTGCTGAGGTATCGAATAGGGAGATCAATACGATATTGCAGAAGGTTGTCTGCCCAGACCGAAAGGATTGGTCACATCATTTTGACTTGGTCCTATGGGCCTATAGGACTTCCTTCAAGACACCTTTTGGGTACATCTCCCTTTCATCTCGTTTATGGTGATCCATGCCACTTGTCTCTAGAAATCAAGCAAAAGTCACTTTGGGCTCTTACAGATTTAACATTGGATCCTCAGAGGGTTATTAGATAAGAGAAAAACAAAATTGGCAGCCCTGGAGGAGTTGAGAGAGACAACCTTTTCAAGTAACCTACATTATAAGGATAAAGTGAATATATGGCATGATTCTCATATCAACCATAAAACAGTTTGAACTGAATCAGAGAATATGTCTATTTGATGCTAGGTTGAGAATATTTCCAGGGAAACTATAAAGAAAATGGAAGGGACCATACTTGGTCAGAAAGGTGCACGACATTGGAAGCATTGACATATATGAGTTATCATCTGATTCCACCTTTCGAGTTAACGATCAGTGCCAGAAGCCATATCTTGATCATGATCCGCTGATCGTTAGTGTTGACCCTATTCATTTTGTATGAGATGTGGTCATTAACTCACATCATTTGCATCTCATACATGATTATCACTTCTTCTCTACAGCTATACAGATCCAGACTGTCCATATCATACATTCTTGTTGTATGACACCCTGTCTCCATCTTATGATTATGGTATACTTAGGGTATGCGTTACCCTAAATATGGGGGGTATCAAACATGTTATTATTAATTTGATTCTTTTGACCACTGTTTTGCTTCCTATACTTGGGGATATTTTACCCTAAGTATAGGAGAAGTAACACATGTACATTCTCTTCCTCGGTTTTCCCTAGTGTACAACCATCTATACTTTGTATTATTTGATCCTAAGTATAGGGGGAATAATCGATTTCTATTCTTTCCATTCTTTCATTCGTCATTGTAGTATAGTATTCTTTTCACTTTCTCATTCTCAGCAGGAATTATGTCTTCTTTCATCGTTCTTTTATCACTTTGATGGCATCGTTCGATCTAAGTATAGGGGGTGTTGTATAAATTATATATATAAATATATATATATACTTTAGCCGTAACTCGTACATTGAGTAATATGTAATATAAATAAAAACCATAGAATAATATAGCTAAAAATCACAGAAATTTTTAAAATTCTTTCTTACACATAAATGTTTGTAAAAACCTTTCGTAAAAATTATTTTTATACAAATGGTTGTAAAAAATGTATTGTTTGTACAATATTTGTAAATATGTGTGTATCAAAATTATGTATATAGTATGAAATTTTTGAAAATTCTTTGAAAATTAAAATAGCAAAAACTTGTCTATATATGTTTGTAAAAATATTTTACAAAACCTTTTTCATCTTCCATTCAAAAATCTCATAAAAAATTCCATATTTTTGAAAAGTTTTCAAAAAGAGTGTTTGTACATTCTTGCATATATACTTCTGAATCATAGTTGACATTTAAACTATTATGGAATTAAATTGAAAAATGGAGCTTGGTTAAGACCATAATCCACTTAACTAAAGAGGAACCTTATAGGATTTGGGGTTAAGACTTTTCAGGTCCATTAGTGACTTAATTATTTGAGTTCACTAGATTATATTAACATGTCATCTGGATGAGCCTAAGTAGAACACTTCACAACGCACACATGATTCTCAGAGACAATGGCTCGACTTGGACACACACCTTACACATAGCTTAGCACGCATGAGGTGGTGATGATGAAGAATTTTCTGACTTGGGGTAGCATACAACGGTATTACTGCTAACCAGAACCTCTCATCTTCCTCTGGGGAGGAATGTGCATCTCAACCTGATCTAGTGGCATTGAGGTCTAAAGACAGGAGTCTGTGGGTTGAAATAATGCTTCAAAAGAGGGATAGTCTACTGGCTCAAGAAGAAAAACTTTTTATGTATATGTTGCACCATGTAGATATGTTGTACATATGCACATAAAAAAGTAAAAAAAATCAAGAAAAATTTCAAAAACGTGGCCAAGCTCGATTGAAAATAAAATGATTGTCGGAATGTATCAAAGCTTACGTATTTTACCTTCTCATCTCATGAAGCTTGAAGCTGGAGACTTAGCTACAGTGGTTAAGCTCCAAGGGATATGCGGCTACACAAGTCACGTTAGATTCTCTTATTTCCCCCTCTTCTTGAGCTGGTTGAACGTGAACTTAGAAGGGAATTCCTCGTTCCTCGAGGAAAGATCTGCTAGACTGGGGGTTTAGAGTTACCTTGTTGAGGGAGGTTGTCTCTTTGTCATTTCTAAGGTGGGGAGTTGCATATCACTTATACAGTAGAAGGAAAGATGCACAATCATTAGAGTTTGTGTACGTAGACTTGTTCTGACCTAGTTATTAAGGAATCTTGACTATAAAATTTTGGAACTTGAAGGCTATTAAGTCTCAAACCTATTTCCCAATAAGGATCCACCAAACTAATAATACAAAGGTCTGACTGAGCTTCATACTCCAATTTAATGAAGATAAGTTAAATAATCAGCCTTGAATCTTTTTCTTTTCTTTTCTTCTTGTTTTCACTTCTTTTTCAAATAAGTATTTGCTAATTGACTAGTAAAGGTAAAGCATAAGGGAATGATGAATCTACGATTCTCATTCTTTATTCTTTAATTGTAGCTCTTCTTTTAGCAAAACCACCTTGAAATATCTGTAAATACAATAACTTAGCATTTTATATACCATTGTTAATATCTCATATTTAACATTTATTTTGCAAATTTATAATAAAAAAAGAAAGAAAAAAAGGATTTATTTAGGATAAATATACAGCGACTCAAGCCCCAAGAGAAGGTCAAGTCTTGGCCTGATCGCAAAAAGAATAAGTAGAGAGAGATAAGGATATACTAGTATTGGACATATCACCTATAATTGTGCATAATATTTACTTATTTATTTTTGAAAAAATAACATTATTTCATTCTTTTTACACCCTTGTATACATACCTATAAATAATATATAAATAAAATAAAAACCAGAAAACAAAATAAAATTAAAATTAAAATCATTAAACCCTTGTATAAAATACATTTTAATATAATACATCAATATTTATTTTACACCCTTAAATCAGTTATAAAAATAAAATAAAAATTATTTTATACTCCTAAAATTATTTTATAAATAAATTATAAAATAAAAGTATTTTTTGTTAAAATAAGAGAATAAAAATATCTGTACATAATACATATGTATACTATACCAATATATAATACATTATATTATATATACCTTATTTTATCTTTCATAGAAATAATTAAAAATCTCAAAAATTAGTTTATAAAATAATAAAACTTCATTTATTTTATAAACGTTTTAATTAAAAATCATTTACAATTTTTTATTGAATTTTGTTGTATTTTTGTGAATACTGATTTCTTATTGGGCATCCAGGGATAGTTGACCTCGGTTAGCGATCTCTTCCAGACTGTGTCGGGTCGCCACTTCTCTCATCGAAGCAATTTCTCCACTTTCTAGCATCCATACTCAACCACCTTCGCCTGGATTTTGTGAGTTTGTTGGTAGCCTCATATATCAGTCCTTTTCTCAACACTTCCCTATTCGATCCATAAATTCTATTCCTTCGTTGCCATCTTTTATCAGCTTTGACCTCCATGTCTAGAGCCCCAACACACTCATCTCTTCATACGGATTTGCCCGTCGACTAACCTTGCATCTTCTTACGCAATCTAATCACCGTTAAACTCGTCCATCATAGCAAGATTGAGGTTTAGACCTCTATCCCTTGCCTTTGTTGAAGGTCAAGCACCATCCCCCATCGCTTCTCTTATCTTCTTAACTTGGACCAAAGCATCAACCCGAGTCCCTTTACCCTCTGCAGGTGCTATCGCATGTGAGTTGACACTTTGGAACCCCATCTCCTTAGGTAGAGTAGATCCAAGAGGGCCTTCATCGCCACGTTCATCCGATTGTCCTCCCGACCATAGGAGCCTCCCATTCGACGTGGAACATCCTCGCGACCCTAATGAAATCCTTGGCGACCTCATCGGAGCGATAGAACTCTTCCTTCGCTCGGTTGAAGTTTGCTAGGGTCATGTTCTTGCAGACCCTCTCTCCATTGTTGGATGAGCATGCCTCTGCCCGATCAAATCAGAGCTACTCGGTCGTACACCCTTTGAGGTTAGACCAGGACCTCTAGTGCATCTGACATGCTTGTCCGCGACAGACTCTGGACTATCAAATGCATTGCAATGGAGAATCAGAGCCATACGTCAAGACTTGCTTCCGTGTGCGCCACGCACCCCCTTTGGGTATATTTATCATTGTCCTTGCATGTTTCCGCTTTTAGATTTAGTCTGCTAAATAAAACGTGTAATTAAAGACATTTACAGTTTGGACCCTATATTTTTGTCTATTTACGTTTTAGTCCCTTTTGGTTGTACGTACATGTGGGTTACGGAGTTATTTGTAGAATATTTCACGAACTATTTGAATGTTATGAAATGCATGTTTAGTTTTTATAATTGCATTTAAACCCATATGAGTTGAATATTGAGCATGTGTGCGAATTGGATGGGCTTTTTGCTTGACTGAACCTATACTTTATTAGTTTGTTATCTATTTAGTCCACATAGTTAAGATAATTGCATTTGGGTCCGTGTAAGCTGTGTTTAATTGTATGTCTTTTATTAGACTTAATAAATATTAAATCTAAAATTCCTCACCTACTAAGATGTAGTTTTTGTGGTAATTTTTGTGTGTCAATTTTGTTGCATTTTATATTTTTAAGAATTGAAACACCTAAAAAACCATATTTACCTTATAAAAATTATAAAAATCAAAAAATGTTTTAAAAATTCCACAAAAATCTTATATTTTTCTTTTATTGTGTTTTAATTATAGCATCATTTTTGTTTCAAAAATCTTTGTAAATACACTAAAAATCACAAAACAACAAAAAACTTATAAAAATCATATAAAATCAAAGAAAAAATAAAAAATGTTTTTTTAATTCATGTTTGTAGTTTTTTATTTCCATCTTATCATAAATTTGTTTTCCAAGACCCTAGGGCACTTTAAGTAATTTTAATTTGCAATTTAATCCTGCCTATGCATTGTTTTGTATTTTTGGTATTGTTTGATTTTTATAAAATCGCAAAAAAATGAAAATTCTATAAAAATTACCAAAACATCTAAAAATACATAAAACATAAAAATATTTTTATTATAATTTTCTGAGCATTATTTGTTTCTTTGAAAAATCCAAAAATAGTGTTGTGTGTGCTTTATATTTTGTGCTTGTTTTCCCTTTATTAAAAAAATTAATAATTTTAAAAATTATAAACTAATGAAAAATATTTTATTTTTGAAATTTGACTAAGTTTCTAAATCGTGATCCTTGTGTTCGACCCTGGTAGCTATACCAGGTAAATAAAATTGCATACAGCTTACATTTGATTGCTTGATCTATTTAGTGGTTATTTTTCTCGTTGAGTAGGCCAATTGATTGGGGTCACAACGACTTTGTTTGCTTTGATGCTAAACCCTATTTGGTCGTCCACCCATCAAATAACCAGGACTATCTTGTATACCTTCACGATATAGGCATACATCCTCTGATCGGAAACAGATGTGTTACTATATGTTTGAATATGCACATTTAGCAGAACGATAGGTTGATGATCCAATCAAGGTCTCTACACCGCTGAGCTGGTATGCATATAAATACATATGAGTAAACCTCTTAAAGGTATCATAAAGATTCATTAATGAATCGGAAGACATGAGCTCACTCATGAGATATTGGGATCAAATTCCGTACATGATCGTCTCTCTTTGGAAGCTTGACTAAATTTGTAGGTTTGATATATGCTTTTGGAAAGCATATGATCAATACCTATGTATGATATATGCCTTTGGAAAGTATATGATCGATACCAACTCCAATTGGTTGAATGAGAAACTTAATAATAAAATCCTAAAGGAGACAAACTAAGTAAGATCTAAAACTTTGGATTCATTATAGGTCTTCCAGTATGCAGGATGTACAAGTATTAAGAATACCTAAAGATGATATGATTATAAATGATTTTATAACCATGACTCTTCCATTTTGAAGGAGTGATGAAACGTGGCTGGATTTTAGTGACTCCTCTCAGTATTGAAATAATATATTATTGGTCTAAATGTTGGACAGTGATCTGCTTTGATTTAATCAAACATATTTGAGAGGTCCCCGAGATATGGACTTGAGATATGTTCTCAATATCCAAGTCACTGCACAAGGAATATAAAATCACCCTATCCTTATCTCCAAGTATCCGTAGAGAAAGCACATTATCCTTGAAAGAGATCAATAAAAGTGACATTGTTGATAATATTTATAAGCATTGAGGAAAATTTATAGTTAAATGTGATTTATTTATCTTGAATAATATGAATTTGATTCATATTATTTGTCCATATAAGGAGAGTTATCTAAAATAATTAAATGTGATTTAATTATCAAAGTTTTGAATAATATGAATGCGATTCATATTATTTGGGCACATGAGAATAGAGAACCAAGATAATTAAATATGATTTAATTATCATGGATATGAATTATGTGGATAGCACTATCCATATTAATCATATATATTATAAATAAGATTTCTAATATTTTAGAGAGAGCTATTTATAAATACATTTACTATTTAAATGTTGATTTGATTTTGTTTCGAATTGGACAATTACTTGAAAATGTAATTTACATTTCATTTTTTTGTTGTAAATATGATTCATAAATTCCCAATGGCACGATTGATATTTCATAAAATAATTCGGAATTATTTTTATGAAATAATATACAATAAAAGTTGGTGTATATAATGAGAGATTATATGAGATATAACATCTTAGATAATTGGAATGAGGAGAATCCCTTCCATATAAGGAGGGTGGACGACCACTCCTTATTTAGGAGTGAAGGTGGTCGTCCCCCCCTTAATTGTAAGGGGACTTGCCTCCTTCATGATCCTTCATTGTTTATCGATTAGATTGAACTAATTTATATTCATGATTTATTTAATATATTTTATTTTATTTTATTTTATTTTTGTTGTGTTTTTACACCAAAATCATGTCCATTGAAAGAAACACAAATCAATCTCAACCATTGAATTTGTGTTGTCCATGGATTAAGAGCGATGGAATCCTTAAATATTATAAAAGAAGAGGCAACACTGGCTCTTTGTATTTTAGACAATAGAATTGCAAGCTCTCTCTCTCATACTCACATGCCCTCTTTCTCTCTCCTTAAAGTGGCCATCAGCTATAAACACTAAAGAGGATCGGTGTTGTCGACACCCCATTGTGTCGCCGCTTCGACAACTCGTGGATCTCTGTCTCCTTTGATGCACCTTGCTCATGAAGAAGAAGTTAGATCTCGTGAAATGAGTTAAGGAGATTCACCTCTTGAAACTTCAACTTAGATTGCGAAGAACACACATTTCATCAATGCTCTTGCAAACATCTCCTCCATTGGATCGAATTTAAACATGAGGTCTCTTACTTTAGAAACATGATCATAACCATACCTCAAGAGGTATTCATGTATCTTGTTTGTGGTTTCGATGGAACGATTCAAGAAATGTTCTCGGATCATGTGGTTTAATCCGTATTAAATTATTAAATTCCGCTTCTCCGAGCAACCGTTATGCCTACTTGCTTCTATGATACGATCTTCACACTTCCGTGATGTGATTAAGGTTTTTCACATAACCTTCAGCATACTAAAGAACCTTCGTCTAGTGCACATACCCTCCCTTTGGAATGATTATGTATGGAGTGATCCTCCACTGAAATCCCTCTTCTCCCTTATTTGGGATTAGTTTAAGAAAAAAATTTGAAACCTCGTCCAAGCTGCATTTATGCTTCCCACACATAATAATTAACTTAAAGCTATTACGCACCATATTCCAATTGGGAATTATTTCATGTCTCCTCTATCCAATCCTGGTTGAGCAACCTCTCACTATTAGGTCGTGAATCAGTTCATCGTATCTCCTTTCCAAACAATTCACCATAACTTTTGATCCTCATTTTAAACACTTGGGTCTCATATTTTCGTTAGTCTTAATACACAATATTAGATAGATGTATACAACATCTCCTCGGTGAATGCTTGCCCCCTATGTCTTATCGCATCTGAAATTATAGAACACATGTTCTTAGAGTGTGACTTCACCAAATGTGTGTTCCCACTTCTAATCCAACTTCTAAACTTTAATCTTAGTAGAAATTATTTTTTAGACTTCTTCGCCTCGGTTCACCTTGATCTTACCTCTTCTTCCTATTGGCTAATGTCGACTATGATGTCATTCGCTTGATGGTTTATTTGGAAGGATAGATGTTTGAGACTTTTCGCAGGCAAATCCCTTCCCCGACTAACATTGCTCAGGGAGAAAAATTCATGTGCTCAAACATGTGTCAAAAAAACTGCCCTACCTCCATGGCACATGCATCTGCATGTAATATAACTATTGATTCGTATTCCATTGTATTATGTAACTTCTTACATGGATCAACAAATCACATCCTCTTCAAATTCTTCCAGTTGTTAGGGCTGGTCTCTTCAGCTAATTGATGTCCTCAACCTTGTCTCTAGGTCTTTTTGCGGCTTTATGGCACTATGTAAATTTTAAACTCTCCCAGTTTTGCTCAGTGATAAACATTTGTTGGCTATTTTTGTTTTAGGTTGAGGGCGAAGCCCTTAGTTGTATTAAGCACTAGGCACTCTCAGTTCTCAATATTTTTTGTGGTGTGTGGTGACTTGCCTTGAACGACCTTTTCATGCATTTGTAATGAATGAATTTCTCCCTTTTTATCAAGAAAAAAACGGGGTACTCTTTTTTTCAAAGAAACAATTGATTTTCATCTTGGAAAAGACGTAATGTGTCAAAAAAATCACGGTCACACAAAACAAAAGTCACAACATCAAAAGATTTTGGGTTAGAATATTTCACCCTGAAGAGATGCAAGATAGTTGTTTACTGAGAATAATATTCATTGCATAACCAAATATGCAAAATATTATGCCACCGATCAAGATGCTTCGGTTTGTGACAATGGTGCACTAGCTTTAGTAAATAAACTTTTACCTATGGTCTACAATAGAGAATTCTGAAGTATGTAGGAAAACAAGCAACCAAACATTATAACTGGTGGAAATAGAGTGCAACAAGATATGATAGTTATCAAGTTTTTGCTCAAACATTACTGGTTTTGTATAGCATTATGTGAGTTAGAATTGTCGTTATACATTTTACTTATAATTTCCACTTTATTACATTTTAGAGTAATTACTCAAAAGTTCTTGAACTACACACCCAATTTCAATGTGGCTCCTAAATTTTCATATATAGTTGCGGGGTGAAAGCACAACCACTCGACCGTCCATAGGTGAAAAGGCTTTCTTTATGGCTGACTGAGTCTAACTAGGCTAGTTCGGTGTCAAGGAGCGCATTCTAATGTTTTATTTTAGTCCCAAATCGATCATTTACTAAAAAAAGAAGCCGGTGCTCGTCAAGTCCTATGTTGTGAGGATATAAATACTTGAAGAAATGCCCTATATCTCCAAATATTTGGATTTTGTACCTACACAACTAAACCCATCTTTCCCCTTTGGAGTTCCAGACCACGATTGGGTATGCACGAGGTCACACTAACGAAGGGGGACCTGTGGTCGATCGATGATGCCGCCTCGACCGATAGAGGGGCATGATCAGTGCGAGGTTTCAGGTCATGGATGATCTTTGCTAGCGAAGGGGCATGGCCAATGTGAGGGAAGTGGTTTCTTGTCTCACGGAGAGAGTGGGTGTGCCGATTGCAACGAGCGTCCATCTTTGAAGGCGATTTTCTAAGAGCTCCCCTTCGTTGTTCCATTCCATAGTCAATGGGTCCAACCTGCATGTAGCTATTTCTTACTTCCTCCCTAAAAGGAATTCCTATTCCAGTTTTCCTCAATATCTACTTACGTTGTTTGCCAAGTTGTTAGCATGTATCAATTTATTATTTATTTAATTAGATCAAGAAATCGATGACCTATTTTTGAGGATATTTCCGCAATTACTCTCGTCAATTCTCATTTGAATTACATATATGCAATTAGCTAGGGGTGTTCAAAAATATTCACGTCAATGGGAACCTGGCTTGACCTATTAGTTTTGACCCTAAACTCTTGGGTACCCATTTAAAAATGATGGGTCAAGACCTCGTTATGCCAAGACTGGTGCCCCATATAAGAAACTCGACGGGTACCTGCATGTATCTAGTTGGAAGCGGATTCATAAAAATTAAAATGATTAGATACAAATACTAATATAGATGTTACATTATTCTAATCTATTTTTCAAATATAGATATGAATGTTGATGCACATATCGATGCATATATGAAATATTGCCAAATCATAAAAAATGATTACCAACATTAAATAAATGCAAATTAGATAGGAAAAATAATATAATCAATTTTGTATAAATAAGATTAAATTTATATGTATGGAAGTGCTCATATGTGTATCCATTTTGAAATCGAAATATATCCATGGATGTCAAAATTAGAATTAACATACAAGATAATGAATCAGATATGATCCAAATAGATATACATACATCTTGTCATCCAAATGAGATGATAATTGTAAAACATGAACTTGATCTCTCTCAGATCCTATATCAGAAGATCCGACTCGTCAAGAGTAAACCAGCAAAATTTGTTTTATACGAATTAGACTTTATTTGGAATTGTTATGATTTTTGGAAGAAAGATAAGTAAAGAGAACTAAGATATCATTAACTCTTAATGACCCCCATTAATTCTAATTTAACATGATTAAAGAAACTAATGACAGATTGAGGTACATTAATGACCATTAGCGAAAACTAATCAATGGTTAACAAAGTTAAGCGTAAGTTGCAAAGGTTAAATTACGATTAGTAAAATTTAATTATGATTAGCGATATTTAAATGTCATTAGTGAATCTAGAATCTTCTTGATAGTTCTAACTTAAGCCTCAATTTTTGGATAAGCTTTGTCCAAAATCATGGGCCTCTAACAACAGTTAAGGTCTAAACCATCATTTACTAACTATGGTTAGCAATCTTCTGATGTCTATTATAGACCCTCTTACCCATTCATTGTCTAAAATTTTCACTATTACCACCATCCCAAGGGACAACGTTGAGAAGTCGGGAAAAGGAGTTGGAGGCGGGGAAGGAGCGCTAGCAAAGCACTGCTAAGAGAATGAGGAGGATGAATATACGATCCTCCCTTAGTTTGCTTCATAAGTAAGCAATAACTTATTCTAGGTTTTTTATTCATCTTCTTTTTCTAGCTTAGTTTTCAATTCATCTTCCCTTTTCGATTCATTTACGGTTGTGGTTCAAGGAGAAACCTGTGTAATACCCTACCTAGGTACGGGTTGTTATGCACATCAGTGAACCCTGTGATTCGTCACGCCTTCACTCACCCAAAAGCTTGATTTCTACTGATTTTTCATCTCTTGTTATTTAATTATATTCTTTCATAGTCATTGTGATTTTTCTCTCGGGAATTTTACAGAGGAAACACTTTTCGTTTTTCTTTTAATATATATATCCAAATATAAGGGGAAACTATGCCAATTTTTTTCTAAAAATATGTCCCAGTATAAGGGAAAACTCTAATGGAATTTTGCTATAAATTTCATCCTGTATAAGGGGAAGCTCTACCGAAATTTTAAGAGAAATATGTTCTTCACGTTCTTCATGTTCTTCGTGTGTTCTTCGCGTTCTTCGTATTCGTCGTTCGTTCTTCACATTCTTAGTACATTCTTAGTTTTTTAATATGAAAATGAAACTCGATCATTTCAGGAGTCGTAAATCATCATTTCTAAAAATGAATCACGATAAAGTATTACATATGGGAGAGAGATCTTGATTAGATAACGAATTCTTCCTTTTGCTGTTGCGTTTTCATACGAAATCCTTGAGATTTCTGATTTTATGCTTCTTGTTACGAAGTACCCTAATTTGTCTATTTTTGAGAAAATATGAAAAGTATCTTTGTGATTTCAACTAAAATAAGGTCTAAGCATCGATTGGATGTTGTGTCTTGGAAAGTTTTGGTTTGGAAGTTAAAATGAGCATAAATATGAGTGTATAAATATGTGAATAAATATAGGTATAAATCTATACTCAATATTCATGAATATGTAAATTGAAGGATTAATAGAGGAATTACATCATGGGAATTGATGTATATTAAGTTGGATCCTAAAAAGGATCGTGTGTTACAATAAGAATGATTGGGAGTAGAACTACAGGCCGTGCATGCAACCTATAGGTTTGTCGAAAGGAACCTATATTGGTGTTGCCCTAACTAGGTGGTACATGGTTGCCATGTTCTAATAAATGCGCATGAAATGAATGATTTACAATGCATGGTACTGGGTGCAAATATATTCGGGTTGAACGATGGAAGATGTGGTCATGCCATGTGGAGGCACAGGTGATTCAATAGTGGTTGGGTCACGATAATATGTATTTAAAGATGCTAGGTTATGTGATTAAAGGTTATCCTGAGGTTTTAAGCAACCGAGTCCTCAAGGACAGTGTGCTTCTTTGTTTGCCAAGTTGAGGGTTTGAAAACCTTATTATTAAAAGAAAAGGAAAATTGTCAGGGTAATATTGGAGGATTGGTTGAGGAGACGTACGATGGCATATGATCATTCCATCAACGCAATCTCCAATCTCGAAGTGTCCATATCTTCAGAGTCCAATAATGGTGGGGTTCCCCTGGACTAATCCCTGACGAGGAATAGAAAGAATATGACTTAAACTAATGAGAAGGAATGTAACTTTTTGGTTCAACGAGTTTCGCAAAATTACACCATTTATTTGTTTTTCTCTTCTTCGTTGCGTAGTATTCACTAATTGTTATCCTACGATCTATGGAAAATCCAACAGGTGTTTGTGAACCATCGCAAAAACTTTAGCCTTCGAGTTAGCCACATTAGCTTTACTTTATAAGGTACTTGGTAATCTTTATGTGTATTTCCTTCCAGCTAATGTACATGTAAATAGTTGTAGTGGGATAAGTATCATGAAAAGTTTATTTTATGAATGGAAAATTATTAAATACTTCTTTTTGAGTATTTTTATTTGTAGTATGCTTTTGAATATTAGTTGTTATTGTTGAATAAATTATTGTTGAGTAACCAGATCCGGATATGGGAGTTTCGATGGTCCGAAATTGGGGTCATGATAGTTTAGTATCAGAGCTCGGTTACTCCAGTACTTACTCACTAATCGATAACTATGAGCAATATTCAGAAAGTTAGTTTGTCTTAAGATCCTTTAATATTAACAAAGGACTGCAACACCACTCACAAACCATTGTCCCTTATGTACATCATGCTAAAACATGTAGGATCAAACCTTTAGCCTTGATTTATACCAGGATCATGGCAGAACAAGACATGCCTAGGAAATTAGTGGCTATGATGACTATGCAACAAGAGATGGGGCAAAACTAACATGCAATACAGGACATGATCAATGCACAAGTTGAGAGGCCTCATGCATCCAGACCTGTGGATGCTAGGATTGAAGGATCTGTCCATCCTTTTGAGGAAGAATCTAGTTACCATCTTTTTACTGAGTGTGCTCCTACTCCAGCTAAAGTAGCAATGGAGAAGGCCCTTCTTAGATATAGAAAATTACTAGAAAATTATCAAAAGGGAAAGATTCCTCGATTTAAAGACATAGAAACACCTATTGAGGCAGAACTATGGCTTGATGATGTCAGCAGGATGCTAAGAATAATACATGCACCAAAAGATACTTGGATGCTCTTTGCTGATTACGCCCTAGCATACTACGCAAGATGATGGTGGAGAGCAATCTCCAAGAAATTTGTATATCACGTTCCATGGGATATCTTTGAAGAAAGGTTCTGATCTGACTTATATCCCTCCCATTGGGAAGAATTGAAGAGGAGGGAGTTTGCTTCTTTGAGTCAGGGTCCCAAGAATGTACGAGATTATCATATTCAATTTATGGAGATGATACGTTACTCCCCAACCCTATAAGTTTCACTACAGGTATGTCTTACTAAATTTGTTAGTCGTCTTCAAGGAGATCTTAGAGAGAAGCTTGCAGGTTTTAAAGCCACCACTATAGATGAAGGCGTGGACATCGCCTCTCGTATTGATATGGAAAGAGATGAAAACCACCAAAGAAGAAGCTTCCACTTTACTGGTGGAACATCCAAATGTAAGGTCATTTTTAACCGTAGAGACTGTCACTACCATCCTGTTGGTTCCAACATAAGCGCACCTTAGACTTTGGGTCAGGAATTATCATGAAGAGGGGGTTTCTCTATACCTCAACTATATCCTCACGACTCAGTAGCAGGATCTAGTACCTTTGTGGCTGGATCTTTAGCTCAAATAGGAACACGTGTGTGTTATTACTATCATCAGGAAGGCTACATCAGGAAAGATTGTCCAATGTTAAGAGGATTGGGGTTAGTTTTAACCCCGATGAACAGCATAACATCCACCCCGAGCAATGGAGTAACACGTGGAGGATGACATGGTAGAGGTCGTGGTTCACAAGGAGCATCTCCTATTTAACAACCACCATAAAATGGTGCGAGTTCTAGCTTGCCTATCCCTAATGGTCAGCTCAATACAATCACTGAAGAACAAGCCAACAATTCAAGCATGATCGTACGAGGTATCGTTACTATTCATATCTTTTCAGTACATGCCTTATTTGATTCTGGTGCTTCACATTCATTTTTTGCTCGACAGTTAGTACCCACTTTGAGTAAGATACGAGTAGAAATACCACAATCCTATCTGATCAAGGGACTAGGAGGACAAGTATTTATAATCCAAGAAATCCCGAATAATTGTATAGTACTAATAGCAGGACTGCAATTACCTGTTTCACTGCTACTAATTGAAATGGAGGACTTTGATCTCGTCATAGGGATGGACTGGGTAGAAAGGCATCATGCATGTCTTGACTGTTTTCAGAAGATAGTAAGGTTTCACCTTCCTAGCTCTATAGAGTTCCAGTTCATAGGAAAGACATCCAATGATAATGTCAAATACATATCTACTTTGAAGGCACAACAGTTGTTAGAGTAAGGGTGCCAAGTTTATTTAGCCTAACCACTATATCAAGGTCAGATAGAATGATGGAAGATGTACCTATAGTTTGGGAGTTTCCTGATGTATTTGCAGAGGGACTACTTGGATTACTACCTGAGCGAGAGATTGAATTTGAAATCTCTATCATACATAATACTCAGCCTATCTCTATCCCTTCATATTGTATGGCACCAGCTGAGTTACGAGAGTTAAAGGTGTAGTTACAAGAACTGTTAGATGAAGGATTCATTCGTCCAAGTACTTCATCATGGGGTGCACCTATCTTATTTGTGAGGAAAAAGGATGGGTCAATGCATTTTTGCATAGACTTTAGATAACTAAACAAGAAGACAGTAAAGAAAAAGTATCCTCTACCAAGAATAGATGATCTCTTTGATCAGTATCGGTTACAGGGTTCAACTGTGTATTTCAAGATTGACTTCAGATCTGGATATCATCAGTTAAAGATTAAATATGTGGATATCCCCGCGACAACCTTTCGAACTAGATATAGATATTATGAATTCTTAGTTTTGTCTTTGGGACTTACAATTGCCCCAATGGCATTTGTGGATCTCATGAATAGAGTATTCAAGGAGTTCCTAGAGCACTTTGTAGTAGTCTTTATTGATGATGTGCTTATTTACTCCAAGGATACATATTAACATGACCACCATATCAGGCATGCACTTGAAACATTAAGGAAGAAGAAATGGTATGCTAAATATAGCAAATGTGACTTCTGGTTGTCTGAAGTATCATTCGTGGGCCATGTTATTTCCAGGGAAGGTATATCAGTTGATCCTATAAAGGTTAGTGCGGTGATGAGTTGGGAACGCATGAAGATTGTCACAGAAATATGATCTCTTCTGGGTTTATTTGGATATTATACAAGATTTGTGAAGGAATTTTCATGAATAGCATTGCCAATGACTCGACTGACTCAAAAGGAAGTCTCATTCATATGGTCTGATGCATGCAAAGCTAGTTTTCAGACACTGAAAGAATGTCAAACGTCTGCACCTATACTTACTCTACCCTATGGGAGTGAAGGATTTACAGTGCAAACTGACACATCTAAAGAAGGACTAGGGGCAGTTCTTATGAAACACGATAAGGTTTTTGGTTATGCATTACAACTGCTCAGGACACATGAGAGGAACTACCCAACACATGACCTTGAATTAGCTATCGTAGTCTCCGCTTTAAGGAAATGGAGACACTACCTCTATGGCATTCCTTTTGAAATCTTCATTGATCATACAATCTTGAAATAACTATTTGATTAGAAAGAGCTCAATATGAGATAGAGATGATGGCTAGAGCTGTTGAAGGGCTATTATTGCACCATCTCCTATGACCCTAGTAAGGGGAATATCGTAGCAAATGCCCTTAGCAGAAGAACTTATTCACCTAGGTTGGTGACTGATATCCACTTCTAGGGTTTACTATCAATGTTGAGTGATTGGAAACCATTTGATAGTAGTGTCAATACTATAACTATTCCTTATCGATATAAACTAGAAATCTGGGATAGAATAAAGAAAGTAAAGGAGGATGATCCAATACTTAAAGACCTGCGACAACAACTTGACAAGAATGAGATAGAGGGATTCCATATACAATCTGTGTTACTTTATAACCATTATAGAGTTTATATATTGAATACACCCGAATTGAGGAAGGAAATCTTACGTGAGGTGCATTGTTCTAGATTATCCATTCATCCTGGAAATTTCAAAGATGTATAAGGATCTTCATTCAAACTTTTGGTGGGCAGGAATGAAGAAGGATGTTGATGAGTTTGTAAATTAATGTTTCACTTGCCAACAGGTAAAGGATTCACACCAAAAGCCACCGGGATTGTTGCAACCACTCCCTATACCTAAATGGAAATGGAAAAAAACATTTCCATGGACTTTGTTATCAGCTTACCTCAGATGATTGGTGGTAAAGATAGTATATGGGTTATAATAGATCGTCTGACTAAGGTAGCACACCTTATTCCAATAAGCTTATCCTTCACTCCTGATCAACTTGTTAAGTTATATATTATACATGTGATTCATCTCCATGGTATCCTAGAGGAAGTTGTTTCCGATCGAGATTCACGATTCACCTCACACTATTGGGATAACTTCATGAAAGAAATAGCCATACAGTTATTCCTGAGCACAACATATCATCCACAAACAGATGGTCAATCAAAACGTACAATTCAGACTTTAGATGATATGCTACGAGCATGTTCCTTAGAATGGAAAGGATCATGGATTAAATATTTTCCTCTTTAATAATTCACGTACAAAAATAGTTGCCATGCAAGTATTGTCATGGCACCATTTGAAGCACTATATGGATGTAGGTGTACTACCCCTCTATGTTGGCAAGAAGTATGGATAAAGAATCTTAAAATTCAAATAGACTCCAGGAGACACAGGAAGCTGTAGATCTTGCTCAGAAAAGACTAATAACTACCCAGAATCGCCAAAAAACCTATAGTGATATCAGGAGAAAAGACCTTAAGTTTGAGGTAGGTGACTTTGTACTCCTCAAAGTATCGCCTATGAAGGGAGTTCAGAGGTTTGGCTTACATGGGAAGTTAGAACCCAGGTTCATGGGTCCCTTTGAAATTATTCAGAGGATTGGAAAAGTTGCATATAGACTTGCACTTCCTCCACATCTTTCGACTATACATGATGTTTTTCATGTATCAAATCTGAGAAAGTATATTAAGGATCTTGAGCATAAGATAAGGTATGATGATCTGCATGTTGAGCCAGACTTGACATACCTTGAAACACAAGTGCAAATACTAGACAGGGATATCAAAAAGTTAAGAAATAAAAAGGTACCTCTAGTTAAAGTATTGTGGTGGAACCAAGAATTTGAAGAAGCCACATGGGAACTTGAGGTAGATATGAGAAAAAACATCCATACTTGTTTGAATGATAACAATATGTATTGTGTATATCTTCATTGTAAATGAAAATGACATCTATTTTCATTAAAATTGTTATGGTTTCAAACTTCTTTAAAGTTGTTATGCATGAATTTCAAGTCTCGAGGATGAGACTTCCTTCAAGTTTGTTATAATTGTAAAACCTTGAACTTCGTCTCTCTCGGATCCTATATCATAAGATCATGAGGAAACCAATGAAATTTGTTTCGTATGAATCGGACTTTGTTTGGAATTGTTATGATTTTTGGAAGAAACATAAGGAGAATTAAAATATCATTAACTCTTAATGACCATCATTAAGATTAATTAAATATGATTGAATTGAAGATCATTAATGACCATTAGAGAACACTAATAAGTGGTTAGAAAAAGTTAAGTATAAGTTGTGGAGGTTAAATCACAATTAGTAAAATTTAATCACGATTAGTGCTAGTTAAGTGTCATTAATAAATCTATATATTTTGGATAGTTCTAACTTAAGACTTAAGTTTAAGAAAAGCTTTGGCCAAACCCATGGACCTCTAACTACGGTAAAGGTTTAAACAATTGTTTGCTAACCCCGATTAATGGCTTTCTGAAGCTTATAAATAGCCCCCTAACCCATCACTCTCTATGATTTTTACTACCACAACCACCCCATGGGCAAGGGTTGAGAGGTTAGAAGGAGGAGTGGGAGGTGGAGAAGGAGCGCTAGCGAAGTGTTGATGGGATAACAAGGAGAAGGAAGGTAAGTAAGCTATAAATTGACCTAGTTTTTTTATTCATCTTCGTTTTCTAGCTAAGTTTTCGATTCTTCCCTTTCTGATTCATTTTCTATTGTGGTTTGAGGAGAAATCTGTGTAACATCCTACCTAGACGCGGACTGCTATGTATGTCAGTGAACCCTGTGATTCGTCACACCTTCACCCACCTCAGACGTATGGTGTCTATATATTCTCCATTCTTGTTATTTGATTATATACCTGTAGCTTTTTTTTATTTTCCTGTCGATGATTTTATAGAGGAAACTCCTTCTATTTTTCTTTTAAAAGATGTCCCAATATAAGGGGAAACTCTGTCGAAATATTTCTAAAAATATATCCCAGTATAAGAGGAAACTCTACCAAAATTTACCTAAAAATAGCATCCTGTATAAGAGGAAGCTCTGTCAAAATTTTAAGAGAAAATAAGTTCTTCGCGTTCTTCATGATCTTGGTATGTTCTTCGCATTCTTCATTCGTTCTTGGCACGTTTTTAGTGTTTTTATACAAAAATGAAATTTGATCGATTCAAGATCCGTAAATCATCCTTTCTAAAAACGAATCACGATAAACTATTACATATGTGAGATATATCTCGATTAGATAATGAAATCCTTCCTTCCTTTTGATGTTGGGTTTTCATATGAGATCGTCGAGATTTCTAATTTTATGCTTCTTGCTACAAAAAATCCTAATTTGGATATTTTTAAGAAAATATGAAAAGTTTCGTTGTGATTTCAACTATAATAATGTCTAAGCATCGAATGGGTGTTGTAGGTTGGAAAGTTATGGTTTAGAAGTTAAAATGAGCATAAATATGAGTATATAAATATATTAATTAATATAGATGTAAGTTTATACTCAATATTCAGGAATATGTAAATTGAAGGCTTAATGGAGTAATTAAATCATGGGAATTAATGTGTATTAGTTGGATCCTTAAAAGGATCGTGTCTTACGTTAAGAATGATTGGGAGTAGAACTACATGTTTGGCATGCAACCTGTAGGTTTGTCGGAAGGAACATGTATTGACATTTCCCTTCCTAGATGGTAGACGGTTGCCCAGTTATGATAAGTGTGCATGAAATGAATGATTTACAATGCATGGTACCGGGTGCTAATGTATTCGGGTTGAACGACAGAAGATGTGGTCATGTCATGTGCAGGCACAATTGGTTCAATAGTGGTTGTGTATTTAAGGATGCTAGGTTATGTGATTAAAGGTTAGCCTGAGGTTTTAAGTAACCGAGTCCTTGAGGACGGTGTGCTTCTTTGTTTTCCAGGCTGAAGGTTTGAAATCCTGATTAATAAAAGAAAAAGAAAATTGTCAGGTAGCATTGGAGGATTGGTTGAAGCGACGTGCGGAGATATAAGCTCAGCAGATCAACGCAATCTCCAATCCCAAATTGTCCACAGCTTCGGAGTTTAAGAATGGTGGGGTTCCCCTATACTAATCCCTTATGTAGAATAGAAGAAATAGGACTTAAACTAATGAGAAGGAATGTAACTTTTTGTGACAACAAGTTTTGCAAAATTACACCATTTGATTGTTGTTCTCTTCTTCCTTACTTAGCATTCACTAATTGGTAATCTATAATTTATGGAAAACTCAACTGGTGTCGAGGAATCATCACAAGGACTTTAGCCATCCTATCAGACAATAGCTTTACTCTATAAGATAGTTGGTAATCTTTCTATGTATTTCCTTCCATATGATTTACATGTAAATGGTTGTAGTGGGCCAATGTATCATGAAAAAAGTATTTTGTGAGTGGAAAAGTATTAAATACTTCTTTTTGAGTATTTTTATTTGTAGCATATTTCTGAATATTAGTTGAGAATGCTAAATAAATTATTACCGAGTAACCACATCCGGATATGGGAGGATCCGACAGTCCAAAATCGGGTAGTAATAATAATAAATACAATTGAATACAAATTGTATCACACACACATACACACATGTATACTTGCATGCACCTGCCCACCCACATGTGTGCTCACGTTCGTGCTCATGCCCAAGCGCACGTGCGCATGCCCACGCCCACGCCCATGCCCACGCGCATATGCACACATGCATACTTGCACACACATCGCATTAACCAAATGTGGTAATAATTAATACAACCATATACGAGTAGGAATACAAACTTATATATCGTTTGTCATGTTGTCCTCCTATTATATATATTTACATCTCGTTTATCCTCATTTGAGTCATTATGAGGATGAACATACATGAACGTGTCATTATTGGATCCATATTCGATTGTATTCCTTCAAATTGCATATATTCATATGATTCACATTATCCACAAAGTTTTATATGTACTCATTAGTTTATTTATCTATGTTTATATATCCATATCTGAATTCATTCCATATAATTTAGATTTTTGTGTTCAGACATTCTCATTATGAATATGATACATATACAGATATGCATAGTTGGACATATCGTTTGTATTTTTATACATGTCACCTTTCACTAAAATTATCTCTATTTATAACCATGGGTGCCCGCGGGTGGCCAACATCCATTGGCATTAACCGGATACTTTGTTGCAATTGGGTACCCATTGAAATGGAGTGGGTTTAAAGGATATGGTTAGATCCTCAAGCGCATCACGGAAGCATGAGTAGCGTATCGAATACGATGAAGAACGACTAGTCACACTAGTTGTTCT
Source organism: Ottelia alismoides (assembly GCA_037367405.1). NCBI lineage: Eukaryota > Viridiplantae > Streptophyta > Magnoliopsida > Alismatales > Hydrocharitaceae > Ottelia > Ottelia alismoides. The sequence goes on from JAZKJV010006500.1 coordinate 334,451, forward strand.
ATGCAGCAGAAATTAAAAAAATTCTTTTGACGAAACCACATGATCCAAGAACATTTCTCGGATCGTTTCATCTAAACCACAAATAAGTAATAGGATTACCTCTTGAAGCGTGGTTGCGATCAAGTCTCTAAACGAAGAGACCTCCTGTCTCAAGTCCGATCCGTCGGAGGAGACGCTTGCGAGTGCGGGGATGAATCGCGTGCTTCTCGCAATCCATGTTGATGATCCAAGTGGTGGATCTCCTGATCTAGACACACGAGATCCGACGTCTTCTTCACGAGTGAGGTGCACCGAAGGATACAAAGATCCACGAGCGAACGATCGGGCAGCATAACAACGACGCTGATGATGGAGACTCCCTCTAGGGCATCCATTGTGGATGGCCATGAGAGAGGAAGAGAGAGGGCTGATGTGTAGAGAGAGAGAGTGAGAGACTTATGTTCTCTTATGTGTAAAGAAGAGCAATGGGGTGCCTCTTCTTTTATAATATTTTGGGATCCATGGATCTCAATCCATGGGCAACACAAATCCAATGGCTCTCATTGGTTGTGTTTCTTTAAATGGCTAAGGTTTTTGTTGGTAAAAACCAACAACAATTAATTTAGTTTAGATTAAATCTATATTGATAAATCAATATAAATCAATCCCAAACTAAATCAATAAAGCATGGAGATTATGGAATGAAGATTGCCTCCTTCCATAATTTAGATTTGGTGGCAATCTCATGCAATCTCATGAGATCTCATGAGATTACATTATTCCATGGATATCTCCAAGATTTACAACAACACTTGTTGTAAATTATTCGACAAAAATAATTGATAATTATTTTGTGAATATTGCAATCTTGCCATTGGAAAATTGTGAATCATATTCACAACCAAAAATAAAATGTGAATTACATTTTCAATTAATTGTCCAATGTGAATCCATTTCACATCAACATTTAATTAACAAATGCAAATTACAAATAGCTCTCTCTTATATATTATAAATCACATTTATAATATATATGACTAATATGCATATTTCTATCTACATTATTCATTTCTATGATAATTAAATCGCATTTAATCATCTTGGATCTCTATTCTCGTGTGCCCAAATAATATGAATCGCATTCACATTATTCACATCTTTGATAACCAAATCTCATTTAATTATCTAAGATAACTCTCTTTATAATATGAATCGAATTCATATTATTCATGATAATTAAATCACATTTAATTATCTATTTTCTTAATACTCGGATACTTATATCAACAATGAAATTATCCTGAACTATTTCAAGGATAATGCGCTTTATCCGCGAATACTTGGAGATAAGGACAGGGTGATTGTATTGTTCTACGTATAGTGACTTGGATATTGAGATCATATCTCAAATCCAGATCGCGGGCCTCCCATAGATGCTTGATTAAATCAAGACCGTAAATCTAATCTTCTCATTGCATCTGAATCACATTCAGATCAATGTCCAACATTTGGACCAAGATCAGATTACTTCTCTATTGAGTGGAGTCACTAAAATCCAGACCCGTCTCCCTAGGAATGAAAGCATCATAGTTATACAATCGTTTATGCACATTACCCTCAGGTATTCCCAATATCTGTACATCCTGCATACTGGAAGACTAACAATAAAATCAAAGTATTAGATCAACTTTACACTGTCTACTTCTGGGTTTTTATCAGTAAGTTTCTCATTCGATCATTGGGAGTTGGTATCGATCATATATTCTAAAAGCATATATCATACCTAGGTCTTGATCACATACTTTCCAAAAGTATATCAAACCTACAAATTCAGTCAAGCTCCCAAAGCAAGACGACCGTGCATAGAATTTGATTCTTTCCAATATCTCATGAGTGAGCTCATGTCTTTCGTTCAGTAATGAAACTGTATGATCCCTTTGAGAGATCGTATTAGTCAATCTGCCCTTATATGCACACCGGTGCGCCAGTGTATAGACCTTGGTTAGGTCATCAACCTATTGGTCAGCTAAATGTACATACTCAAACATATAGTAACACATTTGTCTCCAGTCATAAGATGCATGCCTGTATCGTGACAGCATATGATATAGGACTTTGGTTATCTCGATCTCGTTAAGTCAGCTCTTTGACCTAACTAATCTGACACCTCTGAATCTCTATTCCTATGCAGAGGACCTGTATCAAGAGGTCGGTCAGATATCAGCCTAAGTGAGAAAGGATTGCCATCTCCTATTCCGGCTGGAGATCATCTCTTAACAATCACTTGATGGTGCTTGACGAGTCTTCAATCTAACTCATTAGATATTCGTCCAAGCACCAGCCTCTATGATTCAATAATTGAACCAACAGCTGTATGATCATTAAGATGGCCATGGTACATAACCCTAATTGTACTAAGGGACCTATTATGCAAATTATTCATTCTTCATTTCAGATCAGGGAATGATATTCGCAATAACATTTATTGCATAAATGGCTCGCCGTGGACTCGCATGTCCAACAATCTCCCACTAGTCCAAAGAGCCATTAATGGGCTAATCATTTAAACCCACACTCATGTGACAATCATAGGCTATTTAGAAAATAGCTAGGTAAGCTGACCAGTCACTCTGTTCCCACGAGATCATGACAAGTCCTTTTACGACACTTGCATATCCCCAGTAACAGTGCTCGCATCTAATGCGAATGTTGCATCTTATGCAACCAATACTCAATCCTGTTAGTTACAGTGTGCTTGACACTACAACTTAACAATTATCATAACCAGTATTTCCATAATCCTTAGCAGAATACCCTTATTCCTGGAGATCACTATCTCTCAAGGTATCCACATAAGACCTTTTAGATCTCTATCTATAAAGTCTTAAGTTTTTGAAAATAAGACTTTTGAGATCACTATATCAAAAATCGTGTTATCTATGAAGATTTTGTTATTACTGCAATCAAGTGTTTTTCTCTCCATAGTAGGATTAGCAATACTTTACTACTCCAACTGCATGGCAGATATCTGGCTTTTGTACACATCTAGCATACACTCAGCTTCCCGTAACTAATGCACGAGTGCAAGCAGTTTAGCATTCACTTCCTCAAATCTTTGAGGTGTTGTCCCTTCTGATAGGTCAGTACTATATCTTAAGGGATAAAAGCTTTTCTTGGAATTTTCCAGAAAATGGAATATGTTCAACGTGTACTACTACTGTGACAGTCCCAATACCGTTTTCTCTTTGCTTATGAACAACTTCAGAACTATGATCTAAGAGATATCCTTGAGATCATATCTCAAGTTATGGAATAGCCAGATCATAAAACACTTATTATCATCCTTATATCATTCCTAATGATTAGGATATTATCTACATTTAGCACGATTAACACAAAGGCACTCCCACTAAGCTTCATATGGTTCATCAAGATTCTATCTGAAATCATAACATTTATAATTTCATTAAATCTTATGTTACAGCAACAAGAAGCTTATATGAGTCCATCGATGGATTTCTTTAGCTTGCACATCTTGCTTTCCTCAACCATGAAGCCTTGGGGCTACTTCATGTTAATATCCTCAGAGAGGAATGAAATCTTGACTTCTTTCTCTTGAAGATCCATTTACACCTTTATGGGTCTTACCCATATAGGTGTATCCTCGAGGGTTCATATACAACACTTGTATATGAAGTCTACTTTAGACTTTATTGCTAACATCCATCTTTTTATGTCATGATCTTCAGAAACTTCATCATATGAAGTCGGATCATTGACACATGGAATACATCCTCAAACTCATTTGAAGAAGTATTAATGTTTCATCTTTAATTGTCCTTTTAGTTCCCTATTTAAGGAGTCTCATTATCTTCTCAAGATTAAATGAGTTCCTACACTTCATTTTTTATCTTGATTCTCAAGAGAGTCATCATCTAAGAATCACATTCTCAGTGATGATATTTTTTTAAGAATCTCAAGGTTATAAAGTAGGTATCCAATACCATCCTTTATTTTCCTAATGAAGTAGCACTCTCTAGTGCTCAATTTCAGCTTATTTGCATGGAATCTCATTAAGGATATATAATGTAGTAATCTACTACATATATACCTGGAAACTAAGAGGAAAGTATGCTAAAATTCATCATTGATCAAATCATGTCACACATGATCCAATTGTATATCCCTATAACTCTATTGAGTCAAGGTGTATTAGGAGGATCGAGATAGAAATAATATTCATGTCTCCATAAGGTATTCTTTGAATTTATCTAACAGGTACTTGCTACCTAGATTAGATTAAATTCATTTTATCTTCCTTCAAACTTTGGTTGTTAACCAAAAAATAATGAAATCTTTGAACATTTCAAAGGTTTCGTAGGTAAAGAGAAGAAATCTCATATCATACATAATCATCAATAGATTTCACATTTCCTTAATGTTTACTATGATATAGATGATCCGCATACATCAATATGTATGAGATCCTGAGTACCTTGACATCTTACACCTTTCCCAAGAAAGGGTGTATTGGACATGTTTACCTTTTGAATACAATATTCACAAATATGTAAGATTTGAACCTTTAGACAATCTAAAGTTTCATCTCTCACTAGTCCATTGATCTCATCAACAGACATATGTCCAAAACTTGATGCCAGATCATTGTCAAATGATCTTCATCCTCCAATTGATCTTATAAAGGTTTTAATTTTCAGTATTAGAAATCTTAATGAACCATTCATTAATTTTCTAATTTTATGGAGTCCACTAGATGTTAGATTACTATCTAAAATATATCCATCATAACTCTTTATGATAGTTCTATCTCAGAATTCTTATTTATTTCCAACATTTAGAATCAAACAATGAGTGTATTCTTATATCTAGGTCTTAGAGACTTTCTCTAAGACTAAGGGAACTCCCACTGAAATTAACAAATCTATCAATCCAACAGAGAATGTTGCAAGAATTGCATCAATATCCATGTGGATAACTATAAACCTTAAGATCAAATCTTCAAGTCTTCTAAAACATATGCAACCGATTACAAGTGTTGTTAGAAGATTGAGATACAATTATAAGACTTTATCTTATTCAATAAGCAAGTCAATATCAATGATTTATGTAGATTATTCTGATGTACTATCTGTTGGACATGTGAGCCCACGGCGAGCCATTATGCAATAAAAGTTATTGCAAATATCATTCCCTGATCTGAAATGAAGAATAAATAATTTGCATAATAGGTCCCTCTGTACAATTAGGGTTATGTACCATGGCTATCTTAATGATCATACAGTTGTTGATTCAATTATTGAATCATAGAGGCTGGTGCTTGGATGAATATCTAAAGAGTTAGATTGAGGACTCATCAAGCACCGTCAAATGATTATTAAGATGTGATCTCCAGCCTGAGTAGGAGATGGAAATCCTTTCTCACATAGGATGATATCTGACCGACCTCTTGATGCAGGTCCTCTGCATAGGAATAGAGATTCAGAGGTGTCAGATTAGTTAGGTCAAAGAGTTGACTTAACGAGATCGAGATAACCAAAGTCCTATGTTGAATGCTGTCACAGCATAGGCACGCATCCTCTGACCGGAGACAGATGTGTTACTATATGTCTGAGTGTGTACATTTGGCAGACCAATAGGTTGATGACCTAACCAAGGTCTATACACCGGCGCGCTGGTGTACATGTAAGGGCATATGAGTAATACGATCTCTCAAAGGGATCATACAGGTTCACTACTGAACCGGAAGACATGAGCTCACTCATGAGATATTGGGAAGAATCAAATTCTGTGCACGGTCGTCTTGCTTTGGAAGCTTGACTGAATTTGTAGGTTTGATATATACTTTTGGAAAGTATATGATCAAGACCTAGGTATGATATATGCTTTTGGAAAGTATGTGATCGATATCAAATCCCAATGATCAAATGAGAAACTTAGTGATCAAACCTTGAAGAAGACAGTGTAAAATAGATCTTGATCTTCGGGTTGACCATGGGTCTTCCAGTATGCAGGATGTACAGGTATTGGGAATACCTGAAGGGTGATGTGATCATAAACGATTGTATATCCATGACGCTTCCATTCCGAGGGAGTGATGAAACAGGTCTTGATTTTAGTGACTCCTTTCAGTAGAGAAGCAATCCGATCTTAGTCCAAGTATTGGACATTGATCTGAATGGGATTCAGATTCAATGAGAAGATTGGATTTGCGGCCTTGATTTAATCAAGCATCTGTGAGAGGTCCGTAAGATCTGGATTTGAGATGAGATCTCAACATCCAAGTCACTATACGTGGAATAATACAATCGCCCTGTCCTTATCTCCAAGTATCTGCGGAGAAAGCACATTATTCTTGAAGGAGTTCAAGAATAATTCATTTGATGAATTCCATATCCAAGCAAGAAGAACTTGATGATTAAATGTGATTTAATTATCAAGCTTAAATATGAATATGATTCATATTGTGAAAATGATTATCTAAGATAATTAAATGAGATTTAATTATCAAGGATTAAGAGAATGTGGATAACACTATCCATGATATGTGTGTGTTATAAATATGATTTATAATATACATATAATAAGAGAGAGAATTTATGTAAATAGCATTTGTTAATTAATAATGTGGATTGGATTCACATTTGTTAATTAATTGGAAATGCAATTTACTAACTAGTTTGGGTTGTGAATATGATTCGCATAATATTCAATGGCATGATTGAAATATTCACAAATTAATTTAGAATTATTTTGTGAATATTTTTTTGTGATTAATTAAGGAATAATTAAATAAATAAAATGGAGCAATAACCACCTTCATAGGTGGCGTCACCCATGAATGGTTCATGGGTGACCCCCCCCCCCTTTTTAGGAGGATGGTTAGCTCCATTACATTTATCATATTATCTCTTAGTTAATTAATGTTTAAATTGATGTTGTTGTTTTTAACCAACAACAAATCATGGCCATTGATTTATCATGGACCAAGCATATCCCTTGGATCCATGTGTCCCATGGATTGAGATCCATTGGATCCTAAACTAGTATATAAGGAGGGCTAGGGTAGCCTCTCCATGGTACATCATTAAGAGTTGTACAAGGTGACAACTCTCTCCCTCTCTCTTTCTCATTCTCGCCCTCTCTCTTTCTCTTCTCCATTAAGTGGCCGTCCACTTTGTGTTGAGAAAGGAGAGACTCTCGGCTTCTTCTTCGACGACTCGTGGATCTCCATCTTCTTTGGAGTTTCTTACTCTAAAGGAAGACGACGGATTTCGTTTGACGAAATCGGGGGAGCCATCGCTTGGATCTTCATCGAGGATTGCGGGAAGGAACGTGACTCATCATCACGCCCGCAAGTGCGTTCTTCGTGGATCGGACTTAAGATAGGAGGATCTCTACTTTGGGATCTCGCGATCACAACCACGCTTCAAGAGGTATTCCTTGTACTTTGTGGTTTGATGAAACGATCCGAGAAGTGTTCTCGTGATCATGTGGTTTCATCTTTAAAGTTAAAATTTTTAATTTCCGCTGCATCTAGCATCTAGTACGACTAGTTGCTCCGATTGCATACGATGCGATCGACACGCTTCCGTGATGCGCTTAAGGATACTCAATATCCTTCAAGTGGTATCAGAGCCATAGGTCGAATAAGGTTTTGGATATGATCCATACACCTTAGACGATTTGGTTCTTGAAAGGGTTGCGAAATTTTTACTGCATTTCAATTTTCGCACCTCTGTCTAATTGATTTTTTCTGTACTGTTTAAAATGTTTAAACACGAAATTTTCAATTGGATTTTGTTCCCCATTAAACAAGGAAACCATAGGACTTGAGTTTACTAAATTTGGACTTTATTTGCTCAAGATATGGCTTTTTGAATATGACTATATTCACTGTTGCGGGAACTGCGGATTTGAACGTAATTAATGAGATGATTACGGTTTTAATCCGCCTTGAAATGCGTGAATTATCACTTGGATTCTTTAATAAATCAAATAGGCAATCTTTGGAAACTGAGTTTGCATTTTTTGGATTTAAATTGATCAAGATAAGTTAATTTTAGTGATTGGGGGTCACTGCTGGAAATTAACAATTTTGATCTTGAACCTTGTGATATGTCATTCAATTATCATGATGAAAATTAATTGTTAATTTTCTGGAATAATTAGTGATAAATATTTGTGAAATATTTAAAGAAATAATTATTTCATTGAATGACATTTGCCTAAACCACAATGATAAGATATTAGATCTTGATCATTGGTTCATCAACAAACATTGCTTTCATGAAAACCATAGTTTATCCTACAATTGTTGTAGGACAACTTTTACATGAAAAACCCTTTTGCTTGAATAGGGTTGGAGATTTGTCTAGCAAATCTCCTTATAATCAAAAATGTTTTGATTTATATTATATGGTATAACTTCGGTTGAAAAACCGATGAACATCTCAAAGTACATGATGGTCTATCTGGTATTATCCTTTCCCGAGGCGGATGTGGTGCCTAGTCGGAGAGCATTGGGGTAGCGGGTTGCAACGTATGTGGTCCGTCCCACTCTCGTCGGTACTGGCCATGACAGCGGGTAGGGACTGTATAATACCTGAGACAGACAATGTGTATTTTTCTAATTATTAAAATTCGAATAATACGTACTTTGAGTATATACCTACTATTCAAGTAAAAGACATGTTTGTTGATTGATGATTGGATTGATGATTAATTTAATGTGATTAAATTAATTATATCCAATAAACGCTCTATTATGAATAGATGTGTATTTTCCCTTGGAAGAATTAATTATGTGAATATGATTCACAATAATTAATTACAATTTGAATATGAGGTGGAGGATCACATAAGTAACATCCATGGTCTCCCGTCAAGGCAAAGGATTCCGTCGCCAGTTGTTATGTATGGGAGATGCCTGTCCGAAGTGACAGATGCTGTGCATGATTTAATTGGATCGGGTTCTTTGCTTCTCGAAAGAGTAAGGTCGTATACGTAGTGACCCCAATATCGGGTCCTCATATTATTGGGGCGATATTGGATTGCGTATAGCGAGTATTAAGCCTGTTGACGGTTGGTTCAATTAATGACGGGTCAACATCATCTTAGGGGTGGTGGGCCCGGGTGTTAAAGACCGAATTGGGAGATGCAAGTTGGACTTGCAAGGCGGAATGTGTTCCCGCTTCTTTTTATCCGAGTTGTAGGTTCTCATATTATTGGGATGCAACGAAGATAGGAAAGGAGATCCCAGATCTTGCTAGAGATATAATGGTAAGAATATCTCTTACATTGAAAGTGATTAAGGGAATGAACTTTCAGTGTTGACAAGGCAAGACAACTTTGATATAAAAATTCCTAAATCAAAGTAAAACATGTATATATAATATATATACCCTTATGCAAATTTCTTATTTCAGATAATCCTTCATTAAACCCACTCAATGTTATACTCAATGATAACCAGTAAAAATATCTTGGATTGGACTCATGATCCAGATATTGTACTTGCAATTGAACACATAATGTATGTGGTTGCAGTGTGCAAGTCCCCTCAACATAATGAGGAAGGGCAATTAAATAAGACAATAAGGCATCACCTTAGGGTTTGTATGTCTCTATAGTCTTGATCTTTCATCGAGTGTACTTTGGAAGTGACATGTCGATGGTGATCGTAATTGTCGAATAATCCTTATAAAATAAAAGAAGATATTTTGGCATACATATGTTCTCTAGACATTTAATCATGAATGACATGGTTCTCTGCATTATGCAGAATGGTGGCTCGAAAGAGATGATGTATTCAAAATGTTTGAATATCTACCTGAACCTAAGTCTCTAAGAGTTAAGATGTATGTAGATATGATGAGTGTCATCATTCTACTATCTATACTCAAGTCATTCATGAAGCTTCACAATAATCATTTTGAATGAATTTAATGAAGCATGTATAAATGTTGAAATGCTCTTGTATTGAAATCCTTTGAATTCAACATAAGAGATTCTTTGTCTTGAACAATGGTTGTTTATTGATGAAGAGAGCACAGTGGAAGCATGGGTCGGACCCAAGTAAGAAGGAAAGTCAAAGAGTTGACCTACTTCTGTGACTTCCATATGACATCCAAAGAGTTGGATGAATGCCAATACTGCAATATGTTGATGTGTTGATAGTATGACTATCAAGTCTGTCTAAATCCTTAGTGAAGGACTCAGATAGAGCATCAGAATAATCTACATATAATCATTGCCTCTGACTTTATTATTTCATAAGATAAAGTCTGACAATTGTATCCCAATCTTCTAAAGACATTTGCAATTGGTTGCAAATATATATTAGAAGATTAGAAATTTGATCTTAAGGTTTAATAGTCATCTACATGGATATTGGTGCAATTGTTACGACAATCTCTATTGGATAGATGGACTTCATATTCTCAGTGGGAGAGCCCTTAGTCTTGGAGAATGTCTCTATGACCTAGATATTAGAATACCCTCATTGTTTGTTTCTAAATGTTGGAAATAAACATGAATTCTGAGATAGAACTATCATAAAGAGTTATGATGGAAATATTTCAGATAGTAATCTAGCATCTGGTGGACTCCACAAAATTAGAAAATTAATGAATGGTTCATTAAGATTTCTAATACTGAAAATCAAACCTTATAAGATCAATAGGAGGATGAAGATCATTTGACAATGATCTGGCATCAAGTCTTGGACATTTGTCTGTTGATTTGATCAAGAGACAAGTAAGAGATGAAACTTCAGAATGTCTAAAAATTTCAAATCTTACATACTTGAATATTGTATTCAAAGTAAAATGTCCAATACACCCTTCTCTGGGAATGGTGTTAGATGTCAAGGTATTCAAGATCTCATACATATTGATGTATGTAGATCATCTATATCGTAGTAAACATTATGGATATGTGATATCTATTGATGATTATGTATGATATGAGATTTCTTCTCTTCACCTGAGAAACCTTTGAAATATTCAAAGATTTCACAATTTTGGTTTAGAACCAAAGTTTGAAGAAAGATGAAATGAATTTGATCTAACCTAGGTAGCTTGTACCTGTTAGATAAAATTCAAAGAATACCTTATGGAGATATGAATATCATTTCTATCTCACTCCTCCTGATAAACCTGAACTCAATAGAGTTGTAGGGAGATACAATTGGATCATGTGTGACATGATTTGGTTAATGATGAATTTTTAGCATAATTACCTCTTAGTTTCCAGGTATATATGTAGTAGAGACTACACTATATATCCTTAATAAGATTCCATGCAAGTAAGCTGGAATTAAGCATTAGAGAGTGCAACTTCATTAGGAAAATAAAGGATGGTATTGGATACCTACTTTATGACCTTGAGATTCTTAAAAGATCTCATTTCTGAGAATGTGATTCTTGGAGGATTGAGAATCTTGAGAATCAAGATGAAAATGAAGTAAAGGAACTCATTTAATCTTAAGAAGATAATGAGGCTCCTGAAATCGGAAACTAAAAGGACAATTAAAGATGAAACATTAATACCTCTTCAAATGAGTTTGAAGATGTATTCCATGTGTCAGTTAAGTCTGACAATGATCGGATTTCATGTGATGAAGCTCCTGAGGATCATGACATGGAAAGATGGATATTAGCAATAAAGTCTAGAGTAGACTTCATATACAAGTGTTGTATATGGACCCTAGAGGATCCACCTATAAGGGTTTGACCCATTAAGGTGTAAATGGATCTTCAAGAGAAGAGGGAACCTGATGAGAAGGTAGAGACCTTCAAAGCTCGGTTCGTAGCCATGAGCTGCACACAGTAAGAGAAGACATTGCTTGCAATGAGACTTGCTCTTTGGAAACCATGCTTGAAATCATCAGAATATTGCTAATCCTAGCTGCACAACTTGACTGTTGCATCTTCAAGATGTAAGTCAAGATTGCATTCCTCTAAGAATACCTCTCTAAGGATATTCACATGAAGTAGCGCCAGGGCTTCATGATTAGGGAAAGTAAGGTGTGAAAGCTAAAGAACTCCATCTATGGACTCAAATAAGCTTCTTGTAGTTGGAACATAAGATTTGATGAAATTATAAATGTTATGATTTCAAATAGAATCTTGATGTACCATGTGAAGCTTAGTGGGAGTGCCATTGTGTTCATCGTGCTAAATGTAGATAATATCCTAATCATTTGGAATGATATAAGGATGATAATAAGTGTTTTATAGACTGGCTATTCCATACCTTGAGATATGATCTCAAGAATACCTCTTAGATCTTAGTTCTGAAGTTGTTCAGAATCAAAGAAAAGAGGGTATTGGGACTATCACATTTGTAGTACACCTTGGACATATTCCATTTTTGGAAATTCCAAGAAAGGCTTCCTTCCCTTGAGATTTGGTACTGACCTATCAAAAGGGATAGCACCTCAATGAGTTGAGGAAGTGAATGCTAGAACTGCTTGCACTTGTGCATAAGTTACGGAAAGCTAAGTGTATGCTAGATGTGTACAAAAACCAGATATCTGCCATGCAGTGGGAGTAGCAAAGTGTTGCTAATCCTACTATGGAGATAAAACACTTGATTGCAGTAATAACAATATCTTCAAAGATGATAAGGCTTTAGAGATGGTGATCTCTATGTCTTATTTTTAAGAAGTTAAGACTTTATAGATAGAGATCTAAAAGGTCTTAACTGTGGATACCTTGGGAGATAGTGATCTCCAGGAATAAGGGTATTCTGATAAGGATTATGGAAATACTGGTTATAATAGTTATTAAGCAATAGTGTCAAAGACACTATAACTGCTTTGACTAGATTGAGTATTGGTTGCATTAGATGCAACATTCGCATTGGATGCGAGCACTGTTACCTAGGGATATGCAAGTGCCGTAAAAAGACTTGGCATAGTCTTTTGGTAACAGAGTGACTGATCAGCTTACCTAGCTATTTCTAAATAGCTTATGATTGTCACATGAGTGTGGGTTTAAATGATTAGCCCATTAATGGCTCTTTGGGCTAGTCGGAGATTGTTGGACATGTGAGCCCACGGCGAGCCATTATGCAATAAAAGTTATTGCAAATATCATTCCCTGATCTGAAATGAAGAATAAATAATTTGCATAATAGGTCCCTCTGTAAAATTAGGGTTGTGTACCATGGCTATCTTAATGATCATACAGTTGTTGATTCAATTATTGAATCATAGAGGCTGGTGCTTGGATGAATATCTAAAGAGTTAGATTGAGGACTCATCAAGTACCGTCAAATGATTATTAAGATGTGATCTCCAGCCTGAGTAGGAGATGGCAATCCTTTCTCACATAGGCTGATATCTGACCGACCTCTTGATGCAGGTCCTCTGCATAGGAATAGAGATTCAGAGGTGTCAGATTAGTTAGGTCAAAGAGTTGACTTAACGAGATCGAGATAACCAAAGTCCTATGTTGAATGCTGTCACAGCATAGGCACGCATCCTCTGACCGGAGACAGATGTGTTACTATATGTCTGAGTGTGTACATTTGGCAGACCAATAGGTTGATGACCTAACCAAGGTCTATACACCGGCGCGCTGGTGTACATGTAAGGGCATATGAATAATACGATCTCTCAAAGGGATCATACAGGTTCACTACTGAACCGGAAGACATGAGCTCACTCATGAGATATTGGGAAGAATCAAATTCTGTGCACGGTCGTCTTGCTTTGGAAGCTTGACTGAATTTGTAGGTTTGATATATACTTTTGGAAAGTATATGATCAAGACCTAGGTATGATATATGCTTTTGGAAAGTATATGATCGATACCAAATCCCAATGATCAAATGAGAAACTTAGTGATCAAACCCTGAAGAAGACAGTGTAAAATAGATCTTGATCTTCGGGTTGACCATGGGTCTTCCAGTATGCAGGATGTACAGGTATTGGGAATACCTGAAGGGTGATGTGATCATAAACGATTGTATATCCATGACGCTTCCATTCCGAGGGAGTGATGAAACAGGTCTGGATTTTAGTGACTCCTTTCAGTAGAGAAGCAATCCGATCTTAGTCCAAGTATTGGACATTGATCTGAATGGGATTCAGATTCAATGAGAAGATTGGATTTGCGGCCTTGATTTAATCAAGCATCTGTGAGAGGTCTGTAAGATCTGGATTTGAGATGAGATCTCAACATCCAAGTCACTATACGTGGAATAATACAATCGCCCTGTCCTTATCTCCAAGTATCTGCGGAGAAAGCACATTATTCTTGAAGGAGTTCAAGAATAATTCATTTGATGAATTCCATATCCAAGCAAGAAGAACTTGATGATTAAATGTGATTTAATTATCAAGCTTAAATATGAATATGATTCATATTGTGAAAATGATTATCTAAGATAATTAAATGAGATTTAATTATCAAGGATTAAGAGAATGTGGATAACACTATCCATGATATGTGTGTGTTATAAATATGATTTATAATATACATATAATAAGAGAGAGAATTTATGTAAATAGCATTTGTTAATTAATAATGTGGATTGGATTCACATTTGTTAATTAATTGGAAATGCAATTTACTAACTAGTTTGGGTTGTGAATATGATTCACATAATATTCAATGGCATGATTGAAATATTCACAAATTAATTTAGAATTATTTTGTGAATATTTTTTGTGATTAATTAAGGAATAATTAAATAAATAAAATGGAGCAATAACCACCTTCATAGGTGGCGTCACCCATGAATGGTTCATGGGTGACGCCCCCCCCTTTTTAGGAGGATGGTTAGCTCCATTACATTTATCATATTATCTCTTAGTTAATTAATGTTTAAATTGATGTTGTTGTTTTTAACCAACAACAAATCATGGCCATTGATTTATCATGGACCAAGCATATCCCTTGGATCCATGTGTCCCATGGATTGAGATCCATTGGATCCTAAACTAGTATATAAGGAGGGCTAGGGTAGCCTCTCCATGGTACATCATTAAGAGTTGTACAAGGTGACAACTCTCTCCCTCTCTCTTTCTCATTCTCGCCCTCTCTCTTTCTCTTCTCCATTAAGTGGCCGTCCACTTTGTGTTGAGAAAGGAGAGACTCTCGGCTTCTTCTTCGACGACTCGTGGATCTCCATCTTCTTTGGAGTTTCTTACTCTAAAGGAAGACGACGGATTTCGTTTGACGAAATCGGGGGAGCCATCGCTTGGATCTTCATCGAGGATTGCGGGAAGGAACGTGACTCATCATCACGCCCGCAAGTGCGTTCTTCGTGGATCGGACTTAAGATAGGAGGATCTCTACTTTGGGATCTCGCGATCACAACCACGCTTCAAGAGGTATTCCTTGTACTTTGTGGTTTGATGAAACGATCCGAGAAGTGTTCTCGTGATCATGTGGTTTCATCTTTAAAGTTAAAATTTTTAATTTCCGCTGCATCTAGCATCTAGTACGACTAGTTGCTCCGATTGCATACGATGCGATCGACACGCTTCCGTGATGCGCTTAAGGATACTCAATATCCTTCACTATCCGATTCCTTCTCTAAGGATTCTAGATAGACCAGATAGTCATACTATCAATACATCGACTCATTGCAGTATTGGCATTCATCCAACTATCCGGATGCCATATGGAAGTCACGGAAGTAGGTCAACTCTTTGACTTTCCTTCTTACTCGGGTCTGACCCATGCTTCCACTGCGCTCCCTTCATCTATAAACAACCGTTGCTTAAGACTAAGGATCTCTTATGTTAAATTCAAAAAAATTCAATGTAAGAGAATTTCTACATTTATACATGCTTCACTAAATTCATACATTATGAATATTATGAAGCTTCATGAATGACTAGAGTATAGACAGTAGAATGATGACACTCATCGTATCTACATCCATCTAAACTCTTGAAATATTGGTTCAGGTAGGTATTCAAATATTTTGAATACATCATCTCTTATAGAACCACCATTCTGCATGATGCAGAGAACCATGTCATTCATGATTAAATGTTGAGAGCACATATGTATACCAGAATATCTTCTAAGATTTTATAAGTATTATTTGACAATTGCGATCATCATTGACATGTCACTTCCAAAGTACATTTGATGATATCAAGACTATAGAGACATACAAACCCTAGAGTTGTAGTCCTATTATCCATTTAATTATCATTACTCATTATTATGAGGAAACTTGAACATTGCAACCGCATACATTATGTGTCCAACTGCAAGTACAATATCTGGATCATGAGTCCAATCCATGATATTTTACTAGTTATTGTTGAGTATATCATTGAGTGGGTTTTAATGAAGGATTATCTGAAATAAGAAATTTGTATAAGTGCATATATATACATATTTTACTTTGATTTAGGAATTTTATATAAAAGTTGTCTTGCCTTGTCAATATTGAAAGTTCATTCCATTAATCACTTTCAATGTAAAAGATATACTTACCATTATATCTCGAGCAAGATATTCTGGGATCTCCTTCCTTATCTTTATTGCATCCCAATAATATGAGAACCTACAACTCAGATAAAAAGAAGCAGGAAGACATTACGCCTTGCAAGTCCAACTTGCATCTCCCAAATCGGTCTTTAACACCCGGGCCCACCACCCCTAAGGTAATGTTGACCCGTCATTAATTGAACCAACCGTCAACAGAAATACAACTCGCTATGCACAATCCAATATCGCCCCAATAATATGAGGACCCGATATTGGGGTCACCACGCATACGTCCTTACTCTTTCGAGAAGCGAAGAGCTCGATCCAGATGCGCTTGCATACAGGAGCTGTCACTTCGGACATGCGTCTCCTGCATATAATCCCTGGTGACGGAACCCTCCGCCTTGACGGGAGACCATGGATGTCACTTATGTGATCCTCCATATCATTTCAAATTCTAATTAATCATTATTAATCATATTCCTTATGATTAATTCTTCCAAAGGAAATAACATCTCTATTTATAATAGAGTGTTATAATTTTAATTGGATTCCAATTAATCGAATCTTATTAAATTAATGATCCAATTAATATCCAACAAACATTCTTTATTGTTACTTGAATCATGGTATTATCTCAAATACGTATTATTTCGAATTTTAATAATTAGAAATACATCATGATTTCTTAAGCATTATACTAACCCTACCCAATGTCATGGCCAGTACCGACGAGAGTGGGACGCACCACATACGTTGCAACCCGCTAACCCCAATGCTCTCCAACTAGACACCATATCAACCTCGGAAAAGGATAATGCAAAATAGATCACTTTGTACTTGAGATGATCATCGGTTCTTCAACTGAAATTATACCATATAATAATAATCAAAACAATTTTGATTAATATTATAATGAGATTTGCTAAACAAATCCCAAATCCTATTCAAGCAACATGTTTGTTGGAATGTAGATCATGTAACCAATTAGTGATCTAGATCACATTTAATCAAATATTGTTTAAGACAATGTCATTTAAGGAAATAATTATCATCAAATATTTCACAAATATTTATGCATAATTATTCCAGGAAAATAAACAATTTAATTTCACTAATTGACTAAATGACAATCACTAGGTTCTTGATTAGGAAAGTATTTCCAACAGTGACCCTTACTTACTAAAAATACCATATCTCAATCAATTTAAATCCAAATTAAGCAAAGTAAGTTCTTAAAGTTTGCTAATTTGATTTACAATAGAACTTAATTGATTTTCACGCATTTCAAGGAGTTTCAAAACCGCAACTAACATCTTAATTATGTTAAGATTCACAGTCCCCGATACTGTGGATACATGTTCACAAAAATGAGCATAACTCAAGCATACGGAATCAAAATCATGCAAACTCAGATCCTACGGTTTCCATATTTAATGGAGAACAAAATACAATTATTATTTTCGTATTTAAACAATTTAAGCAGTGCCTAAATTAATCTCAAAACATACATGCGAAAAATGAAATGCAAGAAAACTTTTGCAAATCCTAATGAACCCAAGTCATCCTCGGTTCATGGATCGCATCCAAAACCTTCCGACCTAAGGCTCTGATATCACTTGAAGAATATGGTTAGATCCTCAAACGCATCACGGAAGCATGAGCATCGTATCGAATACGATGAAAAATGACTAGTCGCACTAGTTGTTCTATGCAGCGAAAATTAAAAAAATTCTTGTGACGAAACCATATGATCCAAGAACACTTCTCGGATCGTTTCATCTAAACCACAAACAAGTAATAGGATTACCTCTTGAAGTGTGGTTGCAATCGAGTCTCTAAACGAAGAGACCTCCTGTCTCAAGTCCGATCCGTCGGAGGAGACGCTTGCGAGCGCGGGGATGAATCGTGTGCTTCTCGCAATCCATGTTGATGATCCAAGTGGTGGATCTCCTGATCTAGACACACGAGATCTGATGTATTCTTTACGAGCAAGGCACACCGAAGGAGACAAAGATCCACGAGCAAACGATCGAGCAGCATAACAACGACGTTGCGGTGATGGAGACTCCCTCTAGGGCATCCTTGGTGGACGGTCATGAGAGAGGAAGAGAGAGGGCTGACGTGTAGAGAGAAAGAGAGAGAGATACTTATGTTCTCTTATGTGTAAAGAAGAGCAATGGGGTGCCTCTCCTTTTATAATTTTTTGGGATCCATGGATCTCAATCCATGGGCAACACAAATCCAATGGCTCTCATTGGTTGTGTTTCTTTTAATGGCTAAGATTTGTGTTGGTAAAAACCAACAACAGTTAATTTAGTTTAGATTAAATCTATATTTATAAATCAATATAAATCAATCCCGAATTAAATCAATCAAGCATGGAGATTATGGAATGAAGATTGCCTCCTTCCATAATATTGGATTTGGTGGCAATCTCATGCAATCTCATGAGATCTCATGAGATTACATTATTCCATGAAAATCTCCAAGATTTACAGCAACACTTGTTGTAAATTATTCGACAAAAATAATTGATAATTATTTTGTGAATATTGCAATCTTGCCATTGGAAAATTGTGAGTCATGTTCACAACCCAAAATAAAATGTGAATTACATTTTCAATTAATTGTCCAATGTGAATCCAATTCACATCAACATTTAATTAACAAATGTAAATTACAAATAGCTCTCTCTTATATATTATAAATCACATTTATAATATATATGACTAATATGGATATTGCTATCCACATTATTCATATCCATGATAATTAAATCACATTTAATCATCTTGGATCTCTATTCTTGTGTGCCCAAATAATATGAATCGCATTCACATTATTCACATCTTTGATAATCAAATATCATTTAATTATCTAAGATAACTCTATTTATAATATGAGTCGAATTCATATTACTCATGATAATTAAATCACATTTAATTATCTATTTTCTTAATGCTCGGATACTTACATCAACAATGAAATTATCCTGAACTCTTTGAAGGATAATGCGCTTTCTCCGCGAATACTTGGAGATAAGGACAGGGCGATTGTATTGTTCCACGTATAGTGCCTTGGATTTTGAGATCATATCTCAAATCCAGATAGCGTGTCTCCCATAGATGCTTGATTAAATCAAGACCGCATATCTAATCTTCTTATTGCATCTAAATCACATTCAGATCAATGTCCAACATTGGACCAAAATCAGTACTTCTCTACTGAGAGGAGTCACTAAAATCCAGACCCGTTTCATCACTCCCTAGGAATGGAAGTGTCATGGTTATACAATCGTTTATGATCACATCACCCTCAGGTATTCCCAATACCTGTACATCCTGCCTACTGGAAGGCTTACAATAAAACCGAAGTACTACATCAACTTTACACTGTCTACTTCTGGGTTTTTATCAGTAAGTTTCTCATTCGATCATTGGGAGTTGGTATCGATCATATACTTTCCAAAAGCATATATCATACCCAGGTCTTGATCACATACTTTCCAAAAGTATATATCAAACCTACAAATTCAGCAAAGCTTCCAAAGGAAGAGGACTGTGCACGGAATTTGATTCTTCCCAATATCTCATGAATGTGCTCATGGCTTCTAGTTCAGTAATGAACCTGTATGATCCCTTTGAGAGATCGTATTACTCAATATGCCCTTAATGCAAACTAGCGCGCCGGTGTATAGACCTTGGTTAGGTCATCAACCTATTGGTCTGCCAAATGTACATACTCAGACATATAGTAACACATCTGTCTCCGGTCAGAGGATGCGTGCATGTATCGTGACAGCAAACGATATAGGACTTTGGTTATCTCGATCTCGTTAAGTCAACTCTTTGACCTAACTAATCTGACACCTCTGAATCTCTATTCCTATGCAGAGGACCTGCATCAAGAGGTCGGTCAGATATCAACCTAACTGAGAAAGGATTGCCATCTCCTATCGGGCTGGAGATCATCTTTTAACAATCATTTGACGGCGCTTGATGAGTCATCAATCTAACTCATTAGATATTCATCCAAGCACCAGCCTCCATGATTTAATAATTGAACCAATAGCTGTATGATCATTAAGATGGCCATGGTACATAACCCTAATTGTACTAAGGGGCCTTTAATGCAAATTATTCATTCTTCATTTCAAATCAGGGAATGATATTCGCAATAACATTTATTGCATAATGGCTCACCGTGGGCTCGCATGTCCAACAGGGTTGACCTGTGACCCAATACAACCGGAACGACATAGGTTACAACCAAATGTATCGGGTACCCGTCCATGGACACCCCTACAATTAGCTCTCCTGCCAGTAAATGTGGTCGTCATTTATCACCATTTTCATAATGATGATTGGGTTGACCACATGACCACCGTCTCCACCAGATGAGTAATCATGGTGACCCTCCAGTCACGCCCCTCCATCAGTCAAAACAGCATCGTCGGTCGACAACACATGCTGCTTTGCCAGCATGACCTCGTGCACACCCATCGTGGTCTGAACCTAGGGGAAGATGGGGTTAGTTGTGTGGAGATAGAATGTGGGGGCAAGAGTGAAATATTTGAAGATTTGGGGTTTTTCACAAAGTCTTGATGGGTGTCACCTGCTTATGTCTGTAAAAGATCTATTTGAGACCGAATCAAAACATTAGGTAGCGCATCGCTAGTTTTGAAAGTAGAGGTATCACATTAAAATTAAGTGTATAGTTCAGAAACTTTTGTATGATTTACTCTACATTTTATAGTGATGAGTTCCTTTATGAAAAGTAATTATATACATTTCAAATAAATATTAAAAAGAAATTCCCCTGATAAAATTGCACAAACAAGCATAAATAATTTAAACAAAATGACATCCTGATTCCAATTTTAATCATCTTCACAAAAACTGTGCAAAATGAACTTCCGTATTCTACCCTTTTTGGTAAGAAAAATAGCATTGGTTTATGCCCAAATTAAATATTAGTGTTGCATTAATATGAATTTATTTTCGAAGCTAGTGCTCGGGAAGGTTTCCAGCTTTGTTATACTCCTTAACCTATGCAAGCTTAAGAGGAGAGTAATGACGTGTAAAAATGTAAAAAATGTATCAATATACACTACAATTTTAATTACATTCTAACTCCTCTATAATTCCGAATATATAACCTCGTGACTCTGTCTTACATGTATACCCTTACCATTATTTTATTTCACTAACTTCGACCGTTCATAGAGTTAATCTAACCTTATATAAATTGAATGCAGAACTCACTTACATTATTTTATTCCATCCCACCCTTCCAAGCGAGAGGATCCTTTGCAGTACTGCAGTCTCTGCAGTAACCGCACGAACCGCTCTTGATCGAGAAGTTCACATAGATTCATATTTTTTGTGAGCTCGTACTGTGCGAATTTGTACAAACCGCTCAACCAAGATCGAGCGGCTCGCGCAGTTACTGCATATTCTGCAGTACTGTAGAGGATCCGGGTCTCCCTCCCAATTACATGCTCTAAGCACAACTTAGTGTAGGTTTCCTCAAGACCACCACATTTATTATCATCCATTTACGATGCAGAACTACCACGATCTTCACCGGACAAGGAGGTGGTCTCTAACAGTTACGCTTAAGATCAGCCATCGCTCGCCGTCATGCAATCAACTCCACTGGGAACCCACATTCACCATCATGCTCTAGGCTCCCTTGACATCCCCACCGTTACGTGATGGTCCTTCACGACACCCTGCAAGTGACCACATTACGGTCCACATCGTCTTCTCCTAGCACCGTCCCCACAGCTCTGCTCTTAATCCCCTACTGCAGACCCCTCCGCAAGGCAAGGCTCCTCCCCCTCACCATGGTCAGGTTCCTGACTAACAAGTCTATTAAGTCTCCTTAAAAATTATGAGATCAAGCCGAAGAGTTTGTCTCAGAGCTTCTCATGAAAACAAGTTATCCAAATCGAGCAAAAGGATAAGCATGCACAATGAGAGAGATGTGTTTCGAGAGGGAAGAGCGGAATGGTTGATTGACGATTCTAAAAAAAGGTTATCATGGAGGACTTGCTGGAGTTGAGGTGGAACTGGAAGCGAAATTAGCATGATTGATGGAAATGATGATGGATCAGATGGAATCACAACAAGTAAATGATGGAATTAGATTAAAATGGAATCAAAGCAAATGGATTTGAGACAATTAGAGGCGTAAACAATGAATGATAAGATGGAATGGTGGTACAAAATCTATGGAAAAGGTACAATGCATAATGGAGGAAAATCAATGGTGAAATCGGGATCGAAAATGTAGGATGCAAATGGGAAAATCATGTCTGAAAAGCAGTAAGAAGAGGGTTTCTTTGAAACAATGAGGATAGAAAAGAAGAAAGAAGAAGACAATCGGATAAAAATTGGACGGGATGAGAGGAAAGGGGGTCATGGGGAGAGAGGGGAGGAGTATTATGATGGGACTCGGAAGATCGGGCCAAACGGGTGGACTAGTCCCGTGGGAGGAGGACTGGGAGAAACTAGAGCAAATGAGCTTTCTCAAGGTCGTACAAAATGATGTGGCAGGTGTTGCTGGTGGAGAGCGCAAAGAAGAAGAGAATGCAGTGCTTTATGGTGTAGATGGGGCTGGCCATAAAGGTGTCAGTGTTGAAGTTTTTA
Organism: Ottelia alismoides; assembly: GCA_037367405.1. Lineage (NCBI taxonomy): Eukaryota > Viridiplantae > Streptophyta > Magnoliopsida > Alismatales > Hydrocharitaceae > Ottelia > Ottelia alismoides. The sequence continues at coordinate 357,567 of JAZKJV010006500.1, forward strand.
GGTGGACAATGACATGGAAGAGGGGGTGAGAGGCCGAGAGAAGAGGAGAGCATATCCCGCACGATTGTAAAGTGGGATCATGCTCGATCCGCTCGATCAGGATAGAGTGTTTCACACGGTTAGAGCTCAGAAAATCCAGATTTCATGCTAATCGCTCGATCTTGATTGAGTGGCTTGTGTGTGGTCCCACTTTACAGTAGTCCTCGATCTGATATAGAGAGTAGAGTGGCAACTTTTGCTATACAATGTATCAAAGGGTAACAATATCAAAAAATAGTAGAACTAGTTAAGTTTAACAGGAAAGATGTTATGGAAGACAATGTAGGGACATGTCATGTAAAGAATCGTAACTATTCAGGGGTCTATATGTAATTCATTATGAAGAGGTTTAATATATATGTTCCTTGGAAGTATATACGAGCACGCTCCCACCCTTCTTTCCTTTCTTTCTTTTTTATTTTTTTAAGTGAAACCCATGGATGATTTAATTAGAACAATAAATAGATTTTGTGTTTAGAATTTCACATAGAGTAGGTGAAATAGCCAAGACCTAGATGAGAGAATCATGTGCGCTCACAAGGCTAGCTACACAGTTGTTGAAGTGACCTCTCCCAAGAATCTTAGGTTAATATCAACAATTAACCCACACAATAATTTTAAGCAATCAAGTCAAGATGTGAATCAAAATTTATCATAACCCTACTATAAATGTGTATATAGTGACAAGTAGAGTAGGGGTCGAATATAGGGAGACAAGTAGGTGTATCAGATATATTAATTATAAATAGATAATGAATAATGAATATATGCATATTTGTACAATATTCACTCACTTAATTAATTATATTTTTATGGGTTTTTGATTATATACTATTATAATTCTTATTTTATTAACTTTTAATTTCTTTTTATAATTTTATGATTTTTAATTTCTTCTCCTTTTTAGTATATAATATAGATGTATATATAGAACTATATATATGTAATATGGAGAATATAAGAGATATGCAATATAGAATACATAAAAAATATATAAAAATAAAAATACCTAAAGAATAGTCCCTTTTTATTTTTTAGTGGATTTAGAATAATTAAAAGGTGATTATAATAATTAATAATAATGTTAATTATATAGAACTAGATATAAGTATATCATACAATATATGATATTATAAATATAATTATAGAATTTGTTGAATAAATTATATTTGTGTTTTTTTAGATTTTCTTCTAGATTTGTGATTTTATAGATAGTTTTGCTTATTTGTAGGTATTTTAAAAGTCCAAAATATATAAAATCAGGTGATTTTAAAATAGGATAAATTGATTTAAAAATAGCAAAAACGATAGAAATTTCTCAAAATAATTTTAATATGTAGATGATGATAATAATATATATAAACTGAATAGAAACTAATATGTTTGGGTTTTTAAAAATATTTGATAATACTTTTAGGGTTAGCAAGGGTTTCAGAGTTTCTTTTGATTTTTTATGATTTTTGGTTTGTAGATATAAAATATATAATAAGCACTAGCAATTTTATGCAATTTTTAGTTATGATTTTATATTTTTTGTATTTTCTTAGGCAAATAGGGACTAAACGTGCACTTTTGAATTTGAATAAATACGAGTGCTGATGAAATGAAAAACAAATTACATAGCATGAACATGCATGTCATCATGCATTTATCCCTAGTTTTTCATTATTTTTGGAGCACGAATGATATTTTTCAAAAATAGACAAACATGCACAAAAATAATTAAGCTAGAAAGGGTATTTTTGCAATAATAATCAAATTTGAGGGTCCATGTGCAAAAATTCTAGAAACTTTGAACAAGAACTTGATTTTTTTATATTAAAACTAAGGGCTTTTATCAGCTGTGTTCCTTTGACATATTGCAATATCGGTTATGCCCCTCCCTTTTTAGGAATATCAGTTCAACCCCTGACTTCTTCCATAATGATAATTTGTGCCTCTCAGGTTAGTTGTCATTAATCCTCATTCTAAATGACCATTAACTTTCAGGATACAACGGTAATTAATTGAAAATGGAAAGGTAACAATGAGTTAATCTTACCAATTTCTTCTTATTCCTCCTTCATCCACTTCCTTTCCTCCTCCTCCTCCAATCGCCCCTCCCCCTACAAGCCCACCTACATCGTCTCCCATCTGTCTCCGGGCCCTCCTCCTCCACCGCTCCGCTCCCTCCAGGCCCTCTGTCGTCGTCGCCCTCCCCTCCTCCGTTACAACATGTCCTCCTCTAGGCCCTCCTCCTCCTCCTTCACTCTCCTCCTCCATTTCCCCTCCCACTCCAAGCCATCCGCCTCTGTTGCCCATCCCCATCGCCCTCCTCCACCCCTCCCCCTCTAAGCCCTCCTCCGCCACTGCCCTCCCCCTCGAGGCCTATCTCCTCCCCCGCTATCCATCCTTCTCTTCTAACCCTCCACTTCCAAGCCCTCCTCCCCCTCTATCCCTCCCCCTCAAGGCCCTGCTCCTCCACCACCCATCCCCCTCCAGTCCCAGTCCATACTCCAACGCCTCCTCCATCCTCGTTGCCACCCCTCCTCCTCCTTCTCTGCCTCTACCCCTCCTCCCCTCCAGCCCCTTCAATCCTGACCATTCCTTTGCCCCTTCCTCCCAGCCAGGCCCTCTCCATCTCCCTTTCATCCTCTACCCCTAGAAGAGTACACATTGCTTTTCATGATGCAAAGAGATGCACCTACACACAAGCATCATCATTGAGGAGGTGGAGATGTCCTGCTAAGCAGGGGAAGCTAAGGGAGGAGAGGGATATACGGGGCATAGGGGAAGAGCTATGGAGGGGAGGTCCATGTATGGAGGGTAGGAGCTGTAGATAGTAGTGAAGAGCTCGGGCACAAAGGAGAGGCGTGGGGTTGGGGAGAAGAGCTTGGGGTAGGGGGAGGAGCACGGGGAAGAGGGAGAGGCGTGGGGAAAAGGAAGAAGCACAAGGTGGAGGGAGGATCTCAGGGCGGAGGGAGGAGCTTGAGCATATATGCGGAGGTGTCAGGGCATGTGGTGGAGCTCACGGTGGGGAGCATGGGTGAATACGATCTAGAGATGAAAGGGAGGAGGGAGGGGTATAGTTGGACGGTTATGACCCTTATAATCAAATCATGGTTTAAGAAAACCATGGTTAAGCTCAAATCATTGACGGCTAAAGTAACGAGGGGTACAAGTGATAGAACGACAAGAAATCAGGGTCACAATTGATATTACTAAAAAGGGAAGGGTGTGACTGATATTGCAATATTTTAGAGGGGTACAACTGATAAAACCTTACAACTAAATACACAAATCTGATGGATTTACATGAAATTTTCCCAACTCACATGGAAGGCCACGTGAGATGAGCTGGCATAGGACAAATATGTAACATGCGAGAGATCAAGGATTCCTTTGCAATTTTTCCACCAACTTTTACACGTGCTAAAATATTTACAATACTATTTGCCAAATAAAAAAGAATGAGGGGGGTTTGCAATTATACCACATAAACGCCTTCTGATCAGGCCGTGGTCCGAGTGCCAAATGGAAGATCCTTCAGCTAGAGGACGACACTATTTCGAAAAGAACCAACAACCCACATTAAATCTGGGTTGTGTTCTTCATCTGATGACTAGGATGAAGGGTTGAACAACTCAGAAGAAATCCTACATGGGGAACTTGGATCTCTTTGTTCTCTGGCATCCAAAGATGGCAATTCGATCCGACGATATCTATGGACTTCTGGGACAACTACGAACATGCTAGCCCGCATCGATAAGACCAAGAAGGCTCGTGCAAGTTCCTCTAGTTCCAGATGACCTGGAGAAACTCCATGGGTTATTTTTGGCTCCATATGGGTCTTGGGGGTCTTGAACCTCCACTAAAAGATTATACGGCTCGTGGTCAGTTCCCATGATTAAAATTTGAAGCTAATAGCATCGTGGATGGGTTGGGCAACTTAGCTCCAACGAGAGTTGACATAGAGCTCGAATTAGCCTTGATTCCCACAGAATCATGGGGAAAATGGGGGTTATGCAAGGAAATAAATGAGTATCGTGATGAGGGTGATAGCGGGGCGAGATACAATAGAATAACTAGGTATTTGGACTTGGAGACCAAGCTCCATGCATATGAAGATATTAGGATTAAACGTAAGTAAGAAGCTAAAATTCTAAAATCAAATACTGGAAATGAAACCGATATCTAAATAGTACATACAAAGAAGTAAAAGATGTCTTGACATGGCCTAACGGCCATGGAAGCTGGACCGAATGGAGAAGGGTTCCATCGATGGTTGGATAACCCTTAGAGAAGCTTTTCGTTGATGCAGTTCGAGATGAATGAGCTTTTGTAACCATCTGAACATCATAGGTTTGATTTGAGGGGCTAAAAACTACTCATAATAATAGGATCAAATCACAAAAAGTGGATGGAGGTGGTGTTTTATAGACAGATGGAGGTAGTGTTTCCGAGGGGCGATGGCATGAGATGGAGTGAGGGTAGGAGGAGATGGAGAGCTCATCGTGGAGGATGAACATCGAGGTTCTACAAGGGTGAGGAGCTCAAGAAGAAGGAGGCATGGGAGATTGAGTGAAACTGGCGATAAGTTGGTCATCCTGTAAGGTCTGAGACGAGTCAGAGGGAAAGACAATTGACCTGGGGTCAATTTTCGGAGGGTTTTTGTTGGTCCACATGGACCAACCAGAAAAAGGGAGATAGAAAATGATTGCAAATTTAATAACAGCTACTAAATGAATTAATCAATTTGCGTTATAAAAAAATGTTACTAATTTTATGTAGTATTATATATACACACACACATATACATATATATTTGAGGTGTTTAATTACAAGTTTATAATTACTTGTAAAATATAGGTATAAATACATGTATTTTGGTATTTTATTTCTCATTTATAATATATATTTTATTATTATGTACATATTTTACATATCTTTTATATAACTTTATATATTTTTATTGTATTTTCTAAGTTATTATGTACACTTAATTAATTATGTATATGTATATTATAGGTATATACATGTATATTTTACCTATGTGTTTAAATGAATTATTTATTTTTATTTTATTTTTATAGTTTTAATTTTATTTAATTATGAATATGTATTTTTAATAATATATAAAATTTTTAAAAAATAAAAGTATCTGAAAAATGTAAAAAAAATATACGGGTATATTGCACAATATGGGCCCAAATCTAAATTTTACATCTTAGCTTCAAATTAAATGAAATCATCTTCATTAAATAGATTACTAAAATTTATATACAATTAAAGATGATTTTATCCATTTTGATACAATATGGAGAAGATACATGTCTATGAAGCTTTTATTTTGAGTTTTTATTTTGTATGTCCTAGGCACACTATGCATTATTTTTATAATAATGTAAAATAGGTGCCAAAATCAATTATAAATGAATTAAAATTAGGGTTTTCTGTATGGTTTTATGTATATCTTTGCACAGTTTCTCTGCATGTTTCCCTCTACTTTATTCCTTGTCGATCCAGCCATCATGATGATTGGGTCTCGGGTCACTCAACACCTTTGGTGTTTCATTTCCTTTTCTTTTCTTCCTTTATTCTTTTATTTTGGAATTAAATGCAATAAATATACAATATTTTATAGTGTATTTAATAGAGTTTATTGAATGCTTATTTTAACAAATTAATGATATATACATGCATTTAGCTAGGTATTTAAGGCAAAAATAAAAAAATAAAGGTGATGGAATGAAGATTCATCACCCCCTATACTTTCCTTTTCTAGACCCTAGCAAATACTTATTCCTATAAGTGTAGAAAAGAAAATAAATAAAATGAAATAACTTGGATTGATTTCGACTTTTGAACTTGTCTTCATAATATCAAAGTTTAGAGATCAGTTGGACCTTTCAATTTTTAGTTTTGTTAGAACCTTGTATGGGAACCAAACTTGAAACACAACAGCCTTTGAGAATCACATAACACCCAAGTCTCCTCAAATCTAGGTCAGAACAAAACATGTCACACGCAATCCCTTATGACTATGAGTATATCTTGTATAGTGCCAGAGAAATGTAGCTCCTCTTGGCTAAAGCAGTAAAAGTTTGTCTTCGACAACATGATGACCCTAATTCCCCAATCCAATAACTCTTTCCTCTAGAAGTAGGGTATTCCCTTCTAAGTTCAAGTACAACCAACTGAAGAAGAGGACGTGGAGAAGAGCATGGATGGTAGCCGGTATAGCTACCTATCCTAGGATGCTTGACCAATATAGAAAAGTCATCTGATTGCAGGATTACATACATATTTGACTTTGAAGCTCAAGATTTCTTATTGACTATACGTGCTCCGATGGGAATTGATTTTTCTTGGATTTTGCCCATCTATTTTTAGAGTTATTTATTTTTGCATTTTTTTGAATACTATATACAACAACATTTACATATGGACTTTTTCCACTTGAGCCATTACACTATCCATCTTTTGAATGATTATTGCAACCCTCATTATTATGTCATTAGAACACACAACAACTAGATCGGGTTTGGATACAATGGCCACAAATGTGTGACTTACGATGTTTCCATTGGCTTGTATCTCATGCCGGTAAATCCAGCCCTCTACCGTTTCAAATGAGTTGAGCAAAGTGCCAGATGCAGGTGTGCAAGTTAGGTCACTGTTGACAAGAGTCGTGTGTGTGTTCTGAAGTATTTTACTTAGGTAGTGAGGACAACAATGAACTAAGTCTCATGGTCTCAAAGAATTAAGTCTAGTAGACGTAAAGTACCTCAATTCCAGTTCCTATGTCTCTTGTGATTAAGGGGACTAAAGTTAAACAGAGCTTCAATCTTCGGATTTATAGACTTCTTCAACTATCATTATCAATGTGAAAAATGCAAATTCTATGCACAATGCATAAAATATTTTGTGATGCAATTTTCTTATTTTGAACTTTTTATGGGATTTTTGGAAAAATTTTTGCAAATTTTTATAGACTTCTTTCAAAAACAAAAGTTTTTAAAAATTAAATATGTGCAAATATTTACATAGGAGTGTGTATTGTGATTTAGAATATTTAGCGTGGAAGAATATACACTAGGTTTTTACATTCTTTGAGTTAGTTATTATTTATAGATTTAAATGTTGAGTTTGTAAATGACTTTTATTTGCTTGAATTATATACAAAATTATTAAAATAATTTAAAAAGATTTTCACAAACATTTTGAAAAATTATTTAAAAAATAATTGACAAATAATTTTTACAAACATTTACAAGAATTGAAAATCATTTTGCAAAGATTTTTCAAATAGTTTGTACAAGGTTTTTAAGTATTTTTTGCAACCATTTTATACACCATTTGTAAACAGATTTTCGAAATGTTTCGTTCACATAGAGAAAAGATTTTTTACAAGAAAAACATTTTTACAAAGGTTTGAAAATATTTCATAAAACATTTTCCAAATAGTTTTCAAAAAAATGCAAAGAGATTTTCCAACCAATTTCCAAACATTTTGCATAACATTTTAACCAGTTTATTACTCAATATATACAAAGAATTTGATGTGTGTTTTGATTTTTTTTATTAATTATCCATATTATTGAAATTATGAAGTACAAGTTATGGCTAAAGTATATACAACGTATATATGATCCCCCCTATAATTAACTTGAGCTATGTCCTCATAAAATAAAGAGAAAAGGAAGGCATAACTCATGTTACGTATAGGAAAAAATGAATGAGTAATGAATGAGAAGTCGAATGTCTCCCTATACTTAAGATCAATTAATCCTAAGTATTAGCATGTTGTATTCTACATACAGGGAGGATTGAGGGTGGGAATGAATAAATCATCGGCTCAGCCTTTCCCCCATATAACTAGGGTTGGATATCCCTAAGCAGAATCAAAAGGTTAGGAGATAGATAAGGTATCTAAGAATGAACATCCGAATACACTCACCCCTATACTTAGGATGAAGTATATCTTTAGTATAACAATATTGTTTGGGATGAGTGCTAATTTTCAGAAGAATGAAAAATTTATAAACGAAAAGAAGAAAATAAGAAAATGATAAATTAATCAGAAATGTTTTTATGTGCCTCGTCAGAATGTGTTGATGCTGCAACATTGATATCTTCATGTTAAACCACATGAATTGAATCTACGACGGATGTAACCGTATCATCTTCATGATAAGGCTTCAATATCTATCCGTTGATCACAAATGGTTGTGTGTTAGCTGACAAACCAGATATAATAATGCTTCCATAGTCACAGACATGCTTCACTATAAAAGGGTCGATCCACTTGCTCTTCAACTTCCCTGAAAAAAGTTGTAATTTTGCATAAAACAACCAAACCTTCTGTCTAGGCTCGAAAGTCTTACGACTTATGCGCTTTTTATGCAACTTCTTGACCTTCTTATTGTACATTAGGTTGTTGTTGTATGCATAGTCATAGAATTCGAGAAGTCGATTCAGATCCAACTTTGTATTCTTCCTGACCTTCTTGGAATACAAATTACAAACATTTATTGCCCACAAAGATTTGTGAATGAGTTCCACAGGCAAATGGCATGGCTTTCGGATGGTCGGAAGACATTTCTAACAATGATTTGTACATGGTCCGATAAGCCCAAAGAACCGAGTTGAGTAGCTGAGGTCAGTTACTCCTGCGGGACGCACATTCTTCTATATAATTATCTTTATTTCTTTGAAAATTCATCCATTGGATTGTGGGTGGTAAGGATAGGTGACATGATGTTCAATGCAAAATTACTTTGTTAACTTCTTCACCTCTCTATTAATGAAATTCTACACCCATCAGATATCAGAATTTCTGGGATCTCAAACCTTGCAATTATATTTTCCTTTAGAAACTGGTCGATTACACGACTGTCGACGACTCAGTTTGGGATAGCCTCCACTCAACGACTCATGTAGTCGATAACAAGCAAAATGTACTCATACCCCTGACTGTTGTGGAATGTGCTCATGAAGTCAATGCCCCATTGATAGGTTGTAAATTGCCATCTTTAATTTGTTGGAATTAATCGTGCGAAAATAAATGAATTTGTCATTTCATTTTAGGTGGATAATTGGAATCAATCAACAAGTAAACCACTTAATTATTTAATCCTATTTCAATCGAAGTAGTTTGATATTTATTTTGCCAGTCCAATGCACGAACTTGAAGAGGCAAAGGAACAAATTAGGTTAGTGTCTTTAAATTTCGAGCTCGATTTCGAGGCAGAATATTTTTGGTATTTTTAATGCAATTTTTTTAGGTAAATGAAAATGCGGGCCAATTGTAAGGACTAGAAAATTAATATCAATGAAACGATGTCCAAAAATTATAAAACTTGGCTAAGATGTGAATAATGATGAAAAAATGAATTGATTTCGGAATTTTTGGATGCAAGATGAATATTTAATGAGTTAATGAATGTGAACTACGTGAAACGAGATATTTTTTAATAAATATAAAATCAAATTATTTTAAGGAAATAAAATTATCCAAGACTTATCACTTTGTGAGCTATTTGAGAAAGTCCTAAAACCTAAAAATCTAATGATTTATACTTATTAAAATTAATCAATGCAAAACATTAAATGATTTTTACATAGAACATTATGCATGTAAATGCTACAAATTTTTATCATAATGTGAAATAAAATTAAATCTATGATTAATGAACTTTTGGGAATTTTTTCGAACAATGGTTAATTATCTATAAATTTTAAACACATACTTGGAAAAATATGCAATTTTTCAAAAGAATATTATTTATTAATTAACCACCAACAATAAATATATCAAAAGCATGCCATTATGTAGAGAATTAATTGATAAACATCACGTAATTTTTAAAAGAATAAAATTATGCAATAATAAGGTTCTAAATTATAGCAGAATATAGGGTGTGTTTGCAATTACCATTATTAAATAAACAGAAAAATGTAGAGAGAGAGAGCGGGGCTAAAGTGAAATTACAAGACCCTAGATGGGTTACTGTAAAATTACCAGATAGTCACGTGCATGACACGTGACATCTGGGTTGATGAGGATATATTGGCGAATGTGATGATCTCTGGGGTTTAATGCAATTCGTAAAATGAGCAGGTGAGAGGCTCCTGGGTGTCCATTGGATCTGAAGAGCACCAGGGCACAGTGCAATGACCGTATTGGTAGTTGATGGCGATGGGAAGAGGTCGTCGACGTATTGAAGTGTAGAGGGATGCGAAGCCTGAGAATGGTCCCACGAGGCTCTATCGATGAAGGTGGCTCCAAGAACTCCCAAGAGGAGTCAATGAAGGTGGAGATGGCGTTGCGGGCTGAAGGTGACAGCGAGGTGCAGAAGTTATCTGGAGGTGGTGAAGTAGGGAGCCTTTGGCTTAATGGACAAACATGGTGGATGGTGATGACAGCCTTAGTCGGCATCAAAGCGTGTTGTAGTTGCAAGCTGCAGGCAGACCAGAACCAAGATCTTGGAGTTTGTGGAAGAGTTCAGGAATCTTGGTATGGAGAGGTTATTGCACATGGAGATGAAGGTCACAGAACGTATGGAGGTACGAGGGTGTGCAATGGAGGCAGAGTAGGAGAGGTGGGGATGTGGCGGTTGGATGACGGAGGGGGCATGCGATTATCGGAGTTGAGATGAAGGAGTTGAGAAGGGAAGAGGAGAAGAAGAGGAGTGCCTGGAGGTACGTAGCTCGACGGTGAATGATCGGAGAAAGCAGAGACGGTAGGGGGAATTGCATGTTGCAGCAAACCCCTTTTGGGGCTCAGATCTCGATGGAGGAGGAAGGGAATCCCGGGTTGTCACCAACGGAGATTGATTGTCTTATGTAGTTGGAGATCATCGAATGATCTTTGATGGAGGGTGGGGCATAATTTAACTAGAGGAGGTGACGGGGTGATTGGGATGCGGCTCCAAATCACGCAAGATCCGCGGAAGCTGATGATGGAAGGAGATCGTAGAGGAGTTATCAACAAGAATTTGATGGCGATGGCGATAGGATTGGAATGGCATGGCTCTGATTGGATTCGCCTCAAGGAAGAAAGGCAATGGCTCTGATTGAAGAGGAAGGCAGTGGGGTGATTGGTGGCATGTATGGCGGTGTTTCTGCCCCTAAAAGGAAAGGGGCATAGGAGATGAGCAGAGGAAGGTGACACCTTGACCTATAATCATCCAAGATCAGATGTCTGAGGAGTTGTCACGTTTTTTGTTTTAATAATTAATTTTTTAATATTTTTTATAAATAAAACAAATATTAAAATCTCAAAAATGGATGACAGGTGGCGGTTCCAAGAGCTGCCACATGACACCCCCAGAAAATTCCAAAAATAAATAAATAAACAACAAACAACTTTGGATCAAAAAGATTCTTTCAAAAAAGTTTCTATTCTCGATGAGATCTATAACTTTCATGAAGACACCAAAATCAAAATAGGTCATTTGCTTATAGTGATATTTTCGGGGTACTCTATGTACATAGAATACCCGACTTTTGGGGTTTTATAATTTTTTATCATTTTTAGTTAAGATAAAAATCAATAAAATATGATAAAATCAAAGAAGAATATTTACATATTATTTTATTTTTTTGGATTATAATTAAAAAGAAAAAAAATAAATAAAATAGAGTACGGAAAAGATGACTTTTGTACAAACTATAAGTAAACACTTAGACTCATTCAATTTCTTTATTTTGGTTTTATTTTTTATTTGGATTTTTCATTATTTTAATAGAAATTTTCTCAAACAAAATAAATGAAAAAAAATAAAATAAAAAGAGTTAATGTGTACATAAAATAATAGGTCGAAAACGGGTAAATTACACAATGTACAAAAGAGGCCAAAAAATCCAACTTTCACATATGAGCTCGGGTTCACTTGAACTTAGTCTTGTTTTGAAGGTAATTGGATATGCATTAGTTTAAAAGTAAGGAGCATCAAATAGGACATTGTATGAGGGAGATATAATTGTTTAGTCCGACAAATATAAAATTAGGGTTTGAGTTTCTAGTTATTTATGTCAGTGATTTTTTTTAGTTTTCATTTATTCTTGCTGTAATGTGTACACAATGGAAGTGGTTTTAGATGATTTAGAATTAGCGTGAATTAATTAAAAATTATATAAGTTTGCTTATTTTACATGTCATTTGGTCTGGAATTTTTAGCTTCTTATTTTATACACTTACGCATTATAAACTGCAATTATTATTTGCCTATGCATGAATGATAACTATGAAATATAGATGAAGAAATATCAATGAATTTTGGGTTCCATACCAAGACCATGAGCAGAAGATGAAAATGGATATAGACCTGATGTTTATATTATTAGTTTTGCAGATTTTCTATGAGAATTAGGGTCTTAAAATTAACAGCCTCCAAGTTCTACATATCATTGTCACAGTTTCAGTTCAGCGATCATCTTAGATCAATCCTCTTCCCAAAGCATACACCATGAACATTGAACAATTGACTCATGTATGTGAATGGTTTTAGCTCTTCCTATCAATATTGTCAGACTATGATGCAAACTTGTCCCCCGATAACTCATTCTTGGGAAGTCAGGTATTTCCTTCTAAGGTCTATCACGTTGTGTTCACAATCGAAAGGGTGAGAAATTAGAAGAAGGGGAAACCAACTGGAGGGTGACCAATATAGTTACCTCTCCTTGTGAAGATGACTAGATTAGCGAAGTCTCACCAAGATTCGCATGTTGTCTTGAAGCTTGGACCTTTTTGGTCAAATATTTGTTTAGTAGTTTGCTTCTTTTTGTTTGAATATTTAATAGCTCTGTGTGGATCTTGTTGTTCCCCTACATATATGGGGTCTTTCTTTCTGCACATGTTTTGGGGACTTAGAAGAAATTGTACTCAGTCATCCATCCCTTTTCTGAAGCTTTATTTCAACCTGTACTCTAGTCTTTAGATGTCCATGCTACCAGAAAAGAAATTCACACAATCTTCCAACTCCCCCTCTGAGTTGAGGTAAGTGCATAGTGCAAGAGTACAAATTAATTCCATATTCAAGAGTTGTACCTAGAATGGGGAGATCGGGCTAGACACTAAGAGTCAAACTCTACACATTGTCAGCAGAACTCAAAGAATTAAGTCAGAGATCTTAAGCTTCTAAAATCCTCTTTCTCAGTGATGTTCCTCTAAAAATTAGGTGGATTGAGGTCAATACAAGATCACTCTAAGTTTCTGCTCATAACTCGGTTCAAAACCCAAGGACTTTTCACAAATGCTTGAAATGTTGTATTGTTGGATGAAGTGCAAATGTGTGTGATGCATCCAATAAATTTTTTCCAAGATTTTTAATGCATTTTTTATATTTTTGTTTTAATAAAGATAATTCTTTTTCAAAAAAGAATAAGAAGCCATTTTTCAAAACTATAGTTACGCATGTAATGTTAGTTACACAAAACACAAAGTTGGTTTTTTTAAGTTAGTTACCCACCCCGTAAATAAGAATATAGACTTACGTAAAAGTACGAGCTATGGGTAAAATATATACAGAGCATACACACAACCCCCCTGTACTTAGTGAGTGTGATGTCCTCATAGCACAAGAATCATAGAGAAGACATAGCTCGAGCAAAGCGTAAGAGAGTGAAAAAAATAATAAATGGCAGCCCACCTCCTATACTTAGGATATTGACAATCTAAGTATAGAAGAGGAGATAAAATGATGTGGTCGAGAGGAGGAAATGAGGAGAGTAGTATGCGCAGATGTCATGGGTCCCCCGTAGACATAAGCCTTGGCCTAAGTAGAGGAAGAAGAAGTACAAGGGAATCGATGGGGTCAGGAGGGGAGGGTCTGGATGATTAATGAGGCTTTTAGTATATCTTTTTGTGAGCTTATGGCAGGAGATTTTGAAATAATATGAGACGGACGAGTCCTAGCTATCATCAGTTTTATCCTCATAAGAATCATGTTGGAGAGTGTTTCGAGAGGAATAAGATGAAGCATAAGAATCAGATGATATCCAGTCGTCAGAGTTATCCTTAAAAGAACAATATTGGAAGGTGGAGGCACTCTAGATATTCTTGTTTTTAAGTTGCTTTATCAAGATGCGCTTAGTCTTAAGGTCAATTGCCTCATCCGCAGATGATGAATATTCTGAAGCACAAGTCTCAGTATGGTTATAAGAGATTATTCCGGTATATTTAATGAAATCAGGAGAGTCGGATCTGGAGGAATAACAGTGAGGGGCAGGAGTCATTAAATAGGGGTTGATATTTGGCTGCTTTATCAGATAGGGATTCAGAAATGCTGAACTAAGATCACTCATAAGGATTACCTTATCTAGACCTGATGAGGAATCATCAGAATATTCTTTTTCCAACATGTCAAAGGTGACTTCCTTAATGGGTTTACCAGATAATTAACTAGATGAAGGAGCATCTGAAATGGGCATTTTGGTCTGTGTTGTCTATGAAGGTGCAAGTCCTCTGAGTGAGGCAGACAATCGAGTCGACATAAGAATAACCATTGAAATATTATCCTTAGTCTATGGGTGTCCCGTATATTTGTTTTCCATTTATATGACATTTGTGCATTCCAGTTTCGGATCGATTTGATCAATCCAATTAGAGGAAGTCTTGCCTAACTGAGGTTAATCCCATGCTCGAGTTTCCTCATCGTAATCACCATAGATATGGCAAAGATCCTTATTTCTCATGATAGTAGTTGAGGTCCATGTAGCAGGGAATGGGAGGATGGGATGAGTCTCAGAATCTATGGTCTGTTCAACGGTTGTTATCTCAGTTGTATCATCAGGTTAGGGATAGCCTACCGCTTGACGGTTACGATGGTTTTCAGATTTGTGGGTTACCTTATATCGTGTTTTCTCTAAGATTGGTTGACCTTGAAGTGCTCCCAATGCAATGAAATTGATTTCTCAAAATTGCATTCAATAGTTATCATAGCCAAGGTTAGGAACGACTTTCCGAGAAGTACTAGAGTCTCTATAAATTATCCTTGATGCTGAATATCAATAATTGTGAAGTCCACCATGAGCACAGTGCCTTGGATTGTCATGATGACTGAAATTATTCCTCTCACCCATTTTGTAGATTGATCAACCAGATGAAAGATATTTCTTGATTTCTGGATTATTTCGAGTTTGAGCTTGTAAAAAATGAAGGTCAGGAGGATGTTGATCGGTGAGTCGTCATCGATTCGGGCATGGATGAATGTTGTGTATTTGATTCCATAGTTAAATCGAGGCATCTACTTTACTCTACAGCTCATGGTCTTTCTTCTCATCATCAAAGAGGTGGCCATTGACAATATATGTCGTTCGGTCTTTGTTCTATTCCTGCCTGACATTTTTGATACTAATTTACTTTTTACAAATCTTTCTAGTTCATGGAAGTTTTCAATGGTCTGATTTTAAGAAAAGTTCACAAATCAATCTTTTATCCAGCGCTTACCTTAGAGTAGGATCCTCTACACTTTCAATTTTAAGTATTTTTTAAATTTTTCAACTTTCTGGGTGCTTTTGAATTTTTCATTTTTTGCTCTTTTCTATGTAGTGTGTAGATGTGTCTATTTCCACAACAAAGAAGGGGTTTCGATGCATCGAGTCAGAGTTAGATTCATTCCTAAGGGAGTGATGTGCAGAGATGTTGTTGTCAGAATTATCCTTAGGATGTTCAGAGTTTGTGGATTTCTGAGTGTCCTCTAGGTTTTCAACATGAGATCCAATCAATTCATATTCCATTTGTATGCATGAACTAGGGGAAGATCCTCTTTAAATATCCCAAATATTTTGTTTTATTGTCCTCTGAAATTTCTCCTGAAGTGTCATGGAAGGAGTCTACTAAGTTGGCGGGAATCTATAAGTCTCATACTAAAAAAAATGTGACTCTGGTATATACAGTTGATTTGATTAGAACTTGTGTTCATCATAGTTGGTCGTTCCGTCATATAGTGAAGTCATCATACATGGTTCATGTGTGTTGATATCATTAGTCTTGTCTCTTGTATGAGTGTCCTGTCCGAAGGAATGATATACGGGATTGTCATAAAAAGTATGATCAGCAGGGTTAATCCAGTTGGCCTCTCCACTTGGTTTGATTGGCCCATCGTATTATTCTCTAAAGTCTAGTCTAGATAAGTATCTGTGAAGTGTTGACCAATCCCAGCATTGTGATGAGGAGAGAATGTAGTTGGTTGGAATTGTTGTATCGGTCGGTCATTGGTCTCAAAAGTGGTTTAATCTTCAAGTTATTTGGCGAGAACTCGAGAATAATCTTGCTTAGCCCATGATGAAATTTGATAATGTGTATAATAGGGTTGGGTGGTAGGAAATATGAAGAAGGGGAGAATTTGATTAGATAATCAGAGTAACATGGATTGGAATTTATAGAGTAGGTTGGATTCATCCGAGAGTCATAGTCTCTCACAAATGATGGAGGGTATCTGAAGGGAGATGGTTTAATTATTTAGGTTTGACGGATACGAATTCATTTTCAAAGTAATCATTTGGTTTAAGATGATTTGGGTTAGATGAATCTGGGTTCAACCAAAAAGAAATAGTCTGGTGGATACAGAGACGATTGTCCCATCAATTTCAACGAAGGTGGATAAGCTACCGTAATAGATATTGGTTGAAAGTGTGCAAGTGCACATGATACTCACAAGAAGAATCTCTATTTTTATGAATTAAGAAGGGAGAGAAATGGCACAAGCGTATGGATTTTTTATATTCAAACTCAGTTTACGCACACCAATGCAAACACAATTCAAACCCCAAGTTCACCAACTCACGGTAAAGGCCACAAAAATATAGCCAATTATCTTGTCAATTTTAGTGGTGATAAAATCAATCTTGGAAACGAATTAGCGAGGTGTTACGTGCTGAACATTTTCCTAAAGACTGGCCTGAATTCCCACGACTAGTTAGACCTACTTTCAGTTAGTATGAGAGTGAGTACATACCATGAAACATCTACCCATTACTTAAGGATGGAACCTTATGCAGTGTCATTTGAACCGTCCACTCTACTAAGGAAAGATGGATCAGAAACGGGTACCCGTGTTTCCTCGCTGAGAAGTAGCTAAACGTTTTTTGAATCATTAATCTGAAAGAAGATTTCGGAGCTTGGCACTATCTTTAAGTGTCATCTCTCGCTCACTTAGATGGATAAATGAATCCAAAGATGAGATTGTTCTCCCACAAAAATTTTCAATTTTATGGGTTTAAGTTAGTCGGTCTTTTTTAGCAGTCCCAATTTTAATTAGGTGATCATTGAAAAATTAGGTGAGCATAAATGCACATCTACCGTCTAGTCCTAAATTCCTTTTAAGCTTTAATGACAAAACATGAAGGAGAAATTCGAGAAAAGTTGATGCACACAGAAAATGATGATGTATGCTCAGTTAGAAGACTTACAGTGATTCCTCATAATCTCCATGTGAGGTGCAATACAAGAATTTATAAATTCTTCTATATGATATGCAATCCGAGAAAACCACACCTAGCAGGAAGTTCTATAAGCCATGAAGAATTGAGCTAAAATTTTGACTAAGTTGAACGATCTAATATGCATCTTAATTAAAGTGAAGTGTGATCCTAGGTTCTACGAGAACAAATAGAAAAAATCCTAGAAGCTCTAATAGCCGTAAGTGTAGGTATATCCTATGAATGACTCAAGTCGAGCCCCACCCTCACCGGAGAGTGAAACAAGCCACGACACACCATAGAAAAAGTTCAAGTCTTATTACACACGCGACAGTCCAAATGAACACCATTATAAATGTGCAATGAATTACAAATAATTAAAATTACAGAAATTAAATCCCAAACTCCCTGCTCTCTCATGACTCAGATCAATCTTAATTTTAATGCAGCTTGCCGATCGATGAAGATGCATCGTTTTTTTGTGAAAAACCACTCCACATATGTCCGGTACCTTGTGCAAAAAATAAGAGAGAGTGTGTAAGAGAGTGGCACAAAATAATAAAAAATAAAAGATAGAAAATAAATGTTGAAAATGTAGATAAAATACAAGTAGGAAAAGAGAGAGGAAAATAAATGAAAAAATTGGATAATGGAAAATGTACAGTGATGAGATTCGGGTGTCAGTCTACTTGAATATGTGAAAACTTAGCACTACTTTTGTAGACGGAAAACCTACAGCGTTTGCTTCACGGACAACATCACCATCTGATTGCTCGTAAATTACCCTCTTTAATTTGTTGGAATTAATCGTGCGAAATAAATGAATTTGTTGTTTCATTATAGGTAGGTAATTAGAATCAATCAAAAAGTAAACCACTCAATTATTTATCCAATTTTAGTCGAAGTTATTTTATGTTAATTTAACCTGGGTAAGCCCTAAGGTGAAACTCGAGGAGGCAAAGGAACAACCTAAGTTAGTGTCTATCAAATTTCGTGCACGATTTTCGCGACAAATTATTTTTAGTATTTTTAATGCAAATTTTGGATGCAAATGAAAATACGAGCCAATTATAAGGACTAGAAAATTAAAGTCAATCAAACAATGTCTAAAATCATGAAACTTGGCTAATAATTGGATAAATGAAATAAATGCAATGTATTTTTTTTGGAATTTTTGTATGCAAGATGAATATTAAATGAATTAATGATTTCAAACTATGTGAATGGGGAGATCGATTTTAATAAATATCAAATCAATTTATTTTAGGAAAAAAAAAATTATCCAAGACTTACCATTATCTGAACTATCTAAGAAAAAACTTAATCCCAAAAATACTTATTAAAACTTAATCAATGCAAAACACTAAATAATATTTACAGAGAACATTATTCATGCAAAACTAAGATTTTTGAGCTCCATGTGGAATACAATTAAATCTATGATTCATGAATTTTTGGCAATTTCTCGAGCAATGGTTAATTATCTAAGAATTTCAAGCAAACACTGGGAAAAATATGAAATTTTTTGCTAGAATATGAATCATTAATTAACCATAGAGAATAAAGATATCACAATCATACCATTATGTAGAGAATTAATTGATAACCATGACATAATTTTTTCAATAATAAATTATGCAATGATAAGGTTCAAATGCTATAAGAATACTTGGGTATGTTTGTAATTACATTTTTAAATAACGTATAAAAATGCAGAGAAATGGTCTAAAATGGAATTACCAAACCTTAAAGGGGGTTAATGCAAAATTTTCCAAATGGTTATGTGCATGGCACGCGACCCTTTGGAAAATCTCTACAGGGTTTAATGCAATTCATGAACCAATCACATGAGAGGCTCATGGGTGTCCTTATCTATTATTGATCCGGAGAGCGGTGGAGGTTGGTGCGATGGCCGGAGTGGTTTTCGATGGCGATGGTGAAGAGGTCACCGATGTATCGAAGCGTGGAGGGATGTGAAGCCCGAGGATGCTCCCAGGAGGCTGTGTCAGTGAAAGTCGCTCCTAGAACTCCAAGAGGCATCGATGAAGGTGGAGATGTCACTGCAGGCTGATGGTGACGATGAGGCGTAGAAGTGATCTAGTGGTCGTGGAGTGGGGAGCCTTTGGCTCGACGACCAAAGGTGGTGGCTGGTGATGACAACATCATTCGGCGATGAACCATGTCACAGACTTGAGCAACAGGCAGACCAGAACCAAGCTCTTCGAGTTTGTGGCTGGGTCAAGGAAGCTTGGGTCGGAGAGTTTGTTGCACCTGAAGATGAAGGGAATGAAATGTACGGAGGTGCGAGGGTGTGTGGTGGAAGCGGAGCAAGAAAGGTAGGGATGTGGCGGTTGGACAAAGTGGTGGAGGGGACATGTGATTATCGAAGTTGAGGTAAATGAGATGAAAGGACCAGAGAAGAAGAAGAAGAAGAGGAGTACCTAGAGGTGCGTAGCTCTATGGCAAATGGTCGGAGCAAGCAAGCACGGTAGGGGAATTGCGTACTGCAACGAACCCCTTTTGGGGATCGGATCTCGCCAGAGGAGGAAGGGTATCCCTGATCAGTCACCACCGGTGGTTGATTGTCTTCTGTAGTTGGAGATCAGTGGATGATCTTCAATGGATGGAGTGGTGTAGCTTAAATAGAGGAGGTGATTGGGTGATCGATATGCGGCTCCAAATCGCACGAGATCTACGGAGGCTGATGATGGAAGGAGATCGAGGAAGAGATCTCAAAGAGGATTTCATGGTGGTCACGATAGGACTGGAAAAAGGATGGATCTGATTGGATTTATGCCAAGGAAGGAAGGTGATGGCTCTGATTGAAGATGAAACTGGCGTTGCGATTGGTGGCGAGTGGGGCAGCGTCGCCGCCTACGAAAGGAAAGAGACGTAGGAGACGAGCGGAGGAAGGTGGCAACTCAGCCGTTTGATCGGTCGAGATCAGACAGTTGAAGAGCTGCCACGTTTTTTTATTTTAATTAATAATTTTTATATTTTTTAAATAAAATTAATATTAAAGACCCAAAAAGGTGATATGGGGTAACTTTAGGAGCCGTGACATGGCACCCCAGAAAATTCAAAAAATAAAAGATAAGATGAATAAAAAAGAAATAGTAAAAGATCTTGGATCGAAAATTTTTCTTCACAAAATTCTTGTCTTCATGATATCTACAACTTTCATGAAGAGATCAAAATCAAAAAAGGTCATTTGCATAAAGTAATATTTTTTGCGTACTCTATGCATATAGAATACTGTACTTTTAGGGTTTATATTTTTTATCATTTATAATAAGATAAAAATCCGAAAAAAATGATAAAATCAAAGACAAATATTTTACATATAAATGTAATTTTTTTATTTTATTAATTAATAAAAAAAGAAATAAAATAAAGTACAAAAAAGATGACTTTTGTACATACCGTTAGTAAATACTCAGACTCATTCAATTTCTTTGATTATGGTTTTATTTATTTTGACATTTTTGATAAAGCTTTTGTCAATGAAAATAAATGAAAAGTAAATAAAATAAAAAGAGTTAAATATGTACATAAAATAATAGGGAAAAAATAGATAAATTACATAATGTAGAAAATAGGCCCAAAACCCAACTTTCACATATGAGTTACGATTCATCTGAACTTGGTCTTTTTTTAAGGTAATTGAATATACATGAGTTAAAAAGATAGTAGGATTAAATCAGATAGTGTGTGAGGAAGATATCATTATTTTAGTCCAATGGATCTGAAAATAGGGTTTGAGTTTCTGGACCACTTATTTATGTCCGTTATTTTTTCCCTTTATTCTTGTTAGTATTATGTACACAATGGATGTGTTTCAAGTGATTTGGAGTTAGAGTGAATTACGAAAAAAATAGAAAAAGCTTATTTTATATGTCATTTAGGCTGATATTTTTTGACTTCTTATGTTATGCAATTATGCAATTATTATTTACATATGCATGAATGCGAATTATGGAGTATAGATGAAGAAATGACAATGAATTTTGGAGATTTGAGCTTAATTAATCACTTTTAGAGCGATGAATCACAAATTTATCACCCATGCATCAAAGACATCTGAGATCTGAATATACTTTATGGGCATTGAATCTCCCATTCATATGGTGCCATCCATCAAATGAGAATCGGTGAAATGCTTCACAAGATCTTCTGCATTTTTTAATAGAGTCGGCCACCAGAGGCTGCATTTGAGAACTTTTGACACCGTACGTTTTGCATAGGGATGTCCTCATGATTCTATGGCATGGAAATGTTCGAGGACACTTTGGACGTCCTCCAGAGGAATTCAGATCCTCAGATGAAGTCTCCCCCCTCACGAAAGAGATAAGGATCCTCCCACTTATAGAAATTAATATCCTATAGAAATTTGTTGACTTTCAGCTTCAGCCAATCTCGTGGAGTTGTCCTGGACACAAGATAGTTCAAAATATTTGTGAACATGGGGAGTGAGGTGACTGATAGAATAGCTTAATCTGGAAAGGTCTTTGTAATTAGAAGAAGTTCTGCTCAGGAGTGCTAGGCTCTGAAGATCTTGACAAATTTGCCAACACATTTTTCACTCCAGGTTTATTACGGATTTTATGATCTAATTATTGGAATAGAAGGGTCCATATGATGAGTCTTGCCTGTGAATACTTCTTCATTTGCAAGTATTTGATGGTAGAGTGGTCTGTATACACAATCACTTTGGATCTAAGGAGATGGGATTTGAAATTCTCTAGGGCGAAGATGACAGGTATAACTCTTTTTCTATGACAGCGTAGTTTTTTCAGAGTTTCATCTCGAGTTCTGCTAGCATAGTGAATTACAAATGGTAAATTGTATCTTCGTTGTCCTAGAATCGCTCCAATGGTGTAACCAGATGCATCTGTCATGATCTCAATGGGTAGAGACCAATATAGCGGTTGAAGTACATGGACATAGGTGATCAATTATTTAAATTGATTGAAGTCTTGGAGGATTGTAGCATATACAATGAAATAAAACTCCTTGACTAGGAGCTCAGTTAACGATTGTGCAATTTTACTGAAATATTTGATGAATCGTCGGCAGAAATCGACATGCCCATGGAACTATTGGACTTGATTCAAATTTGTTGGTAGCTTAAGTTTTGAAATAACTTCCACCTTCACAGGATCTACCTCCATGACATGTTTTGATATGACATGACCTAGCACAATTCCCTTGATCACTGTAAAATGTCTCTACTCTCACGAGATCACAAGGTTTACTTCACAGCATCTTTTCAACACTCGTTTCAGGTAAGATAGACATTGATCAAAGCTTTCACAATAGATTGAGAAATCATTTATAAATACCACATTAAAATTGCCAACTGAATCAGTAAAAGCAGCCAACATACAACACTGAACAGTCGCTAGAGCATTACACAAACCAAATGGCATTCTGCGAAAGGTGTAGGTCCCAAATGGACAGGTGAAAGTTGTTTTCTCTTGATCATCAGGGAAAATTGCAACATGATTGTAACTAGAGTATCCATCCAAGAAGCAGAAGTACTTTTTCGCAGTTTGTCTTTTGACTACCTAGTCGATGAAGGGAAGAATGAAATGTTCCTTCTTGGTCACTAAATTCAGTTGTCTGTAATCCATACAAACACACAAAGATATTTGAACTCTAATTGTGATCTCCTTGCCTTTTTCATTCTTTACCATGATGATCTCTGATTTCTTTAGCACAACATACATGTGACTCACCCAATTTCGAGTCGGAGATAGGAAATATGAATCCCGCATCACACCGTTTTGTGATTTCATTCATCACAACCACTCAGATATTTGGGTTTAATCTACTTGGAATTCTCTAGATGACTTTATATACTCTTAAAGATATATGTGATGCGAGAATAGTGAGGGGTTGATCCCATGGAGATATGGAATTTTTCAGCCTATGGCCTTGCAGTTTTTTTTCTTAAATCTCGAGCAGACAAGATTCTTGTTCTAATGTTAGTTGAGAATTAATGATCACATGGAACATGTTTTGCACACCCACAAGTAAGGCATATTTCATGTTTGTTGGAAGTAGATAGGTGTCCAAAGATGTAAATAATACAACTCAATAAAAATTTCATAATCGAGGACATCTGGGAATTCGACTATGCTGTCCACTCTTTCCCCTATGGAGAGGAATTCATGGGTTTCTATATCATCCATAAATAGATGTGTATAGTCGATTTCAGCAAGAAGTCACAGTGTTCGGTTCATTGTTATCTAGGCTCCCTCTCGTCTGATGTAGACTCTGAAGGTTTCGGTACTTGGATCGTCTCTATAGGCACCTCGTTGCTGCTAGAGCGAAAGGTGATCGCCTGGTGCCATAATCCACCATTGCTTCGTACGTTTGAATGAACGATCGTCCAAGAATTATCAGGCTATGCAAAAGAGGAGTTGAGGTGTCCATATCAAGCACAATGAACTCCAAAGGGAAATGCATTCCTTGAATGGTGATGATGACATCCTCCAAAATTCCTCTGGGCCGCCTTATTGAAGAGTATGTGAATTGTAGAATCATTCTTGTGGACTTAAGCAATCCCAACCCAAATTATTTGAATAGTGAAGTAGGCATCAGTTTGATTGAAGATCCTCTATCAAGGAGTGTTAGATCAAACTCCTGGTTAACTATATGACATCTGACTAAATGATCTCACATGTTCTTCTTTTTGGTCGGGAGATTGTTTATTGCATTTATAGTGGCTGAGGCCAGAATATTCTTAACATTCCTTACTCGAGCTCGACACGGTAGTCTCTTCAAAGTGCATGCTTCTTTCATTCCTTTCTTGATGTACTCGATGGCTTTGAGTAGGGGCATCTCAAAAATAAGATTCTAAATGATTTCGACCACATAAGGGTCGGACAAGGCAGTTTTTAAATTTTTTTATTTTTCGGATTTTCGCAAAGAGTATGGAAATGTAATATTTACATAATCAAAAGTAGATATAGTGTTCTTAATTACATCAACATATGTGCCCACATCATGATATACAAATGGATGACTAAAATGAGCATGGTCATCCAAGAGAGGTGGACACCCAAAATCTATAGGTGGGGTTCCATCGACTAGCATCATGGTGGCTGCAGGTGTGGTCTTTTCAGTGACTGGTGTGATAGTGCTTCGACTGTTGATGCTGCTTTCTTTTTTGAATTTTTGATTTTTTTATTTTTTTTGAATATTTGAATCCAGTTCTTCTCCTTTGTCTTCTTCTTCCTCGCCCAACCCAGTTGCTGACGGTTGACGTAAAAGAGGATGATTCACCAGGTGACACTTTATTCTTCCCCTTCATGGTGGAAGTTAGCTACAAGGTCCTACCACTCATGATAGTGACAATATTTGATAAAAATAAATCATGCACATATGACTTTATTAGACCGAAGATAACATCAGAGAGTGCCTGCTCTTTCTTCCTAAATTTATTGGGGTTGGCCTCCACCTATGCTGGAATAGGAGTTTTGGTGGTAGTGAGGTCATCGATCTTCTGGTTCATTTCAATAAGGTTCTTTACCAACTAAACCAAGTAATCTAAGGAGGGGTTCAGAGGAGCATCCTCAGATGGTTCAGCATGCTGGCCAAGCTGAGACTTGGAATGGTGTGAAGGCTTTGAGTAGGAATACTTATTATGCTACTGAGGAGAAGCGTGGTTTTGCTGCTAGTGTTGAGGAGGCTAGTGTTGGTATGGAATAATTGAATACTGCTAATTTTGCAGGTATTGTTGGTAGTTGCTGGTAGTGGTTCTGTCTCCAATTTACATGGTAATGTGGAGACTATTGTTGTTGAGGCTGGCTAATCTAGATAAATCTCCCTCCTTGTTGTTGAGGGAATGGGTGGTTGCTAGTATCTTAGCCTTGTTGGTTTCTGCGAGGATGGGCCATTTGTTTATCATTTATCTATACACCATTCACATCATGAATGATTGGTAGAGGTGGGAACCACATATCTGGAATGTGCTAGGGTTCAGGCTAGTAGACAACCAGCTACTGCTGCAGCTAATGAGGCAATGTGGGCTCAGGATCCTGCATGTAGTAAATGTGTTGGACCATTGGTTGTGATGGACGTTGTTGAGGTGGTTGAGGTGATGATGGTTCTTTCATCTCGCAGGAGTCAAAGCTAATGTAGAAACTGACTGGCAAGAGTTGATGGTGCTCACCAGCAGCTCCAGCTTCTTAGTGATCTGATCCAATTTATCCAGATGTTGCATCCTCTATTCGATCAAAGAAAGTTTCTCCAGGTCTTGTGGTCATTTCTCAATTATATCCACCTTGGACAAGTGGCTCCATATTATGCTCAGATTGGAGTTCTCGTCCCTATCCGGTTCGTGAGAAGATGCCATATGAACTGGCTTCTATATACTGTGTGGTTGACACTGATATGCATGGGTCTATGATAAGTAAGCCTCTCCTTTGGTAAATTCCTCAAAGATCTACCAGATAATGTCCTCTTCCTTGTTGAACTGTGAGGCACCATAAGCGACATACACAAGCTTCTAGCTTTTAATTGTCAGTCCTTCAAAGAAGTGTTGGACTTGGCTGGTATGAGGAATATCATGATGGAAAAATTTCTCTTGAAGATATGTAAACCTCTCCTAAGCCTCATGAATGTCATCGGTGGCTTGGATGAAGTTGGCAATGTGATCACACATCTGAATCAACCTCCCAAGATGGTAGAATTTGTACAAGAAGGCTGACATTAACTCCTCTCAGGTGGTAACTACTTTTCCCAAGTGGTTGATCCAATGAAACACCTTATTTGGAAAGTTGAATGAAAGGTCGTTATTTTGACAACGGCTAACGGTATGTTAGGGTAGTGATACCACAAATGTGTGTGGATTGTTGCAGATGGATATAAGGTTCCACATTTGCATTCCCGAGGAAGATGGGAAGAAACTCCAATAGTTATGACTTTAACTTGAAGTGTGCATGGTCCTCTAGAATCTAGATCACTTAGGTCATCTATCTTGCACCAGGATTATAGATCTTCTTGAGCATGGGCCTCTCTACTTGGGCTTCATCAGCTAGGCCTCCACAACCTCCATCTGCTCTTTTTTCCTCTTCTCCTACTAGGTTGTCTCTCCTTCTCCTCAAATCATTAAGCATATCTTGGAAGGAGGCCTGGGGCAATGCCTGGTAGGTGAGTTGTTTCTGTATTTCTTGAATAGAGCCGAGAAGCTAGGCAATCAATATGTTCTGGTCTAGCTGGCCCTGCTCTAGCTGTGGAGCAAGATGTGGGTGTTGAGGGCCCTTCCATTTTTCCAATCGGAGCAATCTCTGTATCTTCCTCCGATTCTGAAAGAATCTCTATCTCTAGATAGATCTTGTGATCTGCACATGGAATGATGCCCCGGTTAGTTTGTATTGAAGCACCAGATGTAGAGAATCGTTCTGTGTTAAGAAGGTCAACAAAGAACTTCATTAAGGATGGTGATGTATAAGAAGTGAAATCAATTGACATCCAAAAAAGGCAGAGTTTGGGACAAGAGTGATCTCAGATTATTGAAGAAGGTGGGGAGTATGGAGATCAATACACAGAGTCGAAACCAGGTTCTAGAGAATCACCCTGACTTATTTGAGAAGGTGAGTGCATGGAATCGATATGGCTGGAGTCCCGATCAAGAATCCATGATTTGATGTTGGATACAACTTTTTGGGTTTTTATTTAATGTATGTAATTACAATGAAAAACTATCGTTGCAACACAAAGAAGCATCAAGAAAAAAATTATTGATGATCTCTGATGCCAAAATGAATAAATAATTGTAAGCCTATTTTATTTACATGCATATCGTATAGGATCGAATTTAGGGAGGCTACGAAAATCCTGAGTGTTAATAACTCAATGAAAAATCATGAAATATGAGAAGGAATTCTATGCACGCTACTCTTGGTTTTTATGAATTTTTGGTTGTTTAATCATTTTTTATAAATTATTACTTTTATTTTTTATGATTATCTGATTTTATATATTTTATGAATTTTTATATTTTGTAAATGTTTTTAATTTTCTGAAAAAAGAAATAAAAAAGGAAAAGAAAAAGAGCAAGGAAAGGCAAGGCAACTTTTTGTAATTTCAAATATATCAAAAAAATACAGAAAATTCAAATAAAATTATTTTGTGTTTTTATTATTTTTCTAATTGTTGTGATTATTTTAAGAAT
Source organism: Ottelia alismoides (assembly GCA_037367405.1). Taxonomy (NCBI): domain Eukaryota; kingdom Viridiplantae; phylum Streptophyta; class Magnoliopsida; order Alismatales; family Hydrocharitaceae; genus Ottelia; species Ottelia alismoides. Next base: position 385,195 of record JAZKJV010006500.1, read on the forward strand.
TTTTAGATTTATTGGGGTTTTCAAATAAATAAAAAAATCAGAAAAAATGAGAAACATGAAATGATGAGAATGTTTTTGGGTTTTTAAAATAGGATATAAAATCAAAATGGGGCAATATGAATTAACAAAAAGATGAATTTTTTATTTTTCACAAAGTATTTTTATGGATTTTTTATTTTTAATTATTTTAAATGATTTTTTATTTTTCCATGATTTTATATTTTTTGGTTTTTTGGGGAATTAGAAAATTAAAATTTTACATAAAATAAAAAAAATAAAAACACACGAACTCTATTTTTTAGAATTTTTCAAAAAGTTTTTTTATTTGTATTGATTTTAATTCTAAAATAAGCTATTTTTGGAGTTTTTGATTTATTAAAAATAATAAAATGACTAAATTACGAAAGAAAAATTAGTGATGAAAGAACTACTTAGAATAATCCTAAAATGACTTCTTGTGATTTTTTATGAGGCTTTGATATTTCTAAAAGCTAAATTAACAATCAAATCAAAATACAGACTCACAAGTGCATGGATGCAAAGAAAAATAATTCCAAAGCCAAACAAATAATACAATAAACAAACAAGGGACAAAGGCGTAGTTTGTCCACTAAGTCTTGTGCCAACGCACGTGCGGTGCACTGAACAAGTCCTAAATGAAATTATTTAAATTTCAGGGACCATATGATAACACTAAAATAAGCAGTTTTTTATCGCAATTTTTCAAAATTCACATGTGATGCACGTTGTGCAGTTCAAAATGGAGTCAAATGCGAATAAAATAAATAGCAAGTGACATAATGCAAATATTCATTAAATAGCACAATGACATCATGACAAGCACTTATTTCTAAAATGCTAATGAAACATGGCCGGAGTGCAAATATACCACCGAGCATGTAGAAGGAGCGTGTGTAAGGAGAATGGCTGAGATGGATGGCTCGATTTGATCCTGTGGTTGAGAATGGTGCGTGCAAGGGTGGTCTAGATATGATCTGAAGGGCTCGATTAACGACATAGCTTTGGGGATAATCGTGCAGATGAGATGAAATCTGGAGCCCTTGTTTTTGATCAATGGGCAACAAAGACATCAAGAAGAATTGGAATGAAGTTCTGCTCTGCCGAGCTTCAATTGGTTCAATCTCAATCAATCTCCCCTCGAGTCGCTACCAGAAGGTCGGTCCTCATGCTTGAAACGGTTCCCCGTTTATCTGATGGTTCCATGGCAGTTAGCGTTGGTTGATGAGTGACCTGAAGGACGGGAAGTAAATTGCTCCATGTGGACCTCCAAGTCTTGACCTCCTGCTCCAGTTGTTCTTCGGAACTCTATAATTATATGTTGATGCTCGGAGGAAACACCAGCTTGCTTAATTAGTTGAAAACAAGTCAAATATGGATAGATGGGTTGTCTTCAATGGCGGATGCATGGAGGGAGATTGGATTCCAGATCTAAGGAGGATAGGGCATTCAGGTTGTGAGGAAAAGGATGAAGAATCTATTGCCAACATGGAGGGTCGGTCGGGGTGAAGCGATAGTGAAGGGATGACCTTCGATCTGTCCAATCGGAGCATGATCGGTGATGATCTGATCTACAGAAAACAAAGCGGAAAATACTTAATTACAAATAAAAATTAAACCTAAACTACACTTGTTCTCCCTACATTGGATGGAGAAGATGATTGCATCGATCTGCCATGAAGGGTGGAGAGGCTAAACGTGGCGATGAAGCTACTCCAGACATGTGTTGGATCAAGATACCTATCAATTAGATGCACTCCCAACCATAGGGGCGATGCCCTGTCATTGCAATGCTCCCTAACACTCAACTTTGCGTGAGAAATCTTCAAGAAAATCAATCAGTGATGGCTGGAGTTGCATGGGATCTATAAATAGGGAGTAGCTCCGACGGAGTTTTGAAATTTAAATTATGCGCAATCCGAGGTATGACGGGTGAAGATGATGATCTAGCGATGGAGAGGGATACTGGGGCTAACGAAATGGAGAAGGAATCAGGAGGAGTTAATGAACGAGGCTTGTAGGAAATCTGAGAAGTAGGGCAGGCTGAGCAAAAATTTTGGGAAGGGCATTGATTGGGGGAGTTGACCTGACTCAATAGACACGGGATCAACCTATCAGTGTACTCGTACAATAAGAGAAAAATTGCTAAACAACAGAATATCAAGAAAATAAAAGATAAATCAAAAGAAAATAGGAAATGAATTCAAAATAAAAAATGTTAGAAGTTAAATTATATTATTTATGGCGATTTTTAATTAACCAAAATGAAATATATACACATGTAAAAATAATAAAATATGTTATTCATAGGAATATATACATATATATATATATATATACATTACCGTAATTTTTAATATAATATTTTTACAAATATACACAGAATTTAATAATTTATTAATTTATAATATTTTACAAAGATTTTGATGACATTTTTTTAATTTTAAGAGATGATTTAAGGGGTAAATAAATAAAAATATTTTATAATATACATAGCGATGTACATATAGTATGTACATGATTTTATTTGGTTTTTTTTATTTTTCAATTTTTATTTGTCTTTTATATACATTAAATACAATATATAAAAATGGGTAAAAACAAAAAATATACAAAAATACAATGAAAATAAATATACATACGATATATATATGTATAATATATAATAACACCCAAAAACCCATATTTCACACCATAACTATGATTTTTATGAAATCACTTTCTTTTTTAAAGATTATTTAATTTGTATTTCAATGAAAGTAAGTTTGGTTAATTTTTATATTCGATCGGGAATATATTGATCTGATAAGTTTAGCTTTGCAGCTTTTTCGACATGTTGTTATTTACACAATATATACTGATTATTCTTGCATTTATTTTTAATATTTACAAATTATATTTATGTACAAGTTTCAAGAAGAAAACATTTGTATTTGGAGTGAGTTTGTAATAAATAAAATAGGGCAAGTAATATGTATTATACAAGTGATGAATGTACACAAGTTGAGATTGATTTTTTTCTTGATTTTCTTGTATGTAGGCCTTACCTCCCTCTATTTTTTCCCTGATTGATTAGATCAAGTTTTGACCTACGCTCGGGGTTAGAGTCATCTCGTATTTATTTCATATATACAATCTTTGTTTTTCTTAATTTTCCTTTATTTATTTATTTTATTTAGGTCAAAATAGTGATAATTCTACAATATTCACACAAGAATGATTGTTAGTAAAATGAGATACTAATTGCTATTTACAGGTGTTTTATAAGGGACTTTAAGATAAAATAAAGGAATAAAAATGATGGAATGCAGGTTCTTCATCCCCCATGCTTTACCTTTGCTAGTCCCTTAGCACACACTTATTTGAAGAAAAAGTGACTAAACGAAAAAGAATAAGATTAAAGGAAAAATAAGGAACTTGTAATATTTATTATTAAATCTTTCTTCATAGAATAAAAGTATCAAGCTCGGTTAGACCTTTATATTATTAGTTTGGCAGAACCTTATCGAGAATAGGATTTTTTGACTTAACAACCCTCAAGTTACACAACTATTTGTTCTGGTCGCCTCAGCAGTCAGGCCAGAACTAGTCTACATATGCAAACTCTTACAACTGTGAATCTTTATTTATATTGTGTAAGTGAAATATAGCTCCCCACCTCAGAAGTAACAAAGAAACAACCTCCTATAGTAAGGTAACTCTAATTCCCCCGATCTAGTTACTCTTTCCTCAAGGAGCGGTGTTTTCCCTTCTAAGTTCAAATACAAACAACTCAAGAAGAGAGGGTTTAGAGGATAATGGATTGTGGCCAGTGTAGCCACATATCCTTGGAACTTGACCAGTGTAGCCCAAGTCTCTAGCTGCAGGCTTCTTTCATATTAGACTTTGAAACATATGCCTTGCTCAGATGAGAGAGATTATTTTAATATCTTTTTTTAATATATATATATATATATATAAAAAGGTGTGTCATGTATAGAAAGAATTTTTCTTCTTGAGCTACGATACAATCCCTCTTTTGATGCTTTTTTGCATCCCACAACATCCCATCTATAGACATCAACGACAATAGACTAGGTTGAGACACACTGGCCACTTATTGTTATTGCGAATGTTTCCACTCACGTGTTTCCCCAAGCTAGAGGATTCTGCCTCATCACAACGCAACTGTGTTGAGTTACGTATACAGTGCTTATCCAAGTTAAGACACTATTTAAAAGGGTTATGTGTGTTGTTAAAGATTCTATTTAGACCAATCAAATGACATGTGAACATAGGCTTATGATATCAAAGAATTAAGTCACATGACCTAAAAAGTCCTAACCCCAATTCCTATAACATTCCTATGAAATTATGTGGATTAAGGTCTTACCAAGCTCCATTCTTTGATTTTATTTTATGCTAGTTTAACTGTCAATATCATTCTGAAAAATGCACATGCAATTGCAAGAAATGTATACAAAAACATTTTTTATGAGAAGAAAATAAAAGGACAAACGTTCTGAAAAAAATTTCAAAGAATTTGCAAATTGTATGTATTTTATACTTTTTTTGAAAAAGAGTTAATGGATTGAATGTATTTACAAGTATTTTATACAAATCTAGATACAAGGATTATAAACATTTTATACAAGTTTTTATTTTTTACATTGGCATTTTATTTAGAGGTTTTAGATACAAATTTTATAAAGGATTTTATTACAACAATGAATTTTATTTACAGGAGGGAAATTGATTAAGTTTTTTAAATGCACATGGATTTTACAACAAAAATATACATCCCATAATTTATATCCCATGTGACAAAATAATTTTACAAAAATTTTACAAACTTTTTTAAGCCATATTTTTCAAAAGGTTTTACAAACATATTACAAAATATTTTATAAAGATTTTACAAAAGTTTTATAATTATTTTTTCAAACTATTTTTCATTTTTACAAATCATTTTATAAACAATTTTACAAATAGGTTTTGTCAACCATTTTGATTTCAAAATCTGTTCAAACATTTTATATACATAATTTTGATAAAAATAATTTTCAAATCATTTTACAAATAAAATAATTTTACAAACAATGTTACAAAGACTTGTACAAACATATTTTTACAACAATTTTTATGAACATTCTTACAAAAAAATATAAACAATTGTACAAAAGTTTTTATAAATTATTTTACAAGATAATTTTTGCAAACCATTTAAAAAATCATTTTACAAAATATTTTTTAGTTAATAGTCATATTATTAATAAACTAAAGTTCAAGTTATGGCTAAAGTACATATACAATATAAACGACACCCCCTATACTTAAATCGAACTATGTCATCATAGTGACCAAAGTGATATAAAGGAATAAATAATTTGTGTTAAATATAGAAAAGTGAGAAGAATATATCCAACAGTGACTCAAATAATAGAAAGAAAAGAATAGAAGTTGGTGACCCCCCTATACCGAGGATCAAATGATCCTAAGTAAAGAAGTATATACAAACACAGAAAACCAAGGAAAATAATGATCAAACTCAATGACTCAACTTGTCTTCCCCTATACTTAGGGAAAGAGATCCCTAAGAATAGAAAAACAATATCAACAAGTTGAAGGAAAAAAAGAGAATACAAGAAATAAAATGAAATAAGAATGCAAAAAAGAATGAAATGAACGACATCACTCCCCCTATACCTAAGGTAAATGATCACTAAGTAAGAAACAACACGAGTGATGAAATAGAATGAAAATGGAAAAATTCAAGTCATTCACCTCCCATATACTTAGGATAAAGTACATCCTAAGCATAGCGCGCACATACGAAAAAGAGATGAATGATAAAAAAATGGAAGAAGAAAGAATGAAAGGAAAGGAATATCCAAGAGAATATGAGCTCATGTATCATACACAAAAGATGGCAAAAAATCATCTGATACCACATAAATGGAATCAACCACGAACAAGAATGTGTCTTAATCTAGATATAGCTTTAGCAACCGTCTGTTCAAAACATATGGTTGTGCTTCAAATGACAACCTAGATATGGCAATACAACCGTTGTTACGCACAATTTTAACACTGAACAATCCAGACCATTTGCTTTTAATTTTCTAGGGAACAACTTCAATTTTGCATCGAGAAACCAAACTTTCTGATCATGGGAGAATGTCTTCCTTCTAATTTGTTTATCATGCCAACACCTGACTTTCTCCTTATACATGAATGATTTGTATGAGGAAAAATCATAGAATTCCAACAATCTGTTCAGATCTAATTTCCTACTCTTTCCAGCTTTCTCATGATCTAAATTTCATACATCGAGTGCCCATAAAGATTTCTGTATCAGCTCACCTGGAAAGTGACAAGGCGTTCTATAAACCAATCTGTAGAGAGACATACCTAGTGGAGACTTGTACGTCGTCCGATAAGCCCATAGAATTGAGTCAAGCAAAAGAGGCCAATTTTTATTATCTAGACGTACAAGTTTCTGCAGTATCATCTTACTCTCCCTATTTGAAATTTCAACCAAGACATTATTATGTGGGTTGTAGGGAGACACGACTCTATACTCTATGGCATACTCCTTGACAAGTTTCTTGACTCCTCTATTAATGAAATGCCTTTCCCCTATCTGAAATGAGTATCTTGGGGATCTCAAACCATGTATTAATGTTGTCCTTAAGAAAGTATCAAACCGTACGACTATCAACGACTCAGGTGGGGAGAGCCTACACCCAATGACTAACATAATCCATGACAAGCAGGATGTACTGAAATCCCTGAGTGACAGGAAATGGGCCCATGAAGTGTATGCCCTAAGCATAAAAAACATCTGAAATATGGATATATATATATATATCAAGGACATGGTATCTTTGGAACCAACGGTTCCTCCCATTTTCTGAGAGTACAACTTCAAACATAATCTATATCATCCTCAAATAGAGTTGGCCACCATAGGCAACAATGTAAAACCTTAGTTGTTATGAGCTTCCCTAAATGATGCCCACCAGACTCTAATTTACCACAATATTCAAGTACATTGATGTATTCTTCCTTAGGAATGCACCTCTTTCAGATACAATATGCACCCTCACGAAATTGGTAAGGGTCCTCCCCCTATTAAAAATGAAACTGTGACATGAATCCATCTACCCATACTTTGACAAATATTGTAGGACTTTCTTGGAAATAAGATAGTTCACAACATCAACAAACCAAGCGAGTGAGGACACAAACAAAATGGTCTCATCTGGAAAGGTATCTAAAATAGGAAATATTGATTGCTTAAAGGATTCTACATCTATTATCCGGTAAAGATGATCTGCCACAACATTCTTCACTCCAGGTTTATCTCGAATCTCTAACTCAAACTCCTGGAGAAGAAGTATCCATCTGATAAGACATGGATTGGCATCCTTCTTTGCTTCTATGTATCGTATGGTAGTGTGGTCCATGTAGACAATAACATGGATCCAAGTAAGTAAGATCTGAATTTTTCTAATGCAAACACTATCGCTAACATATACTTCTCTATAACTGTGTAATTATGTTGTGCTTCTTTCAGAGTCTTGCTCAGTGTGCAGAAAATGGTATCCCATCGATTCTCTACCTTAAAATAGATCCAACTACAAATTATGACGCATTTGTTGTTATCTCAAAGGGGGATAGACCAATCAGGCAGCTGAAGAACATGAGCTCTAGTAACCATATTGTAATTTGGTGAATTGCAAGGAGAACTTTCTCATCAACTATATACTCACTCTCCTTGCATGGAAGCTCAGTCACGTGCATGATGATCTTGCTGAAGTTCTTAATAAATCACGTATAAAATCCAACGTGTCCAAGGAACGACCTCAACTGCTTCAAATTATGTGGCGTCGCTAACTTGGAGATCACATCAATATTAGTTGGTTCTACCTCTATACCATGTTTGGATGAGTCGTAGACCAATACAATTCCAATAGTAACCATAAAGTAATTCTTCTCCCAAAAGAGCACTAAGTTTACCTCACAACAATGTTCAAGTATCTAAATGATGAATAGATAAGTCAAAACTATCCATGAATATCAAGAAATCATCCACAAAGACCTATAGAAAGCTACCTAGCATGTCATTAAAGATAATTAACATACCTGTTTGGAATGTAGTGGAGGTGTTATACAATCCGAAGGGCATCCGTCTCAAGGCGTAGGTGCCAAGTAGACAAGTAAACGTAGTTTTCTCCTGATCTTAAAGAGTGATTGCAACCTAGTTATATCATGAATACCCATCAAAGAAACAAAGAACTCTTCCATGCCAACCCCTCAATAATCGGATCATTAAAGGGAAGTGGAAAGTGACCTTTCTTGGTATTTGAATTCAGGCACTGGTAATCTACACAAGCACACCATGAAGTAGGTACACCGGTATGAATCTCCTCACTATGATCATTCATAACGATCATAATCATGGATTTCTTCGGGACCACAAGTAACAGACTGACCCACTTGGAATCTAAAGTGGTATAAATAGATCCAACATCACACCATTTCTTGATCTCTTTTATGACAATATCTCAGAGTTTTGTATTTAGATGGTGCTGACACTTACGGGTTGGTTTGATGTCATCCTCTAAGTAGATATGATGTAATCACCAAGCTAGACTAATCCCACAAAGATCTGAAATACTCCATCATATGGGATTGCGGTTTCTCTTGAGAACCTCTAGCAAGCAAGATTCTTGATCATCGGTCAACTGCGAACTGATGATGATCAGAAACATTTGGGGTGCACCGGCATGGAGGGCATACTTCAGTGTTTAGTGTAAAACCTTAAGCTCGGGTAGGATCTGAATCTGCTCTTAGGCAACCTCTACAAATGCACTGGTAGAAGGTAAATGATCTACACTATGTGAATTACCACCCTAACTACAATAGCTCAGCAAGTAAAATCTCAGAAAAGTTTGCAATGAATGATCTCTTCTAAAAAAGGAAGGCTCAAAAGGATGTTCACAATTCTTAATAAATATCTTAGAAATCTCAGTAGGAGGTGTCTCATCAGTAATCTCAAAATCGATTGTATCTCAGGAATATCAGAATGTACCTTTGAAAACTCAGAATGTTCCTCAGAAAATAGCTCATACAATCCATTAGCTAACAACTAAGAATGATAAGTAGGGGAGTGAATGTCGACTATGTTTTCCAGGTTTTTCGTTTGGGAAAGGAATACTGGATGTCCATGAAATCTATGAAAAGATATGTGTCTCCTATCTCGGTAAGAAAATTACAATCTTCAGAATCTATTGTAACTGGATCTCTCTCATCTGCTGCTGGTGGCGGTTACGACCTCAGATCTGGGATCATCTTTATCTTAACCTTATCACTATAGTAGTGAAAGTTTATCTCTCCAGGATCATAATTAACTACCGCTTCAGTTGTTTTAAGAAATGGTTGACCAAGTATGATTGGGGCATGGAGTAACAATTCATAGGTATCTATATCCATAACAAAAAAATCAACCAAGAATCTCATTCCTTGCACTATTATGATAATGTCCTCAAGAATGCCCTTCAGCCTCTTGATAGATATATAAGCAGATTGAAGGATCGTCCTGATGGATCTAAGAGGCCCCAACCCAAATTTAGTGAGTAGCAATAATGACATGAGATTAATGGACGATATGCTATCGAGAAGAGTACGAGAAAACTCTTTATTGCAGATAGGTCAATGGATGTGAGGTGCTCCCTTATCTTTCTTCTTGGTTGGGAGATTGTTGATGGCTTGAAGTGTGGCCACAGCTAAGATGTACTTTGCTATTTTTTCGTCTATTTTGCCTTGGCTGACTCTTTTGAGTACATTCTTTTTTCATGTCTTTTTTAACTGCAGACATGTACTCCATAGCTTAAAGGAGTAGTATCTCTAAAAATATCTTCTGAAGTATCTCTAAAACTATAGGATCATATAGTGTTGTCTTTATTTTATTTTTTTAGATTTTTCTTTTTTTATTCAAATCTGAAGGAAAAGAAATAGAATCAGAAACATCAAACTGCTCATTTCTCTTATTCAAATAAGAGTCATCATGTACATGTAGATAATCAGAATCTGTCTGTACACTGTTATCCAATACAAGAGCAGAAGCAACAAAGGGAAAAATAAGATGGGTTGCTTGGCCTGCTAGTGTGGAAGAAGACTCCATGATGGGTGTGTTATACTTCAAGGCTAACATCGAAATGCATCTTCCTTTATTATCTTTTTGGCTTTTTCTGCATGATGATGATGGCAGCGGTGAAGAAGATGGTGGTGGTGATCCTCCATGCTCTAGATTTGCTACACTGGATCTCTGCTCAACTGGTGAAGAAGATGATGAAGTCAATGAAGCTCTCTCAACGACTCTCCCCAATCCCAACTGATGTGAAGGAAGCTACAATGTCCTACCACTCTTGAGATGAATGATGTCATATAAACAAGTAAAATAAAGGGACACACCTGTCACGAGTGTGGATGGATCATGGGATAGTTGCCCCTTGCATATGAAATTGTTGGAAGTGGCTTCGACCTAGGCTGGAATCAATGTCATGGTGGTGGTCAAGTCATCAACCCTATGAGTTTGATCATTCATATTCTTTATCAAGAGTGCAAGTTGTTCTAGTATGGGATTCACTAAAGGTGCCTCTGGATGCTCTACTATGGCCTATTGTCGAGACTGTCTGTGCGAAGACTACTGGTATCCAGTGTACTGTGACTAATAATAAGGAGGAGGGTACGAAAAATGTGCAGAGTAATCTTGATAGTAGGGTTGATAAAGATATCCATACTGCATCTGTTGCTATAAATGCCTTCAATTCTAAAAGTGTGGTGGAGACAGGTAACGAGGTTGTAGTTGATGGCTCTGAGGTTGTGGTCTCCCTCCTTGGAAATAGTGGAGGGTCTCTTGCTCGACTATGAACCCAAATGACCTTACCCTGATGGACGGGGTTGGTTGCACTCTCGATCGAACAAAATGCTATTCACCTCCTAAATGAGAAGTGGAGGTGGAGACTATTGATCAGGAATGTAAGGATGCTCATGATGGTATGGTACAATGCACAACGAAGGTGACTGTTGATGTACCTGATCCAGGGTCTGCACGCAGTAAACGTGTTGGATTGTACGGGGTTGCTTTGGTACTCTGTTGTGTTGAAGTAGAACAAGTCTTCTCATACGTAGAAGTGTCGGTTGCGGCACTCAGACTCGGACATGCACTAATCGTACTGACTAGAATCTCCAGACACTTCGTAATGTCATCCAGCTTATTCAAGTTCTTTCCCCCCTACTCAATCACATGTTACTTTTCAATATCTTTGGAGCATTTTTCTATTATGTCCACTTTAGATAGGTGATATCCTATAATGGTCAGATCTGCACTATCTACCATATCCTCATACTTGAAATGTCGTCATATTGACAACCTTGTGGGGTACTGAAGGAGAGGTAACATGATTCTTCTAGAAATCATGTGAAGAAGAAAGAGTTGCAGAACTCTCTGCCATCTCCTCAAAAATCTAATAAAGGACATCCTCATCCTTGATGAAGTGGGACCCCTCACAAGATGCATCTACCAATTTCTAATTCTCAATTCTCAAACCCCGAAGAAATATTGCACAAGTCTAGTATTTGGTATATCATGATGGGGGAACTTCTCTATCAAGTATTTAAATCTTTCCCATGCCTCGTGAATAAGCTCATGGGTCATTTGGGAGAAGTTGGCAATCAGAAACCGCATTTGATTCAATCGTCGTAGGGGATAATACTTGTTCAAAATTGTTGACCTCAATTCTTCCCAAGATGCAACAACCTTCCCTAAGTGATTTATCCAATATATTCACTTATCCATAAGACTGAATGTCAAAGATGTCATCTTCGAAGTTAGAGTAGTGTATAGTGCCACGTATGAAGTTAAACTATTGGAGGAGTACATAAGATTCTTCATTATTGTGTTCATGGAATATTGGGAGTAGAAGTAAAATTGTGGGATTAAGCTCAAAATTCTCATGAATTGCAGGTATCTGAATCCATGTATTTGTTTTTCCTGCCCCTGGACTATAGGCATCCTTAAGTGTAAGCTTAGCCATTGGCTCAATTAGTGGATCTCCCCCTTCCCTATTCCCACCTCCATTCACCTGCACATCCTTCTCCTATCTTGTCTCTCATTCCTCATCTCAAAGATCATATCTCTCAATCCATATTGGATGTTAGCTGATAAGTCAATTGTGCCTGAATGGCTTGTATGGAAACTAACATTGTATTCTTGATCTCACTCTACTCTATCATGGAACCCTTACCCTTCAGTGGCATCAAGCGCTCTAATCCTGTATCTGAAAATGTATGCATCAGTAGATTAGTCTTCATAAATAGCAGAGTCTCAAATGAAAGTTCAAGATTAGAGTCAATATCAAACAATGGATTCGAAGAGAAGATGGGTGATGTGGAAAGAGAGGGATATTCATAAAGTGATTCCTCAATAGAAGACGATCGAACTGGAGTATGAAATGAGCTCGTGGGGTCCAAACAATAAATACTCCAATCTGACATCTTCAATGTCAAGAAGAAGGATGCAAGAACACAAAATCAAGTCAAGAAGAATAAAGGAAAAAGGCACAAATGGCGTGGATGGATCTTTACACTAATAAACAAGCACAATACAAAATCCTTGATTCACCAACTGAACACAAGTGGAGACCATAAGAGTTCAGTCCTTTACCCTGTCAATTTTAGTTTTAGTGAATCTACAATAAGTTAATAGCTTCCAAGCCCACAGGATGAGTCATCGCTATCGCCCAACATACACTTTCAATCCTCCCCAATCAGTGGAACTATCTACCCGGGTTGTTGGGTTCAATATCACGTCCAAAGGGAGAAAGGAGAATGAGCACACCGAAATGATTTTCTAACATCTGGGGCAACTGCTTGCATCTCAACCATACACCATATAGATTTGTACAGGAGCATAGGGCTCAAGTCCATGAAATTGGGCTCTATCCTTATGGTTACTTCCTTACTCACTCTGTCTGGAGGTAAGTACCTGCAAATAATGATGGGGCCACTCTCCCCAAAACAATGATGATTTGTCCTTACGTTAATTTTATGGTCGAATTTTCTTTAGCACTCCCAATTTTAGAAATTTTATTAATTTATTTTTTCAAGTAAACAATCTAATGAATTTTCCAATTCCTTTTAATCTTAAGTGAGTGAAAATGGGGAATAAAATTGGAAAAGCCGATGCACGGTGAAATCAATGATGCATGCAAAGAAAGAGATGTGTACATTTCACTAACACTCTACATGCAAAGAGATCCACGCATAAAAATAAATATAGAGATAAAATCAACATAAATGATGCAAGAGAACCATCCTTGCTGTAACTTCTATTGACGGGCAAGAACTGATTAATTTGACTAAGTCCAATCCTATGATCTAGTCTATAGGGACAGATATTTAAGGGTTTGGACCTAATCGATTTCCTAACTCAAGCAAGATAATAAAACCTAATTCTAAGGGATCAAGCACAAAATACCTCGAGAAAACAAATTAAAATAAAATCGATCAAAAAATTATTGAGGTCGTTTAAGTGCATCGACACTTGGTGAAACAGACGTGCAATCCACAAGGTATATAAAGGCCTTAGAAAGACAAAAAAAGAGGCAAATGTTAAAAGAATAATTACAACTTTTTACAAGAATAATAATGGAAATAGAGGTCTAAAAAGAAAATAAAAAATGTATGTGCTGCTCCAAAAATCTTCCTAGTCTTCTACTTCTTCCTCTTATGCTCTCATGTAGCTCGGTGAAGAAATGAGCCGCCTCCACTTCGCTCAGGTTCGTCGACACTCCTGGGAATATCGCTCGTGCTAATTGGGCCCTCTCAAGAAAGAGAGAAACAAAAGAGATGGCATATCACTGTTATTAAAAATAGAGCATGAATAAAAGAAAATAAGAGAGGAAATAAATAAACGAACAAGACACATAGAGGTGGATATGAAACAAGATGAGAAGAACAAGTAAAAAGGATCTCAAATGAATCCCTATGTCCGACCTTGGGGAGCGTTCGATGTCCGACACATTGGATCATACAAGCACTGTATAAAGCTCCCTCATGGCACATGGAATTCGAAGTGAGTGCTTGCTCCTCAACAAGATGAAAGTCCAAAAATGTTTATTATTGTATGTAGTATTTTATTATGAATTTCATTTTTTCAAGTTATTTTATTATATGTTATTATTTTTAAAAGTATACTTATAGGTATATTTACGTATATGTTTTATATTTTATTCTCACTTTGTATTTTTGAATTTATTATTTTATATACATATTTAAATTGTTACAAATTATTTAAATATACATAAGTATATTTTTATTATATTTTTGTGATCTCACTGGTATACTTAAATAAATAGATGTATTTATTATGGCGATATATATAACGTATATTCATCTATGTATTTTGATGTATTTTGGTTTTTAATGGTGTTATTTCATTATTATATTTTTAGTGGAATATAAATAATGCCTATGTGTATGTGTGTGTGTATATATATATCAGAGACAAATAAATGACAATAAATATAAACAAGTGATGGATTTACATGTAGAAATAAGAAGAAGAAGTAATAAAAAAAGAATACAAGAAATAATAAGAAAAACAAACAGGTATCAACAACCAGGAATAACAGGCTTTCAGAAGAAAAACCTAACTACCCTCGTTATGCCCCCATGGCAACAACGCCATTTGTTGGACAAAACTTTTAAAATTTTATTTAGTGGCATTAATTACAATGTGAGACTATCGTCGCATCCCAAAGAAGTGTCAAACAAAATTTATTGATGATATCTCAATTCAAATGAATAATGAAATGTAAGCAAGAGAATTTTGTTATTTTATTTACCTGTATAGCACAGGATCGAACTCAGGGAGGCTAAAAAATCCTTAGGGGTATTCAATCAATGAAAAATCAATTAAATAAAGGAAGGAATCATGTGCACACTACACTTGGATTTTTGTGAATTTTTTTCTGTTTAAATTTTTTTTTATGATTTTTCAATTTTATATTTTTACGCTTTTCTAATTTTAAATATATTTCAAAATTTTTAAATTCTGAAAATGTTTTTTAATAAAAGAAAATAACAACAAAGAAAAATAAATAAAATCAAAGAAAGGAAAAGCAATTTTTTGTAATTTTTAAACATTTAAAAAGTAAACAGACAACTCAAATCAAATTGTTTTTATGTTATTAGTGCTTTTCTTATGTTTTTATGATTTTTAAGAATTTTTAGAATTTTTTTGGATTTTTCAAGTAAATAAAAAACATGAAAAAATTGAGAAATAGGAAATAATGTGAATGTTTTTTGTATTTAAAAAAGGAAATAAAATAAAAATGGGGGAAATATGCATCAACAAAAAGATGCTATTTTTAATTTTCCATAAAGTAATTTAATGTATTTTTTGGATTTTCAATATTTTAAACGAAGTTTTTAGTGTTTCCAATTATTTGCTATTTTTTAGTTTTTTGAGGAATTAAAAAATGAAAAAATTATAGAAAATAAAATAAATAGAAACACACAAACACTAGTTTTTCATATTTAAAAAAACTATATTTTTATTGGTTTTTAATGCAAACATAAGATACTTTTGGAATTTTTGATTTATTAAAAATAAGAAAAATGATTATATTATGAAACAAACATTAGCCTGAAAGAACTGCATAGAAGAAGCCTAAAATGAATTTTTGTGATTTTTTATGAAGCTTTCATATTTATGAAAATTAAATTCACAATCAAATCAAAATGCATGAGCATCGATGCAAAGAAAAATGATTCCAAGATCAAAAAAATAACACATTAAAAAATGTAGGGGGCAAAGGTGTAAATTGTCCACTACTTCTCATGCCATCAGATGTGAGGTGTATTGGACAAGTCCTAAATGAAGTTATTTAAGTTTCAAGTACTAGATGATAACAAGGAAATAAGCAGAATTTTCTTGCAATTTTCCAAAACTTACATGTGATGCACAATCTGCAGTTTAAATTGGACTCAAATGTGAATGAAATAAATAGTAGGGACAAAATGCAAATGTTCAGTAAACAACAAAATGACACGTCTTGACATGCACTTATTTATAAAATGCAAAAGCGACAGAGCTGGAGTACAAAGTTACCACCAAGAATGCGGAAGGCCCATGCATGAAGAGAACTGCTGAGATGGATGGCTCGATTTGATCTAGTGGTTGAGAATGGCACACGTACAGGTGGTTTAGATCTGACCAGATGGGTTCGATCCACATCACATCTTTGGGGCTAGTCATGCAGATGAGATGAAATCTAGAGCCTTTGTTCTTGATTGAACAACAATGAAGACATCTGGAGGAACTAGAATGAAGGGCTGCTCTGTTGAGATTCGATCAGCCAGATTTCAGCCAATCTCGACTAGAGTCATTGTCGAAAGGTCTGTCCTTGTTCCTACAACAATCAAAAAGTATACAGCTCGAGATGGACTTCCAAGTCTTCATCTCATGCTCTAGCTATGCTTTGAAACCCTACGATAGTATGTTAATGCTCGGAGGGAACTCCAACCTGATTTATTAGTTGAAAACGAAGCAAATATGGTCGGATGGGTTGTCTCCAGTTGTAGATGGTTGGAGGGATATTGGATTCCAAATACAAGGAGGATCTGGAGGTTCAGGTTGTGGGTAGAAGGATAAAGAAGGTACTGCGAATGTGAAGTGTCGATCGGGGTGAATCGATAGTGAACGGATAACCTGCAATCTTTTAGATCGAAGGGTGATTGGTGATGATTTGATCTACTAAAATGACATCAGAAATTACTTAATTCATGATAGAAATCAAACCTAAACTACATTAGGTTACCTATGGTGGATGACGATGATTGCCTCTATCTGTTGCGAAGGGAGGAGAGGCCAACGCGGAGGCAGAGCTAATCTGACCACGTGTTAGATCAAGCTATTTTGCAGATCTGACGTACTCCTAGTTGTAGGGGTGATGCCGTGTCACTGCAACACTCCCTAACATTCAGCTTTGGGAGATGAATCTTCAAGAAAACTAATCAGTTGTGGCTGGAGGTGAATGGGATGTATACATAGGGTGCTGGTCCGGTGAAGTTTTGAAACTTAAATTATGCACAATATGAGGCATGGCAATGAAGATGATGATCTAGCGGTGGAGAGGGATATTGGGGCTAATGAAATGGAGAAGGAATCAAGAGGAGTTAATGAACGAGGTGTGTGGGAAAGATCTAAGAAGTAGGGTTGGCTGAGCAAAAAATATGGGAATGGTGTTGATCGGGGGATTTGACCGCGATCAACAGACTCTGGATCAACCAATCAATATGCATGTAGAATAAGACTAAATTCGCAAAATGACAAAATAGCAAGAAATTAAAATATAAATCAAAAAAGAGAAAAAGAATTAAAAATAAAAAAAGTGAAAATAAAAAATGTTAGAAATCAATAAATTGGCATGCATCATTAATTTGTTGATAATGTATATCTAGCATTCTTTTTAAGCCAAATAAAAGAATAAAGAAGAAAAGAAAAGGAAAAAGAAATAAAAAGAATGATGTGATTATGTAATAAGTACAGACTAACCTAAACCTTGAGAGAAGATCAAGTATTGACATGATCGACAAGGAATAAAGTAGGGAGAGATAGGGTCCTTATTTATTCAAACACAAAATTTTCAAAAATATTCATTTTATGTAGCATCCCTTATTTGTCTTGTATATATCACTGACCTATTTTATCTCTCATCAAAAATATATCAAAATAATTTATTCTCTTAATAAAACGTGTAAATAAAAATATATGTTAAATAATAAAAATAGTTGCTAAATTAAATGGTGTACAATTGTACAGTACCTATACTTATATTTATTTTAAATATAAATTGTATATATTGTATTTTCAAATACTTTAGATATTTATAATAATTAAATAAATTAAAATAAATATCAGAAATTATAAAATAAAAATAAAAACAAAAACCAACTTTTCATTGTACAATAGCATCAGTGTATATATGTTGCACATAATACTAATTTATTAACCCTAATTTTTTATTTGTAAAATGCAATAAAATATTTTTTATGTACGTTAAATTATGTTGTAAATAAATAAAATAAAATAATTAAGGTATTTTATAAAAATAATAAAATAAAAATATACGTATATAATATATAGGTATATTGTACCTATACATGCTAAAATATATTGTATATTATATATATATATATTACTAAAAATTATTAAAAATGACAAAATAAATAGCTTGAAAATAACTAACATTTTCAAATTTTATAACTTTTTAATTTAAAATAATTTCTTATTTTTAATGGATTTGTTTATACTATTTTCTAATTGGTCAATTCGGTCCATTGACCCAAGTCAACCTCCTCTCTCCTAGGTCTGACCCAGGCAACCATTCACCGGACCTGATTTATCTGATTTCTACCGCCCATGTATTATTGGATTTTGCATCAATTATTGTGCCTAATTCATTGCCCAGGATCAGTGATCTTCATGGATCCCTAGGCTTCTCCAGATCATCCTCGGTTCGCATGAACATTCCCGATTCTTCTAGACACTCGAAGCCACTATTAATGAACTCCTTAGCCTCCATCGTGCACTAGCTTGTTCCACATGACTCCTTCTCTCCTCTTGAGCCCATAGCGTAGTGATAGGACATAACCAGACCCTTTTGGATCTCAAATTGGTGGTTGATAGAGCGATGCTCGTTCGTGGCTAGAGTCCTCCACCGCGAGAAGCTTCCTTACCCTTCTGCGGCTGGGTAGAGGCCATTACCTCGTCAACCGAAGTCTCATTCCTCCCTTTCCATTTCAGAACCATCAGGTACCACTCATTTCGATTGTTTTCAATCACTGGATTATTTCCTCATCACCACCATCCATCGTTGTTCCGACCACCTTGTCGGAGCCCCATCTCCCATTTCCAGCCGCATCGATCGATTTGCCATTTCATCATTCATCCTCCCTCACAACCCGACCATCCTAAATCTTGCTCATTGGATCGATATTAGTCTTATACTTCCTCCACCATCTATGTCAGAAGTCGAACCCTATCCACCTCCACTTCTTTGTTTTTCATCTCCAAATAACCATGATCGGAGCATCGCCTTTGAGCCTTGAGTATCCTTGCAGATATAGGTGTGAGTTGGAGGCTCGAATCGACTCTTATCGGACCAGGAGGAGTATATCCAGGAGACACCATCTCTAGATCATCATCGGCCCGTCTGATGCTTCATTGGAGACCCCCATTCACCACAGACCCTTTCCATCTACTTGGTGGACCTTTTAGTTGGCTAAGCAGACCAGAGCGGTCCAGGAAATGGATGATCAAAGCTCAGCAGGAGCTCCCTTCTTAGGAGTTCTTCCATATCCCTTTAGCGTCGTTGGATGAGGTGTCCCCCTCCCAGATTTGATCTCAGCCGCACACTAGAGCCAAAATCTTAGCTCTCATGTCTAATCTAGGAGTGATCCCAGTCGCACGTCATTGTATACTACATGGGTCATTAGATTCATACTTGGAAGTCAGATCTGAGCCGCATGTCCTCACTTTTGGTTCTGAACATCTGATATTTTTCCAGTCCATCAGAGTTATACACCTACATCACGCTGTAGACCATCAGATCCTTTCGAAGCTACATGTCGCGCAACTTGCAGAGGTATATTTCACTTTTCCCCTTCCACTTCCCTTGTTTCTTTTGAATGCAATAATTGTAAAAGTTAGTTTGAACATTTACAACAATGACCTTCTATTTCTCTTATTTTCATTATAGATCAGCTGAACCGTAGTCACATGGCCCTTCACTTGTATTTTTGGGATATTTGCATGTTTGATTCTATGCTTTCACTTGTTATATAAATCAAAGAAGTTTTTTAGTATTCGTGTTTATGCCCCTAAGAGCTTGTGTCACATGTACCGAATGTTTTGCTCTACATTAACTGCAATCCAAAAAATCGAAAATAACTTAAAAATTCTAAAAAAATAGATTAGCTTTGTTTTTCTTTGTTTGATTTTCTTTCAATTTTAACTTCTATATATTTTAAAAAATAGTAAAAAAATTTAAAACACTAAAAACACCATAAAAATCATACAAAATATTGAAAAAAAATTGAGTTCCTTGCTTCTTCTTGTAGATGATTAAGTGTATACTTTTTAATAAAATTAACTTCTGGGAGTTTTGTTCTTATTTGATATTTTTAATTAGAAAACTACCCTAGTTGTGCATTGTTTGCTTATTTTCCTATTTTTAATCACTTTGAAAAACCTAAAAAAGTCTTCTCTAAAAACTTACAAAATAGTAAAAATTGTCAAAAACACAAAAACAATTTTTCTTGATTTTTCTAGGCAATTTATATTATTTGGAAAATACAAAAATAGTGTGTGGTGTCTTTTATTTCATTGTTGTTATTTGTGCTTTGTTTGAAAAATTAAAAATATTAAAATTTTGCAAAATTAAAAATCATTGAAAATTTCAAAATCAAAAAAGCATAAATATTATAAAAATAAAAAACATAAAAAAATTAAAAAGATAAATATTCAGAAATCCAAGAATAGTTTCCTTGCTTGTCATCTTTCTTGTCTTTTTTTCACAAGCCTGATTGACCCTCATTTCACAACAGTTGCCTCCTTGTGTTCGATCCTAGTCGTTATACTAGGAAATAGAAGTAGCTTAGAGAACTTGCTTTACTTGCTTGATTCATGTCGTGGTTGAATAAAATTTTCTCGATATCGACTTGGTTGATTTGGGAACAACGACATCTTCATTAATTCATGAACGTAACCCCGGTCATCTGGGCTACTATCACCGGTGTATAAACCTTGAATAGGTATTAGTCTACCAAATGTACATACTCAAGTATACATTAACACATTTGTCTCCAGTCAGAGGATGTGTGCTTATATCATGATAGTATACCGCATAGTTCTTTGGTTATCTCGATCTCATTAAGTCAACTTTTTGACCTAACTTATCTAACATCTCTGAATCTCTATTCCTATGTAAACGGCCTACATCAAGAAGTCAATTAAATAGCAGCCTTTAGAGAATGGATTGACATCTTCTTCTCAGGCTGGACATCCTCTCTTAACAATTACTTGATGCTAGTTGATGAGTCTATCTAACTCTTTAATTTTAACCAAGCACCAGCCTCTATAATTCAACATTTGAATCATCAGTTGTGTGATAAGTCTAATTGTACTAAGGAACCTATTATATAAATTAGTTATTCTTTATTTCACACCGGAGAATGATTTGCAATAACATTTATTGCATAATGGCTAGCAGTGGGCTCTCATATCAAATACTAATTTGTTAGACATGTGAGCCCTGGGCGAACCATTCTTACAATTAATGTTATTGTAATATTTATATTTTTCAATAAAAGTTATTGATGTTTCACTCCCTTTTCTCTGAAATTAAATGAATGAATGCACTATAAGGTCCCTCTGTACAATTAGGGTTATGTATCGTGGCCATCTTGATGGTCATATAGCTGTTGATTCATTAAATGAATCATAGAGGCTGGTGTTTGGATGAATACCTAAGGAGTTAGATAGAGGACTCATCAAGTACCGTCAAATGATTGTTAAGAGAAGATCTCCAGTCTGAGTAGGAGATGGCAATCCTTTCTCACATAGGTTGATATCTGACCGACCTCTCGATGCAGGTCCTCTGCCTGGGAATAGTGATTCGGAGGTGTCAGATTAGTTAGGTCAATGGGTTGACTTAGCGAGATCGAGATAACCTAAAGTCCTATGTTGAATACTGTCACAACATAGGCACGCATCCTCTGACCGGAGACAGATGTATTGCTATATGTCCGAATATGTACATTTGGCAGACCAATAGGTTGATGACCTAACCAATGTCTATACACCGACGAGCTGGTGTGCATATAAGGGCATATGAGCAATACGATCTTTCAAAGGGACCATACAGGTTCACTAGTGAACCGGAAGACATGACCTCACTCATGAGGTAATGGGACCGTCAAATTCCATGCATGGTCGCCGTGCTTTGGAAGCATGACATGAATTTGAAGGTATGATATATGCTTTGGGAAAGCATATGATCGATACCAACTCCCGAATGACCAAGATTGAGAAACTTAGTGATCAAATCCTGAAGAAGACAGTGTAAAATTGATCTTAATCTTCAGGTTGACCATGGGTCTTCCAGTATGTAGGATGTACAGGTATTGGGAATACCAGAGGATGATATGATCATAAACGATTATATATCCATGACGCTTCCATTCCGAGGGAGTGATGAAACAGGTATGGATTTTAGTGACTCCTTCCAGTAGAGAAGCAATCTGATCTTAGTCCAAGTGTTGGACATTTGTCTGAATGAGATTGAGATTCAATGAAGATTAGATTTGCAGTCTTGATTTAATCAAGCATCTGTGGGAGGTTCGTACGATCTGGATTTGAGATAAGATCTCAATATCCAAGTCACTATACATGGAATAATACAGTCGCCCTATCCTTATCTCCAAGTATCTGCGGAGAAAGCACATTATTCTTGAAGGGGTTCAAGAATAATTCATTTGATGAACTTCATATCCAAGAAAGAAGGATTTGATGATTAAATAAGATTTAATTATCAAGCATAATATGAATATGATTAATATTGTGAGAATGATTATCCAAGATAATTAAATGGGATTTAATTATCAAGGATTAAAGAATATGGATAATACTATCCATGATATATGTGTATTATAAATATGATTTATAATATATATATATATATAAGAGAGAATTTATGATATATGTGTATTATAAATATGATTTATAATATATATAAGAGAGAATTTATGTAAATAGAATTTGTTAATTAATAATGTGGATTGGATTCACATTTATTAATTAATTGGAAATGTAATTTATAAATTAGTTTGGGTTGTGATTTGATTCACATATTTTCAATGGAATGATTAAAATATTCACAAATTAATCTGTAATTAATTTAGTGGATAATTTTGTGATAATTGTTATTACAAAAATTATTAAGAAATAATAAGATAAAATAAAAAAGAGGCAAAACAACCACCTAAATAATAGGTGTCGTCACCTATGAATTATTCATAGGTGACGCCCCCTATAATCTAGGGTGGTTAGTTGCCTCCTTTTCTTTGTTATCACATTATATCTTAATTAATTGATTTATGTTAAATTAAATTATGTTGATAATATTGCAACATATTTTAAATTTAAATATAAATTAATGTTGTTGGTTTTAACCAACAACAATCATAGCCATTGATCTAACAAGGACCAAGCATGGTTGTTGGATCTATGTATGCCATGGATTGAGATCCATTGGGTCCTAAACTAGTATAAAAGGAGGGCTAGCCTAGCGCTTCTAGGTACATCATCTAGAATTGTAGAAGACTACTACTCTCTCTCTCATTCTCGTGTGGGCTCTCTCCCTCTTAATTCAAGTGGTCGTCCACTTTACATATTGAGAAGGAGAGAATCTTGCTTTCATCTCCGGCGCTTGGATCTTCATCAAAGATTACAGGAAGGACGCGACTCATCATCGTGCCCGCAAGTGCTTTCTTCATAGATCAGGCTTGAGACAGGAGGATCTCTCATTTGGGATCTCACGATCACAACCACGCTCCAAGAGGTAATCCTTATACTTTTTGGTCTGATGAAACGATCCGAAAAGTGTTCTCGTGATCATGTGGTTTCATCTTTAGTTCTAAAAATTTTAATTTCCGCTGCATCGAGCGACTAGTGCGACTAGTTGCTTCGATTGCATACGATGCAATCAATACGCTTCCGTGATGCGCTTACGGATTCACAATATCCTTCATAACTTGGCTCCCCTGTCCTATTTTTTCTCCTTTTTATTTTTTGTAAAATAAATCTGTGGATTTTCATCACTATATTCTTATATTATGTCATTCAAGTTTTCTACGAAACAATGACTCTTATGACCTTCATCTGGACAATCATTTTTTAATGGTTGCGGAATTTTTGAAATCAATCCCATTTGGATGGAGGCCATAGGAGGCACTATTTTGCACGAGACTTGAATGACATAATAGGTATATAATAATGAAAATAGCATTTTTCAAAATAAAAATTTAAAAATTAGAAAAATAGGGTGGGGAGCCAAATAGCTCCCCAAGGAGACAACCGCATTTTACCCATGTGTGTATGCCATTTTCAATGAGCCCCGAGCCATTAGCTAGTTAATAAGCACATGATCTCATCCATACATTTTCGATCTTACATCATCATTTATTGCATGAAAACCACTACGTGATTTTATAACGATGTTAATTTTATTGGTTTCATGTTTACCTATTTACAAATATAAGTAACATGTCTCATGCCTTCTTAAGAATGATTTTGATTATATCGTTTTTCAACATATACATGTCTGCATGTTTGCAAAATAATGAAATTATTTATTGAAGAATCAAATTATCGATCGTATTAATGATTATTGATATTATTTATCTAGTTACTATTGTATTATTAATGATGTTGTGTTGTTTATACGGTGATAAGTTACTAATATTGTCTTATTATGTACTATCGATTGAATCAAAATTATCAATGTTGTGTTACTACTTATTACTGTATTATTATTTATGTTGTCTTATTATTATAGAGGCAAAGTTACTAACGATTTATTGTTAATTACTACTAAACATGTCAAAATTAACAAATCCCTGCAATATTTTTACAACACCCTACATAACAAATGAAAAATATGGAAGATACATATACAGTATTAATATTTACTACAAAAATGAATAAAAAATACAACTCCTTTTGTTATTATGGTGATTAACTTTTTAAAAAAATTGAAATAAATGATGATATTAAATTGGAAGGGGTACTTCGTTTTGACAATTTTTTATTATATGTCATTTGATTTTTTTTCTAATTAAATGGACATAAAAGACGTGAGATTTATTAGGCTTAGTCAATTTCCAATTATAACATGAGGGAGCATAAAAAGGAAAAGAAATGAGTAATATAGGAAAATACGGATTGATGGATTCACAGAAAAATGAGATAATAAAAGTGATTATTTTAAGGTGGTCTTATTATAGTATTTTTTGTTGTCAGTTTCATTTTCAACCAAAAAGTTGAAATAACGACACACATAGCATAATGAAAAATGTTTCTTTTTACAATATGTATTCTCTCCATAAAATTTGTAGAAAGATTTGAAAAATAAGATAGATTAATAACTCTTTTATTTTTATGTTCTCTGCATTTTTATGTAAGGCACTTATCAACTGTATAAATATTAAATAATGCTGCAAAAAACATCATCTACTTTATATTACGACATTTATTAATTAGACGTTTGTGATGGTTGTGGAGATGGTGACGACAATGTCCACTTCCATGCATTGCTTCCACGTGTTGCTAGTCACCTTCGCATTGCAATATTGGACTAGAGGCCTTAACATTGTCTTTGCGATGGTGGCGATCTTCAAAATAGATGGTGGATAAGGAAAGTGTGATATGGTGTAAGAAAGGGAGTTTGTGGAGGAAGAGGACAAGGCGCACATCGTACCCATGCCCCATTCTTGTTGCCCTCCCCCTTCAAGATTGAATTCAATTTTTGAATGGAAAGAGAATGCGGAGATAATTTAGGGGTGCATGGTTGTTGCATTATATCTTTAGAATGTACAATAAGTATTCAAGAAATTAAATAATTATAATATGTAATTGATTTTAACAGTAGGATTAAATAAATGAATGAGATGGATGACTTTCCTAAATAAATAAAAAAATACCACCTCATTTTAAGTCCCCTCTCATATACATACATGCATACATATGGATATATAAGGAGGTGGAGTATACATTCATCACCTCCCAACACCCATCTATCTCGAAATTGAAAGTGTACATGCTCCAATGACAGACCCACTTCCACTTGCTCATCTCAAGACAAATCAATGGATGGGGAGATGATGGATACATAAGTTACATGAATCCCGATAACATACTCCCTACACACAAATATGTATACATACATCATATGTTTGTGTGTGTTGGTTTGGGGTGGTGCTATGCTCCCTAAAGCAATACATCTTACATGTCCCATCCCCCTTTTGGTGATATCAAGGGAGATTAGGATCATCATATATTACCATAATATCGTGCAAATTCAACTTATTAGAGATATCTAAATTTCCATCAAGACCACAAAAAATTAACAATTTCATATTTGTTGAAATTGACATCTTCTAGATAAACTTGTTAGAGATGGTGTTTACTTGAAATTTGGAAAACATATACTACTTATTATTATGTCCTTCAACGTATTATTTAAAAATATATATTAAAAAGGAATTGGACCATGTTGTTGCATAATCTCAAGAGCATATTATTTTCACCTTAATCATGCACATAGACAATGCTCAACCTCATTTTCACCATACCTCATCGAATCCATTAACTCATTTGATTTCAATTTAGATTAAACCCGATCTATTTCACTTGATTGTCAATTTATTGATATAATCCAATCATTTAACATATATATTAATGATTTATAAGGGCTACAACATTTTCAAAATCAAATTCCATAAATTTATGGTCCAAATTGATTCGCAGTCCCAGAATGATTGATCATCCAACTTTAGATCTATCAAAAAGTTACTCATGATCGATCATTTAGGGCCACAATGAGCGATCAACCTCAAGGGCATGATCGATTGGTCATGATCTAATAGTAAAGTTGCATGATAAACCATACATGGGATAGTATCCAGAACCGCTCTAACGATATCTAGTGAACTCGCTCCAACCAACGATCCAACTATACCATTGTGTTCATGCTAACGCCCACAATATGAAAACATGCTTGGATCATACATACCAGCTACGGAATGGTCAGAAAATCTAGAAATGTGATGATATAAGTTACCCTTCATGCCCAAAACCATTATGAAATGTGATAAAAACTCTGATAATAGGTAGCATGTAACCCCCATAACACAACGATATAAAACATCATGAATCCAACATAATTAGGAGGAAGAAAAATTGTAGCTTAGGTCATCCCATGTGATACTCCCTCTCCTGGTACAATTGTTCCACGACATTTAGTGTGAACTCACACCCATCATGTGACTCACCACATTGAGGCCTTTGAATGGGCGCCCTCATATCTTCGATTGATCAATAAAAATCTCTTTGGTGGCAGAGCTCCGATGAGCCTAAGTGGTCTGGTTAGACAGACCACATAAGGCACACCCCTTTATATAGGCTCTGCCTAAATGGATCAAGATTCAGATCCGGTGAGAAATCCTTAAACCAACTGTATTTTGCCTGTAACTTCCTCATACAAACTCTAAATTTAATTTTATTAGCTTGCTTTTAAGTTCTTGATGAGTGCTACAAGATAGAATAGTTATTGTCTCATTTGGACACTGGATGAGGTCAGAAATTTATAATCATGATTTCCTTCACTAGAGATCTTACATTATAAAAATCTCAAAGAAGTCTCATCCTCGATACTTATGTGTATCCTTTAACAAGAATCTGATCCTTCAATGTCCCAACCTCGTTCGACTGAATCCATTAAAATCTCAATGAGTGTCAATCCCATAAAAATCACAAAAGAATTGAACTAGGGTTTCGATTGTTACTTATAAATGAATGAGATGCTTCTCCCTTATATCAATTCCAAGCTCTCGTGTCACCTCCTCAACATCCATACTACATTGCATGACCTTTACTAAAGGTATCTCTTTCCGTCTAAGCCTCTAGACCATGTGGTCCAGTGTCAAAACATTATCCTCATGGAAAGATAGGTTGTGCTCGACGAGAAAGTCCTCATAGCTAATGACATGCATGGGATATCAGACATACTTCTGCAAATTAAATGGTAAACATTATGTATGACCTCCATCTATGGAGGAAGGCTACTCTCTAAGACACCTTCTCAACTCTAGCCAAAATCGTAAATGACCCCACAAATCACAGATCCAACTTGCCTCTAGCACCAAATCTCTACTTTCCCTTCATTGTGGATACTCGTAAGAACACAAAATCCCCAACCTACAATGGTGAGGATACTTAGGCATAAAGAGCTAGTTATAAATCTTACTTAATGTATGTATATACAATACGATACCTGAAACTCCACGTCTTGGCCCCTCTGGTCGGAATAGCTTTTTTGACGACTTTGAGAGTATTCTCTACCACTTTGACTTTATACTCGATGATCATCAGGTGTACAATTTATTGTCACCCACATTCCACCAACATAAGAGAGTGGTGCATCTCCTGGCAAACAAGACCTCAAAGGCACCATGCTAATATTGGCATAATAAACTCAATAAGGGGAAGGTGATCCTTCTAGGATCCCTTCCAATCAATAGCACAAACCCACAACAAATCCTTCAGTGACTAAATAGTCATCTCAAATTGCATGCATGTTTGTAGATGGTAAGATGAACTAAGATATATCTCTATCCTTAAGTCTCTCATGAGCTCTCCTTAGAAATGTGAAGTAAAATGTGTCTCTATGAGATACTACATCCTTGGGTATCTCATGCAAGAGGATGACATGTTGATGTATAATCTGTCTAGATTAACTAGAGTACATGTCATGTTGACCGGAATAAAATAGGCCATCCTTTACTCCGGAGATATACAACAATGATGGGACAAAGTCCATGGAGATGCTCTCCCATTTCCATACCAGAGTTGATTGACGCTCTAGCAAACCAGGTCGTATATGGTGCTCTTATGTCACCATCTAACATGGGAGGCACCGATTGACATGCTATGTTACATGTCACTTCATTCCCTCCCACCAAAAGTATTGGCAGAGGTACTTGTACATCGTGGTTCTACCTGGACGAATATAAGGTTTCGAACTATGCACCCCATCAAGAATGTCTTTCCTTAGATCCTTGTCATCTGGAACATGAACACGGTATCCCTTCTATAGAGTGTACTCTCTAACTCGAAAATCATTGAACTCATCCTTGAGGCAATGATGATATAACACCCGCAACTTCTGGTATGCCTGTTATCATTGTACGATCTTGTCTCATATATTATCATAGTTTACTGGTATAGTCACTACATCATATGTGTTCTCAATTGGATGCCACTCACTAAGTATAATGAGAACATCCAATGTCTACAACCAAGCCATTAATCCTGATGTATGTGCTCTCCTATTCAAGTCATCTTCTACTACATTCCCCTTACTAGGACGGTAAGAGATAGTGCAATCATAGTCCTTCAACAGCTTCAATCATCATCTCTACCTCATGTTCATCTCTCACCGGTCAAAGATGTACTTGAGTCTCTTATGATTTGTGAATATATTAAATGTCACCCAATATAGATAATGGTGCCATATCTTCGGTACGAAGACTACAATCGCCAACTCTAGGTCATGGGTGGGGTAGTTGCACTCATGGATCTTCGGCTACCTAGATGTGTAAGATATGACATGTTCTCGATGTATAAATACCCTAAACTTACTTGGAAGCATCAATATAGATCATGAAACCCAAGGTATAAGAAGGAAGGGCAAGATTGGAAGCACTATTCAACCACTCCTTAAGCATACGAAAGCTCAGCTCGCATTCATTGCTCCATACAATTTACACATCCTTCTATGTCATCTGTACGAGGGATAATGCTAACTGAGAGAATCTCCTGCCAAATCTTCTATAATACTCGGCTAGGATAAGGAAGTTACAAATCTCTATAATTGTCTTTGGATTCTACTAGGATAAAATGGCCTCTATTTTGGTAGGGTCAACTGCAACCCCTTCCCTTGAAATCATGCGGCCCAGAAATACCACCTTAAAAAGCCAGAACTTGCACTTGATGAATTTTGCATACAACCGATGCTTCCAAAGTATCTATAGCACATTGCAAAGATGTGACCCATGCTCATTCTGATCATGGGAATAGACTAGAACATTGTTAATGGAAGACTTGATTCATCAAATCCATGAATTTTGCATGTTCATTCATGAGTCCAAATGGCATCAACACGAACTCACTGTGACCATAACTCATGTGAAATGCATACTTCATCAGATATGAGTCTATGAACCTCAGTTGGTGGAATCTAGGTCATAGAACGAACTTGGAGAATACCATTGCTCTCTAAAATTGATAAAAAATATCATCAATTCGTGGGAAAGGATACTACTTCTTGACTATCTGCTCATCTAGTGGCTTGTAATTAATACAAAGTCTCATAAAACCATCCTTATTGAAAAAGAAAACTGTCGCCCATCATGGTGTTGTACTGGGGTTGATGAATCCCATCTCTAATAGCTCCTGTAACTGCACCTTGAGCTCTTTCAGCTTGACATGTGCCATCTTATAATGAGGTATGGATATAGGATGTGTATCTGGTGATAGTGAGATATCAAAATCTATCTCTCTTGTTGGGGGTAGTCTAGGTGAATCATCTGAGAACACAAGGAAACTTGCATATTATCCAAACATCCTAGATCATCTTATCCTTAGTGGATGTATCAACAATGTATGCAAGGTATCACACACATCCCTAACTGAAGTACTCATGTGTTGTCATAGCGAATATGTAAGCCACCCTTGTATCTGATGTACGTCCATCAAAGTGGAAGGTCAGTACTCTTGATAGGTGGAAGCCAACTGTCTTGTCAAAGCAGTCCATGCACACATGGTGCTTCTCAAGACAGTCGATGCTTAAGATGACGTCGAAGTCCTCTAATGTTATCAAAAATAAGAATGTATGTATAGCTACATCGTAGACTACCTAACAAATAATCAAGAACTAGCCCGATGGGCCCTTGATGTAGTACGAGGTAGGTACACTCACCCCAGACTCACATAAAGCGGGCAACAAACAGTCTACGAGAAAAGAATGTGTAGCCCCAAATCAAATAATGCATATAAGGAACTCCAAGTACTGAAACCATACCTCGGACGACCGATCTGAAGGCATGTGCCTACTCCTATGTCACTGCATTTAGCTAACCATGTGGGGGTAGAGTGCTTGATCCTATGACACTAAATGATTATTGTGGAGTGCCCTATAACTCTCAATCTCCATGACACAAACTAGATCCATTGAATTGTTTTGGATAATACTAATGTTCTCAAACTCTATTTATGGGTACTCAAAACACTAGTACGGTAAGTACACTAGTACTTGAAGTGGCCCAACTATCTACGGTAAAGACAAGCCCTTCCCTATTTAGAATGTGTGCCTCCTGAAACTAGGTGATATCCCCTAGATCTACTACTTTATACAAGTATTGGAGATTGAGAAGGTCCTTCACCATGAGTGGCTAATGTGTATCCAAAGGTAGGATATGAAATAGATCAACCTATAGGAATTGTCACTACCATGGGCTGGTAATGATGCTCTTGATAGAAATGA
Source organism: Ottelia alismoides (assembly GCA_037367405.1). NCBI lineage: Eukaryota > Viridiplantae > Streptophyta > Magnoliopsida > Alismatales > Hydrocharitaceae > Ottelia > Ottelia alismoides. Next base: position 416,649 of record JAZKJV010006500.1, read on the forward strand.
GAGAAGTCCCGATGTACTATTTGGCTAGGTGGAAAAGGCGGTAATTGTACCTATACTCTTAGTGACCAGCTCTGTGTAGCTTCCCATCTTGTTACCATACCAATCACATCCTTTATGGAGGTAAGATCACAAGTAGAAAAACTATCATGTACCTCCAAGAGCATACCACGAATGAACTTCTGCAATTTCTCACGTGGATAAGCTATGATGGTAGGAGAATGGCGAGACAGTTCTATATATCATATTAGGCACTCTTAGTCCATCATTGACCATTGTATAATCTCAAAAAGCTATCATCTCTTCTTCTTTAACCATTGCTCAAGGTATAATTCGCTACAAAACTCCTTGACAAACAAATCCCAATTAATGGACTCAGTCAGATGCTCCTAGATAGCATGCCACCATCTCTCTGTATATCTAGCCAAAGAAAACTTGACAAATATAACCCACTCCTCCCTTGGCACAGTATTCATCCATAATATTTTGGGAACATGCTTGATCCAAAGCTCAGACTCCTTGGTTGTACAACTATAAAGAACTGTGACACCAAAGATAGCTGGTATGTGGTGTACGTAGGAAATTGCATGTGTAAAGCATATGCATCCCAAATTATTCTTGCTTCACAGATACTGGCCTTTGTACAATGTCCTCCTCCTCCTGGGAAGGGTGATAGGATAATTCATCCTCGTATTGATGTTCCTTCCCAATCACCTCATGGTGATGTCGCATGTCTTGCATGGCCTATAGAAGGAAAGCCAGTTAATGTGCCATGACGAGATACACTTGAGGCGACATGGTTCTTCATAAAGAACCATAGGATTAGTACTTGTATTTACTTAATGAGAGATATTTGTACGTGTATACTATTGTTTTTATGTGATTTGTGCCAGTTCAAAATACTTTTGAACACCAACTTATACTTTGAACACAACTGAGGAATTACATACATGGAATAGAATAGGACTATCATTGCTCCGATACCAAACTGTGATGACCCTGAGAACCTGATATTTGACAATCTAATCCACATAATGTAATTCCACTTTCAAAGCACAAAACCACAATGTAAACATAGCATCATACCATAGTCGAAATGCAAAAAACTTTTTCAATTAACATTTACAAATGTATTCACAAGTAATCATGTCCATAAAATACCATATATATGTGAAGGCGAGGGATTTCGCCTCGCACATCATGGAAGCATGAAGATTGTATCATATATGATCTAAGTAGACTAGTCATACTATTCATAAGGGGCAGTAGAAATTAAAATTTTTTGATAAAACCACAGATCATGGGAATGATTCCCAAGTAGTTTCATCAATATCACACACAAGTGATAGAATTACCTCTTGAAGAGTGAGTTGCAATCCACGAGTCCCTAAGTAAAGAGACCTCTTGTCTCAAGTCCGATCCGACATAAAGAGCACTTGTGGATGTGTGGATGAGACATATGCTTTCCATAATCCGAAGTGGAGATTCGAGTAATGAAGCTCCTGATTTCATCTCACAAAATTTGTTGTCGCCTTCACGAGCATGAGGCAACAAAGAAGATGGAGATCCAGGAGCAGTAAGTATAACAGTACGTAGACAACATGACGACGATGGATCTCCCAACAAAAAACCTAGGTGGATGACCACTAAGAGTTGAAATAGAGAGAGAACACATGTAGAGAGAGCACACGTGTAGAGAGAGAGAGAGTTTCAACTTTTACTTCAACTTAATTATGTCAATAAAAGGGTTAGTTAGTCTTTTCTTGTACAAACGTTTATGGCTAAGATGCAATGCAATCGAAATTGAATCAATGGTCAAGATTTTGTTTCAACAATTTGCAACATTATAATTAATTTTAAAAGGAAAAATAGCTCTAAGATATTATTCAACAAATTTAATTCAATTAAATCAATCTCATTCTCATGAAAAAAGAGAAAGAAGAAAGCTAGTGATGATCTCCAAATCGACTCGAGTTAAGTATGAAATAATGGTGATGTTGTGACCCAAATCAACCAAGCAGATCAGCGAGAAAATCAAACCACTCAAAGATAAAACACTCAAATTTAAGCAGCTTCGCTACTTTTATTTACCTGGTATAGCGATCGGGGTCGAATACAAGGAGCACAATTACAAGTTAAGTAGTGTGATTTCAGGAATAAAAATCTTTTTAGTGGTTTTTAATATTTGTAGTTTTTAAATTTTTCAAATAAAGAAAAAAGTATAAGGAATAAAAAACACACACCTGTAATTTTTTGGATTTTTCTAGCAGGTCAAAAATACTCAGAAAATCATAATAAAAATAATATTGAATTTTATATGTTTTCTATTTTTTGTAATTTTTGTAGATTTTTAAAAGTTTTTGTGTTTTTCTAGAAATCAAACAGTGAACGACCATGAGTAATTTGCAAGTTAAAAACACTTAAATTACCCAAAAATCCTAGAGGTGATTTTTATGAAAAAATATAGGGAATTATCCACAAATAGAGATTGGAATCACTATTTTTGGATTTTTCTACATTTTTTTTAAATTTCTATAATTTTTAGGGGTTTTACAATTTCTATGGTATTATAAGGATTTATCAAACAAAAAATGATATTGGAGATAAAAATCAACAAAGTACAACTACCCAAATTTTTATAGAATTTTTAGAGTATTTTACAATTTTTTATACTTTTATGAAAATAAAAAAGATAGTTTTAGGGGTTTTTTACTTTTTAATAAGAAAAAATGCAAGAAAATCAACATCCAAAAATTACCACCAAGAATGCTTGCTGGTACGAGCTATAGGTGATTTTTAGACAATTTTTTGAGTCCATTTGTTATTTATTGCATCAAATATAAGACATGTAACCAAAAAAATTTCCAAGGACTTTTCTGTAAATAGATTAAGTTCTAGAACGTGGCAAATAACAAGTCCATAAAGCTCAAGGATCTTGATGCAATTAATCCACTTGATATGTACACAATACATAATTCCATATAATGAGGGGTATAAATGCAAATACTCATAATATCAACTTCATTCCATAATTATAAACGACTTCAACCAAAATACTACAATTAAACCAAAAAGTCATATGGACTCGACTCAACTCGACTAAAATGCAAAAATAGAAAGTGCATTGTCCTAATTACAAATGATTTCAACTACATATTATATTTATTAGACTAAAGCTAAACCGGGAAAACTACGAGATAAAAAGTGCAAGATACCTCGTGCCTTCTATGTGGGGTATCTGACGGCTCTGATACTCCCCTAAAAATGATGTGACGGCTCTAATACTTTCAGGGATATGTGGCTATGATCTGCCACATCAGTACGGATATGACGGTTGCCAAAGTCGGCGATGGCATGTGTTTCTGATGCAATGTGATCAGATGCAACTGTTATTAGTTGGGTGTGAGATAACGGTTCGGATTGAATATAGTAGAAGATAGGTGATCTGGCGGTTGAATGGAATGCTAGAAGAACCGAAGGATGGGAGATTCTGATCAGAGATTGGCGACGCTCTGCTGGTCTGATCGAGGCTCCAGAAGGTCCAACACTTTTGGAAGGGTACTCCGCGTAGAATTGAGGAGGTCGATGAGAAGGATGATGGTTGGATGGCTAGGGTGGTAGTGCTCTACCAAGAGTTTGTCCTCCACCCAATGTAATGCTTGAACATGGTCTATTCGCATGCGAGGGTACCTTCAAGGGACAGGCAGACTCGGAGGCATATCTTTGGTCACGTTATTACTTGGAATAGTGAAGAGAAGCGAGTGGGAAGCAAGTTGAACCTCCTACATACATGGGAAAAGGAGGTCGGTTCTTAATTACGATCGAAATGTTGAGTCTAAGGTGATTAAGTCATGCTAGAGGGTAATGGGTGAGTTGGTGAATCCATCGGTACGAGTGAAAGAGCGTGACGGGGCTCCAGACATGGTGGTTGGAGCAAACAAAATGCAGATAAGGGAATGAACATAATCAAAAGGAAACGTAGAATGGAAGCAAGATAAAGGGTACCTAGAGTTGCTGATGTACTAAGGAATTTCAGGAAAGGCGGACGGCATGGTTGTAGCCTCAGCCAAGATGCGGAAGGCTGGGAGTTTTGTTGCGATGGAGACCTCCGACCATGAGCTGATCTTTGCTCAATTGACCACCAAAAAGAGCTCGAAACGTCTCTCCAGGCTGTTTCCACTCAGCTGGAGGTAGCTAAGGGACAAGAGAGTAGCGAGGAATGAGCTACCGAGCACGGGAGGCGGAAGAGGGCATTTATAGGAGAACCCTGTAGTCTACAAAGTCGAATTTTTCTGTGAAACCCTAAGATAATCCAATTGTGCCTAGGGATCCTTGAGGAACATGGATCTTAGGATCATAATCATGTACATCAAGATGAATGGAGGTCTGACCCGATCAGGGAAAAGGGGTGAACAAGCTCCGGTGAAGCAGGAATCAGGTCGGGTCAGCTGGGAGGACGGGTTGACTGTGGTCAATTATCCCTCGTGGACCAATCAGAATGTGATGATTTACAAAATTAAATAAAATAGTAAATGGATTCAAAATAAAAAATGACTAAAATAAAATAATGTTTGTAATTTTTTGAAATATTTTTCTATGATTTTTTATTATTTTTATGATATCATATATACAGTATATACAGTATGGTGTATTATATACATGTATAATATACCTATGTATTATATATATGTACTTTTTATGTTTATTAAATTTGCAAAAATACATTTTATTTTGTATTTTATTTATGTACAACATAATATGAGGAATATAAAATGACTTTATTTGATTTTATAAATTAATTAAGAGTGTTAAATAAATAGGTATGTATACATTTGATATACATGTGTCATTTATAAAATGAAGTGTGGGTTTTATTTTTATTTTATTTTTTGTTTTCTGATTTTTATTTTATTTTTATTTTATTATTTGGGCTATATATATGTTCAAAAATAAATATAGCTTTTACAAAGTTTAATATCAATACATAAATATTTATATGTAGAGATATTATATACATTATGCCCATTCTTTCTCTACTCAGTTGTTGTCCATCAGGTGGATTAATGACCTTCTCTCGGGGTTTAGGCCAATATGTATCTATTCTAAATACATATTTCTTTTACTTTTCTCTTTACTCTTTTTTTTGGAATATAGGCGCTAATTTTGCAATAACAGCAAGGACATGTACAATGATAAATTATTGCATTTACATATATTTATAGGTGTTTCTGCTAAAAAACAAAGCTAAAATAAAATAATAAAGAATGAACCGTAGATTCATCATCCCCCTATACTTTACCTTGGCTAGTCCCTTAGCAAACACTTTTTTGAAAAATAAGTGAAGAAAAGAAAAAGAACCAAAGTTGATTATTAAACTTATTTTCATTAAATTGGAGTATAGAGCTCAGTCAGACCTTTGGATTATTAGTTTGGCAGAACCTTATTGGGAAATATGTTTACAACTCAACAGCCTCCAAGTTCCACAGTTCTATGGTCAAGACTCCTTAAATAACCAAGTCCAAACAAGTCTACATATGCAAACTCTAATGACTATGAATCTTTCCTTGTATTGTGTAAGTTATAGTATCTCCCCACCTCATATATGGCAAGGAAACATCCTCCCTCAACAACGTAACTCTAATCCCCCAGTCTAGCAACTATTTCCTCAAGGAGCGGGGTATTCCCTTCTAAGTTCAAGTACAACCATCTCAAGAAAAGGGGAAAGAAGAGAATGGATCGGGACCAGCGTTGCCACGAATCCCCCGGATCTTAACCAGTGTAGCTAAGTCTCCAATTGCAAGCTTCCGTGAGATGAGATGTGTAATACATAAGCATTGCTTTTTCACTCCTATGTCACTGCATTTAGCTAACCATGTGGGGGTAGAGTGCTTGATCCTACGACACTAAATGATTATTGTGGAGTGCCCTATAACTCTCAATCTCCATGACACAAACTAGATCCATTGAATTGTTTTGGATAATACTAATGTTCTCGAACTCTATTTATGGGTACTCAAAACACTAGTACGGTAAGTACACTAGTACTTGAAGTGGCCCAACTATCTACGATAAAGACAAGCCCTTCCCTATTTAGAATTTGTACCTCCCGAAACCAGGTGATATCCCCCAGATCTACTACTTTATACAAGTATTGGAGATTGAGAAGGTCCTTCACCATGAGTGGCTAATGTGTATCCAAAGGTAGGATATGAAATAGATCAACCTATAGGAAGTGTCACTACCATGGGCTGGTAATGATGCTCTCGATAGAAATGAGAGCAGTCCCGATGTACTATTTGGCTAGGTAGAAAAGGTGGTAATTGTACCTATACTCTTAGTGACCAGCTCTGTGTAGCTTCCCATCTTGTTACCTTACCAATCAAATCCTTTATGGAGGTAAGATCACAAGTAGAAAAACTATCATGTACCTCCAAGCGCATACCACGAATGAACTTCTGCAATTTCTCATGTGGATAAGCTATAGTGGTAGGAAAATGGCGAGACAGTTCTATATATCATATTAGGCACTCTTAGTCCATCATTGACCATTGTATAATCTCAAAAAGCTATCATCTTATTTTCTTTAACCATTGCTCAAGGTATAATTCGCTACTAAACTCCTTGACAAACAAATCCCAATTAGTGGACTCAGTCAGATGCTCCTAGATAGCATGGCACCATCTCTCTGCGTATCTTGCCAAAGAAAACTTGACAAATATAACCCACTCCTCCCTTGGCGCAATATTATCCATAATACATTGGGAACATGCTTGATCCAAATCTCAGACTCCTTGGTTGTACAACTATAAAGAACTGTGACACCTGAGATAGCTGGTATGTCGTGTACGTAGGATATTGCATGTGTAAAGCATATGCATCCCAAATTATTCTAGCTTCAGAGATACTGGCCTTTGTACGATGTCCTCCTCCTCTTGGGAAGGGTGATAGGACAATTGATCCTCCTATTGATGTTCCTTCCCAATCACCTCATGGTGATGTCGCATGTCTTGCATGGCCTGTACAAGGAAAGCCAGTTAATGTGCCATGCCGAGATACACTTGAGGCGACAAGGTTCTTCATAAAGAACCATAGGATCAGTACTTGTATTTACTTAGTGAGAGATATTTTTTCATGTATACTATTGTTTTTATGTGATTTGTGGCAGTTCAAAATACTTTTGAACACCAACTTATACTTTGAACACAATTGAGGAATTACATACATGGAATAGAATAGGACTATCATTGCTCCGATACCAAACTGTGATGACCCCGAGAACCTGATATTTGACAATCTAATCCACATAATGTAATCCCACATTCAAAGCACAAAACCACAATGTAAACATAGCATCATACCGTAGTCGAAATGCAATAAACTTTTTCAATTAACGTTTACAAATGTATTCACAAGTAATCATGTCCATAAAATACCATATATATGTGAAGGTGAGGGATTTCGCCTCGCACATCATGGAAGCATGAAGATTGTATCATATATGATCTTAGTAGACTAGTCATACTATTCATAAGGGGCAGTAGAAATTAAAAATTTTTGATAAAACCACAGAACATGGGAATGATTCCCAAGTAGTTTCATCAATATCACACACAAGTGATAGAATTACCTCTTGAAGAGTGAGTTGCAATCCACGAGTCCCTAAGTGAAGAGACCTCTTGTCTCAAGTCTGATCTGACATAAAGAGCACTTGTGGGTGTGTGGATGAGACGTATGCTTTCCATAATCCGAAGTGGAGATTCGAGCAATGAAGCTCCTGATTTTATCTTACAAAATTTGTTGTCTCCTTCACGGGCATGAGGAAACAAAGAAGATGGAGATCCATGACCAGTAAGTATGACAGTACGATGACAACATGACGATGATGGATCTCCCAACAAAAACCTCGGTGGATGACCATTAAGAGTTGAAATAGAGAGAGAACACATGTAGAGAGAGCACACGTGTAGAGAGAAATAGGGAGAGAGAGAGAGAGTTTCAACTTTTACATCAACTTAATTATATCAATAAAAGGGTTAGTTAGTCTTTTCTTGTACAAAATTTTATGGCTAAGATGCAATTCAATCGAAATTGAATCAACAGTCAAGATTTTGTTGCAACAATTTGCAACATTATAATTAATTTTAAAAGGAAAAATAGCTCTAAGATATTAATCAACAAATTTAATTCAATTAAATCAATCTCATTCTCATGAAAAAAGAGAAAGAAGAAAGCTAGTGATGATCCCCAAATCGACTCGAGTTAAGTATGAAATAATGTTGATGTTGTGACCCAAATCAACCAAGCAGATCAGCGAGAAAATCAAACCACTCAAAGATAAAACACTCAAATTTAAGTAGCTTTGCTATTTTTGTTTACCTGGTATAGCGATCAGGGTCAAATACAAGGAGCACAATTACAAGTTAAGTAGTGGGATTTCAGGAATAAAAATCTTTTTAGTGGTTTTTAATATTTATAATTTTTTAATTTTTCAAATAAAGAAAAACGTATAAGGAATAAAAAACACACACCTGTAATTTTTTGGATTTTCTAGCAGGTAAAAATACTCAGAAAATCGTAATAAAAATATTTTTAAATTTTATACGTTTTCTATTTTTTGTAATTATTTTTGGATTTCTTAAAGGTTTTTGTGTTTTTCTAGAAATCAAACAGTTAACGACCAGAAGTAATTTGCATGTTAAAAACACTTAAATTACCCAAAATTCCTAGAGGTGATTTTTATGAAAACAAATAGGGAATTATCCACAAATATAGACTGGAATCACTATTTTTGAATTTTTCAACATTTTTTATAATTTCTATAGTTTTTTAGGTGTTTTACAATTTTTATGGTTTTATAAGGATTTATCAAACAAAATTGATATTGGAGACAAAAATCAACAATGTACAACTACCCTAATTTTTATAGAATTTTTAGAGTATTTTACAATTTTTTATACTTTTATGAAAATAAAAAAGATAGTTTTGGGGTTTTTTAAGTTTTAATAATAAAAAATGCAATAAAATCAACACCCAAAAAATACCACCAAGAATGCTTGCTGGTAGGAGCTATAGGTGATTTTTAGACAATTTTTAGAGTCCATTTGTAATTTATTGCATCAAATATAAGACATCTAACCAAAAACAATTTCCAAGGACTTTTCTGTAAATAGATTAAGTTCTGGAACATGGCAAATAACAAGTCCATAAAGCTCAAGGATTTTGATGCAATTAATCCACTTGATATGTGTGCAACACATAATTCCATATAATCAGGGGTATAAATGCAAATACTCATAATATCAACTTCATTCCATAATTATAAAAGACTTCAACCAAAATACTACAATTAAACCAAAAATTCATACGGACTCGACTCAACTCGACTAAAATGCAAAAATAGAAAGTGCAATTCCTAATTACAAATGGTTTCAACTACATATTATATTTATTAGACTAAATCTAAACAAGTAAAACTACGGGATAAAAAGTGCAAGATACGTTGTGCCTTCTATGTAGGGTATCTGACGGCTCTGATACTCCCCTAAAAATGATATGACGACTCTAATACTTTCAGGGACATGTGGCTATGATCTGCCACATCAGTACGAATCTGACGGTTGACAAAGTTGGCGATGGCATGTGGATCTGATGCAATGATGATCAGATGCAACTGTTATTAGTTGTGCGTGAGATAACGGTTTGGATTGAATCTAGTAGAAGATAGGTGATCTGACGGTTGAATGGGATGCTAGAAGAACCAAAGGATGGGAGACTTTGATCAGAGATTGGCGATGCTCTGCTGGTCTGATCGAGGATCCAGAAGGTCCAGCACCTTTGGAAGGGTACTCCGCGTAGAATTGAGGAGGTCGATGAGAAGGATGATGGTTGGATGGCTAGGGTGGTGGTTCTCTACCAAGAGTTTCTCCTCCACCCAATGTAATGCTTGAACAGGGTCTATTCGCATGCGAGGGTACCTGCAAGGGACAGGCAGACTCGGAGGCATATCTTTGGTCACGTTATTACTTGGAATAGTGAAGAGAAGTGAGGGGGAAGCAAGTTGAACCTCCTACATACATGGGAGATGGAGGTCGGTTCTTAATTACGATCGAAATGTTGAGTCTAAGGTGATTAGGTCATGCTAGAGGGTAATGGGTGAGTTGGTGAATCGATTGGTACGAGTGAAAGAGCGTGACGGAGCTCCAGACCTGGTGGTCGGAGCAAACAAAATGCAGATAAGGGAATGAACATAATCAAAAGGAAATGTGGAATGGAAGCAAGATAAAGGGTACCTAGAGTTGCTGTGTGCTACGGAATTTCAGGAAAGGCGGACGGCATGGTTGTAGACTCAGCCAAGATGCGGAAGGCTGGGAGTTTTGTTGCGATGGAGACCTCCGACCATAAGCTGATCTTTGCTCAACTGACCACCAAAAAGAGCTCGAAAGGTCTCTCCAGGATGTTTCCACTTAGTTGGAGGTAGCTAAGGGACAAGAGGGTAGCGAGGAATTTGCTACCACGTACGGGAGGCGGAAGAGGGCATTTATAGGAGAACCCTATAGTCTACAAAGTCGAATTTTTTTGTGAAACCCTATGATAATCCAATTGTGCCTAGGGATCCATGAGGATCATGGATCTTAGGATCATAATCATGTACATCAAGGTGAATGGAGGTCTGACCCCATCAGGGAAAATGGTTGAAGAAGCCCCGGTGACGCAGGAATTGGGTCGGGTCAGCTGGGAGGAGGGGTTGACTGTGGTCAATTATCCCTCGTGGACCAATCAGAATGTGAGGATTTACAAAATTAAATAAAATAGTAGACGGATTCAAAATAAAAAATGACTAAAGTAAAATAATGTTTGTAATTTTTTGAACTATTTTTCTATGATTTTTTATTATTTTTATGATATCATATATACAGTATGGTGTATTATATACAGGTATAATATACCTATGTATTATATACATGTACTTTTTATTTTATTAAATTTGCAAAAACACATTTTATTTTGTATTTTATTTATGTACAACATAATATGAGGAATATAAAATGACTTTATTTGATTTTATAAATTAATTAAGAGTGTTAAATAAATAGGTATGTATACATTTGATATACTTGTGGCCTTTATAAAATGAAGTGTGGGTTTTATTTTTATTTTATTTCTTGTTTTCTGATTTTTATTTTATTTTTTATTTTATTATTAGGGCTATATATATGTTCAAAAATAAATATAGTTTTTACAAAGTTTAATATCAATATATAAATATTTATATGTAGAGATATTATATACATTATGCCCATTCTTTCTCTACTCAGTTGTTGTCCATCCGGTGGATTAATGACCTTCTCCCGGGGTTTAGGCCAATATGTATTTATTCTAAATACATATTTCTTTTACTTTTCTCTTTACTCTTTTTTTTGAAATATAGGCGCTAATTATGCAATAACAACAAAGACATGTACAATGATAAATTATTGCATTTACATATATTTATAGGTGTTTCTGCTGAAAAACAAAGCTAAAATAAAATAATAAAGAATGAACCATAGATTCATCATCCCCCTATACTTTACCTTGGCTAGTCCCTTAGCAAACACTTTTTTGAAAAATAAGTGAAGAAAAGAAAAAGAACCAAAGTTGATTATTAAACTTATTTTCATTAAATTGGAGTATGGAGCTCAGTCAGACCTTTGGATTATTAATTTAGCAGAACCTTATTGGGAAATAGGTTTACAACTCAACAACCTCCAAGTTCAACAGTTCTATGGTCAAGACTCCTTAAATAACCAAGTCCAAACAAGTCTACATATGCAAACTCTAATGACTATGAATCTTTCCTTGTATTGTGTAAGTTATAGTATCTCCCCACCTCATATATGGCAAGGAAACATCCTCCCTCAACAACGTAGCTCTAATCCCCCAGTCTAGCAACTATTTCCTCAAGGATCAGGGTATTCCCTTCTAAGTTCAAGTAAAACCATCTCAAGAAAAGGGGAAAGAAGAGAATGGATCTTGACCAGTGTAGCCACAAATCCCACGGATCTTAACCAGTGTAACTAAGCCTCCAGTTGCAAGCTTCTGTGAGATGAGATGTGGAATACATAAGCATTGCTTATTCACTACATACATCTGACATGCATTTTATTTTCAATCATGCATGTCCCCTTTTTTTGAGTTTTTCTTAATTTTGCACATTCTTTTTTTAGATGTGCATATATATATATATCATATATGCACGGTGCATCATGTACAAAAAGAATTTTTCTTTCGAAGCCAGTAGACTATCCCTCTTTTGAAGCATTATTGCAACCCACATACTCTTGTCTTTAGACCTCAATGCCACTAGACTAGGTTGAGGCACACACCCCTACTTAGAGGAGGACGAGAGGTTCCATCTAGCTGTACTACCCTCGTATGATACTACAAGCTAAAGGATTCTGCCTCCTCACCACCTCATCTGTGTTGAGCTACATGTAAGTTGTGCGTCCATGTCAAACCATTATCTCTGAGAGTTATGTATGAATTATTATGTCTTCTACTTAGTCTCATTAAGATGACATGTGAACATAGCCTAGTGGAATCAAAGAATTAAGTTACTATGGACCTGAAAAGTCTTAACCTCAATCTTATAACAATCCTCTGAAGCTAGGTGGATTAAGGACTTAACCAAGCTCCATTTTTCAATTTAATTCCAATCTAGTTTAAATGTCAACCACGATTCTAAGGAATGTGCATGCAACTATATACAAAACACTTTTTGTGGAAAAAAATTTCAAAATATGAAAATTTTTATGGAACTTTTGATTTTTCAAATTTTTAGGTATTTTGAAAAATAAGGAATGATGAAAGTCATGTACAAATTTACACAAGAATTTCTATTACAGCTTTATGTACATGACTTTTTTACAAAGGGTTTAGGGCTAGATTTGGGGTTTTAATGCACACATATGTACAAATAGTTTATATATCCCTTGTTGATTTCTGTATGTGGCAAAATAATTTTGCAAAATAATTTTCAAATCTAGTTGTACAAATTATTTTTGCAAACTTTTTATTTTAACATAATTTTAAAAAAATTGTATTATATACATAATTTTGATACAGAAAATAATTTTACAATCATTTTAAAAACAAAACATTTTTACAAACATTTTTAGAAACTTTGTACAAAAATAATTTTTGCAAAGATTTTTATTCATGTTTTATAAATAATAGCCATGTTATACATAAAGTATAGTCATGACTAAAGTATATATACGATATATACTACACCCCCTATACTTTTCTCGAATGTTGCCCTAAGAGTGATCAAAGAGCGATGAAATAAGACATAACTCGTGGTGAGTATGAGGAAGTGAAAAGAATGCTATACTACAACGACGAATGAAGGAATATAGCGAATTGAAATCAGTGATCCCCATATAATGAGGATCAAATAATCCTAAGTATAGTAGATTGTATAAAAGGGAAAAACTGATGAATAAGATGTACGTGTATTACCTCCTTTATACTTAGGGTAAAATATCGCTAAGTATAGATAGGAAAACAGAGGTAATCAAATCAAATGGATACTCACAGTTCTGACACCCCTCCTATACTTATGGAAAAGTGTACCCTAAGTATAACATAATCATAAGATTAAGACGAGGTATCGGACAAAAAGAATGAATGATATGTACAATATGAATCTATACAGCTACGTAGTAGAAGTGTTAATCAGGTTTGAGATGCAGGTGATTGTGAATCAAAGATCACATCTCATACAAAATAAATGGGGGCAATGTCAATGATGAGAAGATCATGATGTAGACAGGCTTCAGGCGTTGACCATTGAATCGAAAAGTGGAATCAGATGACAACTTAGATATATCAATGCTTCCGTTGTTGTGCACCTTTCTGACGAAGTATGGTCCCTTCCATTTATTCTGTAATTTCCCTAGAAAAATTCCAACCTTGCATCAAATAGATATACTCTATGGTTCAGCTCAAACTATTTATGGCTGATGTAAGAATCATGACATGTCTTCACTATATCCTTATATTGTAGGCTACTTGCGAAGGTTGTGTCTTTCAACTCCTCCATGGATGCCAATTATGCTTTCCGTTGATCTCCTACACTCTTGGGATCCAATAGTAGCTTAGTAATTGCCCAAAATGACTTGTTCTTGGTCTCCATTGGTAAGTGGCATGACTTGCCATAAACGAGTTGAAAGAGAGATGTACCAATAGGTGACTTGAAGGAAGTCCTACAGTCCCACAAGATCGAGTCAAAAAGTTGTGACCAATCCCTTCGGTCTGGGCAGACAACCTTCTGCAAAATAGTCTTAATCTCCCTATTCGAAACCTTAGCAAGACCATTAGTCTGTGGATGATATGGAGTGGCAACTCTATGATCAATGTTGAACTCGTTTGTAAGGGCCCTTACATTGTCCTTGATAAAATGAGTACTCCCATCAGAAATCAAGACTCTTGATACCCTGAACTGTGAAATGATATTCTTCCTCACAAAATTGCAAACAGTCTTTGCATCTTTGTCTCGGGCAGGAATGATCTCAACCCAATGACTAACATAATCCACAACAAGCATAATGTACTCAAACCCCTAACTCTGAGGAAATGGACCCATGAAATCGATTCATCATGCATCAAAAACCTCACAGAAGTGAATGGGTTGCATCAACATAATATGATGTTGTCCACAAGTGCCCATCCTCTGATAGTTAGTGCACCTCTTCATGAATTCATATGAATCCTGAAGAGTGTAGGCCACCAAAGGCAAGATTGGAGAACTTTCAATATTTTCCATCTCCCAGAATGATGTCCTCCTACCTCAAGATTGTGGCAATAAGTGATGGTGCTATGGTGCTCCTCTTGAGGAATACACAGAGGCCAGATGTTATCCCCCCCTTTGTTGTAGGGTGGGATCCTCCCAATGGTATGACCTGGCTTTCGCAAGTAAGGTCTCAAGGCATTGTCTAGGCCAACCTTCTGGAACTTTCTTGCCAAGAAGATAGTTCACAATGTCAACGTACCATGGAAGAAAGGTGATAGCAAGAATCACCTAGTCTGGGAATGTCTCTGTGATAGATGTGGTCTACTCTGAATCCTCAAGATGCTCTAATCGAGAGAGGTGATCCGCCTCCACATTCTTAACTCCGCATTTATCCTTAATCTCTATGTCAAACTCCTAGAGTAGAAATTCCATCCCATCATTCTAGATTTGGCATCCTTTTTTGTCATAGGTATCAGATGATTATGTGATCCGTGTAAATCATTACTCTAGATCCAAGAATGTAAGATCGAAACCTATCCAAAGCAAAAACTATGGCTAGCATCTCCATCTCAGTCATGGTATAGTTACTCTAAACGACATCCAAAGCCTGGCTAGCGTAGTAAATGGCACAAGGTAATACATCCCTAATCTATCCAAGAATTGCCCCTATGGAAAAATCAGAAGTGTCTAACATGATCTGGAATGGGAGAGACCAATCGAGTGACTGAAGGATAGGAGCATGCACAACTAGTCCTTTGAGAGTCTCAAATGATATAAAAAATTATCATATACAAGGAACTTGGTGTCTTTTGTCAACAGATCAGTAAGCGGTCGGGCAATCTGACTGAAGTCTTGTATGAACCGTTGGTAGAAACCGACATGCCCTAGAAAAGAATGTAACTGTCGTAAATTGGATGGTGGATGGAGCTTCTTGATGATATCCACCAGGGTCAGATCAACCTACATTCCCCTGTTGGAGATGATGTGACCAAGGAGTATCTCTTCAGTTATCATGAAATGACTCTTCTCCAAAGATAGAACAAGGTTGACCTCGATGCAACGTTGAAGTACTCGGTCTCAAGACAAGCATCAAACCCGTCGTCATAGACTAAAAAGTCATCCATGAAGACCTCTAAACTGTCACCCACCATGTTAAAGAAGATGGAAATCATGCACCTTTGGAATGTATTTTGGGTATTACATAAATCAAAGGGCATCCGTCTAAAAGCATACGTTCTGAACAGACATGTGAACATCATTTTCTCCTGGTCTTCGGGTGCTATGGCCACCAGATTGCACCTCGAGTACCTATCAAGAAACAATAGTGACTCTTCCCATCTAACTTCTCAATAATCTGATCAATAAATGGTAGCGGAAAATGATCCTTCTTGGTGTATCATTTGTAGTCCACACAGACTCTTCGAGAAGTGGGTACTCAGGTAGCTATCTCCTCTCCAGACTCACTCACAACTTTGGTGATACCTGTATTATTTGGTACCACATGCAACAGACTAACACATTTGGAGTCGAAGGTGGGGTAGATAAAATTGGTGCTCCACCACTTAGATATTTCCTTCATGACCACATCTCAACAATTCGGGATCAGCCTCTACTAGAACTCACATGATGGCTTGGCATCATCCTCAAGATAGATATGGTGGAAGCATACGACTCAACTTATCCCTAGGAGATCAGCTACACTTCATCTGATTGCCTTGTGGGTTCTTTCAGGAACATCCATCAAACGAGATTCTTAGTCCTCAATCAAATCTGTTGAGATAATGACTGGGAACATATATGGCTCTCCTGCAAGGAATCTATATTTCATGTATGTGGCAAGGTCTTCAACTCAGGACAAGTGCGAGCTAGCAGATCTGGCCTCTGAAAGTCTGCGTGAAGGCTACCAAATCTACGTGAGAGAACTCTAGCTGAATATGCAGATATAATAAAGGTGGCCCTACTGGTATGTCTATCAACTGCACTGGCTTGCTCTTCATCCTAGATGTGGGCTCTGTGGACATCAGACAGAGTAAATAATCATGGAAATCCCTCTAATCAAAATCGGTGTATATGCATGAGGGATCTGAGTCTGAAACACATGAAATATAATCTATTTCGCTACCTTGATCACAATCATCAGCTTCTAAAGTGTCCTATGCCATGAGTGTGCTCTACGAACTCTCATTTGTTTTAGTATGTAACTTTGCAGTATCTAAAGGTGTGATAAGAGCTCGTGATGTTGGATCTGCCCAAACTGCTTTATCGTTTGTAATCACAAAATTAAACTCTCGGTGGACGTCCAACTCTGCATCTGTCATCTTTTCTAAGTCGGTCATCTGCTCTAAGAAAGTTGAGTCTCCGGATCTAGCCTCATCAATCATCTCTACTTATACACTTTCGCCCTTGAAGTGAAAGTATATCTTCCCGTTATCATGATCGGACACTCCCTTGGTTGTGGGCAAGAAAGTTCATCCTAAGATGATGGGGGTATCGGTCACAGATTCAGGAATCTCTACGTCTAGTACAATAAAGTCCACATCAAATTTCAAGCCCTGAATTGTAATGACATTAGGGAGCTCCTGCACTGGGTCTCTTGGCTGGAAATCAGTTTTAGATAGCAAAGCAGCTGACACAGGTGAACACATGGATTTATGCATTATGGTTCCTCTTCTTACTACGAATTAGGGTCTTCTCTCTCAAGTTTTTTCAGAATAGAGGATGCTAAGAGTAAGTCGGATCTGCAATAGGTCTATCATCTGCTCGTTGAACTCTAACTGATGATCTTCCAATCAACTCAAGTTAAGTATGAAATAATGGTGTCGTTGTAACCCAATTCAACCAAGCAGATAAATGAGAAAATAAAACCACTCAAAGATAAAATACTTAAATGTAGGTGATTTTGCTATCTTTATTGACCTAGTATAACTACCAGGGTTGAACATAAGGAGCACAAATAAAAGCTAAGTAGTGTCATTTCAGGAATAAAAATCTTTTTAGTGTTTTTTAATTTTTACAAAATTTACAAATAAATAAAATAAGTACAAGGAATAAAAAGCACACAGCTACACTTTTTGGGATTTTTCTAACATCTCAAAAATACTCAAAAAATTCATTAAAAATATTTTTGGTTTTTATATGATTTTTATTATTTTTGGTAATTTCTGTAGATTTTTCAAATGTTTTTGTGGTTTTCTAAAAATCAAAAATTAAGAAAGGAATGAACAGTGAACGACCATGAATAATTTGAAGTTAAAAATATTTAAAATGTCCAAAACTCCTAGGGGTGATTTTTATGATAAAATATAGGGAAATATCTACGAACATAGACTAATCATTATTTTTTATTTTTCTACATTTTTTTGTATGATTTTTATAAGTTTTAAGGTGGTTTGTAATTTTTATATTTTTTATAAGGATTTATCAAACCAAAATGATACTAGAGATAAAAGACAATGAAAGACAACTACCATAATTTTTATTGAACTTTTAGAGGATTTTTGGAATTCTAATAATTTTCTGAAAACAAAGAGGACACTTTTAGGGTTTTTAATTTTTAATAATAAAAATAAAAATCAATAGCCAAAAAATTACCACAAAGAATGCACGCTAGTAGAAGCTATAAGTGATTTTTAGACAATTTTTAGAGTCCATTTGATATTCATTGCATCAAATAAAAGACATGTAACCAAAAATACTTTTAGGGACCTTTCTACAATTAGATTAAGATCTAGAAATAGAAAATAACAAGTCTATAAAGCTAATCTTGATGCAATTAATCCACTTGAAATGTGTGCAACACATGATTCCAGGCAATCAGGGATATATATGCTAATATTCAGAATATCAACTTCATTCCATAACCATCAAAGAGTTCAGGTAAAATACTGCAATTAAACCAAATAGTCACGTGGACTCGACTCAACGGACTAAAATGCAAATATGGAAAGTGTGAGGCCCTAACTGCAAATTCTTTCAACTATCCATTATATTTATTAGACTAAAGCTAAACAAAGGAAACTATAGGATAAAAGTGGAAGATAACCTTGAAGCACGTACCTTTTGCGTGGGGTCTCTGATGACTCTTATACTCCCTTGGAAAAGAATCTAATGGCTCTAATACTGTCTGGGACATGTGGCTTTGATATTCCATGTCAGTACGAATCTAATGGCTAACAAAGTTGGAATTAACGTACGGCTTAGATACAATGATGATCAGATCCGACCGTTATTAGTTGGGCGTGACATAACGGTTCAAATCAAATCAGGATGAAGATAGGTGATATGATGACTAAATGGGATAGAAGAACTGATGGCTGGGAGACTTTGAATGGAGATTTGTGGCACTTTGCTGGTGTGATCAAGGCTCTAGAAGGTCCATCACCTTTGGAAGGGTGCTCTGCGTTAAATGGAGGAGGTCGATGAGAAGGATGACATTTGGATGGCTGGGGTGGTGGTGATCCTCCAGGAGTTGTTCCTCTACCCAAAATGACACTCAAATCAGACCTATTCATGCGTAAGGGTACCTGTAAGGGACATGCAGGCTAGGAGGCGTAGCTCCGATCACATTATTGCTTGGAATAGTTAAGAGAAGTGACGGGGAAGCGAGTTGAATACATGGGAGATGGAGGTGTGGTCTTGATCTCGATCGAAATATTGAGTCTAAGTTTATCATGTTGCACTATAGGGTGATGGGTGAGTTGGCGAATTGATCGGTGTGGGTGGACGTGAGTGATGGGGCTCCAGACCTGGTGGTCGGAGCAGACGAAATGTGGTGGAGGGAATGAACTTAATAGAAAAGAAACATGTAATGAGAGTGAGATAAGGGGTACTAGTGTTGTTGATGTACTCAAGAAGTTCATGTGAGGCAGATGGTGTGGTTGTAACCCCAACTAAGCTACAGAAGGCTGGGAGGCTTGTCACGACGGAGAGCTCCGACCATGAGCTGAGATTCTCTCAACTGACCACCAAATAGATCTCCTAAGGTCTCTCTAGGCATATGTCACTCATCTGGAGGTAAATTGGGGGAAAGAGGGTGGCAAGGGAATGAGCTACCGAGCTTGGGAGGCGGAAGAGGTGATTTATTGGAGAACCCCAGAGCACAAAAGATCGAATGTTTTCGTGAAACCATAGGATGATTCGACAATGCCTTGGGATCTGTGAGGATCATGGATCTTAAAAGCATAATCAAGCACAAGAATCAAGGTGAATGGAGGTCTTACCCGATCAAGAAAAAGGGGGAGAAGAAGCTACGGTGAAGCAAGTATCGAGTCGGGTCAGCTAGGAGGAGGGGTTGACAGCGATCAATTATCCCTCGTGGACCAATCAGAATGTAAGAATTTACAAATTTAAATAAAAATAGTAAATGGATTCGAAATAAAAAATGTTTGTTATTTTGTGAACTATTTTTCTACGATTTTTAATTATTTTTATGATATCATTTATACAGTACATAAAGTATGTTGTATTATATACATGTATAATATATCTATGTATTATATACATGTATTTTTATTTTATTATTTTATAAAAAATATATTTTATTTATTTACAACAAAATTTGAGGAATATTAAATTAATTTTTTTTATTTTGTAGATTAATTATTGGTCTTAAATAAAGTTATTGTATATTTTATATATACATGTGGTCGTTGTACAATGAATAGTGGTTTTTTTATTTTATTTTGTGTTTTCTGATTTTTATTTCATTTTATTTTTTATTAGGGATATATAAAATGTTAAAAAATAAATATAGTATTTACAAAGTTTATCATCAATATATAAATATTCATATGTATGGGTAATAGATACATTATGCCCTATCTTTCTCTACTCAGTTTTTATCGATCAAGTCAATTAATGACCTTCTCTCGTGGTTCAGGACAATCTGTATTTATTCCATCTTTCTTTTCTCTTTATTCTTTTATTTTTGTAAAATAAGTGCTAATTATGCAATATTAACAAAGTCATGTACAATGATAAATTATTGCATTTACATATATTTATAGGTGTTTATGTTAAAAGATAAAGCTAAAATAAAAGAATAAAAAATGAGAATCGTAGATTCATCATCCACCTCCAATGAATGAGGAAATTAGGAGGGTGGACGTCCTCCTTGAATTGGGGAGAGATTTTCTCTCTCCAAGCTCCATTTGTTGTAATCTTATTACTTGAAATCTTTATTCATAAAATTATTTATCATCAAATATCACCTAATAATCTACATTTTTTGTGATAATTTCAAATAAATGATTTATTAATTATGAATCATATTCATCCATCCAAAACTAAATGTAAATCACATTTAAGTTTTATTGCTCAATGTGAATCCAATTCTTATTAGTGTTTATATTGCAAATCATATTTACAATTAATTGTCTCCACGATATTATGGATCGCATCCACAATATCCAAGATTATTGTGGATAATGCTATCCATATTAATCTTATATATGATAATTATCTCTAATTTAATTATCTCAGATACCATCTCTTCACGTATCCAAATAATGTCAATCACATCCACATTATTAATGATAAATAAATCCAATTTAATAACCAATTTTCAATGCTCAGATACTGTAAGTAATGGAATTATTCTTGAACATTTTCAAAAGTTATATGCCTTCTTTGTGGAACACGATTTTATATTAAATATATAATGACCAGTATAGTGAGATCTAATTTCATATCCAGATCGGGAAGACCTCTCATAGATGTCTTACAATTGAGTAATAAACATGTATTATCCCTTTGAGAGATCATATTACTCATATGACCTCGTATGGATACTAGCTCACCGATGCATAGACTATGATTAGGTCATCAACCTAATGGTCTGCCTAATGTACATACTTTGACATATAAAAACACATATGTCTCTAGTCAGAGGATGCATGCCTTTATCATGACATTATATGATATAGGTCTTGGTTGTCTCGACCTTGTTTAGTCAACTCTTTGATTTAATTTATTTGACACCTCTGAATCTCTATTCCTATGCAGAGGATCTGCATTAAGAGGTCGTTTGCATATCAATAGGGATGAAAATGAATGTGAGTGTATTCATATCCGATCCGCTATCATATTTGTTTTATACATGTTTTGACATTCGTATTCGTATTCATTTTAAAAAGGGTGTGGATATGGATATCACTTCGACATTTACTACTATTCTCATTCGTATTCGTATATTCGCTTTAGTACATAAGTATATTGATAATTTATTTATTAATATGCATAACAATATTTTATGATTACATTCACGATTGTTGATATCAGAGCTATGAAATTGCTATATATATTATACCTATTTTATGTGTAAACCATCCTAAACATGTATATTTTAGTTAATCTATTAAGTATTTTTGTTATTATTCGTATTCTTTTTACATTTGTATTCATTTTTAAGGATATGATTACATATTTTTTCACATTTGTCAATATTCGTATATGTGTTCGTATTTGTATTTTATAAGGATATGATTGTACCTATATTCGTATATGTATCTGACCATTTTTATCCCATTTAGAGTAAGCATTACCATCTTCATCTCAGTTTTGAGATCCTTTCTCAACACTCATTTGATGGTGCTAGTGAGTCCTCAATCTAACTCTTTAGATATCACCTCAGCACCAGTCTCTATGATCCAACCATTAGATCAACGGTTATGTGATCATTAAGATGGTCTTGATACATAACCTTATTTGTACTAAGGGACCTTATAAGTGCATGCATTCATTATTCTCAGGTAGTGAATGAAAATCAATAACTTTTATTGATATATAAAAATATTACAATAGCATTTATTGTAGAAATGATTCGCCCTAGGCACCCATGTCCAAAAACCTCCTACTAGCCCTCACAACCGTTCATGTACGATCTTTAAACCCATACTCATTACATTCTGGTCAAAAACCTTTTGGGATGATGGTTTGGTAAGGGGATCAGCAACATTATCGGTAGAGGACAACTTGGTCATGGTGATGTCACCATGATTTCATATCTTCCAAATGATTTGGTATTTCCTTCCATGTATTTGCTTTTTTGATGCCATCTGGGTTCCTTCACCTGAGATATGGCTCATGTGTTATCTTAGAGCAACAATGGGAGTATCAAAGGAAACGATGCCAAGATCTGAGATGAACTTGCACAACCATGTCGCCTCTTTCGCAACATCCGATGCAAGAATTTATTCAACTTCTTTCATCAAATCAGTCATGGTGTCTTGCTTCTTGAATCTCCAGCTCACAACACCACTGTTCAACAAGAGTATGAACCCTGTAGTTGACTTATCATAAATGTCAGATTGGATGTCTGAATCTATGATGCTAAGACTTGGACATCATTATTTCCATATTCCAAGATTTAATCTTGTGTCCTTAGATATTTAAGATGTTATTGATTGCATTCCAGTGTTGTTCTCCATAGCAGGGACTGGTAATGACTTACCAATCCCACTGCATGCCAGATATGTGTCTTTGTGCACATGATGACATACATTAGGCTTCCCACAGCTTATGCGTAAGGGTACCCAACCATGGCCTTCTTATCCTCAACACTTTGAGGAGACACCCCTTTCAATAGGTGTATACCATGTATTAAGGGAAGTGAGTTTTTCTTAGAATTTTCCATATAGATTCGTTCCAAGATCTTCTTAATGTATCCATTTTGAGACAATCCAAAATCATATTTTCTTTATTTTTAAATAGCTTTAAACCCAATATATAAGAGGCACCTCCATGATCTTTCATCTCAAATATATACCTTAACACTAGTCACCGTTCATGTGTCATTGCCTATGATAAGAATGTCATCTACGTAAAGCATAATGAACACAATGGCGCTCCCACTAAGCTTCTGATACATACATGGTTCATCGCGGTTCTGAATGAAATCATAACTCTTTATGGTTTCATCGAATCTGGTGTTCAAGCTGCGAGAAGCCTGTTAGAGCTAATAGATGGATTTCTCCGGCTTGCGCACTTTGCCTTCCTCAGCTATGAAGCCATAAGGTTGCTCTATATAGATATCCCACTTGAGGTATCAATTAAGGAAAGCGATATATGATGAATCTCCATCTCATCACCTTTATTCTTTCGTTTTTTTCCTTCATTCCCTAGCTAAATGCATGTATATATAATTATTTTTTCAAAGTAAACACTTTATAAGTTGTATAAAAGATTGTATAAATTAATATATAAATATTATGCTTAATGTCGAAATAAATGAATAAAGAAAATAAAAGAAAAAGAATGAAGTGTCAAGGATACTAAATTACCCTAGCCCCCAGTACTCTAGTCATTATGATGACTTAGTTGACAAGGAATAAAGTGAGGCCGATAAGGGCCAAAAAACACCGATAAAAATCCCCATTT
The DNA here is from genome assembly GCA_037367405.1 of Ottelia alismoides. Taxonomy (NCBI): domain Eukaryota; kingdom Viridiplantae; phylum Streptophyta; class Magnoliopsida; order Alismatales; family Hydrocharitaceae; genus Ottelia; species Ottelia alismoides. The sequence goes on from JAZKJV010006500.1 coordinate 440,794, forward strand.
TTATTCTTTAATAATCATTTTGGGGACCTATTTTATTCTTTGTTATTTATATTCTTTCTTTTATTATATTCAAATAAAGAAACTTTGTATATGAAAGTTGTAGAGAAAAATAGATAGAAAGATTTAAAAAATGATTTTGTATAAAAATAATACAAATTGTGCATTCTATACTCAAAATAAAAAGCCAAAACTCAAACTTCATAGACCAGTATCTCCTCCATATGAACTCAAAATGCACCAAAATCATCTTTAATTGTATATAACTTTTAATAAGTTATTTAATGGAGGTGGTTTTATTTAATTTGTAGTTAAGATGCAAAAGTTAGGTTTTGGACACCTATTGTTCATTATACCTAAATAAAATATTCATTTTATTTATTCTTTATATTTTTCACTATTTTATATTTTTATAATTTTGTAAATATTCTTTATAGTATATGTACGTATTTAAAATATAATAAAATAATAAAAAATATAATAAAATGAAATAGTATACAATAATACATAGATGAATTATACAACCTTATACATATATAATAAATGCATATATTTGTTCAAGTACACAAATAACTTCAACAAATAAAATAAAAATATATTCATATGTATTGAAATAATCTATGAATATATAAATTGTTTTCATAAAATAATAAGTTCTAACATACGAAATAAAAAAATTATACATCATATAAGTAATTATTCTTATAATTTCCATGTAAATACTAACTTACAATTGAAAGCTCCAAAAAATAAATAAAAATATGGATAAAATACTACATTAAATTACAAAAAAGATATGATTTAATAAAAAATCAATTGATTCCTTAGTTATTTTTTATCGATTTTACCAATAATTTCCCCTAGGATTTTTCTGTTTAGTCCACTGGACCAACCTGAACACTCCCTGTGTTGACCTTGGTCGACAACCCCTCTCCCATCCTCGAGTTTCCATTCTTTCAAAACTCAGATTTTTGCCATTTTTCGCATGCTCTCATGATACTCTGGCTTGGCGTGATGTGCATCTCATGGAGATTTAACACCCTTGAATTCCTTAACAAAAGATTAAATCGAGTGTCATTGAATCAGCTGCAATTCTCCATCAAATTTCACATCTTGAGCAACCTATAAGTAAACACCTCCAGCAACCTTCCTTGATTTGGTCCCTTTTCATCCACTAGATCCCTCTACGCTCGGCCTGTGAGTAACCTGTTGACAGCAGGCAATCCTCTACGGTGCTGGAGCGGAGAAAGAAGGAGAGGAGGGGACCCGAGGCAGTTCTCCAGTTGCCTCTACTCCTTGGCATGCAAACCAAGTTTGAGTTGCGATTCTTCCCTTTTCTAGGTAGATTTACAGCCGCGTCCTTCCATCGATTAAGGGATAAACTATACAGACCCTTCCATTTTATTTTATTTTTAGTCATGTAAATAATTTTTGTAGTTGTAAAAGTTTTTTAATATTTGTAAGAAGGTCCTCGTGCTTTTAGAGATTTACATTCCGATCCTCTCTAGCTTTGCTCACTTAGACTCGTACGCGAACTGGGAATTTTGCATGTACACCCTTGCATATTTTTGTAATTATTATTTAGTGTATAAAATATGAAGTTTAGTTATAAACTTTTATGTAATTCAATGAACCCCCAATTCTTAAATTCATTTGCGTAGGGGTCCATGCCAACTCACCTCACGTGGGAGAGCACGTGAGGTGGGTAATTTGTAGGGGTTCACCCTCTACTTTTCAATAAAATTTAAATATCAGTTGTTAACTTTTGTGATATTTGCATGCACACTCCTACCATATATATTAATTGAAAATAAGCCTTTCTAGTTTAAACATTTTCGCATGTTTGGCAAATTTTTATAAACATCATCCTTGCTCCAAATTTTTTGAACAAATAGAATAAGGTACCTGGATGAATGCTCTTTCACTATATATAATTAGTTTTGCATTTTATGCACTTTACCTATTTATTATTAATCAATAAAAGCATATTTTATCCTTGTTTACGTTTGAAAATCCAAAAAATATAATTTTTTTGAAAAAGTCCAAAAAAAATTTATTTTTCTTTTATAGTATTGTGTGCCTCTAGATCAAAAATCCATAAAATAGAAAAAGAAAATCATAAAAAAATTAAAAGATTCAAAATCCTTATAAAGATTATAAAAAATATTCAAATATCTAAAAATATTCATTTTGTTTCTGAATTTTCTATATATTATATATTATGTACTAAAATAGTCCTGTAAAATTTTAACCTATTTAGTTTTCTAAATTCCAAAATAATTTGGCTTATTCAAAAAGTGCTTGATTTTGTGTATATATGAAATTGAAAATATCTTAAAACTAGTAAAAATTACTGAAAATCATAAAAATTATAAAAATATTAAAAAGACAATCATATTTTCTTTTCTTATTTTTGAACATTTTTACTTATATATCTACATTATATCTTATTTAGCCTATATATACATCTTTAGTATTATATATCTACTATAATTATTTTAATAATTATAAAAAACTTATAAATAATTTAAAACTTTTAAAAAAATTAAAAAGGACTACTCTTGTAGTTCATTTGTAATTTTTATATATTTATTATATAGTATATATATTTATCACTTACATTATACATAATATATATATATATATATCTTTATTATATGTTAAAAAGAAAATGAAATTAAAAATCATAAAATTTTAAAAATAAATTTTAGAATATAAAATTAAAAATTTAAAAAAAATATAAATGTAAAATTAAAAAGAAATATTTTATTTAGTATAAAAACTCACAAATTAATTAATTAAATGAGTAAATATTGTACAAAATACACATTATTATTTATTCAGTATTTATTTATAAATAATATACCTGCTACACCGACTTGTCTCCCCATGTTCAACACCCTACTCTACTTGTCACTATACACATTGATTTGTAGGGTTATAAAAAATTCTGATTCACACCTACTTATTCATTGCTTGATATTATTGTGTGGGTTAATTGTTGCGTGGTAGCTTGGTCTCTTTGAGCGATCGCCACATCGATTGTACTCCAACCTTGTTTGGAGTGCTAGACCCTCCTCACCTAATCAAGCTCGGTTAATCAAATGACGTCGATGTTAGGAGGTCCAAATGCACTAGATCTAGGCTTGCTTGCATCGATAGCTATGTCCAAACACCCAATAGAAGCATGTACCTATAGTTATATACGCTTGGACTTAGTCAAATAAATAATTGCAAACTTCTTGAATTTGGAACCACGTACTGTGAGGGACTCCATATAGTGCTTGCAAGACCCATTATGGCAAGCACAGAGGAGTCGTCAAGATTGGACGTTTAAGATCTACTTTTGAGAAGTTTGCATTTTTATTTTTCCTGATAATAGCAAGTATTGGTTAGGATGTTTTCATTGATTTCATATTGCCAAGTAGTGTGAATATTAGAATTATGCCTTGCATACCGCATGGAGAGTGTTGGGAAGCACAGTAAGTCCTCTTACTTTGCATGTATCGTTGGTCGCTAAGGTGAGATTTCCAGTTTAGTGACAACTTCACTGCGTTTTAATTCTCTCTCCCTTGTTTTATATCATCTAGTATTCAAAGAAAATACAAAAGAATCGCTAGGAAGATTCTTTTGAAATACCTAAAAAAGGTGAAAATACAAAAATTCTAAAACTAGGGGACTGCTAAATAAACTTTGACCTTACTTAAAATCTGTAATGGGCTTCATTGTTTTGGGTTCATAAAGCCCTCATTATTTTCAGGTACCTTCCATACAAAGCGATGCATGACCCCTAAGGATTAGAGCCAAAAACTCATTCTATGATGCCTAGATTATTACTTGGGTGCAGCAAAGTACCAGTGCTTCTATCGTATGTAGATGATTAGGACTTGGCCAATGATGGTGCTCCCGTCTGGTGTAAAAACATCGACCCTGTTTGAAGTACTGAGCTTAGGACATGCCCTCATGGGGGTGTCTGTCTCAACGTCTCGCATCTGAGTAGGGCCTAGCATGCTCATAGGTGATTCCATTGTGATTTGGGTTTAAACTATTTTATTCACCATTATCGACTTCCCCTCTTATTTTTCAGTTAAGTAGATCCTCGGGCATGAGATCAAGGACCTTTAAGCGTGCAGAACACAAGTTACAAAGGCAGTGGAAGAAGTTAGAAAACCTTTTCTGTCAGTACACACTCTTATATGGTTACTCGATAAGGACTCGTTATAATATTTACTTGAAAAAACAATAAAATTGAAATGATAAAAATAGTAGATATTTTACGACTTCACATAGTGTTGAGTTGGTGAAGCCAATTTTGTATTGTATTTGTATGGATCTAGATTAAGGTTCAAAGATCACATCCCACGCATTTATGCATATTTTGTTCATATCTCCTTCTCTTTGATCTCCTGCTCACTTAGAGCCTTCTAATATTTTACACTCCTTTTATTCCTTGTTGAACATCGTATTTTTCTTCCTACATTAATCTTTCTCTTGTTTCTCCAAGATATCAACTCATGGATGGATCAGTCAGTACTCCTCCGACACCCACATCGATTTCACGAATCTGGCATCTTCAATAAATTCGAGGTGAATTCTGCAGACCTAGTTCGGATCTTGCAGACTGATCTCCAGTCTCCTCATCTTCTTTCCTTTATACTTCCTAAAAAATTGAGATCATTGTCGTCCCATAACCGCCCATTGTAAATGGAGTTCAGTTACAATCTAACATCAAATGCTTCATTCACAGCTATCTCGGATTGACTATAATCTCATATTCATCACTTCACTTGGTATTCAGTTTCACAGTTCGTATGATTGGGATACCTCTTGCATTATAGATAGAAGACAGACTTGGATCCAAATCTAGAGTTCATTCATCAGATTTAGACACAGAGATGGCTCCTCAGGTTAAAGGAAAAAGGAATAGGACAACAACCTCCATAGCCAGAACAAGGTCGACCACCCGATTAGAATCAAGTGAATGCTTAGTTACTAGATTCCACCTAGCCCATCCGGCAACATATAACTGAGCAGGCACTAGACCAGACCTCATTCCAATACAAGATGAATGATCTGAGGAACATACCAAGAGAGTGTGATGAAATACCCCATGATGACCGATAGGATGAGGAACAAGGACCTGAGGTTCCAAAGCCTATGCTAAAACAGACTTACAATCTTGGAGACATTCAGATGACCGAGTCAATACGCATCCCACCAGTGCATGCTCGCTTTGAGCTCAAGACTCGGCTCCTTTCTCTTCTTCCTACCTTTCATGGCAACACTAATGAGGAGATATACATTTACCTACAATAGTTTTCCTGCATATGTGGAACCACGCACTACCCTAACATTCTGTTAGGTGTAATCCAGGAGATTGTGGTTCCCTTTAGTCTCCAAGATAAGGCCCTGTACTGGTTCAATTATTTGGGGAAAGTCGTGATGACCTAGGAAGTTCTTAAGTCTGCATTCCTCCACAATTTTTACCCTCTCAATCAGCTCAACTAGATGTGATGACCTGGGAGGTTCTTAATTATGCATTCCTCCACAATTTTTACCCTCTCAATCAGCTCAACCAGATGTGATCCAAGATTAGCAGCTTCTCCCAGTCTGCACATGAATCTGTTCATGAAGGATTCCAGCGATTCAAATATCTGCAGGAAAAATGCCCCCACCATGATATACCAAAGACCAGCTTGGTAAAACACTTATTCGGGAGCCTGACTACTAAGAGTTATAGTCTAGTCGATGCAATCTGTGGTGGATCCCATTTTAACAAGGATGAATATGTTTCCTGGCAGATATTCAAGGAAATGGTCGAAGGAGAGGCCTCCCTCTCTTCATCCTGAGCATATCAGAAGCAACTCCAGATCCTCCATAAGCATGTCCATATGGTGGCATCTCACAAGGTAGAGAGAGATGAGATCTCCAACCTCAGCATCATCGGGGGCCATCTATCCAAGGTTGATATCATTGAGAAGTGATCATAGGATCTCGAGAAACTTGCAGTGATCGAATAATGAACTTAGCATTTGGACAAATTGGATTAGATCATCAAGTAACTGGAGTTGTTGGTGACTACCATTAATTCTTTCCAGTTGGTGACCCCATATTCCTAGCCTCCAACTGAGAAGAAAGAAGAGAAGCCCATACAACAGCAATCTCAGCCCAGTCTATAGTCCAGCACGTGTACGACATGCGGACTCCCAATGAGGTCGTACCACAATAGCAGTTGGTGGTATACCATCTAGACCTCCATCCTTCATACGATCCATTCTCCCCTCCACCACCACTAATCCAGAAAGTGAAATCTGTCTGGAATAATGATGCATTGCTGACCCGTCCCGGTGGACAACCACAGGGCCAGTCTTTTGCCATTGGTTAGTACCATCAGCCTCCGGGTGGTAGATTTGTACAGCCCCACCAACAACCTCAACATCATCAATCTCTACAATATCAAAATTATATGAGATAGAATCAACAGTACCAGCAACCGCAGTACATCCAGCACTAGCCATATCATTCATGTGTGGCAGCGCCTCAACAACAATATCCCACTCCTCACTACCAGTAGTATCAAATTCCTCTACCTCAACATCATTATCCATCCAACCACCAGCAGTCTCAGCATAATCAATCGTAGTGTGGTCAACACATTGAACCATCCGAAGTGGTTCCTGTGAACCCGAGCCTTGATTGCTTGGTCTAGTTTGCAAAGGGTTTAACATAGATAACACGGAAGATGGATGAACTGACGGCCACCAAAACTCCAATTCTGGCCCAGTTCGAAGCCAACCCTAATAATTTAAGCGAAAAGAGCAGGTAGAATGTGACGTCCTCCTATGCCTATGGAATCATATGCTTGTGATTTTGCTTTGTCTAACATTGTTACTCTCATGAGCGGTAGTACCTTGCCTCTATCTGCAACCTTGAGAGGGAAGATTAATGCTTCATTCGGTGAATCACCATCTTCTACATCAGTTGTGCCAGCCGCAGGTCCAAGTAAGGAAGGAGGAGGAGGAGTCATGTCATCTAACTCCACCAATAAGCAAAGAACAAAAAAAATCAGAAAAATGAAAAAGGCCAAAATGATTGTAATCGAAGTGAAGGCCTACCAGCCCTTGAGAATCCATCTCCAACAGACGATCCAGCTCCAGCATGGAATAGAGATTGCAGTTTTTGGATGTCGACCCATGCTCAAGATTGTTCACCATTTTGCAATTTGGGTGTACAAGATGTTGTGGACATGAATACTTATGTAAATAAGAACATTACTTTTGATTTTAGTTCTGTACATATTCCTTTTGGAAATGTAATTGAAAAATGCAAAAAACTGCAAAACAAAAAAGTGCATTATCAAACCCAGGTGCTGTGGAGATCATTAAAAACATGATTGTGGAATTACCTTTGATGAAATCCATGGAATATATGCCCGGAAGGGCTTGATGGAAGCGTGCCAAAGCATTGGTCAAACCATAATAATAGACTCCACTAGTTGAAAAGCATGTCATAATCATGGCTACAGTCACAGCAATCAGCAATCTCCCAGAAAAGAAGCTAGATAAAGTAGCACCTTTAATTAGGTGCGAGATTTTTGACCATGTCTTAAAGCAAACTCTACTTGATAGCAGCTCTTCAATCAAACTCATGCCCTTGTAATTTATTTAGGAATTCAGGATAGGTCCGTTGAAACCTACAAAAATGATCCTTCAATTCACTGATCGATCAATCAAGCGACCTTGAGGTCGGTTGGAGGTTGTTGTCATAATGGTGCATAACATGCAGTTTCCTGTTGATTTTGTAGTCGTTGATAAGGACTCTCCTGCACCATTACTCAAGACCTCAATTATTCTTGACTGACCACTCTTGCAAACTGAAGAGGTCATGATGAATTCATTGATGATTTGTTTAGTACCTTGTCAGCTAAACCATGAGTGGCCGAGGTGAGCAGCACCTCCCAAATCATGGCAAATTAATCACCTACCAACACTATTTATGAAGTGTCTGAGAAGCATGATGTTCAATCAGAATCTGAACTAAAACAACTTTTCAAAAGTCCTCAAGTATGATTTCCTTTTAGGTGTAGAGAATATGTATCCAGTCATAATGAGCATCAAGCTTACCCTGGATCAGGAATCTCGATTACTTGAGGTTCTAGAGAAAAACTGCAAGGCACTTGGTTGGAGTGTATCAGACCTCCGTGGGACTAATCCTGCCCTGTGTTCACGTCACATTTATTTGTGAGATGATGCCAAGCCATTCTGAGAATTTCAAAGAAGATTGATCCCCAATTTATGAGACGTCATCATGAAAGAAAATACGAAATGGTGTGATGAGGGCTTCATTTATCCCATCTCCGACTCCAAACAGGTCAGTCCCTTTTATGTAGTTCAAAATAAATTAAGAATCATTGTGGTCACTAATGAAAGAGGACAGGATATTTCTACTTGGGTACCAACATCATGGCATGTGTGTGTGGATTACTGTTGCATGAATTTCGTAGTGAAGAAGGACCACTTCCCTTTGTCGTTTATTGATGAAGTGTTGGAAAGATTGGTTGGCAAGGAGTTCTACAGCTTTCTGATGAGTACTCAAGGTACAACCAAGTGACAATTGCTGACCAATGGAAGACCACCTTCACTTTCTCGTTCAATACTTATTCTTCCAGGAGAATGCCCTTTGGTCTATGCAATGCACCTGCCACCTTCTAGATGTGCATGCTTGCAGTTTTTGTCAATATGGTTTGCAGTTTTCTCGAGGTGTTTATGGACGACTTCTCATTCTATGTGTTAGAAATGTAAGCCCCGGGCGAACCATTCCTACAATAAATGTTATTGTAATAAATTATTTATCAATAAAAGATATTGATTATTTTCACTCCCTTTCTGAGATTGAATAAATGAATGCACTATAAGGTCCCTCTGTACAATAAGGATTATGTACCATGGCCAACTTGATGATCATACAGTTGTTGATTCATTGAATGAATCATAGAGGTTGATGCTTGGATGAATATCTAAGGAGTTAGATAGAGGACTCATCAAGCATCGTTAAATGATTGTTAAGTGATGATCTCCAGCCTGAGTAGGAGATGGCAATCCTTTCTCAAATGGTTGATATCTGACTAACCTCTTGATGCAGGTCCTCTGCATGGGAATAGTGATTCGGAGGTGTCAGGTTAGTTGAGTCAATGGGTTGACTTAACGAGATCGAGATAACCAAAGACCTATGTTGAATACTGTCACAGCATAGGCATGCATCCTCTGACCAGAGACAGATGTGTTTCTATATGTATGAGTGTGTACATTTGGCAGACCAATAAGTTGATGACCTAACCAAGGTCTATACAGCGACGAGCTGGTGTGCATGTAAGGACATATGAGTAATACGATCTCTCAAAGGGATCATACAGGTTCACTTATGAACCAGGAGACATGAGCTCACTCACGAGGTAATGGGACTGATCAAATTCCATGCATGGTCGTCATGCTTTGGAAGCATGACATGAAGTTGAAGATAAGATATATGCTTTGTGAAAGCATATGATCTATACCAAATCCCAGTGACCAAGATTGAGAAACTTAATGATCAAACCCTGAAGATGACAGTGTAAAAGTGATCTTTATCTTCAGAATGATCATAGGTCTTCCAGTATGCAGGATGTATAGGTATTGGGAATACCTGAGGGTGATGTGATCATAAACGATTGTATAACCATGACGTTTCCATTCCGAGGGAGTGATGAAACAGTTTTGGATTTTAGTGACTCCTCTCATTAGAGAAGTGACCTAATCTTAGTCCATGTACTGGACCTTGATCTGAATGAGATTCAGATGCAATGAGAATATTAGGTCTACGGGCTTGATTTGATCAAGCATCTGTGGGAGGTCCATGGGATCTGGATTTGAGATTTGATCTCAACATCCAAGTCACTATACATGGAACAATACAATCAGCATGTCCTTATCTCCAAGTATCTGCGGAGAAATAGCATTATTCTTGAAGGGTCAAGAATAATTCCATAGAACTAAACAATGAAGAAATAATGATTAAATGTGATTTAATTATCTTGATGAAATTATAAAATATAATTAAATGTGATTTAAGTATTATGGATAAGAATAATGTGGATAGAGATATCCAATTATTCATAATATATGATAAATGTGATTTATAATGTATTATTGAGAGCTAATTATAATTTATATTTGTTGATTAATTATTATGTGTATTGGATACACATTTTGTAATTAATTAATAATGTAAATTATATGTTGTTTTGGGTTGTGAATGTGATTCACAATTTTTCAATGGCAAGGTTGCAATATTCTCAAAATTAATTGTGAATTTTTTTTGAAGAATATATCACAACAAAATTGTTGGAAATAAATAATGAGAGATTTCCATGGAGATATGCAATCTCATAAAATCTCATGAGATTGCCTCCATTAGGAATCTTGTGGGTGGCATCCATGTCCTATTTGGAATGGGTAGCCGTCCACCTTGAATATACATGGGAGATGTAATCTCCATGTATATTCTCTCCTTATTTGTTGGTGTAATTTAGGATTGATTTACATTTGATTTTATCAAATATATTTTAATCTAAATTAGATCATAATTTGTTGGTTTTTACCAACAACAATCTTTGCCATTGGATTAAATATAAATCAATCTCATCCATTGATTTTATATGTCCCATGGATTGAGATCCATGGATCCCAAAACCCTATAAATAGAGAGGCATACCATGCTCTCTAGGGCTATGCAATATTGGAGCAAACTCTCTCTCTCTCTTTCTTCTCACACGCCAACCTCTCTCTCTCTCTCTATTTCTTGGTGGCCGTCACCAACCCTAGAGAAGAGGGACTCGTCGTCGCCTTCGCCACCAAGTCACCGTTTCGACATTCTTCGGTTCTCCGTCTTCTTGGAGTACTATGCTCACGAAGGATACGTTCGATCTCGTACGACGAGATCAGAAGCATCCGTGCTTGGATCATCTTGTTGGATTGCGAGGACTACGCGGTTCATCTCCGCGCTCGCAAGCAATCTCTCCGACGATCGAACTTGAGACGGGAGGTCTCTTCTCTTGGAAACTCAATCAACCACGCTTCAAGAGGTATTCCTTGTACTTGTTGTGGTTATGGATGAAACGATCCGAGAACCATTCTTGGATCATGTGGTTTCATCACATGAAATTTTTTTTAAATTCTGGTGCACGGAACAACTAGTACGATTAGTCGTTCTGCATCGTATTCGATACAACGATCACGCTTCCATGATGCGCTTGAGGATAATTCCATATCCTTCAAGTGGTATCAGAGCCTTAGGTCGACAGTTCCGAATAGGATTCGCAAACTGAGGATGACTTGGGTTCGTTAAGGACGCAAAAGTTTTTTGTCGCATTGGATTTTCGCAGATATATTTAGTAAAGAATTTCGGCCATGTTTAAAACGTTTAAGCAAAAATTATTTACTTGTATTTTGTTCCCCATTAAATAAGGAAACCATAGGATCTTAGTTTGCGTAACTTGGATTCTGTATGCTCGAGATATGGTTGTTTTAACGAACATGTATGCACTGTTGCGGGGACTGTGAATCTTAACATGATTAAAGAGTTAATTACTATTTTGATCCACCTCGAAATGCGTGAAACATCACTTAGTTTCTGTCCTAAATCAAGTTAGCAATCTTTGAAAATTGAGTTTGTCTAATTTGGATTTAAATTGATTGAGATATGTTAATTTTAGTGAGTAGGGGTCACTACTAAAATTGCAGTCCTAATCAAGAACCAAGTGATTGTCAATTAGTGAAATTAATTGTTAATTTCATGAAATAATTGTGGAAAATATTTGTGAATTATTGTAAGATGATTATTTCCTTAATTGACTTGGCCTCAACCAATTAATTGATTAGATTTGATCTAGATCATAATTGGAAACACAATCATCAAACTTGATACTTGAATAGGATTGGGAATTTGTGTAGCTAATTTCCTTATAATCAAAAATGTTTTAATTATTATATATGGTATAATTTCGGTTGAAGAACCGATGATCATCTCAAGTACAAATTGATATATTTGGCATTATCCTTTCCTGAGGTGGATATGGTGTCTATCGGAGAGCATTGGGGTTGCGGGTTGCAACGTATGTGGTCTGTCCCACTCTTGTCGGTACTGGCCATGACAGCGGGTAGGGACTCGATAATGTCGGAGAAAATCAAGGTATATTTTCTAATTATTAAAATTTGAATTAATACGTACTTTGAGATATTACCATATTTATATTCAAGTAAAACAATCAAGTTTGTTGAGTGAATTGGATTGATAATAAATTTAATATGATTAAATTGATTATGTCCAATTAAAACACTCTATTATGAATAGAGTTATTATTTCCCTTGGAAGAATTAATTATATGAATGTGATTCATGATAATTAATTAAAATTTGAATATGAAGTAGAGGATCACATAAGTGACATCCATGGTCTCCCGTCAAGGTGAATGATTCCGTCGCCAGGGATTGCATCTGGGAGACGCCTGTCCGAAGTGACAGCTCATCTATGAAAGCGCGTCTGGATCGGGCTCTTTGCTTCTCGAAAGAGTAAGGTCGTATGCGTATTGACCCCAATATTGGATCCTCATATTATTGGGGCGATATTTGATTGCGCATAGCGAGTACTATTCCTGTTGACGGTTGGTTCAATTAACAACAGGTCAATATCACCTTAGGGGTGGTGGGCTCGGGTGTTAAAGACCGAATTGGGAAATGCAAGGTGTACTTGCGAGGCGGAATGTGTTCCCGCTTCTCTTTATTGGAGTCGCAGATTCTCATATTATTGGGATGTGACAAAGATAAAGAGGAGATCCCAATTCTTGCTAGAGATATAGCGGTAAGTATATCTCTTACTTTGAAAGTAATTAAGGGAATGAACTTTCAAAGTCAACAATGCGAGAACAATTTGATTTAAAATACCTTAATCAAATATCATAAATTTGAATATATGTTTATATGTTCTAATATAGTGCATTCTTAATTTCAGAAAATGAAGTCCTTGAACCCACTTAGTAGGCTTCTTGAGGTCAACCAATTGACCGGCTCAAATTACTCGGATTGGATCCGTAATTTGGAGCTTGTTCTCACTGCAGAGCGCATAAGTTATGTGCTCTCTGAGGACAAGCATGAGAGCCCTAAATCCAAGGAAGAAAAAGCATACAATGACAAGTATGATGAAAATCATGTCTTGGCTAGATGTTATATCATGGGTTCTCTCTCCAATGTTCTGCAGAAGCAACATGCGGAGATGAGCACATGCCAGGAGATAATGTAAAATCTAATAGATATGTTTGGTGACATCAACCGCACCCAGCGTTACAATATCATGAAAGAGCTCGTTCGCTGCAAGATGCATAAAGGAACATCGGTTAGAGAGCATGTACTCAAAATGTTTGGGTACTTGTCTGAACTGGAGACTCTTGGAGCCAACATGGATGCGGACATGCAAGTTGACTTCATTTTTCTATACTTGCCCAAGTCTTTCAATAATTTTGTGGTTTCATTCCACATGAACAAGTTGGACTTGTCGAACACTAGTCTTCTTGCTGCATTAAAGTCTGCAGAAGACGTAATGAAGAAAGATGGCCCCGCTGGCAGTGCAATGGTTGCACATGTCAGAGGGAAGCGCGGTCGGAAGCATGGTTCTCGGAAGGGCCCGGCCCAGAAGAGAAAGAAGAAGATTCAAGGCATTGGCTCATCTTCTAGTACATCCACACTGATAGCGTCGAAGAAATCCGACGTTTGTCACCACTGCAAACAGCCAGGGCACTGGAGGAGTAACTGATCGGATTACCTGAAGTCGTCAGACAAAGGTAAAGCCCCAACATGTATGAAATCTACTTTTATCATTGAAACTAGCTTTCTCGTTGGACGAGAAGGAAGTTGGGTTGTAGATTCTGGTGATTCTGTTCATGTATGCAATTTGTTGCATTTGTTTCAGAAAACTAGAAATCTAGAAGAAGGGGAGATAGTCATCCAGATGGGATCTGATGCAAGTGTTGCAGCAGTAGCCGTCGAGACTTGTCGACTATCATTATCTAGTGGTAAAGTCCTTATACTTAAAGAGTGTCTTTATGTACCCGAAGTTAGAAGGAACTTGATATCTGTATCTAAGCTTGTTAAAAGCGGATATTCATTCCTTTTCTGTAATAAATTAGTCAAAAATCGTTATGATAAATATATTGCGGATGGTATTTTGACTTCTTGTGGACTCTATGAGTTGTGCATTGATAAATGTATCATGAATGTTACAACCACTAATAAAAACTCTAAAAGATCCAGGGAGGATAAAAATCTCTCAAATGAGATTTGGCATCAAAGGCTTGGTCATTTATCTGTTGATAGGATCAATAGAGTGATAAAGGATATACCTTTAGATTTTCTACAGGTTCAACCTTTGCCCACTTGTAAACATTGCATTCAGGTCAAAATGACTAGGACACCTTTCCGTAACAAGGTTACGAGATGCGAAGGTATTATTGACCTAATACATACCGATGTATGTGGTCCCTTCAGTACCGCGACTCGAAATGGATATCGATATTATTTGACGTTTATTGATGACCATTCGCGATACGTGTTTATCTTCCTATTACGTCATAAGTCTAAACCTTTGAAAAGTTCAAAGAGTTCAAGGCTTTGGTTGAGAACCAAACTGATAGGAAGATTAAGCGGATTCGATCTGATCGAGGTGGTGAGTACCTCTCGGATGAATTCAAGGAATACCTTAAGGAGAATGGAATTGTTTCCAATCTCACTTCTCCTGGAACTCCCCCAACTTAATTGTTTTGTTGAAAGACTGATAAACGCAGAATTCAAGAGAGCCTAAATGGTGTCTCACACAAGGCGGAGACAACCGTCGCTGTGGCGACTCTCAAATGAATCATGTATTTAATCAACAATTAACCCACACTATAGATCAACAATTAGAAATAAATGTGGAGTTAAAATTTATTTTTAACTCTGCATAAAATGTATAGCAAGCAAGTATGCAGAGAGTTCGAACACAGGGTTGCAAACATGGTAGAGCAATCAAATGTGTGTGTGTGTGTATGTGAGTGATGTCTACACTATGCAAAGCAAAGAATTTTTTGTGGGTTTTGAATTTTTAATTTTTTTTATTTTTTATTTAATTTTTGATTTTGTATTTTGATTTTTAATTTTCTGATTTTTATAATTTTATATTTTATATTTTTTTTCTTTTTCAATCTTGGAATATAAAGACAATGTAATGAAAAAGGTGATAAACTATTTATAAAAATATGCTAAAATATCCAAAAATTCAGATATAAAATCTTTTTGGGATTTTTACTATTTTTGTGATTTTTGGGTATTTGTCAAGGTGTTTTTGGTATTTTTAAATAGCAAAACAATGAACAACAGTGAATAAACTTGCTGACCGATATTAAAATGAGGTTCAAAAATACTAAACAGCTCCTAAAATTCCTCAAATTAATTTTAAATTATAGACAATAACATTAGGAAGACACAGCAACTGAGTTTATATTTTTGTGATTTTTCTATGGTTTTATAGATTTTTATGAAGTTTTTAGAGGTTTTAAAATTTTTTAGGTTTTCTTTTGCAATTTTTAGTGGTTTTTGGAATGACACTAATAGATGATAAAACACACAAAATATAATTTTTTTGGAATTTTTTCAAATCGTTTTTATAATTTTTGTGGATTTTTTAATGCAAACAGTATAAAAAATGCATGTTTTTTATTTTTAATAAATATGAAAATGCAATAAAATGCAAATGCAAAAATATGGCGTTAAAGTACAAACACACAGGAGCTTAAGTTTAAATTTTGAGAATTGTTCGATCTAAAATGAGGCCTTAAATAAATAGAGCAAGCAATCACAAATTAAAGGCCTGGCGGGGGCATTTATGCAAATAGGCAAAACCTTAGGGACACACATGCAATTTTCCACAGAAATTAGTTCTGAATTAAATATATTCTGGACCAAAATCCAATACCAAAAGCCGCAGGGGTGTCGGCGCAACTTTCCCACCAGGGCGCGTGACTTGCGCGCGCCTGGCGAGGACTCAAAAGTAATTTTCCAAAATCCGAGGGCTTACATGCAATTTCTCCAAAAATATAACACTTATTATCAAAGTTTTGGTACTGAAACGAAATAACCCAAAGGCCGAGGGCCTCTATGCAAAATCCCCGCACCTCACGTGTACAGGTCACGTGAGGTGACCTGGTAGAGGACTTGTGTGCAAATACATAAAGTTCGCAGGCCTTTATGCAAAATTTACAAAATATTTAAACTAATGCTAAAAGTTTTAGGATTAAAACTAAATTACAAAAATGGCGAGGGATGAAACGCAAAATACCCTCGCTGAGACGATCCAACGGCAGAGCTTTCCCCACTTGCCACGTGGCGGCACGGCGAGGCTCGATGACGGTTCGGTGATGGACGTCCGAGATTAGACGGACCTCGGCTGATCAGACGGTTGAGGCGCTCGAAGATCCAACGGCTGGTGGCGGATCTGGGCTGGGCCGATGATCGAACGGTTGGCGGACAATGACGAAGAATAGGGAAGAACTCGCTGCCTGCGAGCTTCCCCGATCTCCTCCCTCCTCCTCCGGCACTATCTCGAGCTGCAAATGGCTCAGCGGAATCCCCTGGTCCTCCTCCAGAGGCTGGTGGCGGCAAAACTCTCCGGCGAGGCTCGGAGAGGCAGAGCGAGGTCGGCGGAGCACGGGGCTCCAAGTACCTCGGCCGGCCTACAAAATCGCTCCCAGGTGCTTTGAAGCTCCAGGACCTGCACAGAAAAGTGTTACGGAGGTTGAGGGCAAAATGCCTCGACCTCCAGTGGCTCTCGAAATGGGGTGAACGGTGAGATGGATTCTCGCCGGAGTTGCGCTCCGGCGATGGTAATCGATGAGGTGATTAGATGGTCGAATCGTCGAGGGATGAAGGGCTGAATGGTCCTAAGTCTACCCGGAACGAAATGAGACTTGAAAGAAAGCAAAGAAACGGCCTCGATGGCCGGAGGCCAGAGGGTAAATACCCCTACAGCGAAGCTCACCGGAGGGTGTGGAACGCGCGCAGATCTGGTGTCAATCCGCCGCCTTGAAGCCCAGAGCTTGGAGCTGTCTCCTCCAGGCACCTTGAGCACGACCAAGGGGAGGGAAATCTGTGGAATCGCGGTTCGAAATTCAAAAGAAAATCGAAGTTGGGTTTTAAGGGGTTGACGGTCAGTGCGGAAAGAACGAGGCCGGGCAGTGGCTACAGTGGTCCTTCGACGAAGGTTTCACTAGGGCGGGCATGCCCATGGATCGAGGATCAAAAGTCACAAAGAGCCTATCATGAGATGATGCAAGATGAGGCCTCGAAAAAAGGGAGAAACATGGGTCAAACTTGACTCTGACAAGGGCTATAGGGCTAGGAACGACCAGTTGACCGAAGTCAACTGGGGCTGAAACCTGGTTGGTCCACGTAGACCAACCAGGAAAAACCATGATTTAATCCTTTATTAACTCAATTAAAAATATAAATAAACCGAATTAAATTATGATTATAAACCAAAAAAATTCGTTATTTTATATAGTATTTTTATTATGATTTTTAATTTATTTTATGAGGTATATTTTTATAAAGTTTACTTTTTAGCCCTATATAGGTATAATACCTATGTATGTTAGTATTTTATTTTTATTCTGTGTATTTTATTTTTATTATTTTTATTTCTTATTTTCTAAAATCATAAACTACTTTTATATACACAAATATATTTTGTTTTATTTTTCTTATATATTATGTACATTAAATAAAATATAAGTGTAAAATGTATAGGTATAAATATAGGTATGATACATGTATGATCGATATATGTTTATTTTTATTTTGAGTTTTCTTGCATTTTTATTCTGATTTTAATGTACATAATTGTTATGCTTTTATAATATTTACAAGATTATAAAAATATAAAAATAAAAAAAATAATGAATAATATAATAAATTGAATAAGTTAATATGTATAAGTATACAATAGGGGTCCAAAACTCAACTTTCAAACCGTAGCTCCGCCAAATGCAAAACCACCACCATTAGATAGATTATTTTATTCTATATACAATTAAAGGTGAGTTTGCTGCATTTGCAGTTTTCATTCGTGAGATACGGGTCTGGGAAGTTGGCATTCTGGAATTTTATTCAGACCATAACTTTTTATATGTATAATATTTTCCAGTGAAATCAAATTTGTATTTTTCTATAGAATATTATCTACAACTTTCATGTACAAAGTTTCTTTATTTGATGCATAAAAAGTGGAACCAAAGATAGGTCCCAAAAATGAATAAAGAATGAATAGAATAGTATGAGTTTTTGACCCTTATCCCCCCCCTACTTTATTCCTGGTCGACCTATTCATCAAGATGCCTAGGTCTCGGGGGTTTGGGTCATAAAATACTTACAATATTTTATTCTTTTTCTTTTCTTTTATTTATTCTATAATTTTGGGCTTTAATTACAGTATTTTACACACTAATGAGATGCACATGCATGAATGCTAAGATGTTGTATTTAAGGCTATTTACAGGCATTTGATAGGATTTTTGGTGCCAAAATGATAGAATAAAGATGATGAAATGTGGATTCATCATCCCCCTATACTTTACCTTTGCTAGTCCCTAGCAATGACTTATGCAATAAGTGCAAAAAGAAAAGAAAGAAAAGAAAAAGAAGAACTTGGATTTTATTTGATTATCAAACTTGTCTTCACAAAATCAAAGTTTGGAGCTTAAGTAGGACCTTTGTAATTTTTAGTGCGGGCGGAACCTTAATGAGAACCGTGTTTGAAATCCAACAGTCCTTGAGAATCCCAAAAATCTGCTCAAGTCTCCTCAATAGCCAGGTCAGAAATATTTCAACTCATACGCAAACTCTTACGACTATGAATCTGACTTGTACAGTGTAAGTGATAGTGGCTCTCCCCAACTGAAATGACAAAGAGGCTGACTTCTCCGTTATGACAACCCAATGATTCCCCAATCTAACAACTCATCCCTCAAGGAGCAGGGCATTTCTAAGTTCAAGTGGCAACCGGCTCAAGAGGAGGGGGTGAAGAGAAGAATGGACGGTAACCAGTGTAGCTACCTATCCTAGGATGCAAGACCAGTGTAGTCAAGTCACCCAGCTACAGGCTCACATGATTTGACTTTGAATCTCAAGCTTGCTTATTTGACTTTACAACATATGTACACCCTGCCATGCATTTTTTAATTTTTTTACAGACCTGTCCACTTTTTTGGAGTTTTTGCTTTTGCATTTTTTGAAGACTATATACAGCAGCATTTACATAGAGAGTTTTTCCTCTTGAGCCAGTAGACTATCCCTCTTTTAAAGCTTTATCGCAACCCAAGATCTCCTATCCTCGAAACTCATCATTACTAGACGGGTTGGGGCGCACTTCCCTCCCTAGAGGAGGACAAGTGTTTCCACCTGTGTGCGTCTCATACCGGGAAATCCAATCCCCTCACCACTACGACTGAGTTGAGCCATGTGAAAGGTGCAGGTGTCCAAGTTAGGTCATTATCAACAAGAGTTGTGCGTGTGCTCCGAAATACTCTACTTAGGCAGTCAAGAATCCATTGAACCAAATTCCGTGATCTTCAAAGAATTAAGTCAAGTAGACCTGAAGTACCTCAAACCCAATTCCTATAAGGTTCCCGTTATTAGGTAGATTTTAAGGTCCAATCAAGCTCCCAATCTCCGGATTTTACTTAGATTGTTCAACTATCAAACTCAATCAGAAAAATGCAAATGCTATGCAGAAAATATTTTTGTGATGCAATTTTCAAAGATTTTGAACTTTTTGTGGATTTTTGAAAAGATGATGATGCATATGCAGATGCATTTTTTTGTATTTTTGAAAAAGAATTTTCAAGTGTTTTTGGATTTTTAATTTTTGCAAATGTTTTTAGGATTTTTGAAAACAAAAAGATTTTGGCTGAAATCTAGGTTAACATATTTACACGGGAGTGCTTCTTATATCTACAAGAAGTGGATTTTAAGAATTTACAGGGTAAGTGATCAATTTTATATATATAAATAAGATGGATTTTGGTGTGATGTATGTATTCCTCAAACTTATTTGACACAAGGTTTTTCAAACAATTTTTTGAAAACTATAGTTCGAAATAATTTTTACAAACATTTTTGCAAACATGTACACACATTTGAAAATCATTTTGCAAAGGCTTTTTAAAACAGTATAGATAGATTTTTTCAAAATATTTTTGCAACCATTTTTCAAACCATTTGCAAATCATTTTTCAAACATTTCATTTCACACAAAGAAAATAAATTTTACAAACCACACATTTTTACAAAGGTTGAAAACATGTAACAAAACATTTTCAAAATAGTTTTCAAAAGATTTTTCACACGGATTTTCAAAGTGAGGGCCTGATTGTGTATAATGTCTCAGAGGGGCTGACATAGAAAGCGGAAATGGAGGCTGCGACCGGCTTGCCCTTGGGGCTTCGTCGCCGGAGGGGAAGCCAGATAGGATAGTAGGGTCGAATGGCCTCAGACATCCCTAATCAATCAGTCAATGAAGCAGAGCGCGGAGACTCAGATTCCCCGGCGGTATCAGAGGGCAAGGACTAGGTGATCTGCCTCTTTTCCCCTAGGTCCATTCCCCCCCATATATATATAATCAGGAAAGGTCTAGCTGAGAAGGTCCGCATTCGGCTAGCATTCTACCGTTGTTTTGTTCTGCCCTCGAGTTGAATGTACTATAAATGGTGTCGTGCACTTCAGTAGAGAAAGGAGAGGTCTCAAGTCAAAATCACAGTACATCTTCGCACCCCCTTTGACGTTCTAGGCATGAACAGCACTTCTTATACATCCTAGGCGGGCTTTCCAGCTAACCATATTCCTGGACAAGCGGGAAGCTAAGAGAGTCTCTTCCAAGCGTCAAGCTAAGGGGGCTAGGCCTAGACGAGGAATGAGAGTCTCAGCGGTCTCAGAAGCCCTCGAAGAAAGCCTGACGCGGGAATGCATACTAGTCCTTACTTGTCTTAGTCCTAGGAGGAGCTTCATTTCCAGTGGGGAGTATATACAAAAAGAATTTGAGGGACAAAACACCTTTTTATTACGGATTTTAGTGAATTTTAAAGGATGATTAGCCATATTATTAGGAAAATACAAAAGTACGAGTTATGACTAAAGTATATACATAGTATATACGACCCCCCTATACTTAGCTTGAGCTATGTCCTCCTAGATCGGAGAGAAAAGAGAGGACATAACTCGTACTAAGTATAAACAAATCTAAAGAATGAATGAATGAACCAATAAGAAGTTGACCGTCCCCCTATACTTAGGATCAAATAATCCTAAGTATAACAGACTGGACACAACGCAGGGAGGGTCAAGGGTGGGAATGAACAGATCGTACTCAGATTGTCTCCCCCTATACTTAGGGTAAAATATCCCTAAGTATAGACAAGGAGAGGAGACAATGGAGGGGATCAAAGAATAGAATAACTCGGGGTACCCACCCCCCTATACTTAGGACAAAGTACGTCCTAAGTATGGAAAGCTGTCTACAAGGGTGGCACATTTTGGATAGATAAAGAAAATGGAAAAGGAAAAGAAGAAAAGAAGAAAAGAAGAAAATAAATCAACAGATGGACGAGTGATATGAACAGATGATCTTGTACAGCGGCAGATGGAAGTGATCACCATGTATAAGATGCAGATGATACGAGTCAAAAGACACATCTCATACCAAAAGAATGGGGGCAACGTCAATGGTCGGTGTATCATGATCTAGATATAGTTTCAGGCGTTGACCATTGACTCAGAAGGTATAGGAAGATGACGGTTCGGATATGTCGATGCTGCCATTATCATGTACCTTCCTGACCACATATGGTCCTTTCCACTTGCTCTGTAATTTCCCTGGGAATACCTCCAGCCTGGAATCAAACAACCATACTCTCTGGTCTGGCTCAAACTGTTTATGGCTGATGTGGGAATCGTGCCATGTTTTTACTTTTTCTTTGTACTGTAGGCTGTTGGAAAAGGCTGTGTCTCTCAGTTCCTCCAGGGCTGCCAATTCTGCTCTTCTTTGTTCTCCTATGCTCTCGAGATCTAACAGTAACTCAGTGACTGCCCAAAAAGATTTGTGCTTGATTTCCACTGGCAAATGGCACGGCTTGCCATAGACGAGTCGAAAGGGAGATGTCCCCAATAGATTCTTGAAAGAAGTCTGATAGGCCCACAAGACCGAGTCCAAAAGCTGTGACCAATCCTTTCGGTTTGGGCGGACAACTTTATGCAAGATAGTTTTTATCTCCCGGTTCGAGACCTCGGCAAGACCATTAGTCTGAGGGTGATACGGTGTGGCAACCATATGATCAATGCCGAACTCGTCTGCAAGGGCCCTAACTTTGTCATTGATGAAATGAGACCCCCCCGTCTGAAATCAAGACTCTCGGTACCCCGAACCGTGAAATAATATTTTTCCTCAAAAATTTGCATACAGTTTTAGCGTCTGCGGCTCGGGCGGGGATGGCCTCAACCCATCGACTGACATAATCCACAGCGAGAAAAATATGCTCGAATCCCTGACTCTTAGGAAATGGGCCCATGAAATCAATCCCCCATGCGTCAAAAACCTCACAAAAGTGAATGGGTTGCATGGGCATCATGTCTCTCTGTCCGCAGGTTCCCATTTTCTGACAGTCAGTGCACCTCTTCACGAACTCATCAGAATCCTTGAAGAGGGTAGGCCACCATAGGCCGGATTGAAGCAACTTATGTGTTGTCCTTTTTCCAGAATGATGTCCTCCTGCCTCAAGCTTGTGGCAGTATGTGAGGACGCTCTGCTGCTCTTCTTGAGGAATGCACCTCCTCCAGATGCTATCCCCTCCTTCATGGTAAAGGATGGGATCCTCCCAATGGTAAAACTTGGCCTTAGCTAGGAAGGTCTCAAGTTTCTGCTTGGGCCAACCCTGAGGGACCGTCTTGGCAACAAGATAGTTTACAATGTCGGCATACCATGGGAGTGAGGCGACCGCCAAGATTGCCTCGTCTGGGAATGTCTCTGTGATAGGTGTGCTGGGCTCAGATTCCTCAAGATTCTCCAATCTGGAGAGATGATCCGCCACCACATTTTTGACTCTAGGCTTATCCTTAATCTCGATATCAAATTCCTGTAGGAGAAGTATCCATGTGGTAAGACGTGCTTTGGCATCCTTCTTGGCCATTAAATACCGGATGGCGGTGTGATCAGTTTAAATTGTCACTTTAGATCCGAGAATATAAGATCTGTACTTATCCAAAGCAAAGACTACGGCCAGCATCTCTTTCTCAGTCACAGTGTAGTTCCGCTGAGCGGCATCCAAAGTCCGGCTGGCGTAGTGAATGGCAAAAGGTAATCCATCCCTCCTCTGTCCAAGCACAGCCCCAACGGCAAAATCTGAAGCGTCCGTCATGATCTCGAATGGGAGAGACCAATCGGGTGGCTGAAGGATAGGAGCTGAAACAACCATCTCTTTGTTCGTCTCAAAAGACGCAAGACACTTATCATTGACAATAAACTCGGTGTCTTTTGTCAACAAGTCAGTAAGCGGTCGGGCAATACGACTGAAGTCCTGAATGAACCGTCGGTAGAAACCGACATGCCCCAGAAAAGACCGTAACTGACGCAAGTTGGACAGTGGATTGAGTTTTCTGATGATATCCACCTTGGCCGGATCGACCTCCATGCCCCTGTTAGAGACGATATTACCGAGGACCATCCCTTGAGTCACCATAAAGTGGCTTTTCTCCCAAGATAAAACAAGATTGACCTCTATGCAGTGCTGAAGCACACGGTCTAGGCAGTCAAGACAAGTATCGAACCCGTCGCCATAGACCGAGAAGTCATCCATGAAGACCTCTAAACAGTCACCCACCATGTCGGAGAAGATGGACAACATGCACCTTTGGAATGTTGCCGGAGCGTTACATAGACCAAAAGGCATCCGTATGAAAGCATAAGTCCCGAACGGACAGGTGAATGTCGTTTTCTCCTGGTCTTCGGGCGCAATGGCCACTTGATTATATCCAAAGTACCCGTCAAGAAAGTAGTAATGACTCTTCCCGGCTAGCCGCTCGATAATCTGATCAATAAAGGGTAGCGGGAAGTGATCCTTCTTGGTGGCCTCATTCAATCGTCTGTAGTCCACACAGACCCTCCAAGAAGTGGGCACTCTGTTAGCGATCTCCTCTCCAGACTCATTGACAACTGTAGTGATACCCGTCTTCTTGGGTACCACATGTAGCGGACTGACCCATTTAGAGTCGGAGATGGGGTAGATAAAATCGGCACTCCACCACTTCGAAATTTCTTTCATGACTACGTCTCGAAGATTCGGGTTCAGCCGTCGCTGGAACTCACGCGATGGCCTAGCGTCATCTTCAAGATAGATGTGGTGAGAGCATAGAGCCGGACTTATCCCCTGGAGATCAGCTATACTCCAACCTATCGCCTTGCGGTTTCTTTCAAGAACCTCCATTAGACGAGATTCTTGCTCTCCAGTCAAACCTGCTGAGATAATGACTGGGTACATGTCTGGCTCACCCGCAAGGAGTCTATACTTCAACGACTGCGGCAGAGGTTTCAGTTCTGGACAACTGGGAGGCGGCAGATCTGGCTTCTGATATGTCTGTATGAAGGCGACCAGGTCTGCATGGGAGAACTCTCGCTCTGCATGAACATCTGACGGAAGGCGGCCTGCTGAATCATCAATGAACTGCACTGGCTTGCACTCTGTCATGGTTGTTGGCTCAGAAGGAATCAGACTAGGCAAATAGTCATCAAAATCATCCCAGTCAATGTCTGAATCCGAGGGATCAGAAGAAGATGAACATGATTGAAAATCATCGGCACCACTCGTCCTGACACTGTCAGCCTCAGGTGTATCCTCATCCAGGGGTGTGCTCTCTCGGCTCTCGACTGCCATGAGCTTGAGATATAGTGAATCTGTAGGCAAGGCGAGGGTCGGTGCTACAGGATTTATCCAGTTGGAGTCATCATCAGTCATCACAAAATCACATGTCTGGTGGATGTCTAGCTCTTCCTCTGTCATCTGCGCAGCTTTGCTTGACTGCTCCGAGCATTCTAACTCTCTGGCTTTGGTTTCCTCGATCGTCTCTATTTGTATGGTTTCGCCCTCTACGCGAAAGCATACCTTCCCACTATCATGATCGGTCACCACCTTGGTTGTGGCCAAGAATGGACGTCCGAGAATGATGGGGGCATCGGTTATCGCCTCAGGGATCTCTATGTCCAACACAACGAAGTCCACGGGGAATTCCAGGCCCTGAATGGTAACGACCACGTCTTTCAATAACCCCTTCAGCCTCTTAGTCGACCTGTCAGTAAACTGAAGGACTGTCCTGCTCCTAAGAAGAGGACCAAACTCGAATCGGTCGAGTAAGGCTGCCGGAAGAAGGTTGATTGAAGAGCCGTTGTCTAATAGAGTACGATCAAACTGTTGCTCCTGAATCTCGCATCTGACATAGGGAGCTCCTGCATCTGGTCGCTTGGCTGGCAGCTTGTTCTGAATGGTGCAGCAAGTGGAATGAGTGAGCACATGGATCTGATCTCTGTGGTTCCTCCTCTTCCTGCGGATGGTAGTCTTCTCCTTCAAGTTCTTTTTGAAGAGGGGGATGTGCTCAAGTGCCTCCTGTAGAGTCAACTGAATATGGAATCTGTCTATCATCTGGTTGTTGAACTCTACCTGCTGATCTTTTTTAGGATTTTCTCTT
Organism: Ottelia alismoides; assembly: GCA_037367405.1. Lineage (NCBI taxonomy): Eukaryota > Viridiplantae > Streptophyta > Magnoliopsida > Alismatales > Hydrocharitaceae > Ottelia > Ottelia alismoides. The sequence continues at coordinate 466,632 of JAZKJV010006500.1, forward strand.
TTATTCCCCTTCGCTCGGCGGAGTGCCTCAGGTAAAGGGATGGTAGGGGCCTCCTCAGATGGAGGACTAGGAATAGGTACCTATGCTTGTGAAGGAGGAGAATCCATACAATCATCATCATGCAACACATACGGATCCGCAATATGAACAGATACCTTTCCTTTATTCATATTTTTGTTCTTCTTTTTGTTACCGCAGTCCATAGATACAAAAGGTGGTAACATCACAGAGGGAGGCTCAACAAAAGTAGATGTGGTGGCCTCAGTACCACCACTAGCACCTGTGTTCGCGGCATCAACACCGCGCTCTGGTTCAGCATCCAAAATGGTGGCATCTGCACCACCGTCTGCATCTGGTATTACGACGGCCTTATTACCGTCGTCTTGGACTCCATCATGGGTGGCATCAGCACCACCGTCTTCAACATCATCATTAGCGGCATCAGCACCGCTACTCTGCTCCTCTGGCGCTCCTGGTTCAGCGTGTGATTGTCGCTCAGAAGAGGCGCTGCCGGCTGGCATCCTACCGCTCCTAGTAGTCACAAAATCAGCATCATACAAAGAGAGATATATGTCACTCAAATAGTCACTAGGAGAGGTATCTTCTGTGAACTCTACCTGCTCAGATTTTCTTTTCAGACTGTTTGGGTTAGGTTCGATCTGAGCGGGTATGGCAGCCTTGCCTTTGATTATTTCCCTCATTTCTTGCCGGAATTCATCCATTTCTTGCCTGAAGCATGCTCGCTGTTCGGAGAGCAAGTGGGCAAGATCATCAAGAGCTGGGTTCTCACAAACTGGGGCTTGAGAAGCGGATGGGTTCCCTTACGGGAAATGAGGCTGCTGCTGCTGCTGGAACTGGGGATGATGGGAATACGACTGCTGAGGCTGCTGACGCTGCCTCCACTGTTGTCCCTGATAGGCGGGACGAGGACCCTGCTGGTAATGCTGTTGGGCGTACTGGGGTTGTTGTTGTTGATGTGGTTGTTGGCTGCTCTGCTGTCCTTGAGCTGGATTCTGCTATTGAGATGAGGAGCCACCGTTACCCCAACAGAATCCGGGGTGATCAAGGCGAATCCCAGGCTGAGGGTACCGGTCGTACCATATCCCATTGACTTCCACTAAAGGTTCCTGCTCGAAGGAGGGTGGAGGAAGAACTGCCAGTGGCTGCTCCGGCTGATATACCACCATCTGATTGTCTTGAGATGGTGGTTGTGCTGGGTAGTACTGTAGCAACTGGACCGGCTCTGCCTGGATGTGGTTGACCTGTCTATGTGAGGCAGAGGGCTGGGTAGAGCTGCTACTGCTCGGAACGTACCGTGACCTGGGAGGCTGTGGAGTATGTGACTGTGCCTCTTGAATGCATAGAATTTGAGTCTTCAGGTCACTCATGGTTTTGGTGAGAAGGTCTATCTGGGCAAGACCTTGGTTCTGCTTCTTCTCGAGGATCTCCATGTGGTCCAACTTTTTGCTGATGATTCAAATGTCGGCTGCGGTTGATTCGGCTTGGGCTGCGGCTGCCGACGAAGCGTTGGGACCGGCATCGATGCGGGCGATCCTCTGGAATGATCCTCCTCCCTGAGGTTTCTTTTGTTGTGTGTAGACTCTGGCTTGGGTCATCACAGTTGAATTTTCTGCCATGCCTTCATAGATGGCTCAGACGTCGTCTACCCTTGGAGAAATATGATCCACCGCAAGAGGCGTTGACAAGCCCCTGCAGCTCCGGTGTCAGTCCACAGAAGAAACTCTGAACCAGGTTGGGCTTGGAGATATCGTGATGTGGACACCGGTCGATGAGTTCTCGGAATCGATCCCAAGCTTCATGGAATTGTTCATTCGGTATCACGACGAAATTACTGATCATCACTCTAGCTACATTAGTCCGGCCGAGAGGGTAATACTTCTTTAGATATGCGGTCCGAAGATCTGCCCATGTATCAATGAATCGCGCCAGGTGTTTGAGACAATACGCGGCTCTATCAACCAAAGAGAATGGAAAGGCGATCATCTTGATCGTGTCCTCAGTCATTAACCGATCATGGATCGTGCTGCAAATCATTTCGAACTCTTGGAGGTGGAGGTGTGGCTCTTCGGTCGGCAACCCATGGAATTTGGGTAGAAGCTGAATGGTGTGGGGTCGAATCTCGAAATCTCCATGGATAGGTGGGAGTCTGATCCACCGATGTGTAAGGGACGCTGATGGGTTATGCAATTCTCACATGATAGTCTGCGACGGTCTCTCAACGTCGGGATCACCTCCTCCTACATCAGGTCCTCCTCCACCGCCACCGCCCCCAGGTCGGTTTTCTCTCATCTGAGCAATTTCTCTCATTAGATCTCCCATGAAGGTACCCTGGTCATTCTGCCTCGGCATGGTCTCTAGGGATGCAAGAAGTGAATTGTTGATGGCGGCTTGATCAATGTAGTATTGAGGGTGCTCATGATCATCAGGATACTCGCCTCTGTCAACCATCTCGGGATTCTCTGAAAAAGCAAAAGAGGCCATCTCAGGTGTTGGCGAATGTCCTGAACTCTGTGATGCAGTAAATTTTGACACTCTTGGACTGATGGAAGGAGAATGAGAAGGGTGGTCGAGGGGGAACAGGGTGGAGGTAAACTCAGGCTCGGAGAGCGGACTCTCCGAGGTAATCCTAGATGAATGAGGAGGAGTGCTGGATAGCGATGCCGACAAGGTCGGCCTAAGAGATCTCCGTCCCATCATCTTGATTATTGAGAAGAGCAGAGTGGATAAAAAAGAAGAAGGAAGAAGGAATGAGAAGCAAAATTGCGCACAATTGTGCTGTGTTTTTTATCTTGAACTTAGATAGAACTAGCAATCAAACACAAAACAGGGGTGAATTCACCAACTCAACACATGAAGCCGTGAAGGTTCGGCTTTTATCTTGTCGGTTTTAGCTTGAATTCAGGAATTATTCTTTTCATGAGTCCTTAGAGCGCTACGCCTAAAGGAGAGAGAATACTGTCGGAAGAGTATCTCGTACTTGCCCTCCTCCTGTGTAACCTGTAGCTTGCGCTTTTTGAGGTCCTTGTAACCCTTCCTGGATCCCTACTCAGCCAAAGAATAAGAGAGGAAGCCAATAGGCAAAACCGATACTTGGGAACTCGCTCGCAACGTAATCACCCGTGAGCGTGCAAGAACCTACTCGGACGCGAGACGATGAGACAGACACCCCCGTGAAGGCGTGTCCTAGGCTCGATACTTCGGACAAGGTCGATGCTCTACACAATAGAGAGTCACCAATGTTGACCAAGCCCTACTTGTCCACGTACGATAGAAGCGCTAATACTTCGGAAATCCAGGTGATACACAAGGCAGCCACAAGCTGGGATTTTTGGCTCTAATCCTTACGAAGCGCTCACCTCACTTGGAAGGAAACCTTCCCATGCAACCTGAAAACAAGTGAGGGTGTTACTCTCCCCAATCAATGAATCCAATTACCAATTTTATTTTTTGGTCAAGGTTTTCTTAGCAGTCCCTTTTTTAATTTTTTTGGTGTTATCGCTTCTTTTTAGTAGATTCAAACAAGCGCCTAACGATTTTTGTATTTTCTTGATCCTACTTTGTCCATAAATAGAGGGAGAATAGAGTCGGAAAAGCCGTGCAAGTCGACACAAAGATGGAAATCTCACCTTTGTGCCTAAATGATGGATGCAAAGTAAGAAGACTTACAATGAATCCCAGCTCTCTCCATGCGTGATGCAAAGCAGAAATTTATAAACCTAATCTATATGCCGATATGCAATGCGGAAATCGTCCTAAGATAGGCAACTGCTAGCGTGAAGAACCACAAGTCAAACACCGATCTTCGATCCTAAGAGTCCGGTCTAGACCCCCCCTCCTCTTCTCGACACATCGAGTTCAGGAGTAGCGCTTGATGGGGGCTCGCGGCGCGACGGATCTAAGAAAGGGAGCTAACTGTTTAATTTAAACTAAGTCCAAGTACGAACTATAGGTACATGCAAAGGTTATTAGTGTGTTTGGACCTAATTTAGTCGATCAAGCAAGCCTAAAACTAAGGGCTCAATCCACAAAAGAAAGTGAAAATGAAATCAAAACCGCCAAATGACAGCGGTGGAAAACTCGTCAAAAACCGCAGTGAGCCCCCGGGTGAACAAACACCCGGAAATTAGGCCCGGTAGTCTGAATGTCCAAGTCCTGAGTTCTATATTATTACAAATTAATGAATCACTCTCTCTCACAAAATGAAATGCAACTACTCTAAGCACTCTCTCTCTCCCGCTGGCTTGGCTAAAGAATAGCCGGCTCCGCTTCCCAAGGATGCTTCGGGTCACCTAGGCGATCCGCCTCGCTCCGCGGTCCCTCACAAGAAGACAAGAAAAGAATGGTCAAAGAGCTCAACAGTATATATCAGAAATGCAAGAGAGATGAAATACAGCTATGGTTGACAACAACCACAAACAGATAAAAAGATAAACTACTCGATATTGCTCCCCGGTAACGGCGCCATTTGATAAACGCAGAATTCAAGAGAGCCTAAATGGTGTCTCACACAAGGCGGAGACAACCGTCGCTGTGACGACTCTCAAACGAATCACGTATTTAATCAACAATTAACACACACTATAGATCAACAATTAGAAATAAATGTGGAGTTAAAATTTATTTCTAACTCTGCACAAAATGTATAGCAAGCAAGTATGCAGAGAGTTCGAACACAGGGAGCAAACATGGTAGAGCAATCAAATGTGTGTGTGTGTATGTGAGTGATGTCTACACTATGCAAAGCAAAGAAATTTTTGTGGGTTTTTAATTTTGAATTTTTTTAATTTTTTATTTAATTTTTGATTTTTTATTTTGATTTTTAGTTTTCTGATTTTTGTAATTTTATATTTTATATTTTTTTCTTTTTCAATCTTGGAATATAAAGACAGTGTAATGAAAAAGGTGATAAACTATTTATAAAAATATGCTAAAATAGCCAAAAATTCAGAGATAAAATCTTTTTGGGATTTTTACTGTTTTTGTGATTTTTGAGTATTTGTCAAGGTGTTTTTGTTATTTTTAAATAGCAAAACAATGAACAACAGTGAATAAACTTGCTGGCCGAAATAATATGAGGTTGAAAAATACTAAACAGCACCTAAAATTCCTCAAATTAATTTTAAAATATAGACAATAAAATCAGGAAGACACAGCAACTGAATTTATATTTTTGTGATTTTTCTATGGTTTTATAGACTTTTATGAAGTTTTTAGAGGTTTTAAAATTTTTTTAAGTTTTTCTATTGCAATTTTTAGTGGTTTTTGGACTGACACTAATAGATGATAAAACACACAAAATATATTTTTTTAAATTTTTCAAATCATTTTTATAATTTTTGTGGATTTTTTAATGCAAACAGTATAAAAATGCATGTTTTTTATTTTTAATAAATATGAAAATGCAATAAAATGCAAATGCAAAAATATGGCATTAAAGTACAAACACACAGGAGCTTAAGTTTAAATTTTGAGAATTTTTCGATCTAAATGAGGCCTTAAATAAATAGAGCAAGCAATCACAAATTAAAGGCCTGGCAGGGGCATTTATGCAAATAGGCAAAACCTCAGGGATACACATGCAATTTTCCACAGAAATTAGTTTTGAATTAAATATATTCAGGACCAAAATCTAATACCAAAAGTCACAGGGGTGTCGGCGCAACTTTCCCACCAGGACGCGTGACTTGCGCGCGCCTGGCGAGGACTTAAAAGTAATTTTCCAAAATCCGAGGGCTTACATGCAATTTCTCCAAAAATATAATACTTATTATCAAAGTTTTGGTACTGAAACGAAATAACCCAAAGGCCGAGGGCCTCTATGCAAAATGCCCGCATCTCACGTGTACAGGTCACGTGAGGTGACGTGGCAGAGGACCTGTGTGCAAATACATAAAGTTCGCAAGCCTTTTTGCAAAATTTATAAAATATTTAAACTACTTCTGAAAGTTTTAGGATTAAAATTAAATTACAAAAATGGTGAGGGATGAAACGCAAAATACCCTCGCTGAGACGATCCAATGGCGGAGCTTTCCCCACTTGCCACGTGGTGGCACGGCGAGGCTCAATGATGGTTCGGCGATGGACGTCTGAGATTAGACGGACCTCGACTGATCTGACGGTTGAGGCGCTCGAAGATCTAACGGCTGGTGGCGGATCTGGGCTGGGCCGATGATCGAACGACTGGCGGACGATGACGAAGAACAGGGAAGAACTCGCCGCCTGCGAGCTTCCCCGATCTCCTCCCTCCTCCTCCGGCACTATCTCGAGCTGCAAAATGGATCAGCAGAATCCCCTGGTCCTCCTCCAGAGGCTGGTGGCGGCAAAAATCTCCGGCGAGGCTCGGAGAGGCGGCGCGAGGTCGGCGGAGCACGGGGCTCCAGGTACATCGGCCGGCCTACAAAAATCACTCCCAGGTGCTTTGAAGCTCCAGGACCTGCACAGAAAAGTGTTACGGAGGTTGAGGGCAAAATGCCTTGACCTCCTGTGGCTCTCGAAATGGGGTGAACGGCGAGATGGATACTCACCGGAGTTGCGCTCCGGCGAGGTGATCGATGAGGTGATTAGATGGTCGAATCGTCGAGGGATGAAGGGATGAATGTCCTAAGTCTACCAGGAACGAAATGAGACTTAAAAGAAAGCAAAGAAACGTCCTCGATGGCCGGAGGACAGAGGGTAAATACCTCTACAGCGAAGCTCGCTGGAGGTGTGGAACGCGCGCAGATCTGGTGTCAATCCACCGCATTGAAGCCCAGAGCTTGGAGTTGTCACCTCCAGGCACCTTGAGCACGATCAAGGGGAGGGAAATCAGTGGAATCGCGGTTCGAGATTTCAAAAGAGAATCGAAGTTGGGTTTTAAGGGGTTGACGGTCAGTGGGGAAAGAACGAGGCCGGGTAGTGGCTACAGTGGTCCTTCGACCAAGGTTTCGCTAGGGCGGGCATGCCCATGGATCGAGGATCAAAAGTCACGAAGAGCCTATCATGAGATGATGCAAGATGAGGCCTCGAAAAAAGGGAGAAACAGGGGTCAAACTTGACTCTGACAAGGGCTACAGGGCTAGGAACGACCAATTGACCGAAGTCAACTGGGGCTGAAACCTGGTTGGTCCACGTGGACCAACCTGGAAAAACCCTGATTTAATCCTTTATTAATTCATTTAAAAATAGAAATAAACCGAATTAAATTATGATTATAAAATAGAAAAAATAGTTATTTTATGTAGTATTTTATTATGATTTATAATTTATTTATGAGGTATATTTTTATAAGTTTACTTTTTAGCCCTATATAGGTATAATACCTATGTATGTTAGTATTTTATTTTTATTCTGTGTATTTTATTTTTATTATTTTCATTTCTTATTTTCTAAAATCATAAACTACTTTTATATACACAAATATATTTTTGTTTTATTTTTCTGATATATTTTGTACATTAATTAAAATATAAGTGTAAAATGTATAGGTATAAATATAGGTATGATACATGTATGATCGATATATGTTTATTTTTATTTTGAGTTTTCTTGCATTTTTATTCTGATTTTAATGTACATAATTGTTATAAAAAATATTTACAATATTATAAAAATATAAAAATACAAAAATAATGAATAAATAATAAATTGAATAAGTTAATCTGTATAAGTATACAATAGGGGTCCATAACTCAACTTTCAAACTGTAGCTCCGCCAAATGCAAAACCACACCATTAGATAGATTATTTTATTCTATATACAATTAAAGGTGAGTTTGCTGCATTTGAAGTTTTCATTCGTGAGATACGGGTCTGGGAAGTTGGCATTCTGGAATTTTATTCAGACCATAACTTTTTATATGTATAATATTTTCTAGTGAAATCAATTTTGTATTTTTCTATAGAATATTATCTACAACTTTCATGTACAATGTTTCTGTATTTGATGCATAAAAAGTGGAACCAAAGATAGGTCCCAAAAATGAATAAAGAATGAATAGAATAGTATAGGTATTTGACCCTTATCTCCCCCTACTTTATTCCTGGTCGACCTTTTCATCAATATGCCTAGGTCTCAAGGGTTTGGATCATAAAATACTTACAATATTTTATTCTTTTTCTTTTCTTTTATTTATTCTGTAATTTTGGCTTTAATTACAGTATTTTACACACTAATGAGATGCACATGCATGAATGCTAAGATGATGTATTTAAGGCTATTTACAGGCATTTGCTAGGATTTTTTGTGCCAAAATGATAGAATAAAGATGATGAAATGTGGGTTCATCAAAGACGCAACAGGACCATCATGGACATGGTCCGTTCAATAATGAGCAAAGCACATTTACCTCTTTGTTTCTGGGGATATGCAGTAGAGACTGCAATTTATATCCTAAATAAGATTCCTAGCAAATATGTGCCTAAGACTTCTCATGAGCTCTCGTATGGAACCAAACCTAGTGTTAATCACTTGAGGGTTTGGGGTTGCTTGGTCCATGCGAAGAACGTGGACGCAAGTAAGCTAGAATCTCGCTCTCGTGAGTCTTACTTCATTGGGTATGTTAAAGATGGTATTGAATACCAGCTTTATGACCCTGAGTCCCAAAAGGTTTTTGTTTCTAGAGATGTGAAGTTTCTGGAGAATGATGTCCTTAAAGGTCAAGACAAGAATGAAGTAGAGGAACTCATTGAATCCCTTGAGGATTCTGAGCTTCCTAGACCAAAAACTGAAGAGATAAATAAAGATGAAACACACATACCTCTTCGAAGGAGTTCGAGGATGGTTGCACCACCTGAAAGGTATGGATTCCATGTGTCAAGTGAGACTTACATTGATCCTACTTCATTTGATGAAGCACTCGCAGATAAAGACATGGATAAATGGATGCTAGCAATGAAGTCAAAAATTGACTAGATAAATTAGATCTAAATGTAATTTCAATTTCATTTAAATTCATAAGCTTTGAGCTTCGTAATAACATGCGGCCTGCAGGACACACTCAACATCATCTGGAGGTCACTTGGAGAACGATCTGATGAAGAAGAATCATGCATCACAACCAGCATCTTTAGGTCTCCAATCAACGAGATCCAGACCTGATTCCATCTCCAATCGACACAGAACTTGTCAGGATTTAATAGAGTCTGATCTGAGAATCAACCCTCATAGATTGACTACAATTAGATCGATCTATGGTCATTTGGAGAAGCCATCTTCCGTGTTCTTCCAAGTACCCTCGCAACCATTTGATTAAGAAGGAGGAGCTCCACATCAGATCCTCACTACACCTTCACGTCCAAATCTCCATTGTGGGATCATATCAGGAAGAGTTGATTTGGACTACATGCCGTCTCAACCACGCACGTGACTCATATGCCTTCAGCTTGTGAAATTGTGATCGTTCTCTACCCTTTTATTATTGCAAATAGGTCTATCTCATGTAAATAAACTTGTGTTATCAATTGCATAATCATCTGATTGATTATTTTATATGCATTTGAGTCCTATTGATTGTGCTTATGTGGAGAACCACGTGTGTTGTTGGTTTAATTATGTATATTACCCAGAACTCTTAATTTTGTTACTAAATGCCTTCCAAGTTTTTTTAATAATGCATTAATCCTTTAACTACATATTTATTTCATTTATCTTTTTTTTCTTGGACTAATTAGCTCCTCTTAATTAAAAATTCTCACGAAAGTATTAGACTCTTGATAATATCATATATATTCGGTATGCTTAGTTTTGAAAATTCTTTCATTTTCTATTTTAAAATTTTAAAAACAACGTATAATTCACTTTTTGTCTTTAAAAATAATAAAAATTTGAAAACTTCTTGAAAAATTATAATAACAATTCCGTAGCACAATTTCACATGATGTTTTAACATATTTCAATATAAAAATATAAACGGCAAAAATTAAAAATTCAAATATTTCAAAAAAACTTATAAAAAATGTATAAAATCCAAAAAAACACAAATATTTTTTTGATCTTATTTTGAAATTTAATACAAATACTATTATACAAAATTGATTTACAGATATTTGATTTTGTTTTCTATTTGAAAAATAAAAAAATTTATGGATTAATTTTCCTTTTAAATTGTTTTCAACTTTAATTCAGTAGAAAATCAATAAAAATATAAAAATATCACAAAATAACCAAAAATAAAGGAAAATATCTAAAATACTAAAAAATTATTTTCTTATTATTGTCATATTTTTAACTTATAAAAAACTAAAAAAAATATCACTTTTTTATATTATATTGATAATTTTTTTTGAAAATTCAAATTACATAAAAAATTACAAAATTAAAATCAATTAAAATTTGAAATTTTGAAAATATAAAAATCTATAACCTTTAAAATTTAATTAAAAATATAAAATCCATAAAATCATTTAAAAATCCTTAAAATTTATAGAAATTTCCTAATTAAATAACTACACATCCACTCAGGTAAAAGTTTATCTCCGTGAGTTCAACATTCACAACACTTTACTACTACACATTTGTTAGGAGAATAAAAAATAAAAAGTCATCATATCTTTTTTTTTCTTTAATCTCAAACTTGGTCGTGTAACTACCATACTCTGCTTGTAGAGTAGTAGATAGCATTCCATGTGATTCATCATTCATCTATTATGAACCTATGTGATTCTTTTGAGAAATCATACTTCTCATACGTCTTCATATGTACGAAAAATTGTAGGTATATGGATCCTACTTAGATAACCAACTTATTGGTTTGTCAAATGTGTGCACTCAGGCTTGTAGAGGTATATATGTCTTTAATTAAAGGTTGTGTGCCTAATCGTGATAGTTCAAATGCAGATCTTAGTTTATCTCTGTTGGACATTCGAGCCCACGGCGAGCCATTATGCAATAAATGTTATTGCGAATATCATTCCCTGGTCTGAAATGAAGAATGAATAATTTGCATAATAGGTCCCTTAGTACAATTAGGGTTATGTACCATGACCATCTTAATAATCATACAGCTGTTGATTCAACTATTGAATCATAGAGGCTGGTGCTTGGATGAATATCTAAGGGGATAGATTGAGGACTCATCAAGCACTGTCAAATGATTGTTAAGAAATGATCTCCAGCCTGAGTAGGAGATGGCAATCCTTATCTCTAAAGGTTGATATCTGACCGTCCTATTGATGTAGGTCCTCTGCATAGGAATAGAGTCGGAGGTGTCAAGTTAGTTAGGTCAAAGAGTTGACTTAACAAGATCGAGATAACCAAAGTCCTGTATCGTATGTTGTCATGATATAGGCACACATCCTCTGACTGGAGACAGATGTGTTACTATATGTCTGAGTATGTACATTTGGCAGACCAATAGGTTGATGACCTAACCAAGGTCTATACACCGGCGCGTTGGTGTGCATATAAGGGCATATGAGTAATACGATCTCTCAAAGGAATCATATAGGTTCAGTTACTGAACCGGAAGGCATGAGCTCATTGAGATATTGGGAAGAATCAAATTCCAGGCACATGGTCGTCTCTCTTTGGAAGCTTGACTGAATTTGTAGGTTTGATATTTACTTTTAGAAAGTATATGATCAAGACCTAGGTATGATATATGCTTTTGGAAAGTATATGATCGATACCGACTCCCAATGATCAAATGAGAAACATGCTGATAAAACCATGAAGTAGACAGTATAAAGTTTATCTAATACTTCGGGTTTATTCTGAGTCTTCCAGTATGCAGGATGTACAGGTATTGGGAATACCTGAGGGTGATGCGATCATAAACGATTGTATAACCATGACGCTTCCATTCCTAGGGAGTGATGAAAGGGGGCTGGATTTTAGTGACTCCTCTCAGTAGAGAAGTAATCTGATCTTAGTCCAAATGTTGGACATTGATCTAAATGTGATTCAGATGCAATGAGAAGATTAGATTTGCGGTCTTGATTTAATCAATCATCTATGGGAGGCCTGCGATCTGGATTTGAGATATGATCTCAATATCCAAGTCACTATACGTGGAACAATACAATCGCACTGTCCTTATCTCCAAGTATTCGCGGATAAAGCGCATTATCCTTGAATGGGTTCAAGATAATTTCATTGTTGATAATATGTATCCGAGCATTGAGAAGATGAATAATTAAATGTGATTTAATTATCATGATTGATATGAATTCGATTCGTATTATAAAGAGAGCTATCTTAGATAATTAAATGTGATTTGATTATCAAAGATGTGAATAATGTGAATATGATTCACATTATTTAGGCACATGAGAATAAGAGATCCAAGATGATTAAATGTAATTTGATTATCATGGATATGAATAATGTGGATAGCAATATCCATATTAGTCATATATATTATAAATGTGATTTATAATATATAAGTGAGAGCTATTTATAATTTACATTTGTTAATTAAATGTTGATGTGAATTGGATTCACATTGGACATTAATTGAAAATATAATTCACATTTTATTTTGGGTTGTGAATATGATTCACAAATTTCCAATGGCATGATTGCAATGTTCACAAAATAAATTGGATTTCTTTTTGTGAAATAATATACAACAAACGTTGTTGAAGATATTAGAGATAATTATGAGATAAATGCAATCTCATATAATAGGAAAGGCATCCGCCTTCCATATAGGAAGAGTGGACGGCCACAATTCCCACAAGGAATGTGGTGGCTGTCCACCCTTCGTATGGAAGGAGGCTTGCCTCCTTTCCTATTTCTCTAATTGAGATTTATTTGATATAAATCAAATTATATTCTATATAAATATTTGATTTTTATTAAATTTATTGTTGTTGATTTTTTTACCAACATAAATCTTAGCCATTGAAAGAAACACAATCAATGAGAACCACTGGATTTGTGTTGTCCCATGGATTGAGATCCATGGATCCCAAAATATTATAAAAGGAGAGGCACCACATTTCTCTTCTTTACACACACAATGCTTTTGAAGCACATCTCTCTCTCTCTCTCTCTCTCTCTCTCTCTCTCTTTCTCTCCCTCTCATGGTCGTCCTCCATGGATGCCCTAAAGAGGTTCTCCATCGCCGCAGCGTCGTCGTTATGTTGTCCGATGGTTTGCTCGTTAAACTCCATCTACTTCGGTGTGCCTTGCTCGTGAAGAAGATGTCAGATCTCATGTGTTGAGATCAGGAGATCCGCCGCTCGGATCATCAACATGGATTGCAAGAAGCACGCGGTTCATCCCCGCGCTCGCAAGCGTCTCCTCCGTCGGATCGGATTTGAGACAGGAGGTCTCTTCGTTTAGAGACTTGATCGTAACCACGCTTCAAGAGGTAATCCTATTACTTATTTGTGGTTTAGACAAAATGATCCGAGAAGTGTTCTTGGATCATGAGGTTTCGTCATATGAAAAATTTTAATTTCCGCTGCATAGAACAACTAGTACGACTAGTCGTTCTTCGTAGTATTCGATACGACGTCTCCGTGATGCGCTTGAGGATCTAACCATATCCTTCAAGTGGTATCAGAGCCTTAGGTCGGTGGTTTTGGATACGATCCATAAACCGAGGACGACTTGGGTTCATTAGGGTTTGCGAAAGTTTTTCTTGCATTTCATTTTCGCAACTCTGTTTTGAGAATATTTTCGGCACTGTTTAAATTGTTTAAATGCGAAAATAATAATTAGATTTTGTTCCCATTAAATAAGGAAGCCGTAGGATCTGAGTTTACGTGATTTCGATTCCGTTTGCTCAAGATATGCTCATTTTAGCGAACATGTATCAACTGTTTCGGGACTGCGGATCATTACGTAATTAAAATGTTAATTGCGGATTTTCAACGCATTAAAATGTGTGCAAACCACTTAAGTTATGTTGTAAATCAAATTAGCAAACTTTAAGAACTTACTTTGCCTAATTTGGATTTAAATTGATTGAGATATTGTATTTTTAGTAAGTGAGGGTCACTGCTGGAAATACCTTCCTAATCAATAACCTAGTGATTGTCATTTAATCAATTAGTGAAATTAAATTATTTAATTTCCTGGAATAATTGTGCATAAATATTTTTGAAATATTTGATAATAATTATTCCCTTAAATGATATTGCCTTAACCAATAATTGATTAGATGTGATCTAGATCACTAATTGGTTACATGATCTAATGATCAACATTCCAACAAACATGTTGCTTGAATAGGAATTGAGATTTGTTTAGCAAATCTCATTATAATGTTAATCAAAAATTGTTTTGATAATTATTATATGGTATAATTTTGGTTGAAGAACCGATGATCATCTCAAGTACAAAGTGTTCTATTTTGCATTATCCTTTCCCGAGGTGGATATGGTGTCTAGTCGGAGAGCATTGGGGTTGCGGGTTGCAACGTATGAGGTCTGTTCCACTCTCGTCGGTGCCATGACAGCGGGTAGGGTTAGTATAATGTTTAAGAAATCATGATATATTTCTAATTATTAAAATTCGAAATAATATGTATTTGAGATAATACCATAATTCAAGTAACAATAAAATGTTTGTTGGATATTAATTGGATCATTAATTTAATATGATTAGATTGATTGGAATCTAATTAAAATTAAAACACTCTATTATGAATAGAGATGTTATTTCCCTTAGAAGAGTTAATCATAATGAATATGATTCACAGTGATTAATTAGAATTTGAATATGATATGGAGGATCACATAAGTGACATCCATGGTCTCCCGTCAAGGCGAAGGGTTCCGTCATCAGGGATTGTATATGGGAGACGTCTGTCCGATGTGACAGCTCCTGTATGCAAGCGCATCTGGATCGGGCTCTTTGCTTCTCGAAAGAGTAAGACCGTATGCGTAGTGACCCCAATATCAGATCCTCATATTATTGGGGCGATATTGGATTGTGCATAGTGAGTATTATTCCCATTGACGGTTGGTTCAATTAATGACAGGTCAACACGCCTTAGGGGTGGTGGGCCCGGGTGTTAAAGACCGAATTGGGAGATGCAAGTTGGACTTGCAAGGCGGAATGTGTTCCCGCTTCTTTTTATCCGAGTTGTAGGTTCTCATATTATTGGGATGTAACAAAGATAAGGAAGGAGATCCCAGATCTTACATGAGATATAATGGTAAGTATATCTCTTACATTGAAAGTGATTAAGGAAATAAACCTTCAGTGTTGACAAGGCAAGACAACTTTGATATAAAAATTCCTAAATCAAAGTAAAATGTGTATATATATATATATATTTATATTTATATTTATATAAATTTGTGCAAATTTATTATTTCAGATAATCCTTCATTAAACCCACTCAATGGTATGCTCAATGATAACCAGTAAAATATTGTGGATTGGACTCATGATCCAGATATTGTGCTTACAGTTGGACACATAATTTATGTGATTGCAATATGCAAGTCTCCTCATACTAATGAGGAATGCCAATTAAATGGATAATAGGACTACAACCCTAGGGTTTGTATGTATCTATAGCCTTGATCTCTTATCAAATGTACTTTGGAAGTGACATGTCGATGATGATCGCAATTGTCAATTAATCCTTATAAAATCAATGAAGATGTTCTGGCATACATATGTGATCTCAACATTTAATCATAAATGACATGGTTCTCTGCATCATGCAGAATGGTGGCTCCATAAGAGATGATGTATTCAAAATGTTTGAATACCTACCTGAACCAATATTTTAAGGGTCTAGATGGATGTAGACATGATGAATGTCATCATTCTACTATCTATACTCTAGTCATTCATGAAGCTTCATAATATTCATATTGTATGAATTTAATGAAGTATGTATAAATGTTGAAATGCTCTTACATTGAATTCTTTTGAATTTAACGTAAGAGATCCTTAGTCTTAAGCAACGGTTGTTTATAGATGAAGGGAGCGCAGTGGAAGCATGGGTCAGACCCAAGTAAGAAGGAAAGTCAAAGAGTTGACCTACTTCTATGACTTCCATATGACATCCAAAGAGTAGGATGAATGCCAATACTGCAATAAGTTGATGTGTTGATAGTATGACTATCAAATCTGTCTAGAATCCTTAGAGAAGGAGTCAGATAGAGCATCAATATAATCTACATAAATCATTGACATTGACTTCCTTATTGAATAAGATAAATTTTTGTAATTGTATCTCATTTTTCTGCAATACTTGCAATGGGTTGCATATATTTTAGAAGACTAGAAAATTTGATCTTAAGTCTTATAGTCATCCACATAGACATTGATGCAATTGTTGCAACAATCTCTATTGGATTGAAAGACTTCATAATTTCAGTGGGAGAGCCCTTAGTCTTAGATAATGTCTCTATGACCTAGATATTAGAATACACTCATTGTTTATTTCGAAATATTGGAAATAAACATAAATTCTGTAATAAATCTATCATAAAGAGTTACAATGGATATATTTCATATAGTAATCTAAAATCTAGTGGACTCCACTAAATTAGAAAACTGATGAATGGTTCATTAACATTTCTAAGTACTGAAATTAAACCTTAAGATCAATAGGAGGATGAAGATCATTTGACAATGATCTAGCATCAAGTCTTGGACATTTGTTTATTGATTTGATCAATAGACTAGTAAGAGATGAAACTTTTGAATGTCTAAAATTTCAAAACTTACATACTTATGAATATTGTATTCAAAAGTAAAATGTCCAATACACCCTTCTTTGGGAATGGTGTAAGATGTCAAGGTATCCAGGATCTCATACATAATGATGTATGTGGATAATCTATATCATAGTAAACATTATGGATATGTGATATCTATTGATGAAAATGTATGATATGAGATTTCTTCTCTTCACCTAAAGAAACCTTTGAAATGTTCAAAGATTTCATAATTTTGGTTTACAACCAAAGTTGAAGGAAGATAATCTAATCTAGGTAGCTAGTACATGTTAGATGAATTCAAAGGATACCTTTTGGAGATATGAATATCGTTTCTATCTCAATCCTCCTAACACACCTTAACTCAATAGAGTTATAGGGAGATACAATTGGATCATGTGTGACATGATCTTATTAATGATGAATTTTAGCTTAATTATCCCTTAGTTTCCAGGTATATATGTGTAGTAGAGACTACAATGTATATCCTTAATAAGGTTCCATGCAAGATGGAATCTAGCACTTGAGAGTATTGCTTCATTAGGAAAACAAAGGATGGTATTGGATACCTACTTTATGACCTTAATATTCTAAAAAATATCTCATCTCTGAGAATGTGATTCTTAGAGGTTGAGACCCATGAGAATCAAGATGAAAATGAAGTATAGGAACTCATTTAACCTTAAGAAGATAATGAGGTTCCTGAAATTGGAAATTAAAAGGACAATTAAAGATGAAACACTAATACCTCCTCAAATGAGTTTGAGGATGGATTCCATGTGTCAGAGAAATCTGACAATGATCGAACTTCATGTGATAAAGCTTCTGAAGATCATAGCATGGATAGATGGATGTTAGCATTAAAAGTCTAATGTAGACTTCATATACAAGTGTTGTATATGGACCCTCGAGGATGCACCTATATGGGCAAGACCTGTAAAGGTGTAAATGGATCTTCAAGAGAAAGTGATCTTGATGAGAAGGTAGAGACCTTCAAAGCACGGTTCGTACCCATGAGCTACACACCAGAAGAGATGACATTGCTTGCAATGAGACTTGCTTTTCGGTGACCATGCTTAAAATCATCAGAATATTGCTAACCTTAGCTACACAACTTGATTATTGCATCTTCAAGATGTAAGTTAATATTGCATTCCTCTATGAATACCTCTCTGAGGATATTCACATGAAGTAGCCCCAGGGCTTCATGGTTAAGGAAAGCAAGGTTTGCAAGCTAGGGAATCCATCTATGGACTCAAATAGCTACTTTAAGTTGGACATAAGATTTGATGAAATTATAAATGTTATGATTTCAGATGGAATCTTGATGAGCCATGTGAAGCTTAGTGGGAGTGCCTTTGTGTTCATCGTGCTAAATGTAGATGATATCCTAATCATTTAAAATGATATAAGGATAATAATGAGTGTTTTATTATCTGATTGTTCCATAACTTGAGATATGATCTCAAGGATATCCCTTGAATCTTAGTTCTAAAGGTATTCAGAAGCAAAGAGAAGAGGGTATTGGGACTGTCACATTAGTAGTACACCTTGGACATATTCCATTTTATGGAAAATTCCAAGAAAGGCTTCCATCCCTTAAGATATGGTACTGACCTATCTAAAGGGATAGCACCTCAAAGAGTTGAGGAAGTGAATGCTAGAACTTTTTGCACTTGTCCATTAGTTACGAGGGGCTCAGTGTATGCTGGATGTGCACAAAAAACCAGATATCTGCCATGCAGTGGGAGTAGTGAAGTGTTGCTAATCCTACTATGGAGAGAAAACACTTGATTGCAGTAATAACAGAATCTTCATAGATGACAAGATCTTTGAGATAGTGACCTCAAAGTCTTATCTTCAAAAGTTTAAGACCTTGTAGATAGTGATCTATAAGGGTCTTAACCCTATGAATACCTTAGGAGATAGAGATCTCCAAGAATAAGGGTATTCTGACTTCCAATCAGATGTAGATGATCGAAAGTCGACATCAGGATTTGTGTTCTTGTTGAATGGTGGTGTTGTGAGCTGGAGAAGCAAGAAGCAGGACATTACTGTAGATTCAACAACAGAAGCCGAGTACATTGCCGCATGGGATATTGCAAAGGAGGCGGCGTGGTTGCGCAAGTTCGTCCTAGAGCTTGGCGTAGTTTCCTCTATTACTCCCATCCCGTTACTCTGCGATAAACTGGGAGCCATTTCCCAGGCAAAGGAACCCAGATGGCATCAGAAGAGCAAGCACGTGGAAAGGAAATACCACATCATTCGGGAGATACAAAAGCGTTGTGACATCATCATCACCAAGGTGGCCTCTGCCGACAACGTTGTTGATCCTCTTACCAAACCTCCGACACCGAAGGTTTTCGACCAGCATGTAATGAGTATGGGTTTAGGGATTGTACCTGAATGGTTCTGAGGGCTAGTGGGAGATTTTTAGCAATGTGATCCCTGGGCAAACCATTCCTACAATAAATGTTATTGTAATAAATGATTTATCAATAAAAGATATTGATTATTTTCACTCCTTTTCTGAGATTGAATGAATGAATGCACTATAAGGTCCCTTTGTACAATAAGGGTTATGTACCATGGCCAAGTTGATGATCATACAGCTGTTGATTCATTGAATGAAACATAGAGGTTGATGCTTGGATGAATATCTAAGGAGTTAGATAGAGGACTCATCAAGCATCGTCAAATGATTGTTAAGTGATGATCTCCAGCCTGAGTTGGAGATGGCAATCCTTTCTCAAATGGCCGATATCTGACTGACCTCTTGATGCAGGTCCTCTGCATGGGAATAGTGATTCGGAGGTGTCAAGTTAGTTGAGTCAATGGGTTGACTTAACAAGATCGATATAACCAAAGACCTATGTTGAATACTATCACAGCATAGGCATGCATCCTCTGACGAGAGACAGATGTGTTGCTATATGTCTGAGTGTGTACATTTGGCAGACCAATAGGTTGATGACCTAACCAAGGTCTATACACCGGCGAGCTGGTGTGCATGTAAGGACATATGAGTAATACGATCTCTCAAAGGGATCATACAGGTTCACTTATGAACCGGGAGACATGACCTCACTCATGAGGTATTGGGACTGATCAAATTCCATGCATGGTCCTCATGCTTTCGAAGCATGACATAAATTTGAAGGTAAGATATATGCTTGTGAAAGCATATGATCTATACCAAATCCCAGTGACCAAGATTGAGAAACATAATGATCAAACCCTGAAGATGACAGTGTAAAAGTGATCTTTATCTTCAGAATGATCATAGGTCTTCCAGTATGCAGGATGTACAGGTATTGGGAATACCTGAGGATGATGTGATCATAAACGATTGTATAACCATTACGCTTCCATTCCGAGGGAGTGATGAAACAGGTTTGGATTTTAGTGACTCCTCTCATTAGAGAAGTGACCTAAACTTAGTCCATGTACTGGACATTGATCTGAATGAGATTCATATGCATTGAGAAGATTAGGTCTATGGTCTTGATTTGATCTAGTGTCTGTGGGAGGTCCATGGGATCTGGATTTGAGATTTGATCTCAACATCCAAGTCACTATACGTGGAACAATACAATCGCCCTGTCCTTATCTCCAAGTATCTGCGGAGAAATCGCATTATTCTTGAAGGGTTCAAGAATAATTTCATAGATCTAAGCAATGAAGAAACAATGATTAAATGTGATTTAATTATCTTGATGTGTGTAGAAATTATCAAATATAATTAAATGTGATTTAATTATTATGGATAAGAATAATGTGGATAGAGATATCCAATTATTCATAATATATTATAAATGTGATTTTATAATGTATTAGAGAGAGCTAATTATAATTTATATTTGTTGATTAATTATTATGTGTATTGGATAAACATTGTGTAATTAATGAATAATGTAAATTATATGTTGTTTTGGGTTGTGAATGCGATTCACAATTTTTCAATGGCAAGGTTGCAATATTCTCAAAATTAATTGTGAAATTTTTTTGAAGAATATATCACAACAAAATTGTTGGAAATAAATAATGAGAGATTTCCATGGAGATATGCAATCTCATGAAATCTCATGAGATTGCCTCCATTAGGAATCTTGTGGGAGGCACCCATGTCCTATTTGGAATGGGTGGCTGTCCACCTTGAATATACATGGGAGATGTAATCTCCATGTATATTCTCTCCTTATTTGTTGGTGTAATTTAGGATTGATTTATATTTGATTTTGTCAAAAATATCTTAATCTAAATTAGATCATATATTGTGGGTTTTTACCAACAACAATCTTGTCCATTGGATTAAATATAAATCAATCTCATCCATTGATTTTATATGTCCCATGGATTGAGATCCATGGTTCCCAAAATCCTATAAATAGAGTGGCATACCATGCTCTCTAGGGCTATGCAATATTGGAGCAAACTCTCTCTCTCTCTCTCTTTCTTCTCACATGCCAACCTCTCTCTCTATTTCTTGGTGGCCGTCACCAACCCTAGAGAAGAGGGACTCATCGTCGCCTTCGCCACCGAGATGCTGCTTCGACGTTCTTCGGTTATCCGTCTTCTTGGATTACTATGCTCACGAAGGAGACGTTCGATCTCGTACGACAAGATCAGAAGCAACCGTGCTTGGATCATCTTTTTGGATTGCGAGGACTACGCGGTTCATCCCCGTGCTCGCAAGCAATCTCTCCAACGATCGGACTTGAGATGGGAGGTCTCTTCTCTTAGAGACTCGATCAACCACGCTTCAAGAGGTATTCCTTATACTTGTTGTGGTTATAGATGAAACAATCCGAGAACTGTTCTTGGATCATGTGCTTTCATCGCATGAAAATTTTTTAAATTCTGCTGCACAGAGCAACTAGTACAACTAGTCATTCTGCGTCGTATTATATACGACGATCATGCTTCCGTGATGCACTTGAGGATAATTCCATATCCTTCACTATGGTGACAGCTTCAATTGTTGTCTTGAGCACCTGGATAGTTTGCTTCAAAAATGTCATGAAGTAAATCTTATGCTAACATGGGTGAAGTGCCATTTCATGGTCACTGAAGGAATTGTGTTGGGCAACGTCATTTCCAATCATAGCATGGAAGTTGATCAGGCAAAGGTGGATGTTATTGCTAATCTTTATCCATCTCAGAATATCAAGGGTGTGAGGTCATTTCTGGGGCATGTCGGCTTTTACAGGCGATTCATTAAGAACTTTAGTCACGTTGCCTGACCAATCACTAAGCTACTCTACAAAGAGATAAAGTTTAATGTTGACAACAGGTTCTCCAGTCATTCCAATAGTTGAAAGAGATAGTCACTAAGCTCCCGTCCTAAAGCCACATGATTGCCCTCTCCCCTTTCAGATCATGGTGGATCCATCAGAATTTGCACTTGGGTTGTCTTGGGACAATGAAGAAATAAGATGCCATATGCCATTCACTACGTCGGCATAACATTAGATGAAGCTCAAAGAAACTATACTATTATGGAGAAAGAGTTGTTGGTTGAGGTTTTTACCCTTGAGAAGTTCTGATCCTATCTCCTTGGATCTAGAATCACAATTTATACTAACCACTTTGTTATCCAGTATCTATAGCCTCACTTGATCAGATGGATCCTTCTCCCCAGAATTCGATTTGAAAATCGAGGACAAACCTGGAGTTCAAAATGTGGTAGCAGATCACCTCTCCAGAATTGAATATCAAGAATTTCCACTGAATAGTGCACTGATGAATCTAAGGTACAACATATTATTTATTGTTTATTGCCCCCCAACTAAATACTTAAATAAAATTCACATTTAATTAACCATTTTTAACAATTAGTATATTGCTAACCCTAATTATTGTATATATATCACTAACATTTTCTTAATTTTCTCTTTTGTTAAAAATCTCAAAAAAATAGAGAAATACTATATATATTTATTTTGGTCTTTAAAAGAAATTAAAAATAAAAAAATAACAAAACCATTAAAAACAATTTTTTCTATTAAAAATACTTATCAAAAATATTTCTTTTAGTATTTGATATCATTTGACTTTTTATCAACATGAAACTTGTAGATCCCATCGAGATCTACAACTTTTATGTTTTGACTTTTTGCTAATTTAGCTTCCTTATATTTCTTTTTTATTTTCTTATTTTTTCTCATTTAATAGTAATAGGATTGGGACACCTGGCACCATCTGGACTGCCCACGTGGCCCCTCCTCCTTACAACACTGATGAATCACATATTCATCACTCTAATAGTGACTAATTAAGATCAGATCCCCAAAATTCACCTGCATTTCTTCATTTATCTTGCGTAATGAGCATTCATACATATGTAAATAATAAATACATATTTTCTCATTCATAATTGCATAAAATAAGTAGCCAACATCCTAGCCCAATTGACCTCTAAAATAGGTTAACTTCCTCGATTTTTAACTAATTTATGCTAACTCCAAATCATTTAAAAGCACTCTATTGTGTTCATATTACTAACAAGAATAAATGAAAAAAACAAAAAAAATCTCTAACATAAATAAGTGGACCAAGAACCCAAAGCCTATTTTCGGATTTGTCGGGCTAAAACGCAGATATCTTCCTCATTGACGGTTTACGTGTAATTTGTACTCGTTATAATACGAGTACTTAGCATATCGTTCAGAACTGATAAAAGATATTTGTGAAGAGCGTCTTGACTTTAAATTATATCTTGGGAAAGTCCGAGGTCGAACACAGGGAGGTAAAGGAACAACTTCGGGTTAATTCAGAAAACGTAGGTCTAAATTTCCAATGTGGATTTTTTTGCATTTTTTAATGCAAATGGAATGCAAATGCAAAATGAAGATGAATTAAGTTAATAAGGAAACACACAACTTAGCTGAACTAATTTTAATAGGAAATCAGACCAATTAAGCTAAATTATATTTTTTTTCTAGAAACATAATCCAGTGATGATAGCAAGACACTTTTTTGGAATTTTATAGTTTAAAATGCAACACTGAAAAATACACACTTTTTATGGTTTTTTCGCAATTTTTTACGCAAACGTAATGAAAACATTTATGAAATTTTATTAGAATATAAACATGATGCAATGACGCTACAGTAATTGTTTGGAATTTTGTGACAAAATGTGAATTTTTTTATGAATTTCTAATGAAAACAAAGTGAGAGTGAGTAATTAATTCCTAACAAATCCACATTATTAAATTATCTAGAGTGCAAATTATTTCAAAAAGGTATTTATATGAGCAATCCAAGAAGGATGAAATTTCATAAAGTAGATGTGTGTAGATTTAATTAAATATTAATTAATAAAATTTACTCATATATCTGATCTCAACCGCTCACTTGCACATGATTCTTAGTCGTTGGATCACTTGACCTAACAATGGGGACACCGTCTTCCACCTCCATAGCCCTCTCCACTCCCTAATGGCCTCCTCATGTAGCACTAACGCCAAATCCCTTCGCGTGACCATTACTTCTCGCAATCACCTCACCACCATATCCTCCTGGTCGTTACAAATAACCCATTTACCAGTAATGGTCGGAGCTCCTCCACCTATAAAACATCCACCTCTGCCTCCTATTTCCCTTGTCTACTAATCCACAGGCTTTGGCTCAGCTTCCCTCTCCCCTCCGGTGACAGTGGAGAGGTAAATCATTGAGGTGATGACAACAAAATCCCCAGATGCAGCCCTTGTCTCCTCCGACCAAGACATTTGTGCTCTGGCTTCTGTCCAAGATCTAAGGCTTCGCTGACCTTGACGTGCGATGACCCGATGATCGCTAGGTCCTCAACCCAAGTTACCTTCTCCTTCATGGAATCCTCTCCAATCAGGTACAACCCCTTCCTTCTTTTGTTTGATTTTTCTCTTATTTTCTCTATCGCATACAACACCTCCCACCTTCACCTAACCATTTATTGAGCTCTACCACACATCTCCCACCTTTGTGCCAACGTCCGCTCATCATTTCTCTTCCTCTAGACCTTCCTCTGATCCACTTCTTCTTCAGCTCTCTGGAGAAGAACCTTGGACCACCACCTTCTTCATCTCCATGGTCCTTCATTCACCTCACAACCTCCACATACGCACACTTCTGCTTATATAACCCTTGCATGATTGTTTTCTCGTCAATGGTCAGATGTGCCACTCTTGCTCGGTTATCCTTTACCGCCTCTGATGACCCAACCTCACCTCACCCTCTCTGCCACTATAGCCGCTCCACAACACCAGCTTCACCGTATCCGATGTTCCCCCGAGTTTCCCCAACCTTCAATTATTGAGCAGATCATCAGTGGAGCTCAAGGGAGGCCATCGAAGCCAAGTCTCCTCATTGCCTCCCATGGCAGAGGAAGAAGTAGAAAATACCCTTGGATCTTGATCTAATGGTATATGCATCAAAGGATTCAACATTATCTGAATCAAAGGTGACGAGGCACCGCAATCGTTGGATCTACCCACCCGAGCTTCCTAGCCTCGGGTGGTCCCACAGCACCATGATCACGCCATGCTTAGATTCATCGTTCTATCCTCTATATGCCCCTGAGCCTAGCCCATGCGCATGTAAAACGCGTACAAGCTATGCATTTCACCACCTAGATATTTAAGAATTTGTAAAGATGTCTTGCCTAGGTGTGCATGCCTTACGTGCATGTCTAGGTAAATTGCATATACACCGGATCGATTTTTGTGAATTACATATATGCCCTCCAAGGACTTATTTGCAATAGTTATCTTTTTATTTTGCATATTTTTACATCATTTATGTCCTTGCAATCTTTATTAAATATGTTGAGCAAACAAATTCATTTTCAGTTGATTTCAATTTCATTGGATTTCTAATTTAATGATATATCTAATGGCTTGATTATTTCTCCACTTTCATGTAGAATTTAAATTGTTAAATTCTAGATGATTCATTGTATCGATTGCTCCTCAGTTTAATATTGTTATTAAATTGTTGACGAATCTTGATGTTATAATTGATCATGAAGTTGAATGACTTTCAATTACTCAGTAAATGAAATATTCTAAGGGCATATTGGTATCTTCATCATCATACCTCATATCATTACACATGCATCACATTTAATTGCATAAAATCAAATAAAAATGCATGCATCATTTCTGTGTCATTTTGCTTGCATGATCACATTGTGTTTATGCATATAATTTTGTTTCGTGCATTGGATCTGCATTATGCAGGCCTAGATCTATGAATATTATCACTCAGATTTAATTAAGGGATAATTACACCCATAACCCTGAGTAATTTGGCAATAACATTCATAACCCTGTATAGTCGCGAATTACATGAGAAACCCTAAGTAATGCTTAACTCTTACATGACATAACCCTATGTTATGTTCCATTTCAATATCCGTTATATTTAACGGATTCCGTTTGAAAAGACAAAAATGACCCTGATGTTCATTGTATTTGCAAAAGATGAACCCCCGAACCCCGCACCGAGGTACCCCACGAAGCCTCCCACTGCCTTGCTCCTCCGCCCGCACCCCCGTCGATCCGGTCCTCCCACCGCCGAGCTCCTCCGTCCGCACCCCCGTCGAGCCGGTCCTCCCACCACCGAGCTCCTTCGTCCGCACCTAGGCCGAGCTCCTCCGACCAGCTCCCTGCGCCCTCCCCCAGCTCCCCTGCCGTCGAGCTCCCCGTAATGTCCCAATTAAATACTACAAATCCAAGCTGGTCACGAATGGGTTTGGTCATTAATACTACTCGGTTGCACCCGATTAAATTAATCCTAATCGAACGTTGACTCGTCTTTCGGATGGAAATCGACGTTGTGGTAAGTTGGGACCGGTAATTGCCACCCCCCCCAACTGCCTGGCATTCTTCACATCCACCTCCACGTCGATTTCACTCCGGCGGTCACCCCATCAGAGTAGATGGCAGGGAAGGGAACACTATAACTGACGGGTAAACCATCGACGGCGACCGAGAGCTCCCGGATGGGGCCGTTGACTCTCTTCACGGGGAGATTGTTCATCTCGTAGTAGTAATCAGGTGGATTGGAGTGGGCAGAGACGAAGACTTCCAGTATGGCACGGTGGGTGTTCGGTGGGACGGATACCGCCGTCGTGTAGGTATCGGAATCATTGCGAATCGCATACCAAAAGCCTTGGGAGTCGTCTCCTTCCGAAGACAACGGGACGATCCGATCGACGGGCTTCCCGTATAGATCATGGAGTCTTAGGATCCCATGAGAATCCTCTTGCACGAGAAGGATCCCTAACCGCCCAATTTCGAACCGTCGTAGAAATGGAGCGTGGCGTTCACGCGGTAAACCCCGTCATCAGTCGCGTTGCCGGCTGCACCCTCGAAAGCCATCAACACGGCTCCGTCACGGCGGAGCACGGCGGAGTACCGCGCGACATCCCTGCGTACCTTCCAGTACACGCCGGCCTCAGTGGACACAGGGGTGGAGGTACGCAGGATCTCCACGCCGTGAAGCCACACTGAGCCCACTCGATCGGGGGACTCACCCTCGGCCGATGCGGAGATCTCGAGCGAGGCGTGAGTCCAGGTGCAGTTCTCAGGATCCGGCAGCGTGTAATTGGCGGCGGCGAAGGATGTGGGGGGGCCGCCGAAGTCAAACTGGAGCAGGGGGAGGGAGCACGCGGGAGGCTCGGTGTCGAAGGGTTGGGGGAGGGTGGGGACGATGATGAGCTGCGAGGCGTTGGAGGTGGCGGAGGGGAAGGGGGCGTCGCGGATCGCGTAGCGGTTGAAGAGCGGCGGAGAGGGCGGAAGGGCGACGGTGGCGACGGCGAGGAGGAGGAGGAGGGAGAAGGTGGGGAGGTGATGTGCCATGGGAGTAGACTAGTGTTGCGAGGTTTTAAGGTGTGAAGGAGAAGGAGGGGCTTTTATTGAGGCCGAGAGAGTTGAATTGAGAGACCAGTTACCACCACTACGTGTTGAAGGGGCGGAAAGCAGAAGGAAGAAGATGGAGGGCACGTTGTGGTGAAGTTTCGGATAGGTTTGGATGGAGGGAGAGGGGTGTGAGCTACGGTGGATGGAGGTTGGAGAGAGAGGGGTATTTTTTTGTTA
The DNA here is from genome assembly GCA_037367405.1 of Ottelia alismoides. NCBI lineage: Eukaryota > Viridiplantae > Streptophyta > Magnoliopsida > Alismatales > Hydrocharitaceae > Ottelia > Ottelia alismoides. Next base: position 494,342 of record JAZKJV010006500.1, read on the forward strand.
ATTTGTCAATTTCTTGATCGTTGGATTGAAGATGAGTTAGATTAAGTCAAGTATATAGTTGAGTTAACGTATCAAATTAACGGAGGGTATGGGCGTAAGACGTGTGACTATCCAAGGTTTCTCGTGTAATTCGTGATTATGCAGGGTTATGATTGAGATTGAGGAATTACTCAGGGTTATGGGTGTAATTATCCCTTTAATTAATGATTTTCGATAGTTAGACGAGGAAGCATGTGTCCCTCTGTTTGACCTTGGTAGACTTGCTAAGTAAAATACTCCACATATTCAATTGTGTTGTTTTTGTTGAATCATTTTCACCAATTGTACTACAATAAAATACGATTATTAACATGGTTCATCATGAACCCATCACAAACACCTTTCCCAACAAGTCTATTTTTATCGTGGGTTCTCTCCCTTGGTTTGCCAATGTCGTGAACTACACATATCCGGTGTAGTTCCACAAGATTGGATGAAGAGAAAGAAGGACAAGCTCTTGTCCACCATTCATTTCAACCAGTGGAAAGATATATACTTATTCATGGAAGGAGCGGATTGTTTTTGGCATCTATGTACCTGCATGAGGATTATCATAATGTCCTCGAGCATTGTCATTCACTCGAATCTGGTGGACACCACTCTGGAGATATAACGAGATATAACGATAGTAAAAGTATTACTGAAGTCTCTAGTGGCCCACAGTATTCAAGGATGTCACAACATATGTCAAAGGCTGCACTGACTATCTGAAAATGGGAGGAAGCCTCAATGCTAAAACTCTATGCCCTTGAAGTTCATTCAGATCTTAGATGTCTTAGATGCATAAGGCATTGATTTTATGGGGCCATTTCCTAACATTCAAGGATTTGAATATATTTTTCTTATCATTGATTATGTTAGTTTCTGGGTAGAAGCTATCCCCACCGAGTCGTTGATAGCCATACAGTTTATTGGTTTCTAAGAGACCACATCATTGCACAATTCGAGATATCAAAGATTTTGATATAAGACATGGGAAGTTCTTTCATCAATAAAGAGGTCAAGAAATTAATTAATGAGTACGACATTGAGCACCGAGTCGCATCTTCTTATCATCCTCAGACCAATGGCTTGGCCGAGCTATAAAATAGAGAAATCAAAACCATCTTATAGAAACATGTGCATCCAAATATAAAGAACTGGTCCCAACTCTTAGACTCAACATTATGGGCATACAGGACTGACTACAAGTTTCCCTTGGCATGTCACCCTATCATCTTGTGTATGGAAAACACTGCAACTTGCTGAATGAACTAATTCATAAATCCTTGTGGGCAGTGAGCATTTGCAATACGAACTCACAGAAAGGTGGCCAGCAAATAAAAGTGGATTTGAACAAGCTCCTAGAATTTCGTGACTATGTGTATTATAATAGCATGATGTACGAAGTGAAGTTAATTGCTAGCACGATCGGCACATCAACGAAAGGCCTTCGAGTATGGGCAGAAAGTTTTGCATATCTGATACAAAGTGGAAGATATTCCCGTGCAAATTAAAAAGTAAATAGACAGATCCCTTCATACTAAAAGAAGTGCGTGACAACAGAATCATCTTAATATTCGATTTGTCACCTGACGCACAACCATCTATTGTCAATAGTCAATTGATGAAACTTTATCTTGAGAATGGTACATTCTTGGCCGTTGTCAATTCAGTTTACTTGGTAATTAACACGGAAGCATCCACCACCTCAACAGCATCAAAAGATTTAGATAATGATCTTCTAAAACTCTTTCTTTAGTTTTCTTCCTTTCTTCTATTATTTTCTTCTGTTTATTTTTCTTTTGATTCTTTCATTCCTCTCAGTCATCGCTATTATACTTAGGATATACTTCATCCTAAGTATAGGGGGATGAGTGGGTCCTAGTGTTCATTCTTTGATCTCTTACGTGTCTCCTCTCATGTTAATATTCATGTATATACTAAGGGATATTTTACCCTAAGTATAAGGGGAGACAGGACGAGTTTTTGGTATGTTCATTCCTACCCTCAACCCTCCTTGCAGGAAGAATACATTATGTTATACATATGATTAATTGATCTTAAGTATAGGGGGGACGGTCTACTTCTCATTGATTCATTTTCTATTCTTTAGTCATTGTAGTATAGGATCTTCTATACTCAGTTCGAGTTATGCCTTCTCTTTTCTCTTTGATCTATGAGGACATAGATCAAGCTAAGTATAGCAGGGTCATATATACATTGTATATACTTTAGTCATAACTTGTACTTTCGTATTTTCAAAAAGTACGGTAAAAATACAATGAACTAATTGTAAAGAACACACTTTCATAAAATTTATCATATATCTTTGTATATACTGACTAATAAATCTGATAAAAATGTTTTGCAAAATGTTCGAAAAATGATTGGGAAATATTTTTGAAAAATATTTTGAAAGCTGTTTGAAAAATGTTTTGTAAAATATTTTCAACCTTTATAAAAATATTTTGTGTGTGAAAATATCTTTTGAAAATGTATTTGTGCATGGTTTGGAAAATGATTGCAAAAATAGTTTGAAAAATCTGTACATAATTTTTGAATATTTTTGAAAAATGATTTTCAGATTTTGTAAATGTTGTAAAATTTTTTGTCAACTTATTTTTTTCAAAATAAAGTTTTCAAAATGTTTACAGAAATATTTTCAAATTGTTTTGAGAACTATGTATATAATTCAAGCAAATAAAGATCGTTTTCAAACCTTGTATATACAAACCTGTAAATCTCATAATCTAAAATCCTTGTAAGATCCACTCCCGTGTAAATATCGGCACATATCCCCTCCATTATAGCAACCTTTTTATTTTGAATAAAAATACTTAAAAAATTGCAAAATTAAAAATCCTAAAATATTTGCAAAAGCTTTTCAAAAAACTTCATAACAATTTGCAATTTTTTTCAAAAATAAAAACAAGAAAATAGCATTACAAAAATATTTTCCTTGCATTATACATAACATTTTCATTTTTTTTGGATTGATGTTGATAATTGAACTAGTTTAAATAAAATTCGAAGATTGGAGCTTGGTTGAACTTTAAATCTACTTAATCAATGGAACCTTATAAGAACTGGAATTGAGGTACTTCAGGTATGTTGGACTTAATTCTTTGATAATATGATAGTTCAATGTCTTATTGACTACCTAAGTAGAATTTTTTGTAACACGTGCACGACTCTTGTTGACAGTGACCTAGCCTGCACACCTCCACCTTACACTTTGCTCACCTCAGTTGAATTGGTAGAGGGTTGGATTTACCAGCATGAGACACTAGCTAGTGGAAACATCGAAAGTCATATATCTATGGCTATTGTACCCCACCCTAGTCCAGTAGTCATGAGGTCCAATGATGGAATGTTGGGGGTTGCAATAAAGCTTCAAAAGAGGGATAGTATACTTGCACAAAAGGAAAAAGTCCTTATGTAAATGTTGATGTATATAGTATTCAAAAAAATGCAAAACCAAAAACTCCAAAAAGAAAAGATGGGAGAAAATCAAGAAAAAGCAATTCCATCAGAGTATGTATATATTTGTATAGTCAATAAGCAAGCTTGTGCTTCAAAATCAGATATTTCAGAGCCTACAGTCAGATGACTTGGATACACTTGTCAAGCATCTTAGGATAGGTAGCTATATTGGATACCATCCATTCTTCTCTCCACCTCCTCTTCTTTACTTGATTGCACTAGAACTTATAAGGCAATACCCCTCTTCTCGAGGAAAGAGTTGTTGGATTTGGGAATTAAGGTCAACATGTTGGAGAAGATTGACTTTTACCGCTTCAGCCAAGGACAGCAACATATTATACACAATGTACAAGATAAACTCATAGTCATAAGGGATTATGTATGACATCGAAGTGTTCTGACCCAGCTTTTGAATAGACTTCGACAGAGTTTTGTAACTCTCAGAGGTTGTTGTATTTCAAGTCCTGTTCTCAATAAGGTTCTGGCCCAACTTACAATCCAAGGGTTCGACTGAGCTCCAAACTTTGATTTTAGGATGACAAGTTTAAGAGTTAAAACCAATCCACTTTATTTCTTTTTCTTTTCTTTATTTTCTTTTCTTCATTTATAGACATAAGTTTTTGCTAGGTACTAGCAAAGGTAATTATAAGAGGTGGTGAATCTCCTTTAAGTCACCTATATTCTTTCATTTTGGCCTTCATTACCTAGCTAAATGCATGTATATATCATTATATGTCAAAGTAAACACCTTATAAGTTGTACAAAAGATTGTATAAATTATAGTATAAATACTGTGATTAATGCTAAAATAAACGAGAAGATAAATGAAGTGTCAAGGATACTGAATGATCCTAGCCCTCGAGACTCCGACATCACGATGACTTAAAGTAGAGGAAATAAGGGCCAAAAACACCAATAAAACCCCTTATTTTTATTCTTTAATAATCTAATTTTGGGACTTATTTTATTCTTTATTCTTTATACTTCAAATAAAGAAATATTTTACATGAAAGTTGTAGATAAAAATAATAGAAAGTTATAAAACTAATTTCACATATAAATAATGCAAATTGTGCATTGTATACTCAGAATAAAAGTTAAAACTCAAACTTCACAAACTTTTATCTCCTTTATATGGACTCAAAATGCACCAAAATCACCTTTAATTGTATATAACTTTTAATAAGTTATTTGATGGATGTAGTTTTATTTAATTTAGAGTTAAGATGTGAAAGTTACGTTTTGAGCCCTTATTTTACATTAAACTTTAATAAAATATTGATTTTATTTATTCTTTGTATTGTTCAATATTTTATATTTTATAATTTCTAAAATATTCTTTAAAGTATATGTACATATTATAATATAATAAAATCATAAAAAATATAACAAAATAATATACAACAATACATAGATGAATTATTTAACCTTATACATATATAATTAATGCATATATTTGTTTAAGTCTATAAGTAACTTTAAAATAAAATAAAAGTGTATTCATGTATATTTAAATACTTTATAAATATATACATTATGTGCATAAAATAATAAATTCTAAAATATGGAATAAAATTAAAATATACACCATATAGGTAAATATACCTATAATTTACATGCAAATAGTAACTTAGAACAGAAGGCTTTATGAAAATAAATAAAATATAGATAAAATACTACATTAAACTATAAGAATTTTTCATGTTTAAAAAAATAATTCATTCATTAGCTATTTTTTTATTGATTTTACCATTAATTTCCCCTAGGATGTTTTTAGTTGGACCACACGGACCAACCAGAACACTCCCCGCATTGACCTGGGTCAACACCTCCTCTCTCTTCCTTGAGTTGCCATTCTATCAGAACTTTGGTTTTTGCCATTTTTCCTCTGCTTATGATGCTATATCTAGGAGTGATGAGCATTTCGTGAAGATTGAACACCCCTAAAGCATACCCTAGCCAAAGATAAAATCGAGTGTCATTGAATAAACTGCAATCCTCGATCGAAGTTCACATCTTGAGCAGCCTATAAGGAAACACCTCCATCAACCTTCCTCGATTTAGTCCTTTTCATCCAATGAATCCATCTACCCTTGACCAAGTGAGTAATTGGTGATAGCATGTGATCCCTTGTGGTGCTGGAGTGGAGAAAGGAGGAGAGGAGGAGACCCAAGGCGACGCTCCGGCTGCCTCTGCTTCTTGGCATGCAAGCCAAGTTCGAGTTGCACTTCTTCCCTTTTCTAAGTAGATTTAGTTGTATCCCTTTTCATTCCTCTTTTTATTTCATGTTTTAGTTATTGGTTTAGCTTACATTAGATCGATTTACTCCATATGAGCTCTGGAGCTCTTGTTACCTTTGTCTTGTCGCCTCCTCACCATTTTGACCCACCATTTCTTATCCACCTCGTTTCCCATCACCTTATTCCTCTTTTCCATCCCTTGATTCATCCTGGTCCTTCTTGGATCAGCATATCAGAGCTCATCTGCTCTTCGTCGAAGCTTTTCCCGTACCATCCCATTTCTACACTTAACAGCTTCAAGTCGTGCGGAGTCGAGTTGCTTCGAGCTCAGGATATTTCTTTTGCATGTATGAACCACAAAGGACCCAAAGAGGGTCGATTTCATAGTAGGAGAATCTCCCCCTGGTGCCCAGTTCTTCCTCGAGGTCCAGACCTCTCCCCAACAAGACTCGGACCTTCTCAATGGCATCATTCGATAGGGATCCCTTCCAGGAAATCATAGGGCCAACCATCAAAGAAGAAGGTGGTTGGGACGAGGAGCTGTGCAAGATTGAAGGGAGGATAGGGACGTGTTCTTCCCTATTCTTCCTCAGCCTCCAAAGTCGTAGGATCTCCAACGCAGACCAGATCTAATCTGGGTCATTGATAAAAAGCAAATTGATACCACTTTCCAACGCCCAATAAAGTCAAGTGGCACCTATGTGGCATCACCATAGTCGCTCCCTTCCGTCAATTAAGGGGTAAATTGTACAGACCCCCTTCATTTTATTTAATTTAATTTATTTCTAGTCATGTAAATAATTTTTGTAGGTGTAAAAGTTTAAATAATTGCAAGAAGCCCCTTGTACTTTTGGATATATGCATTCTGGTCCTTGCTTGCTCAGCTCACATGACCCACACGTAAGCTGGGAATTTTGCATGTATGCCCTTGAGGTTTTTTGTAATTAATATTTAATGTATAAAATGTGAAGGTCGGTTATAAGCTTTTGTGAAATTTAATGAACATTATGTTCTCAACTTTATTTGCTTAGAGGTCTGTGCCAACTCACCTCATGTAAGTGGCCATGTAAGGTGGGTAATTTGTAGGGGTACACCTAAGTTTTTGTAATTTAAAATTATTTCATAAATATTAAATATCAGATATAAACTTTTGGGAAATTTGCATGTAAACCTCTTCCTTATATTCTACATGCAAATATGTCATTTCTAGTTCAAACATTTTTGTGCATGTTTGTCTAATTTTTATAAATATCATCTGTGCTACAAAAATTATGAAAAAGAGGATAAGGTACTTGAAATCATCCTCTTTCACGACATGTAATTATTTTTTCATTTAATGCACTTTGCTTATTTGTTAAAATAAAAAAGAGCACATTTTGTCCCTGTTTGTGTTTCAAAGTCCAAAACATTATAAAATGTTTTTGTAAAATTCCAAAAACTGTACTTTATTTATAATAGTATTTTGTGCATCCAGATCCAAAAATCCCTAAAAATAAAAAAATATAATCAAAAAAATTTAAAACTCCAAATCCATTAAAAAATTTTAAAAATATTCAATAAAATCCAAAAATATTCATTTTTATTTCTAAATGTTCTTTATATTATATATTATTTATTAAAATTGTTGGAAAATGTTGAATCTAGTTAGTATTTTAAAACTCCAAAAAAATCAGCTTATTTAAAAGCCCTTTATTTTGTGTCTTTAGGACTATAAAAACATCTAAAAATTAGCAAAAATTTCTGGAAAAATCACAAAAACATTAGAAAATATCAAAATCATAGAAATATTTTTTCTGATTTTTTTATATTTTACTTATATTTGTCTCTATCATCTCCTATTAAGCCTATATATACATATATAGTATTATATATCAACTCAAATTATTACAACTATTATAAAAACCTTATAAACTATTTAAAACCTTTAAAAAATAAAATCTACTGCTCTTGCAATTACTTTCTGATTTTTCTATATATATAATATTTTTTATTTTTTTTATTTATCACTTATATTATACATAATACTTATATATAGTCCTATATATATCTTTATTATATATTAAAATGAATAATAAATTAAAAATAAGAAATTTATAAAAAAAATATTAAAATATATATAATTCAAAATTAAAAGAAAATTATAGATGTAAAAAAGGTATTATTTTATTTAATTTAAAAACCAATAAATTCATTAATTCATTAGTTAATTAATTAAATAAATATTGTACAAAATATGCAGTATTATTTATTCATTATATATTTAAAATGATATACCTACCACACCAATTTGTCTCCTTGTGTTTGACATCCTACTCTGCTTGTCATTATACACATTTATTTGTAAGATTATAATAATTTTGATTCACGCCTGCTTATTTATTACTTGATATTATTATATGGGTTAATTGTTGCTTGTCGCTTGGTCTCTATGAGCGACGCCACATTGATTGTGCTCCCATATGGTGTGGACTGCAAGACCCTCCTCACCTGATAAAGCTTGGCCAATCTATCTTGATGTCCATCTGCCAGATATCGTAGTGAACATGTGCAGCTATAAATAGCAATACCCTGATGGACATAAGCATGAACGAATTTGAGAATGTCTCATCATAGTCGATGCCTTCTCTCTGTTTGTGGCCCTTGGCTACAAGCCTTGTATGAAGGTCTCTACCTTCCCATTTGTTCCCCTCTCTCTCTTGAAGATCAATTTACACCCAATCGGTTTTACCTCCCTTTTGTAGATCCACTAGGATCCATACATTTTTCTTTCATGGAACCTATTTTAGACTTCATAGCTAGCATCCATCTATCCATGTCATGATATGTGAGTGCTTCATCAGTGCTTCATCAAATGAAGTTGGATTATTGTCAGACTCTTCTGAAACATGGATCCCATACCTTTTAGGCGGTACAACTACCCTCGAACTCCTTCGAAGAGGTATGGGTGTTTCATCTTCAATTACTTCTTTTATTTTATCTTAGGAAGCACATTATCCTCAAAGGATTCTATGAATTCCTTTACTTCATTCTTGTCTTGAGTTTTAAAGAAGTCATCCTCTAAGAATTTCAAATCTCTACAGACGAATAACTTTTGATTCTCACGGTTGTAATGTTGATATCGAATACCATCCTTTACATACACAATTAAGGAGCACTCTCTGATGCGAGATTCCAGCTTACTTGTGTCCACATTTTTGGCATGGACTAAGCAACCACAAATCCTCAAGTGTATAACATTGGGCTTGGTTCCAAACCAAGGATGACTAGGGGTTTTGGGTACAAATTGAAGGGATTCTATCAATGAGTCGTGCATCACGAAAGCATGGAGATCGCATCATAAGTGATCTAGGTCAAATAGAAATATTAGTCGATGATGTAGTAGAAATTAAAATAATTCGATGAAACCACATGCCATGGGAATATATTGATGATTGCTAATTTACCCAAATCAATTTAGTGAAGTTGTTGCAGTCAGGCAATCGAGAACAATCAAAAATAAATCATGTGAATAAATCACTCAAGTTAAAGTGAATATGTTTTTTAGTGTTTACTTAACCTAGACAAGCCTAAGGGTCGACTCAAGGAGGTAAAGTAACAACTTATGTTCAATTCAGATCACTTAGTGCATAGTTTTCAAGGATGATATTTTTTGGTATTTTTTATGCAAATTAAATGCAAATGCGAAAATGTAAGCGGACTAGGTAGTTAAGGAAATCAACAAACTTTATTAATTTAAGTTGAATGCAAGATTGATCCAAATTAGCAAAGTTGTATATTTTTGGAATCCTTAAGTAAAGTGTTGATGTAAAATATTTTTATGTTTTTAACAACTAAAATGCATGCATCAAAAATAGAAGACTTTTAAGGATTTTTGAGCAATTTTTCGTGCAAACAGTATGCAAATTAATGAAATTTTGGTAAAAGATAAATTTTAATGAAATGAGCTTAGACTAATTTTTAGAATTATCCGATACTATTTAGATTTTATGCATTTATTTTTGATAACAAAGTGATTCTTGGTAATTAATTCTTAATAAATTCTCAATATCAGTTTAAACCAAACCAAACTTACCTCAAGTATATCCTAAGATTAGGAATACAGAGAACTTTAGTTTGTGGAAAATTATAAAGTGATGACTTCATTAAAAATTAATTACAAAATAGACTCTACAATTTATTTCAACAACATGACACCTCTATTGTCAATGAAATTTAGGTAGAAGTTAAAGCACTAGAAAACACCCAATCTCTGATTTTTGGAGAATTTTTGGAGGACAATATAATTGAATGTGAGTTTCGGAGTTTAAATAGGTAAAGTTGCACTAGTTTTCAATCCCCAAACTTAAAAAATCATCTTATAACTCCAAAATTTACAAATTAAATTATTCTTGGCATAAAATAATGTGTTCAACACTTTAGTATTTTTGTTTATGCTCAAAGATAAAAAAACATTCTCTAAATGCAAAGTTAGGCACAACTTTAATTTCCCAAAATAAGAAGGGGATGCATACAATTTGCGCAAGGTACGTGCTCCTCGTGTGAAGAGTGGGGGGGGGGAATGGGATCGTTCACCTATCTCTTCCTCCTTTGTTCGATTTGTATGTGTGAGAGAAGTAGGTGTCGACAATGTGTTTTGTACATGAGGAGTGGTGGACGACCGCGATGGAGCACGATTGCGTGTGGTGGGTGAAGGATATGGAATTATCCTCAAGGGCATCAAGGAAGCATGATCGTCGTATTGGATACGACGTAGAATGACTAGTCGTACTAGTTGTTCTGTGCAGCGGAATTTAAAAAATTTTCATGTGATGAAACCACATGATCCAAGAACGATTCTCGAATCGTTTCATCTATAACCACAACAAGTATAAAGGAATACCTCTTGAAGCGTGGTTGATCAAGTCTCTAAAGAAAGAGACCTCCTGTCTCAAGTCCGATCGTCGGTGAGACCGCTTGCGAGCGCGGGGATGAACCACGTAGTCCTCGCAATCCAAGAAGATGATCCAAGCACAGTTGCTCCTGATCTCGTCGTACGAGATGGAACGTCTCCTTTGTGAGCGTAGCACTCCAAGAAGACGGAGAATCGAGGAACGTCGAAGCGGCGGTGCGGTGGCGAGAGCATCGACGAGAACCTCTCTACTCTAGGGTTGGTGACGGCCACCAAGAAATAGAGAGAGAGAGTGAGGTTGGTATGTGAGAGGAAAAGAGAGAGAGAGAGAGCTTCAATATTGCATGTACAAGAGAGCAAGGTATGCCTCTCTATTTATAGGGTTTCGGGATCCATGGATCTCAATCCATGGGACATATAAAATCATTGGATGAGATTGATTTATGTCCAATCCAATGGTCAAGATTGTTGTTGGTAAAACCAACAAATTATGATCTAATTCAGATTAAAATATATTTGAAAAAATCAAATATAAGTCAATCCTAAATTATATCAACAAATAAGGAGAGCATATATATGGAGATCAAATCTCCCATGTATAATCAAGGCGGACGGCCACCCATTCCAAATAGGACATGGGTGCCGCCCACCAAATTCCATGTGCGGCAATCTCATTGGATTTCCATGAGATTGCATGTATACTTGATTTTCTCCATTATTTATTTCCAACAACATTTGTTGGGATATATTCACAAAATAATTCACAATTAATTTTGGAAATATTGCAATATTGACATTGGAAAATTGTGAATCATATTCACAACCCAAAACAACATATAATTTACATTGTCAATTAATTACACAATGTGTATCCAATACACATAATAATTAATCAACAAATATAAATTGTAATTAGCTCTCTCTATTACATTATAAATTACATTTATAATATATTATGAATAATTGGATACTTCTATCCACATTATTCTTATCCATAATAATTATATCACATTATATTGGATAATTTCTTCACATATCAATATGATTAAATCACATTAATCATTATTTCTTCATTGCTTAGATCCATGGAATTATTCTTAAACCCTTCAAGAATAATGTGATTTCTCTGCAGATACTTGGAGATAAGGATAGGGTGATTGTATTGTTCCACGTATAGTGACTTGGATGTTGAGATCATATCTCAAATCCAGATCCCATGGACCTCCCACGGATGCTTGATCAAATCAAGATCGTAGACCTAATCTTCTCATTGCATCTGAATCTCATTCAGATCAATGTCCAATTCATGGACTAAGATTAGGTCACTTCTCTAATGAGAGGAGTCACTAAAATCCAAACCTGTTTCATCACTCCCTCGAAATGGAAGCGTCATGGTTATATAATCGTTTATGATCACATCACCCTCAGGTATTCCCAATACCCATACATCCTACATACTGGAAGAACTATGATCATTCTGAAGATAAAGATCACTTTTACATTGTCATCTTCAGGGTTTGATCATTAAGTTTCTCAATCTTGGTCACTAGGAATTGGTATAGATCATATGCTTTCCCAAAGCATATATCTTACCTTCAAATTCATGTCATGCTTCCGAAGCATGATGACCATGCATGGAATTTGATCGGTCCCAGTACCTCATGAGTGAGCTCATGCCTCCCGGTTCACAAGTGAACATGTATGATCCCTTTGAGAGATCGTATTACTCTATGTCCTTACATGCACACCAGCTCGTCGGTGTATAGTCCTTGGTTAGGTCATCAACCTATTGGTCTGCCAAATGTACACACTCAGACATTTAGCAACACATCTGTCTCTGGTCAGAGGATGCATGCCTATGCTGTGACGGTATTCAACATAGGTCTTTGTTTATATCGATCTCGTTAGGTCAACCCATTGACTCAACTAATCTGACACCTCCGAATCACTATTCCCATGCAAAGGACCTGCATCAAGAGGTCAGTCAGATATCAACCATTTGAGAAAGGATTGCCATCTCCTACTCAGGCTGGAGATCATCACTTAACAATCATTTGACGATGCTTGATGAGTCCTCTATCTAACTGCTTAGATATTCATCCAAGCATCAGCCTCTATGATTCATTTAATGAATCAACAGCTGTATGATTATCAAGTTGGCCATGGTACATAACCCTTATTGTATAGAGGGACCCTATAGTGCATTCATTCATTTAATATCAGAAAGGGACTGTAAAATAATCAATAACTTTCATTGATAATTTATTCATTACAATAACATTTATTGCAGGAATGGTTCGCCCGGGGCTCATATTGCTAACAATCTCCCACTAGCCCTCAGAACCATTCAGGTACAATCCTTAAACCCATATTCATTACATGCTGGTCAAAAACCTTCTGTGTCAGAGGTTTGGTAAGAGGATCAGCAACGTTGTCGGTAGAGGCCACCTTGGTGATGATGATGTCACCACGCTTTTGTATCTCCCAAATGATGTGGTATTTCCTTTCCACGTGCTTGCTCTTTTGATGCCATCTGGGTTCCATTGCCTGGGCAATGGCTCCCGTGTTATCGCAGAGTAACGGGATGGGAGTATCAGAGGAAACTACGCCAAGCTCCAGGATGAACTTGCGCAACCACACCGCCTCCTTTGTAGCATCCGATGCGGCAATGTATTCTGCTTGTGTTGTTGAATCTGCAGTAGTGTCCTGCTTCTTGCTTCTCCAGCTCACAGCACCACCATTCAACAAGAACACAAACCCTGATGTCAATATTCGATTATCTACATCCGATTGGATGTCAGAATCCATATATCCCAAGACTTGGAGATCACCATCTCCATAGACCAAGATGTGATCTTGCGTCCGTCTTAGATATTTGAATATGTTCTTTACTGTGTTCCAGTGTTGTTCTCCATAGCAGGATTGGTAACGACTTACCACTCCCACTGCATGGTAGATATCTGGCCTAGTACACATCATGTCATATATTAATCTTCCTACAGCCGATGCATAAGGACATCCAGCCATGGCCTTCTTTTCCTCAACAGTTTGAGGAGCCATTCCTTTAGACAAGTGGATACAATGTCTTAAGGGTAGGAATCCTTTCTTGGAACTATCCATACGGAATCGTTCAAGAATCTTCTTAATGTATCCATGTTGTGACAATCCCAAAATCTTCTTTTCTCGGTTTCTGAACAACTTCAGGCCTAAGATGTAAGAGGCTTCTCCAAGATCTTTCATCTCAAAGGTATGGGACAGCCAAATCTTTACACGGGTCATCATCCCTGTATCATTCCCAGTGATAAGGATGTCATCTACGTAAAGCACGATGAACACAATGGCGCTCCCACTAGTCTTCTTGTATACACAAGGTTCATCAGGATTTTGCACAAAATCATAACTCTTTATGGTTTCTTCAAATCTGATGTTCCAGCTACGAGAAGCTTGCTTGAGTCGATACATGGATTTCTTCAGCTTGCATACTTTGCCATCCTCAGTCATGAAGCCCTGGGGCTACTCCATGTAGATATCCTCCTCGAGGTATCCATTGAGGAAAGTCGTATTGATGTCCATCTGCCAGATGTCATAGTCAAGATATGCAGGTATAGCTAGCAGTGTCCTGATGGATTTAAGCATAGCCACAGGAGAGAATGTCTCATTGTAATCGATGCATTCTCTCTGTGTGTAGCCCTTGGCCACTAGTCGTGCCTTGAAAGTCTCTACTTTCCCATCAGGTCCCCTCTTTCTCTTGAAGATCCATTTACACCCAATGGGTTTTACCCCTTTAGGTGGATCCTCTAGGGTCCATACACCATTCTTATGCATGGAGTCAATCTCTGACTTCATTGCTAGCATCCATGTATCCATGTCTTGATCCGCGAGTGCTTCATCAAATGAAGTAGGATCAATGTCAGTCTCACTTGACACATGGAATCCATACCTTCAGATGGTGCAACCACCCTCGAACTCCTTCGAAGAGGTATGGGTGTTTCATCTTTATTTATCTCTTCAGTTTCTGGTCTAGGAAGCTCAGAATCCTCTGGGGATTCAATGAGTTCCTCTACTTCATTCTTGTCTTGACCTTTAAGGAAATCATTCTCCAGAAACTTCACATCTCTAGAAACAAAAACCTTTTGGGTCTCAGGATCATAAAGTTGGTATCCAATACCATCTTTAACATACCCAATGAAGTAACACTCACGAGAGCGAGATTCTAGCTTACTTGCGTCCATGTTCTTCGCATGGACCAAGCAACCCCTAACCCTCAAATGATTAACACTAGGTTTGGTTCCATACCAGAGCTCATGAGGAGTCTTAGGCATGGATTTTCTAGGAATCTTATTCAGGATATAAATTACATTCTCTACTGCATATCCCCAAAAACTAAGAAGTAAATGTGCTTTGCTCATCATTGAACGGACCATGTCCATGATGGTCCTGTTGCATCTTTCAGCAACACCATTAAGTTGGGGAGTTCCAGGAGGAGTGAGATTGGAAACAATTCCATTCTCCATAAGGTATTCCTTGAATTCATCTGATAGGTACTCCCCACCTCGATCAGATCGAATCCTTTTAATCTTCCTATCGGTTTGGTTCTCAACCAAAGCTTTGAACTCTTTGAACTTTTCAAAGGTTTCAGACTTATGACGTAATAGGAAGTCAAACCCGTATCGTGAATGGTCATCAATAAATGCCAAATAATATCGATATCCATTTCGAGTCGCGGTACTGAAGGGACCACATACATCGGTATGTATCAGGTCAATAATACCTTCGCATCTCGTAACCTTGTTACGGAAAGGCGTCCTAGTCATTTTACCCTGAATGCAATGTTTGCAAGTGGTTATAACAGGTCAATAATACCTCCCTGGATCTTTTAGGGTTTTTATTAGTGGTTGTAACATTTATGATACATTTATCAATGCACAACTCATAGAGTCCACCAGAAGTCAAAACACCATCCGCAATATATTTAGCATAATGATTTATGACTAATTTTTTATATAAAAGGAATGAATATCCGCTTCTAACAAGCTTAGATACAGATATCAAGTTCCTTCTGACTTCGGGTATATAAAGACACTCTTTAAGTATAAGGACTCTACCACTAGATAATGATAGTCGACAACTCCCGACGGCCACTGCTGCAACACTTGCATCAGATCCCATCTGGATGACTATCTCCCCTTCCTCAAGATTTGTAGTTTCCTGAAACAAATGCAACAAATTGCATACATGAACAGAAGCACCAGAATCTACAACCCAACTTCCTTCTCGTCCAACGAGAAAGCTAGTTTCAATGATAAATGTAGATTTCATGCATGTTGGGGATTTACCTTTGTCTGACGACTTCAGGTATTCCGGGCAGTTACGACTCCAGTGCCCCGGCTTTTTACAGTGGTGACAGACGTCGGTTCTCTTCGACGCCATTAGAATCGATGCATTGAAAGAAGAGCCAACACTTTGTCCCTTCTTCTTTCTCTTCTAGGTCGGGCCCTTCCGAGAACCTTGCTTCCGACCGCGCTTCCCTCTGACCTGTGCAACTGAAGGATATTGAGAATCCTCAAGTGCATCACGGAAGCGTGTCGATCACATCGTATGCAATCGGGGCAACTAGTCGCACTAGTCGCTAGATGCAGCGGAAATTAAAATTTTTTAAACTAAAGATGAAACCACATGATCACGAGAACACTTCTCGGATCGTTTCATCAAACCACCAAGTATAAGGAATACCTCTTGGAGCGTGGTTGTGATTGCGAGATCCCAAAGTAGAGATCCTTCTATCTTAAGTCCGATCCACGAAGAACGCACTTGCAGGCGCGATGATGAGTCACGTTCCTTCCCGCAATCCTCGATGAAGATCCAAGCGATGGCTCCCCCGATTTCGTCAAACGAAATCCGTCGTCTTTCTTTAGAGTAAGAAACTCCAAAGAAGAAGGAGATCCTCGAGTCGTCGAAGAAGAAGCCGAGAGTCTCTCCTTTCTCAACACAATATTGACGGCCATCTTTTGGAGGAGAGAAAGAGAGAGGGCGAGAATATGAGAGAGAGAGAGTTGTAACCTTGTACAACTCTTAATGATGTACCTTGGAAGGCTACCCTAGCCCTCCTTTTATATTAGTTTAGGATCCATTGGATCTCAATCCATGGACTCATAGATTCAACGGCTAGGCTTGGTCTATGTAAGATCAATGGCTATGATTGTTGTTGGTTAAAACCAACAACATTAATTTATAATTAAATTAAATATATGTTGTAACATTATCAACACAATTTAATTCAACATAAATTAATTTGTCAAGAGATAATTTGATAATAAAAAGAGGAGGCAACTAACCACCCTAAATCATAGGGGGCATCACCTATGAACAAGTCATAGGTGGCGCCACCTCTATTTAGGTGGTTGATTTTGTCTCCTTTTTTATTTTATCTTATTATTTCTTGATTAATTTTGCAATAACAATTATCACAAAAAATATCCACCAAATTAATTCTAAATTAATTTGTGAATATTTCAATCAAGCCATTAAAAAATATGTGAATCATATTCACATCCCAAACTAATTTGTAAATGACATTTCTAGTTAAATAACAAATGTGAATCCAATCCACATTTAACAATTAACAAATGTTATTTACTAAATTTCTCTCTCTTGAATATATGTATATTATAAATCATATTTATAATACACAAATATTATGGATAGTATTATCCACATTCTCTAATCCTTGATAATTAAATCTCATTTAATTATCTTTGATAATAATAAGAATCATATTCATATTATGCTTGATAATTAAATCTCATTTAATCATCAAGTCCTTGCTTGGATATACATTTCATGAAATGAATTATTCTTGAACCCTTTCAAGAATAATGTACTTTCTCCGCAGATACTTGGAGATAAGGACAGGGCGATTGTATTGTTCCATGTATAGTGACTTGGATATTGAGATCTTATCTCAAATCCAGATCTTACGAACCTCCCACAGATGCTTGATTAAATCAAGACTGCAAATTTGATCTTCTCATTGAATCTGAATCTCATTCAGACCAATGTCCAACACTTGGACTAAGATCAGATTGCTTCTCTACTAGAAGGAGTCACTAAAATCCAGACCTGTTTCATCACTCCCTCGGAATGGAAGCGTCATGGATATACAATCGTTTATGATCACATCACCCTCAAGTATTCCCAATACCTGTACATCCTGCATACTGGAAGACCCATGATCAACCCGAAGATCAAGATCTATTTTACATTGTTTTCTTCAGGGTTTGATCAATAAGTTTCTCATTTGATCATTGGGATTTGGTATCAATCATATACTTTCCAAAAGCATATATCATGCCTAGGTCTTGATCATATACTTTCCAAAAGTATATATCAAACCTACAAATTCAGTCAAGCTTCCAAAGCGAGGCGACCGTGCACGGAATTTGATTCTTCCCAATATCTCATGAGTGAGCTCATGTCTTCCGGTTCAGTAGTGAACCTGTATGATCCCTTTGAGAGATCGTATTACTCATATGTCCTTATATGCACACCAGCGCGTCGGTATATAGACCTTGGTTAGGCCATCAACCTATCGGTCTGCCAAATGTACATACTCAGACATATAGCAATACATCTGTATCCGGTCAGAGGATGCGTGCCTATGCTGTGACAGCATTCAACATAGGACTTAGGTTATCTCGATCTCGTTAAGTCAACCCATTGACCTAATTAATCTGACACCTCCAAATCTCTATTCCTATGCAGAGGACCTGCATCAAGAGGTTGGTCAGATATCAGCCTATGTGAGAAAAGGATTGCCATCTCCTACTCAGGCTGGAGATCACATCTTAACAATCATTTGACGGTGCTTGATGAGTCCTCAATCTAACTCTTTAGATATTCATCCGAGCACCAGCCTCTATGATTCAATAATTGAATCAACAGCTGTATGATCATTAAGACAGCCATGGTACATAACCCTAATTGTACAGAGGGACCTATTATGCAAATTATTTATTCTTCATTTCAGATTAGGGAATGATATTTGCAATAACATTTATTGCATAATGGCTCGTCGTGGGCTAACATGTCCAACAATCTCCCACTAGCCCAAAGAGCCATTAATGGGCTAATCATATAAACCCACACTCATGTGACAATCATAGGCTATTTAGAAATAGCTAGGTAAGCTGATCAGTCACTCTGTTCCCAAAATACTATGCCAAGTCCTTTTATGGCACCTGCATATCCCTAGGTAACAGTGCTCTCATCCAATGCGAATGTTGTGTCTAATGCAACCAATACTCAATCTAGTCAAAGTAGTTATAGTATCCTTGACACTATTGCTCAATAACTGTTATAACCAGTATTTCCATAATCCATAACAGAATACCCTTATTCCGAGAGATCACTATCTCTTAAGGTATCCACACTTAAGACCTTTTAGATCTCTATCTATAAAGTCTTAATCTTTTGAAGATATGACTTTGAGATCACTATCTCAAAAATCTTGTCATCTATGAAGATTTTGTTATTACTGCAACCAAGTGTTTTCTCTCCATAGTAGGATTAGCAACACTTTGCTACTCCCACTGCATGGCAGATGTCTGGCTTTTGTACACATCTAGCATACACTTAGCTTTCCGTAACTGCAGTTCTAGCATTCACTTCCTCAACTCTTTGAGGTGCTATCCTTTTAGATAGGTCAGTACCAAATCTCAAGGGAAGGAAGCCTTTCTTGGAATTTCCAAGAATGGAATATGTCCAAGGTGTACTACAAATGTGACAGTCCCAATACCCTCTTTTCTTTGCTTCTGAACAACTTCAGAACTAAGATCCAAGAGGCATTCTTGAGATCATATCTCAAGGTATGGAATAGCCAGTCTATAAAACACTTATTATCATCCTTATATCATTCCAAATGATTAGGATATTATCTAAATTTAGCATGATGAACACAATGGCACTCCCACTAAGCTTCATATGGTTCATCAAGATTCTATCTGAAATCATAACATTTATAATTTCATCAAATCTTATGATCCATCAACAAGAATCTTATTTGAGTCCACAGATGGATTTCTTTAGCTTTCACACCTTACCTTCCCCAAACATGAAGTCCTGGGGCTACTTCATGTGAATATCCTCAGAGAGGTATTCTTTAGAGGAATGCAATCTTGAATTACATCTTGAAGATGCAATAGTCAATTTGTGTAGCTAAGGTTAGCAATATTCTGATGAGTTTAAGCATGGTCACCGAAGAGCAAGTCTCATTGCAAGCAATGTCTTCTCTTCCGGTGTGTAGCTTATGGCTACGAACCGAGCTTTGAAGGTCTCTACCTTCTCATCAGGTTCCCTCTTCTCTAGAAGATCCATTTACACCTTAACAGGTCTTACCCTTATAGGTGGATCCTCGAGGGTCCATATACAACACTTGTATATGAAGTCTACTTTAGACTTTATTGTTAATATCCATCTTTCCATGTCATGATCCTTAGGAACTTCGTCACATGAAGTTCGATCATTGTCAAACTTAATCGACACATGGAACATATCCTCAAACTTATTTGAAGAGGTATTAGTGCTTCATCTTTAATTGTCCCTTTTAGTTTCCGATTTCAGGAGCCTCATCATCTTCTCAAGATCAAATGAGTTCGTATACTTCATTTTCATCTTGATTCTCAAGAGTCACAATCCTCCAAGAATCACATTCTCAGAAATGATATCTTTTAAGAATCTCAAGGTCATAAAGTAGGTATCCAATACCATCCTTTATTTTCCTAATGAAGTAGCATTCTCAAATGCTAGATTCCAGCTTGCATGCATGGAACCTTATTAAGGATATATAGTGTAGTCTCTAGTACATATATACTTGGAAACTAAGAGGTAATTATGCTAAAATTCATCATTGATCAAATCATGTCATACATGATCCAATTGTATCTCCCTACAACTCTATTGAGTTCGGGTGTGTTAGGAGGAGTGAGATAGAAATGATATTCATATCTCCGTAAGATATTCTTTGAATTCATCTAATAGGTTCTTGCTACCTTGGTTAGATTAAATTCATTTAATCTTCCTTCAAACTTTGGTTCTAAACCAAAATTGTGAAATCTTTGAACATTTCAAAGGTTTCTCAGGTGAAGAGAAGAAATCTCATATCATACATACTCATCAATAGATATCACATATCCATAATGTTTACTATGATATAGATGATCTACATACATCAATATGTATGAGATTTTGAATACCTCGACATCTAACACCATTCCCAGAGAAGGGTGTATTGGACATTTTTACTTTGAATACGATATTCACAAGTATGTAAGATTTGAAATTTTAGACATTCTAAAGTTTCATATCTTACTAGTCTATTGATCAAATCAACAGAAAAATGTCCTAGGCTTGATGCCAGATCATCGTCAATTGATCTTCATCCTCCTATTAATCTATCAAGGTTTAATTTTCAGTATTAGAAATCTTAATGAACCATTCATTAATTTTCTAATTTTGTGGAGTCCACTAGATGTTAGATTACTATCTGAAATATATCCATCATAACCTTTTATGATAGTTCTATCTCAGAATTCATGTTTATTTCCAACATTTAGAAACAAACAATGAGTGTATTCTACTATCTAAGTCATAGAGACATTCTCCAAGACTAAGGGCTCTCCCACTGAAAATATGAAGTCCATCTATCCAATAGAGATTATCGCAACAATTGCACCAATATCCATGTAGATGACTATTAAACCTTAAGATCAAATTTCTAATCTTCTAATATATATCTGCAACCAATTGCAAATGTCATTAGAAGATTGGGATACAATTATCAGACTTTATCTTATGAAATAAGTAAGTCAAAGTCAATGATTATATGTAGATTATTCTGATGCTCCATCTGAGTCCTTCACTAAGGATTTTAGATAGACTTGATAGCCATACTATCAACACATCAACTTATTGCAGTATTGGCATTCATCCAACTCTTTGGATGTCATATGGAAGTCACAGAAGTAGGTCAACTCTTTGACTTTCCTTTTTATTCGGGTCCGACCCATGCTTCCACTATGCTCTCTTCATCTATAAACAACCATTGTTCAAGACAAAGAATCTCTTATGTTGAATTCAAAGGATTTCAATACAAGAGCATTTCAACATTTATACATGCTTCATTAAATTCATTCAAAATGATTAATATGAAGCTTCATGAATGACTAGAGTATAGACAGTAGAATGATGACACTCATCATATCTACATACATCTTAACTCTTAGAGACTTAGGTTTAGGTAGGTATTCAAACATTTTGAATACATCATCTATTTTGAGCTACCATTCTGCATAATGCAGAGAACCATGTCATTCATGATTAAATGTCTAGAGCACATATGTATGCCAAAATATCTTCTTTTATTTTATAAGGATTATTTGACAATTACGATCACCATCGACATGTCACTTCCAAAGTACACTCGATGAAAGATCAAGACTATATAGACATACAAATCCTAAGGTGATGTCTTATTGTCTTATTTAATTGTCCTTCCTCATTATGTTGAGGGGACTTGCACACTGCAGCCACATACATTATGTGTCCAATTGCAAGTACAATATCTGGATCATGAGTCCAATCCAAGATATTTTACTGGTTATTATTGAGTATAACATTGAGTGGGTTTAATGAAGTATTATCTGAAATAAGAAATTTTGCATAAGGGTATATATATTATATATACATGTTTTACTTTGATTCAGGAATTTTTATATCAAAGTTGTCTTGCCTTGTTAACACTGAAAGTTCATTCCCGTAATCACTTTCAATGTAAGAGATATTCTTACCATTATATATCTAGCAGGATCTGGGATCTCCTTTCCTATCTTTGTCGTATCCCAATAATATAAGAACTTACGACTCCGATAAAAAGAAGCGGGAACTCATTCCGCCTTGCAAGTCCAACTTGCATTCCCAATTTGGTATTTAACACCCGGGCCCACCACCCCTAAGATGATGTTGACACGTCATTAATTGAACCAACCGTCAACAGGCTTAATACTCGCTATACGCAATCCAATATCGCCCCAATAATATGAGGACTCGATATTGGGGTCACTACGTATACGGCCTTACTCTTTCAAGAAGCAAAGAACCCGATCCAATTAAATCATATATAGGATCTATCACTTCGGGCTGACATCTCCTATATACAACAACCGGCGACGGTATCCTTTGCCTTGACGGGAGACCATGGATGTCACTTATGTGATCCTCCACCTCATATTCAAATTGTAATTAATTATCGTGAATCATATTCACATAATTAATTCTTCCAAGGGAAATACACATCTATTCATAATAGAGTGTTTATTGGATACAATTAATTTAATCACATTAAATTAATCATTAATCCCATCATCAACAAACATGTCTTTTACTTGAATAGTAGGTATATTCTCAAAATACGTATTATTCGAATTTTAATCATTAGAAAAATACACATTGACTTTCTCTGGTATTATACAGTCCCTACCCACTGTCATGGCCAGTACCGATGAGAGTGGGACGGACCACATACGTTGCAACCCGCGATCCCAATGCTCTCCGACTAGGCACCACATCCGCCTCAGGAAAGGATAATACCAGATAGATCATCATGTACTTTGAGATGCTCATCGGGTTTTCAACCGAAATTATACCATATAATATACATCAAAACATTTTTGATTATATTATAAGGAGATTTGCTAGACAAATCCCCAATCCTATTCAAGCAAGAGGGTTTTTCATGTAAATGTTGTCCTACAACTATTGTAGGATAAACTATGATTTTCATGAAAGCAGTGTTTGTTGATGAACCAATGATCAAGATCTAATATCTCATCATTGAGATTTAGGCAAGTGTCATTCAATGAAATAATTATTTCTTTAAATATTTCACAAATATTTATCACTAATTATTCCATAAAATTAACAATTAATTCTCATCATGATATTTGAATGACATATCACAAGGTTCAAGATCAAAAAATGTTAATTTCCAGCAGTGACCCCCAATCACTAAAATTAACTTATCTTGATCAATTTAAATCCAAAAAATGCAAACTCGGTTTTCAAAGATTGCCTATTTGATTTATTAAAGAACCCAAGTAATAATTCACGCATTTCGAGGCGGATTAAAACGTAATTATCTCATTAATCACGTTTAAATCCGCAGTTCCCACAACAGTGAATATAGTCATATTCAAAAAGCCATATCTTAAGCAAATGAAGTCCAAATTTAGTAAACTCAAGTCCTATGGTTTCCTTAATTAATGGGGAACAAAATCCAATTGAAAATTTCGTGTTTAAACATTTTAAACAGGGCCGAAAAATTCAACTAGACAGAGGTGCGAAAATTGAAATGCAGTAAAAATTTTGCAACCCTTTCAAGAACCAAATCGTCTAAGGTCTATGGATCATATCCAAAACCATATTCAACCTGGCTCTGATACCACTTGAAGAATATTGAGAATCCTCAAGCGCATCATGGAATCATGTCGATCGCATCGTATGCAATCGGGGCAACTAGTCGCACTAGTCGCTAGATGCAGCGGAAATTAAAATTTTTTAAACTAAAGATGAAACCACAAGATCACGAGAACACTTCTCGGATCGTTTCATCAAACCACCAAGTATAAGAAATACCTCTTGGAGCGTGGTTGTGATCGTGAGATCCCAAAGTAGAGATCCTCCTGTCTTAAGTCCGATCCACGAAGAACGCACTTGCGGGCGCGATGATGAGTCACGTTCCTTCCCGCAATCCTCGATGAAGATCCAAGCGATGGCTCCCCCAATTTCGTCAAACGAAATCCGTCGTCTTTCTTTAGAGTAAGAAACTCCAAAGAAGAAGGAGATCCTTGAGTCGTCGAAGAAGAAGCCGAGAGTCTCTCCTTTCTCAACACAATATGGACGGCCATCTTTTGGAGGAGAGAAAGAGAGAGGGCGAGAATATGAGAGAGAGAGAGAGAGTTGTAACCTTGTACAACTCTTAATGATGTACCTTGGAAGGCTACCCTAGCCCTCCTTTTATATTAGTTTAGGATCCATTGGATCTTAATCCATGGACTCATAGATCCAACGGCTAGGCTTGGTCTATGTAAGATCAATGGCTATGATTGTTGTTGGTTAAAACCAACAACATTAATTTATAATTAAATTAAATATATGTTGTAACATTATCAACACAATTTAATTCAACATAAATTAATTTGTCAAGAGATAATTTGATAATAAAAAGAGGAGGCAACTAACCACCCTAAATCATAGGGGGTGTCACCTATGAACAAGTCATAGGTGGCGCCACCTCTATTTAGGTGGTTGATTTTGTCTCCTTTTTATTTTATCTTATTATTTCTTGATTAATTTTGCAATAACAATTATCACAAAAAATATCCACCAAGTTAATTCTAAATTAATTTGTGAATATTTCATTCAAGCCATTAAAAATTATGTGAATCATATTCACATCCCAAACTAATTTGTAAATGACATTTCCAGTTAATTAACAAATGTGAATCCAATCAACATTTAACAATTAACAAATGTTATTTACTAAATTTCTCTCTCTTGAATATATGTATATTATAAATCATATTTATAATACACCATTATTAAGGATAGTATTATCCACATTCTTTAATCCTTGATAATTAAATCTCATTTAATTATCTTTGATAATAATATGAATCATATTCATATTATGCTTGATAATTAAATCTCATTTAATCATCAAGTCCTTGCTTGGATATACATTTCATCAAATGAATTATTCTTGAACCCTTTCAAGAATAATGTGCTTTCTCCGCAGATACTTGGAGATAAGGACAAAGCGATTGTATTGTTCCATGTATAGTGACTTGGATATTGAGATCTTATCTCAAATCCAGATCTTACGAACCTCCCACAGATGCTTGATTAAATCAAGACCGCAAATTTGATCTTCTCATTGAATCTGAATCTCATTCAGACCAATGTCCAACACTTGGACTAAGATCAGATTGCTTCTCTACTAGAAGGAGTTACTAAAATCCAGACTTGTTTCATCACTCCCTCGGAATGGAAGCGTCATGGATATACAATCGTTTATGATCACATCACCCTCAAGTATTCCCAATACCTGTACATCCTGCATCTGGAAGACCCATGATCAACCCGAAGATCAAGATCTATTTTACATTGTTTTCTTCAGGGTTTGATCAATAAGTTTCTCATTTGATCATTGGGATTTGGTATCAATCATATACTTTCCAAAAGCATATATCATACCTAGGTCTTGATCATATACTTTCCAAAAGTATATATCAAACCTACAAATTCAGTCAAGCTTCCAAAGTGAGGCGACCGTGCATGGAATTTGATTCTTCCCAATATCTCATGAGTGAGCTCATGTCTTCCGGTTCAGTAGTGAACCTGTATGATCCCTTTCAGAGATCGTATTACTCATATGCCCTTATATGCACACCAGCGTGCCGGTATATAGACCTTGGTTAGGCCATCAACCTATCGGTCTGCCAAATGTACATACTCAGACATATAGCAATACATCTGTCTCCAGTCAGAGGATGTGTGCCTATGCTGTGACAGCATTCAACATAGGACTTAGGTTATCTCGATCTCGTTAAGTGAACCCATTGACCTAACTAATCTGACACCTCCGAATCTCTATTCCTATGCAGAGGACCTGCATCAAGAGGTCGGTCAGATATCAGCCTATGTGAGAAAAGGATTGCCATCTCCTACTCAGGCTGGAGATCACATCTTAACAATCATTTGACGGTGCTTGATGAGTTCTCAATCTAACTCTTTAGATATTCATCCAAGCACCAGCCTCAATGATTCAATAATTGAATCAACAACTGTATGATCATTAAGTCAGCCATGGTGCATAACCCTAATTGTACAGAGGGACCTATTATGCAAATTATTTATTCTTCATTTCAGATCAGGGAATGATATTTGCAATAACATTTATTGCATAATGGCTCGTCGTGGGCTAACATGTCCAACAGCAACCATTGCACTGTCAGTAGGACCATCCTTCTTCATTACGTCTTCTGCAGACTTTAATGCAGCAAGAAGACTAGCGCTTGTCAATTCTAGCTTGTTCATGTGGAATGAGACTTCAAAGTTATTGAAAGACTTGGGCAACGACAGTAGAATGAAGTCGGCTTGCATGTCTACATTCGTGGTTGCCCCAAGAGTCTCCTGCTCCGACAAGTACCCAAACATTTTGAGTACATGTTCACGGACCGAAGTCCCTTCCTGCATCTTGCAGCGAATGTGTTCTTTCATAACATTGTACCGCTGGGTGCGGTTAATGTCACCGAACATATCTTTCAGATTCTGCATTATCTCCTGGCATGTGCTCATCTCCTCATGTTGCTTGTGCAGAACATTGGAGAGAGAACCCAGGATATAGCATCTAGCCAAGACATGATCTTCATCATACTTGTCATTATATGCTTTTTCTTCTTTGGATTTAGGGCTCTCATGCTTGTCCTCAGAGAGCACATAACTTATGCGCTCTGCAGAGAGAACAAGCTCCAAATTACGGATCCAATCCGAGTAATTTGGGTCGGTCAATTGGTTGACCGAAAGAAGCCTACTAAGTGGGTTCAAGGACTTCATTTTCTGAAATTAAGAATGCACTATATTAGAATATATAAACATATATTCAAATTTATGATATTTGATCAAGGTATTTTAGATCAAATTATTCTTGCATTGTCGACTTTGAAAGTCCATTCCCTTAATCACTTTCAAAGTAGGAGATATACTTACCGCTATATCTCTAGCAAGAATTAGGATCTCCTCTTTATCTTTGTCATATCCCAATAATATGAGAATCTGCGACTCCAATAAAAAGAAGCGGGAACACATTCCACCTTGCAAGTCCAACTTGCATTTCCCAATTCGGTCTTTAACACCCGGGCCCACCACCCCTAAGGCGATGTTGACCCGTTGTTAATTGAACCATCCGTCAACAGGAATAGTACTCGCTATGTGCAATCCAATATCGCCCCAATAATATGAGGATATGATATTGGGGTCACTACGCATACGGCCTTACTCTTTCGTGAAGCAAAGAGCCCGATCCAGATGCGCTTGCATACCGGAGCTGTCACTTCGGACAGGCGTCTCCCACATGCAATCCCTGGTGACGGAACCCTTCGCCTTAACAGGAGACCATGGATGTCACTTATGTGATCCTCCATCTCATATTCAAATTTTAATTAGTTATCATGAATCACATTCATATAATTAATTCTTCCAAGGGAAATACTAACTCTATTCATAATAGAGTGTCTCAATTAGACATAATCAATTTAATCATATTAAATTAATTATCAATCCAATTCAATCAACAAACTTGATTATTTTTACTTGAACATAAATATGGTAATATCTCAAAGTATGTGTTAATTCGAATTTTAATAATTAGAAAATACACATTGATTTTCTCCAGCATTATCGAGCCCCTTCCCGCTATCATGGCCAGTACCGATGAGAGTGGGACGGACCACATACTTTGCAACCCGCAACCCCAACGCTCTCCGACTAGACACCATATCCACCTTAGGAAAGGATAATGCCAGATATATCAATTTGTACTTGAGATGATCATCGGTTTTTCAACCGAAATTATACCATATAGTAATAATCAAAACATTTTTTATTATAAGGAAATTTGCTACACAAATTCCCAATCCTATTCAAGCATCAAGTTTGATGATTGTGTTTCCAATAAAGATTTAGATCAAATCTAATAAATTAATTGGTTGATGCCAAGTCAATTAAGTAAATAATGATCTTCCAATGTTTTACAAATATTTTTCATGATTATTTCATGAAATTAACAATTAATTTTACTAATTGACAATCACTTGGTTCTAGATTAGGACTGCAATTTCAGTAGTGACCCTACTTAATAAAATTAACATATCTCAATCAATTTAAATCCAAATAAGACAAACTCAATTTTCAAAGATTGTTAACTTGATTTAGGACAGAACCCAAGTGATGTTTCACGTATTTCTAGGCGTATCAAAACAGTAATTAACTCTTTAATCATGTTATGATCTACAGTTCCCGCAACAGTGCCTACATGTTCATTAAAACAACCATATCTCGAGCATACGGAATCCGATTTACGCAAACTCAGATCCTATGGTTTTCTTATTTCATGGGGAACAAAATACATGTAAATAATTCGTGACTTAAACATTTTAAACATGGCCGAAATTATTTCCTAAAAAGATCTGTGAAATCAAATGCGACAAAACTTTCGCGACCTTAACGAACCCAAGTCATCCTTGACTTGCGAATCATATTCGAAACCGTCGACCTAAGGCTCTGATAACACTTGAAGGATATGGAATTATCCTCAAGCGCATCACGAAAGTATGATCTTCGTATCGGATACGACGTAGAACGACTAGTCGTACTAGTTGTTCTGTGCAGCAGAATTTAAAAAATTTTCATGTGATGAAACTACATGATCCAATAACGATTCTCGGATCATTTCATCTATAACCACAACAAGTATAAAGGAATACCTCTTGAAGCATGGTTGATCAAGTCTCTAAAGAAAGAGACCTCCTGTCTCAAGTCCGATCGTCGGTGAGACCGCTTGCGAGCGCGGGGATAAACGGCATAGTCCTCGCAATCTAAGAAGATGATCCAAGCACAGTTGCTCCTGATCTCGTCGTACGAGATCGAACGTCTCCTTCGTGAGCGTAGCACTCCAAGAAGACGGAGAACCGAAGAACGTCGAAGAGGCGGTGCGGTGGCGAGAGCATCGACGAGAACCTCTCTACTCTAGGGTTGGTGACAGCCACCAAGAAATAGAGAGAGAGAGAGAGAGAGAGAGAGAGAGAGAGATTGGCGTGTGAGAGGAAAAGAGAGAGAGAGCTTCAATATTGCATGTACAAGAGAGCAAGGTATGCCTCTCTATTTATAGGGTTTTGGGATCCATGGATTTCAATCCATGGGACATATAAAATCAATGGATGAGATTGATTTATGTCCAATCCAATGGTCAAGATTGTTGTTGGTAAAATCAACAAATTATGAACTAATTTAGATTAAAATATATTTGACAAAATCAAATATAAATCAATCCTAAATTATATCAAAAAATAAGGAGAGAATATACATGAAGATCAAATCTCCCATGTATAATCAAGGTGGATGGCCACCCATTCCAAATGGGACATGGGTGTCGCCCACCACATTCCGTATGGGGCAATCTCATGGATTTCCATGAGATTGCATGTATCCTTGATTTTCTCCATTATTTATTTCCAACAACATTTGTTGGGATTTATTCACCAAAAGAATTCACAATTAATTTTGGGAATATTGCAATCTTGACATTGGAAAATTGTGAATCATATTCACAACCCAAATCAACATATAATTTACATTGTCAATTAATTACACAATGTGTATCCAATACACATAATAATTAAATAACAAATATAAATTATAATTAGCTCTCTCTAATACATTATAAATCACATTTATAATATATTATGAATAATTGGATACTTCTATCCACATTATTCTTATCCATAATAATTAAATCACATTTAATTATATTGGATAATTTCTTCCCACATTAAGATGATTAAATCACATTAGTCATTATTTCTTCATTGCTTAGATCCAAGGAATTATTCTTGAACCCTTCAAGAATAATGCGGTTTCTCCGCAGATACTTGGAGATAAGGACAGGGCGATTGTATTGTTCCACATATAGTGACTTGGATGTTGAGATCATATCTCAAATACAGATCCCATGGACCTCCCACTGATGCTTGATCAAATCAAGACCGTAGACCTAATCTTCTCATTGCATCTGAATCTCATTCAGATCAATGTCCAGTTCATGGACTAAGATTAGGTCACTTCTCTAATGAGAGGAGTCACTAAAATCTAAACATGTTTCATCACTCCCTCAGAATGGAAACGCCATGGTTATACAATCGTTTATGATCACATCACCCTCAGGTATTCTCAATACCCGTACATCCTACATACTGGAAGACCTATGATTATTCTGAAGATAAAGATCACTTTTACACTGTCATCTTAAGGGTTTGGTCATTAAGTTTCTCAATCTTGGTCACTGGGAATGGTATAGATCATATGCTTTCCCAAAGCATATATCTTACCTTCAAATTCATGTCATGCTTCCAAAGCATGACAACCATGCATGGAATTTGATCGGGCCCAGTACCTCATGAGTGAGCTCATGTCTCCCGGTTCACAAGTGAACCTGTATGATACCTTTGAGTGATCGTATTACTCATATATCCTTACATGCACACCAGCTCACCGTTGTATAGACCTTGGTTAGGTCATCAACCTATCGGTCTGCCAAATGTACACACTCAGACATATAGCAACACATCTGTCTCTGTTCAGAGGATGCATGCATATGCTGTGACAGTATGCAACATAGGTCTTTGGTTATCTCGATCTCGTTAGGTCAACCCATTGACTCAACTAATCTATCACCTCTAAATCACTATTCCCATGCATAGGACATGCATCAAGAGGTCAGTCAGATATCAGCCATTTGAGAAAGGATTGCCATCTCCTACTCAGGCTGGAGATCATCACTTAACAATCATTTGACGATGCTTGATGAGTCCTCTATCTAACTCCTTAGATATTCATCCAAGCATCAGCCTCTATGATTCATTTAATGAATCAACAGCTGTATGATTATCAAGTTGGTCATGGTACATAACCCTTATTGTAGAGAGTGACCCTATAGTGCATTCATTCATTTAATCTCAAAAAGGGAGTTAAAATAATCAATAACTTTCATTGATAATTTATTTATTATAATAACATTTATTGCAGGAATGGTTCACTCAGGGCTCACATTGCTAGCAGTGGGAGGCGAGAGATCACAGGTAGTAGTCAGGTCACCCAGGCTCGATGGATGAGGAGATGGTGATGAAAGAGGTTGTTGTTGCATGTGGCTTCAATTGGGAGCAGCTGCAAAGTGGAGAACGAGCTAAAGATATGGGTTCACGTAATGGTTAGCCGCTCGGTGTTGAATGAGATTGGAGGAAAGGGGCAGTGGATGTTGGTGTAGAGCTTGAAGAGTTGAGGCTTCAAAGTCTAGGTGACACATTCCTAGACATTGAGAAACTCTCAAGGGCTCATTAGTCTGTTGTTGTGTGATCAACGAGGTTCTGACCTTTATGGTTATGACATAGAGAAATGGATGGAGCATGCATTGGTTGATGTGTTTTGTCGATTGCAAGTGTAGCAATGGGTGTGTGTGTGTGTGTGTGTGTGTGTGTGTGTGTTATGTGTGGTGATGACAATGTTGTGGTGTAAATCGTGGAGGTGAATATGGGAAGGTGGGGATGATGATGTATGGTGTGGGAATGCAATGGTGGGTGATAAAGGAAGGGAGAACGAAGAAAAAGAGGGAGAGAGAAAGAGGAGATAGACATGGGGTGTAAGGTGGGAAACATGGTAAATTCTCTTATTTGTTTAGCTGGTATGAATTTTCATTTAATCAATTCAAGAAAACTCATCAAAAAATTCAATAAAAATCACCATTAGTTTTGTAATGATTGATTTATCCACCGGAACATAATTTTTTAAGTGAGAGAGAAAATATGAGGAAGAAGAAGATGAAGAAGAAATATGGAGTAAGAAGGAAGGAAGGAGGATATTACATGTTGGTGGTTGGAAGGAATGCATGGGAATGAAGTACTGCACGAGCTTTAGATCTTCCCTCGATGCCTCGACAAGGAGGAGCTCGAGCAACCACTTTATGGCGATTGTGGCAAGAGGTGTGGACCTCATGGATCTCACTGGAGATAGATGTTTATCGTTGCTCAAGTAATGGTCGAACCTTGTTGTCATCGAGGTGATGTGTTGGAGCTTGAGCATCCTTGCCAATGGAAGTATTTGATGGCTTCCAATTTACCCTAATTAATTTAGTCAAGTTATTGTAGTCAAACAATCAATATAAATCAAAAATAAACTAAATGAATAAATAAATCAAGTTAAAGTGAAGTTGTGGTTTAGTGTTTATTTAACATGGACAAACCCCAGGGTCGACTCAAGGAAACAAAGGAACAACTTAGGTTCAATTCAGATCGCACTACAAGGAGGATATTTTTTGATAAAATATATATACAAAAGAAAATACCATAAAATACTAAATATAAAATAAAACATTAATATATTTTTATATATTTAATAATATAGAAAAGTGAAATAAAAATCAAGAAAGGAAAAGTATGTACAATATATACAAAGTCGCATCACAGCATTTTCGCTTCTTTTTATATTTTTTGAATTTAAAGTTTAATGTATTTTATTATAAAAATAAAGAAACTAAATGAAAAATAAGTAAATCAAAAGGACTTATTTATGTACATGAAATAACTATCCAGATTTATTGGAGAATCACATAATATAACTGTCCCAAAATTGACATTTTGCAAACAAGCTACTATTTTAATGAAATCACTTCCATTGGATGGACAATTTTATATATTAAATTTTGAATTGAGTTTGACAAATTTGGAGTTCATATGGAGCAAGAATTCATATGAGAAGTTGGATGTTACGGGTTTTTTGTCTCAAGATCTAAAAGTATTCATTCAATTATCTTTTATTTTTGTATTTTTATATACATCTTTATGTACAAGTTAGAAGAAGTATTAAGTCTAAAGGAGTTAGTATGGATTTGATAAAGTTAGTGAAGTTGGAGCTATTTACATGTGAATATATACATATTTACAACCCTTTATTTTTGTGGTTTTCATATTATTTTATGGATGAATTTATAATATAAATACACATTATTAATCTATTTTCTGGCAAGTATTATTTTGCTAATTTATTGAATTTAAGGGCATTTATTTTATGTTTTGTTCAGGAATTCAAGATGAGATTCATATGTTTAGATGACAAATCACAAATTCATAACCCCTTATACTTAAACTTTGTTAGTCCTTGGGCAAATAATGAACGAATAAGTTGGATTAATCCATGACTATACATGTGAATGTACAAAACTTGATTTGTTAAGAAACCTCTATTTTAGAGATCCTGAAATTCTAAGCTAAACGAAGCTCTCGTCAAAAGGTACACAACTTCCCTAATTATCAGACTCTGCGTATACATATATAATAAGGATATGACATTTAGGTGGTGTTCGGTTGGGGGGTTACCCCCCACTTTGGGTGGGTAACCCTCCAAAACCCACACTTTTAACCCACTAGTGGGGCCCACTCCCTTCCCATCAAAAAAATTATATATTATACCATCATATCATCTAAAATATATAAAATACTTAATTTCTACTCACTATTCCAAACTTCAATACAATCACATCACAACAACTACCCACTTTCTCAAATTTCAATACAATCATAATATAATAACCACCAACTTTTTCAAATTTCAATACAATCACATTACACAAACCCTCCCAACCCTTAACCCACCAACCAAACACACTAACATAAAAACGGGTTATCCACCCTCGGATAACCCACCAACCAAACGCACCCTAGTGTTGAATGCATTTATAAACATAGAGTCAAAGCATCACTCAAGGTTTAAGTCCAAGAGACTCTCCTAAGGACCCAATCCTCAACACGAGGGATAAAATCATGCATTGCATCCAATCCACCATCTCTTTAGTTGTCAGTATTAAAAGTGAAGATAGAAGGCCAGTTGATGGAGGGCATATGTTGGTGTCTTTTCTTCTCTCCCTCTCATTGGAACAAAGATCCTCTCCAGTACCTTATAAACGCAACATACATATTTTTTGTTGTTGATTTGTGTGTCCATCAAGAGAATGATGAGTCGTCTGCACTTGTTTTCTTGGGAGTGCACCAGGATCTGTCTTTTTCGAGTATATGTCAAACTTTTCAACACCCATACTTATATCACTATACAATGCAGGGATCATTTTGGGTGTTAGCCGATCTCATAAAAGCCTATAATGTTGGCCCAAGTGGACACTTTATAAGGTTGGTAGCACTCACCTTTGATGGAAGCTTTTTTTGAATGTATCATTGTAGTATGAGAGCTTTTCAATAATAACTTTCTTCTTTTGGTTAGCTTTGTTTCTTTTACCACACTTGTGAACACTTATCAACAATTTATTATATTTCATCACATCATGGCACTTAGTTAAATATCAAGAGATTATATGAGAACACGTTCTCATACTAGCTAAGGTTGTTGACTCTATGGTTTCATGAAGCCTTCATCGATTTTATAACATCCTCAAGCATCATAAAATCAGGTCCAAACTCAAATCTCTCATCCTAGTTCCTCAAGTGAAACCTCAACTCATCCCATCATAACAACAGTCATTCATATGAGGTGCTGATCATATTCTTGAAGGTAGAGACTATGTATGAAATATAGCACACATATCTTTAAAACTATGGAAAATTAAATAATTAAGTCCATGACCCAAATGATTAAGGTTGGTTAACTCTGAATTAAAGGACCTCATAAACCAATTATTCTGAAATTCATAGGTCTTGTGTGAATGTCTAGAAATTCATAGGTATTGTGTAAATGTCTAAGTGTTGGGGACTAAACAAATCTATTAGTAAAGACTTTTGTGATTTTTAATTTTCCATTTTTTTCTTTTTTTAATTTTGAGGTTAGAGTTATTTACAAAACAAAGGTTAGTATCATTTGACCCTCATTTTGCAAAGATTTTTAAAACCCTTTTACAAAAATTTATATTTTCGAAACATTTTCCAATTATTTTCAAAATAAGTCAAGTCCTCGTTTTTACAAACTATTGTAAAATATTTTTCAAAATAATGTCACATTGGTATAAAAAATTCAAATCATTTTACAATCATTTTTACAAAATCAGTTCATAAAATACTTAATCCTTAGCCCAAAAAGTTTTGAAAATTTTGAAAACATGAGTTATGGCTAAAGTATATATGAAATATATACGGTATACCCCCTATACTTAGCTAGTTTATGTCCTCATGTCACTAAGTGGTATGAAGCCATAGCTCATGCTAAGTACAAACAAATACACATGAACTGACTTGGTATTCCCACTATACTTAGGTTATAGTATAAGAAGAAGATGAAGAAAGGGGATCGATGAGTGAAGAATAGAAATGTACAAAGCTCAGGTTCCCCCTATACATAGGTTGAGAATATCCTAAGAAAAGAGACATAGAATGAAGATGAAATAACGGAGGGAATGACTCAGGAGACTGGAAGACTATACAAACAAGAGCCAGGTTCCCCCTAACATAGATTTTAAATAGCCTAAGTAAGGAGTGAGTATCCACATAAGAGGGAACCTAGAATTTTAAAAATGAATAAATCAAGTGTGGAGTTAGTGTAATTAACAAATAATAGGTGAATACGCTCGGATGTTGAATCTTTGTGATGCATCTTCATGAAGAGTGGTCTGAAGTATCTGTAAGGTACTCGCTCTGCATTAGGTCAATCACCTCAACATGGACTAATCTTTCTTTTGATTTGACGAAATTCTTCAATAGTTGTCCATTAAACAAGAAAGAACGCGCACCATGTTCGAGCTATGTCTACATTTCTCATTGTTGTGCACTTCCTTCACTATCCATTATACTTAAGTTTTCTCATGGAAAATCTTCAATTTGGCATTAAACAACCATACCTTTTGTCCCTATATAAAATTCTTTTATCTAATATGAAAATGATGTCACTTCTTAACCTTGCCCTTATTGATCAAAATGTTGTCATACGCCCGATTTCTGATTTCCATGTGCTCGTTCAAGTTCAGGTAACAACAAAGCATCCTTGGTGACAACTCTAGCTCACATGTTTTATTGCCCATTCTATTTTTTGAATTATCTCTGCAGGAAAATGGCATGGCTTGCCATAGATCATCCTGAAAGGTAAAGTACCGAGTGGAGTCTTGTAGACCATCTTGTAATCCCACATAACTTGGTCCAATATCTTGGACTAGTTCTTCCTATCAAGACAAATAAACTTTTGAAGAATTCTCTTCACCTGTCTATTTAACGCGTTTACCATGTCATTCGACTATGGGTGGTAAGGATTGGTAACTATATACTCAAATTCATAGTCATTAGCTGATGATCTGACATCTTAGTACACGAAAGAGCTACCCCAATCAGAAAATCAAGATTTTAGGAACCCCGGACCTATCAATGACATGGTCTTTCACAAACTTACAAACAATCTTTCTATTTTCAGCTATGGTTTGGATAGCCTCCACTACCTAGATAAGTAATCAACCACCACTAAGATGTACTCATATTCCTTCGCTATTTGGATAGGGACCCATAAATCTATGCCCATGCATAAAAAATATCATAGATAATCACTGGATACATGGGAATCTCGTCTATGTATCCAACTATCCCTCCCATCCTCTGATAGATCGGGCATAACCGTACAAAATCAATGGCGTCTCTAAAAAGTGTTGGCCAGTACAATCCATATTGAAGTACCTTGTATCTCCTCGAATACAACTTCAATCGATCAATACTGCTCCTAGGTCCAACCATGGGGAACCTACTTGGAGACAAGATAGTTTACCATGTTGGCACACCATGGGAGTGAGTCGATAACATAAATTGACTTATCTAGAAAGGTTTTTTTCTAATTTGCTCAGTATCAAGGGAATCTTTAAATTCTAGTCAAGAAAGGTGATCCACCACAACATTCTTCACTCCATTGTTTATATTTTATCTCCAAATGAAACTCTGATAACAAAATCCACCTAAGAAGATGCACATTTGCATCCTTTTTCCTTTAAGTATCCATGTTTACCAATCCTAGGATGCTTGACCAGTGTAATTACATTATCTAGTTGCATGCTCACATAATATGACTTTTGAAGTTCAAGCTTGCTTTATTGACTGTATAAATATATACACTCTGGAAGGCATTTTATTTTCAATTAGGCATGTCCACTTTTTTGGAGTTTTTTTTTAAATATATATACAGCAACATTTACATAGAGAGTTTTTCCTCTTGAGCCAGTAGGCTATCCCTCTTTTAAAGCATTATTGCAACCCACACTCTCCGGACTTTAGGCATCCCTTTGAGAGATCATATTACTCATATGCCCTTATATGCACACCAGCTTGTCGGTATATAGACCTTGTTATGCCATCAACCTATTGGTCTACCAAATGTACATACTCAGACATATAGTAACACGTCTGTCTCCAGTCAGAGGATGGATGCCTATACCGTGACATCATATGACATAGATCTTTGGTTATCTCGATCTCGTTAAGTCAACTCTTTGACCTAACTAATCTCACACCTCTGAATCTTTATTCCTATGCATAGGACCTGCATCAAGAGGTCAGTCAGATATCAACCTTTAGAGATAAGGATTTCCATCTCCTACTCAGGCTGGAGATCAAATCTTAACATTCATTTGAGGTGCTTGATGAGTCATCAATATAACTCTTTAGATATTTTTCCAAGCACCAGCCTCTATGATTCAATAATTGAATCAACAGTTGTATGATCATTAAGATGGCCATGGTACAAAACGCTAATTGTACTAATGGACCTATTATGAAAATTAGTTATTCTTCATTTCATATTGAGGAGTGAATTACAATAACATTTATTGCATAATGGCTCGTCGTGAGTTCACATGTCCAACAATCTCCCACTAGCCCAAAGAGCCATTAATGGGCTAATCATTTAAACTCACACTCATGTGACAATCATAGGCTATTTAGTATAGCCAGGTAAGTTGATCGGTCACTATATTCCCGAGAGACTATGCCAAGTCCTTTTACAGAACTTGCATATCCGTCAGTAACAGTGCTCGCATCCAATGTGAATGTTGCATCTTATGCAACCAATACTCAATATTGAGGCAGTCATAATGTCTTTGACACTACAACTCAACAATCATTATAACCAGTGTGTAATTTCAATTATCCTTATCAAAATACCCTTATTTCCAGAGATCTCTATCTCTTAGGGTATCTGCAGTTAAGATCTTTTAGATCACTATCTATAAAGTCGTAGGTTCTTGATGATGAGACTTTGAGATCATTATCTCTAAGTCTTGTCATCTTTGAAGATATTGTTTTATTACTGCAACTAAGTGTTTTATATCCATAGTAGGATTAGCAATAGTTTACTACTCCCACTGCATGGCAGACATCTGGCTTTTCGTACATATATAGCACAAGCTAGGCTTCTAGCAACAGATGCACAAGGGCAAGCATTTTTAGCATCATCAACACTTGATATGCTATCCCTTCAGATTGGTCAGTACCAAATCTTAAGGGAAAGGAGACTTCCTTGGATAGAATATATCTAGGATGTGCCAATAATATGACATTCACAATTCTCTCTCTTCTCTTTGCTTCTGAACAACTTTAGAACTAAGATCTAAGAGGTATGCTTGAGATCATATCTCAAGGTATGAAATAGTCAGATAATAAAACACTTATTACCATCCTTATATCATTCTAAATGATTAGGATATTATCTACATTTAGCACGATGAACACATTGGTACTCCCACTAAGCTTCACATGGTTCATCAAGATTCTTTTTGAAATCATAACATTTATAAATTCATCAAATCTTATTTTCCAACTACAAGAATCTTATTTGAGTCCATAGATGGAGTTATTCAAATTGCACACCTTGCTTTCCTCAGCCATGAAGACCTGGGGAAACTACTTATGAATATCCTCGGAGAGGTATTCATAGAGGAATGCAATCCTGGCTTCCATCTCGAAGATGTCAAAGTCAAGTTGTGTGGCTATAGTTAGCAATATTCTGATGGGTTTAAGCATGGTCACTGAAGGAGAAGTCTCATCGCAAGCGATATCTTCTCTTCACGTGTATCTTGTCGATACGAGTTGTGCTTTGACGGTCTTTACCTTCTCATCAGGTTCCCTCTTTCTCTTGAAGATCCATTTACATCTTAACGGGTCTTACCCTTATAGGTGGACCCTCGAGGGTTCATATACAGCACTTGTATATGAAGTCTACATTTACACTTTACTGCTAACATCCATCTCTCCATGTCATGATCTTCAGAAGCTTCATCA
The DNA here is from genome assembly GCA_037367405.1 of Ottelia alismoides. Taxonomy (NCBI): domain Eukaryota; kingdom Viridiplantae; phylum Streptophyta; class Magnoliopsida; order Alismatales; family Hydrocharitaceae; genus Ottelia; species Ottelia alismoides. The sequence goes on from JAZKJV010006500.1 coordinate 534,100, forward strand.
TATGAAGTCAGATCATTGTCAGACTTATCTGGCACATGGAATTCATCTTCAAACTCATTTGAAGAGGTATTAGTGTTTCATCTTTAGTTGTCCTTTTAGTTTTCGACTTAAGGAGCCTCATTATCTTCTCAAAATTCAATGAGTTCCTTCACTTCATTTTCATCTTGATTTTCAAGAAAGTCATCATCTTAGAATCATATTCTTGTAGGTGAAATTCTTTAAGGATCTCAAGGTCATAAAGTAAGCATCCAATACCATTCTTTATTTTCCTAATGAAGTAGCACTCTCTGGTGCTAGATTCCAGCTTACTTGCATGGAACCTTATTAAGGATATATATTGTAGGCTCTACTACATATATACCTTGGAAACTAACAGAATAGATAATTGTGCTAAGATTAATCATTTATCAAATCATGTCACACATGATCTAATTATATCCCCCTACAACTCCATTGAGTTTAGATGTATTAGGAGAAGTGAGATAGGAATGATATTCCTATCTCCATAGGGTATTCTTTGAATTCATCTAATAGGTACTTGCTACCTAGGTTAGATCAAATTCATTTCATCTTCCTTCAAAACTTGGTTCTAAACCAAAATTATGAAATCTTTGAACATTTCAAAGGTTTCTAAGGTGAAAGTAAGGAATCTCATATCACAAATAATCATCGAATGATATCAAATATCATCAATGTTTATTATGATACATATGATCCACATACATCAATACGTATAAGATATTGAATACCTTGGTATTTTACACAATTCTCAGAGAAGAGTGTATTGGACATATTTACTTTGAATAGAATATTCACAAGTTTGTAAGATTTGAACCTTTAGACAATCTGAAGCTCAATATCTCACTAGTCTATCGATCATATCAATAGACATATGTCCAAGACTTGATGTCAGATCATTGTCAAATGATCTTCATACTCCTATTGATCTATTAAGGTTTAATTTTCAGTATTAGAAATGTTAGTGAACCTTTCATTAATATTCTAATTTAGTAGAGTCCACTAACATAACTCTTTATGATAGGTATATTCCATAAACATGTTCATCTCCAACAATGAATGTATTCTAATGTCTAGGTCATAGAGATATTCTCTAAGACCAAGGGCTCTCCTATTGAAAATATGAAGTCTATCTATCCTATGGAGATTGTTGCAATAATTGTATCAATTCCCATATAGTGACTATTAATCCTTAAGATCAAATTTACTAATCTTCTACAACATATGCAACAATTGCAAGTGTCATTAGAAGAATGAGATACAATTATTAGACTTTAATATTATCTTATAAGAAAGTCAATTTCAATGATTAAATGTAGATTATTTTTATGCACTATCCGAGTCCTTCTCTAAGGATCCTAGATAGTCCAGATAGTCATATTATCAATACATCGGTTTATTACAGTATTGGTATTCATCCAATTCTTTGGATGTCATATGGAAGTCACGGATGCTTAGTCAACTCTTTGACTCTCCTTCTTACTTGGGTCATACCCATGCTTCCACTGCGCTCCCATTATCTATAAACAACCATTGCTTAAGACAAAGGTTCTCTTAGGTTGAACTCAATAGATTTCAATGTAAGAGTATTTCAACATTTATATATGCTTCATTTAATTCATACAATATGAATATTATGAAGATTCATGAATGACTTGAGTATAGATAGTAGAATGATGGCATTCATCATATCTACATCCATCTAAACTCTTAAATACTTTGGTCTAGGCATGTATTCAAATATTTTGAATACATCATCTCTTTGTAGAGCTACCGTTCTGCATAATGCAGTGAACCATGACATTCATGGTTAAACATTGAGAGCACATATGTATGCCAAAACATCTTTTTTGATTTTGTAAGGATTAATTTGACAATTATCATCGACATGTCACTTTCAAAGTACAATCGATGAGGGATTAAGACTGTTGAGACATACAAACCCTGAGGTATTGTCTTATTTATTTGTCACTCCTCATTTTGATGAGGAAACTTGCATACTGTAACCTATGTGTCCAATTGCAAGGATAATATCTTGATCATGAATTCAATTCATGATATTACACTAGTTATTATTGAGCATAGCTTTGATTGGGTTTAATGAGGATTATCTGAAATAAGAAATTTGCATATGTGTGTGTGTGTGTGTATGTGTGTGTGTGTGTATGTATACATATATATATATATTACTTTGATTTAGGAATTTTTATATCAAAGTTGTCTTGCCTTGTCAACATTGAAAGTTCACTCCCTTAATCACTTTCAATGAAAGAGATATTCTTACCATTATATCTATAGCAAGATCTGCGATCTTCTTTCCTATCTTTGTTGCATCCCAATAATATGATAAACTACAACTCATATAAAAAAAGTGGGAACTCATTCCACCTTGCAAGTCCAACTTGCATTTCCCAATTCGGTCTTTAATACCCGAGCCCACCACCCCTAAGGTGATGTTGACCCGTTGTTAATTGAACCAACCGTCAACAGGAATGGAACTCGCTATGCACAATCCAATATCGCCCCAATAATATGAGGAACCGATACTAGGGTCACTACGCATACAACCTTACTCTTTCAAGAAGCAAAGAGCCTGATCCAGATGCGCTTGTCTGCAGGAGCTGTCACTTCGGACAGGCATCTCCCACGCACAATCCCTGGCGACGGAACTGTTCGCCTTGACGGGAGACCATGGATGTCACCTATCTGATCCTCCATATCATATTCAAATTTTAATTAAGTATCATGAATCACATTCATATAATTAATTCTTCCAAGATAAATACACAGTTATCATAATAGAGTGTATTAATTGGATATAACTAATTTAATCTCATTAAATCAATTATCAATCCAATTCAATCATCAAACTTGATTGTTACTTAAAATAGTGGTATTATCTCAAAGTATGTATTATTCAAATTTTAATAATTAGAAAATACATCATGATCTCCCAAGCATCATTCATTCCCTACCCGTTGTCATGGCCAGTACCGACGGGAGTGGGACAGACCATACACGGTGCAACCTGCTACCCCAACGCTCCATGACTAGACACCATATCCGCCTCGAGAAAAAATAATGCCAAGTCAATCACTTTGTACTTGAGATGATCATCGGTTTTTCAACCGAAATTATACCATATAGTAATAATCAAAATCATTTTGATTATAAGGAAATTTGCTAAATAAATTCCCAAAACCTATTCAAATAACAAGTTTGATGAAAGTGTATCAAGTAACCAATTGGTGATCTAGATCTAATCTAATCATTCATTGGTTGAGGCAATGTCATTTAAGGAAACAATTATTATTATAATATTTACCAAATATTATCCATAATTATTCCAGGAAATTAATCATTAATTTCACAAGATTCTTAATTGACAATCACATGTTTCATGGTTGAGTATGTAATTCACAATAGTGACCATCACTAATTAAAATTAGCATATCTCTTTCATTTTTAATCTACATTAAGCAAAATAAATTTCCCGAGTTTTATAATTTGATTTAAAATAGAAACCATGTGATTAGCATGCATTTCCAGGTGTTTTAAAATAGTAATTAACATCTTAATTACGTCACTAATTGTCATTCCCGAAACAGTGGACATATGGTCGTTAAACCAATCATATCTTGAGCAAATGAAATCCAAATTACGCAAACTCAAATTACACATTTTCCTTGTTTAATGAAGAACATTATACATTGATAAATTCATGTTTAAACCTTTTAAACAGGGCCAAAAAATCACAAAACAGGTCTGCGAACATTGAAATGCTAAAATCTTCATGAACCCTAACGAGCCCAAATCTTCGTAGGTTCATAGATCTAATCCAAAACCTTCGACAACCTGGCTCTAATACCACTTGAATGATATGGAAAGATCCTCAAGCACATCACGTAAGCGTGAGGATTGCATCGTATGCGATCGGGAGCGACTAGTCGCACTAGTTGCTCCGGGCAGCGGAATGTAAAAATTTTTAAATGATGAAACCACATGATCCAAGAACACTTCTTGGATCATTTCATCTAAACCACAAATAGGTACTAGGGTTACCTCTTAAGAATGGTTGTGATCGAGTATCTAAACCAAGAGACCTCCTGTCTCAAGTCTGATCCAACGGAGGAGATGCTTGCGAGCAACTTGATGAGACGTGTACTCCTCGCAATCCATGTTGATGATCCAAGTAGCGGATCACCTAATCTCGTCACACGAGATCCAACATCTTCTTCAAGAGCGAGGCGCGCTGAAGGAGATGGAGATCCATGAGCAGATGATCCGGAAGCATAACTACGATGATGAGGTGACAACGACCCTCTCTTGCCATGGCGGATGGTCACAATGGGAGGGAAAGCGCCTTTGGTGTGTAGAGGGAGAGAGAGAGAGAGCTTATGGATTGATCATGTAACTTGAAGAATAAGGGGTGCCTCTTCTTAAATAGTGTTTTGGGATCCATGGATCTCAATCCATTGACAACACAAAATCAATGGATGAGATTGATTCGTGTTTCTTTCAATGACCATGATTTTCTGTGAAAACACGGTAAAAATTAATTTAAATTAAATTAATATATATATATCGATAAGTCAGTGTATTTAAATTCAAATTAAATCAATTAATTATCATTGGAGATAATGTGGAGAGAAACCACATCCCCTTAAAAGGGGGGACGGCTACCAACGTCTCATGAAATACCATTATCTCATGATATCTCCAGGATTTGCTACAACAATTGTTGTAAATATTTTCACAAAAATAATTCACAATTATCTTGTGAAATATTGCAATCATGCCATTGGAAAAATGTGAATCATATTCACATCCCAAAAGAAAATGTAAATTATATTTTCAATTAATCATCCAATGTGAATCCAATTCACATCAATAATTAATTAACAAGTATGAATCACAATATGCTCTCTCTAATATATTACAAATCACTTTTATAATATACCTGATTAATATGGATAGTATTATCCACATTATTCATATACATGATAGATAAGTCATATTTAATCATCTTGAAACTCTATTCTCATGTGTCCAAATAATATGAATCGCATTCACATTATTGATGAATCCACGATTCATCATCTCAATATCTTGATCTTAGCAAAATCCACGAGTAAATTCCCTAATAAATGTATATAAAATACATAAATTAACAAAATGACTCTTTTAAATAAAATACATTAATTATTGTATATTAGATTGTACAAATAAACTAACACTAAAAAGCCGCAAATTAAAGGAGTTTTTCACCTGTAAATAGCCCAAACTTCATTTATTTCTAATAATTTCATTTCAACTCTTTTTTGCCTAATTCTTTCTCTAACTTGTTTATAAAAATGTATATAAAAATACAAAATACAAAACAAATTTCACCTCAAATAAAGCTCCTAGATCCCAAAGAGAAAAAGCCGTAAAGTCCAACTTCCAAGCTAAATTCCCGCTCCGTATGAACTCCAAATTCACCAAACTCACTTTTAAAGTTCAAGATAGAAAATTATCTATCCAACGGAAGTGGTTTCATTAAAATCGGAGCTCATTTGCAAAAGTTGGGTTTTGGGACCTAAATGTACATTGTACATTATGTATATATTCATTCTTTCTTCATTTTTTATTTTACCTTTCTTAATTACTAAAAATACAAAAAAATCATACTTGTGTTGTATTTTAATTGTAGTGTTTTATTATATTTTTTCCGTTGTAAATATATCTTATTAAAAAGACAAAAAAATTACATATTAGAAAAGTAAAAAAATGTGTGTACATGGTGTTTTGTCTTCCCTTGTAAATTCTCCACTCTTTTTCTTATCTTTTATTTTATTGTATTATAAGTAGCCTACTTTATTTCATTTTATTTTCCTTTTATTTTTTTCCCATTCTCTACAATAACTTCTATTCTACCACCAACTCCCATTCCACCCTACATTCTTCATCTAACCTCCATTCAACTCCACCAATAATCTAACCTCCATTCATCTCCACCATCTTTCTAACCTCCCTTTCTCTTCTTCTTTATAATCATCTCTACATTCTCATTTTTCCCCATCCGCCATTCTTATAGAAAAGGAGAGATCTTGGAACGTGGCGTTGGTGACAGCGGCGAAACGTCTTCCTCAAGCGACGACCTCCTTCAGGCGAGATCCGCGGAGCTCTGCTCCGCGTCACGAGTTCCTCATCGAGCTCGCGTAGCCTCTTCGATTTTATTTCGCCAATTGGATTGAGGCGACAACAGGAGTCTAGCGTAGCTGCTCCGCAAATCCGGCGAATATCAGGTAAGTAATTCTCCTCATTTCTCTTGTTATTTTGTTTCCTTTTTTATATATATCTTCATCTTCATCACCAACATCATCCTATCATTTTGTTCCCCATATGTTTGTGTTTATATTTCCTGTTTAAAGAAAATTTAAAAAAAATAAAACAAAAAAATTTGTCTTTACAACCTTTTTTTAATCAAAACAGCAGAAAAAGCAAAAAAAATTAAAAAAAATTAAAAAAAAACATAACGCAGCCGCGGTGGGGGAGAGCACCCACCGCGGCCGCCCCCCTCTGCCACCACCAGCGGCCGCCGCCCTCCCCAGCGCCGCGCCCTCGGCGGCGCCGCCCCTGCCTTCTCCTCCCACCGCCGTCGTCGGCCAGCTCTGCCTCGGCCCCCCGTTCATCCTCCGCCCGCGCAGGCGACCAGCACCGCCCCAGCTCCACGGTGCTCAGCGCGCGTGGGCGCCGCCTCCGCCACGCGTCACCGTGCCCCCGCGCCGCCCCTCCGCCGGCCACCGCGCGCTCATCCTCCGCGCGCCGCCTCCGCCGTCGCCAACCTCATCCCCCAATTTGGGTTCATCCCCATCGTGAGCCAAAAGAGGAAGAAGGTGGTTTCTTTTTTTTAATGTACAAATTGCATTGTATATATTTTATGTTTCTGTAATTACAAACAAGTCCTTGTTTATAGTTTGTATTGTTTAAGTTCATTTCAGTTTTGCACAGAGACCCTTATCTTTATAGATTAATTTGGACATCATTGTTGCATCATTTTACTCAATAAAAAATATCACCATGTTGAGCAACTTATCCTCTGTCATGTGATTATTTATTTGTATTTTTGTGAGATATGGGTAATTAACTAAAATTGTTCAACTGAAATTTTGCATAATTTACTCATTCTGGACTCTTAAATTTATATCTCACACACGGTTTCTCTACAAATTCCACAAAAATTATATGTGATGCCTTGATATGTGTTTAACTTACTTTCCAAATTTCATCTAAAATGGAGATGTTCTGGGCCTGAAATAAATTGTAGAGTGTTTTTAGTATTTGATTTTTAATTAAATCCACAAATATCCTTTTTGCGAAATTTCAAGTCTCCTGAATTGCACATCTAAATATCTTTCTGAGATAATTCGCACTTCGATTAATTTGATAAGGTGGATTTATTAGAAATTATTTACTCACTGTCACTCTAATTTCACTAAAAAAATCATAGCAAATTCATACTTTGTCCAAAAATTCCAAAAAAAAATACTGTAGTCTCCTTGCATCATGTTTTAGTTCCAGTAATTTTTTCATAATTTTTTCTTATTGTTTATGTGATAAATTGCAAAAACACCCATAAAAAGTGTGCATTTTTAGTTATTGCATTTTAACCCCTAAAATTCTAAAAAAATATGTTTTGCATTCATCATTGGATTAAGTTTATTGAAAAAATACTATTTGGCTAAATTTGGATTAATTTCTCCTTAAAATTAATATGGCTAAGTTGTATACTTTCTTATTAACTTGATTCAACCGCATTTTGCATTTGATTTGATTTTTGCATAAAAAAATCTAAAAACAACCGCATTGGATATCTAGATCTAAGTTTTTGAACTAAACCCAAAGTTGTTCCTTTGCCTCCCTGTGTTCGACCCCGGACTTGCCCGGGATATATATTAAAGCCGAGACACTCTTCACGGAGATCTTCTCTTGGTTCTGACCGAATCGCTAAGTACACGTATTATAATGTGACCAAATTAAACAACGTATTTAGCGACTCGTCAGATGGCATCGTTGCCGGGGAGGCAAACAGCTTAGGGACTAATTTAAAATTTTGGATTTAGTTTTCCATTTACTCGGGTAGTCTGATCCCCGAGCCACCTTGTATTTATTCCATTTTTTCAATTATTTCTCTTCATATTCTTGTATATATTTTGTTTTTTATCTCTCTAACATAAAATTTATTTTTCTTGCAAGGGCCCGATGAACTTGGAGTGCATCGGAGGTCGACGGACGCGACGCGCGCCGACTGCTGAAGAGCAAGAAAATCAATTTATCTTCGAGAGAATTTTTATAAATTTTTGTAATTATTGTGTTGTAATAACTTAGGTGATTCGTTGTTTCCAATGGCTCTTGTTTGAGAGCTCGCGTTTTATCTGGACTGGACTTTGGACCCGCTCGTGGTCGTGTGGTTGATTGACGTAGAATAGGACTTGCACTCGCGGCTCTTAGAGCAATTTTAGCAGATTATCTTGATTGCTTGTGCTCGTAATATTTAGGACCACACATCACATTTAACGAGACGCACTTAGACCGCTGGGCTATTAGTCAAATTTAACTTGTTCATCACTCGCTAATAGAACTGCCTGTCTAGGAGCGGTTTTCTTGTTTGCATACATTTAGTATAAAATTTCAATTCTGCCTTGCATCCCGTATGTAGAGCGCGAGGATCACTGTAAGTCTTCTGAACTGGGCATGCATCATTGATTTCATTATTTGCATCGGCTTTTTTCGACTCCCTCCACTTGATTTTTGAAACTTAGGTTAAAAGGAAATCGGGACTGATCGTTAGGCGTGCTTTATTTAGTGAACTAATCAAGTGATAACCAAACATAAAATCGGGACTGCTAATTAGAGTTGATCAAAAAAGTTGACTAAAACTAACACTTGTTTTGGGAGAGTAAACCCCTCATTGTATGCTTGGCTAATTGTGATTGTTGAGAGGTGAGGACGCATCCCTAGGATAGTGCCCAAAACCTACTTTTGAGCCTTGCGTAAGTGGATTGATATCTTGATTTATCACCTAATTAAAACTGAAAAGATAAACGGTCGGACTTTTGCGACCATCACTGTGTTGAGTAGGTGAACTCAGGGTTTGCTCTTGTGTTTGTTTGTTTGTGTGTTCTTCGGTGCACTTGCACGCTTTCTTCCTCGATCCGCTTCATTCTCCCATTTCCCTCCAAGATGTCAGAGTATTGTTCATCATATCCACGTCATTCTTCTTCGACCATATTTCGATCATCTCCACCCTCTCATTCCTCTTCATACCCACACCCCAACCGCGAAGTCAGAACTCCGACTGACTTCCGCACTTCTTTGTCTTTCTCACCTACCCCACATTCTTACACCCATGACCCACAACCACACTGTATTGACTCACCATTTTCTCGTCCGCTTGCTAGAATTAAGGAACAAACCAAAGAGCAAACCACTACTGATATGAATGATTGGCAGAATCAGTTGACCCCACATACCTCACTTTCACCTCGAGTTGGGACAGAACAACAATTGCCATATACACATCCCGACTTAACCTTAGCGTACAATATGGTCGACCAGACAAACCGAATGGAGAGGCATGTACCGTACGATCTTCCTGACTTGATTGACCTGAGTGATAGAGACCACATTGACCAACCTTCATATCACCCATTCGGAGAGCCGACATATACAGGGGATTGGACTCATGAGACCGATCTACAGACCCCCTGTCTACTGACTCCACCTTATGAGGCTCCGACCAACATCTGCCATACAGATGGGTCATACTCAACCCAGCATTACACGCCTGAGTCAAGATGTGTTGAGTATAAGATCCCAAGTTCTCAGCAGTATCCTCCAACTGAGCAGACTTCTCTCATGAGGTGTAATGAGAACTTATTGGAGGATGACATTTGTAGACCGATCAAGAGTCCAGGTAGGAATGTGGATCATGGATTTCGCGGATTGAATATTGAAAACCTGGGAGATACCGGATTGACCACACATCATGTACAGCTGGAGTCCCTTCTACCTCCCTCTTCTACTAACCACTTTCTCTCCAAACCAGAGTCTGTACATTCTCCTAGTCCTCCTTAACCTACCAAAAAGACCAAAAAAATTGAAAACTCAGAAAATACCATAAAAATTGAAAAAGGAAAAGATCTAAAAAAATTGGATTCTACGGTTAGGGAAGCATTGGATAGAAAGTTGATTTTTGAGCTTCCCTTAATAATGGCCATTGAGCACTTTCCCGACCTTAAAAGATTTGTGAGAAGTAAATTGATGCCTAAAAGTTTGGGCAATAAGAGAACAAGGACTGAGATACATATAGTGTCTATGGCCACATCTTTGATGATAGGGAGAAAAACCAAGAGCCGCAGAGTAAAGCGGTTACCTAGATTTGATTGTGAAATCAAAGATACCACATTCACCCATGCAAGAATCGATGATGACTTACCGATTAATATCCTCCCGACCTCCGTGTTTGCCAAGCTCAATCTCGGATCTGCCAAGAAGTCAAGAGAAATCATTCAGTTGGCAGATCGTACCATTAAACGGTCGAGAGGAACCATTTCAGTCATCGTCACTTTCCAAGATGCTCTACTGGAGATAAACTTCACGATCATTGACATTGAGCACCGAGGAGAGTTTACCCAGTCTCCGATCATTCTTGGGAAGCCGTTCTTAGCCTTGGCTAAGGCAACTATAGATTGTGAGACTCGGGAGATCAATTTCTCTGCATTGGGAGCACTCCGACCTCACCCGATCTTTGAGGACACACGATATTCCAAGGTAACCTGTAAAGTTGCAGACAGTCGTGACCTTCGAGAGACAGTTGAGTCACGTCTCTCTACTACACCTGAGATATCGACTGTCCAGATGACCATTGGTTTAGAGACTTCCTACAACCACACACCGCCTACTGCTTGCACCACCACCGCGACAGCTTCTAGAGAGGACTCGCGACCAGAAGCTATCATTGAGTCGGACATGACCTTTGTGGATTGCCTTGATCATTTCGATGATCCGACACAAGAACCCAACAATGTCAAGCCAACTGAGAACACTGTGCCTTATAAGAGACGTGTGCTGACCCTGTAGGAGTATTACAATGCATATGGTGACTCATCTGATGATGAACCTCTGGTCAGAACCTCACACACACTACATCCAGGACATACAACAAAGGAGACAACTGGGACCAAATTGACCAATCTTGATAAATCGGTTGCTCCATCCTCTAGTCGGTCATCTGGTAAGAAGAAGAAGAGTATTGATTCCTCGAGGTGTTCCCCCGCACCCCTCAAGGCTTGTCAATCTCCTCTTCCTCTTGATGCTTCAGGTTCTAGAAAACCGACTAAGAAGGTTACCTTTGATGTTCCAGAGAAGGAACTTTCTGAGGAGTCCTCATCAGGTCCGGATGAGGTGATCTACATGAGTAAGCTTAGTTCGGCTGTTCTGAAGCCATATTTGAGCAAGCAGCCATGTGTCGACCCTCGTTGGACGTTCCCCACACCTCACTATTATTCCTCTACGGACGATTATGACAGCGACACATATGTATACTACCCACCCCCTCGCTCCCGCAAGAAGGTCCGTCACAAACCTTCTTGATCCCTGTACAGATTCAATCACTCTTGTACATTCTCCCCTCTTTGTATATTCTCCAGATCACATCGGTTCTCACACTTACTCTTGTCCTATACTTAGGCTTATCAAGAGCCTAAGTATAGGGGGAGCCGATGCCCGCCATGTGTACATACTCATCCATTTCTCCTCTTGACCTCGTCCGCCCCATTTTTGCTCTTCTTCTACACTTAGGCTGTCCAGAGCCTAAGTATAGGGGGGCGGATCGACTTCTATACTGTTTATTATTTTAGCCATCCTACGCTTAGCACGAGCTATGTCTTTTTCTCGCTTCTTGTGCCATGAGGACATAGCACATGCTAAGTATAGGGGGCGTGTATATATTACATATATACTTTACCCATAGCTCGTACTTTCACGTATTTTTGTATATATTATACAATAATTATGGGGTGGGTAAAAAAATCTCTTAAAAAACTTTTTCAAAAAAAAAAATTTTCCTAAAAAACTTTTTTTCCTTATTTGCTTAAAAAAACCTTTTAAAAAAACTTTTCAAAGAAAAAAACAAACCTTTTTCTTACACAAAAAAACAAAAAAAAAGAAGCAAAACTTTTCCTAAAAAAATCTTCTTTACCTTTGTTTGTAAAAAAACTTTTTGTAAAACTTAAAAAAAAATCATCATAAAAAAACAAAAAAAAACTAACTAATAAGTTGGTTTAACCCCTGACACATTCACTTTCACACAAGACTAGTGATGTTCAAGAACACTTGCTTTATGAGCTCTTGAGATTTTGAGTTAACCAGCCTTAGTCATTAGGGTCTTGGACTTAATTATTCACATTTCCCTTGTTTGAAAGATTTGTGTGCTATATTGCATGCTTAGTCTCTACCTTAAGAATATGATCAGCACCTCACATACACAACTGCAGTTATGATGAGATGAGTTGAAATTTCACTTGAGGAACTGGGATGAGGGATTTGAGTTTGGACTTGATTTAATGATGCTCGAGGATGGGATAAAATCAATGAAGGCTTCATGAAACCTGAGTGTCAGCATCTTTAGCCAGTATGAGAACATGGTTCTTGTACTATCTCTTGACATCTACCTATGTGCTAGGGTGTGATAAAATAAAAAAATTGTTGATCAGTGTGCGCCAACTCTTGGTAAAAGCTGTGGAGCTAGCCAAAAATACTACAAAGCAATGAAATGTCAAAGAAAAGCTCTCATTCCACAAAGTCAATTATCAAAAGAGCTTCCACCAAAGGCGAGCGCTCCCAACCATTTCAAAGTGTCCACTTGGACCACCGCTATTAGGACCAGGAGTCTGGCTTGCACCAAAAAAGGGCTCTGCATCGTAAATGCTACAAGTCTGGGTGTAGAAGGTATAATAGATACTCAAAAAAGACACACCCCGGTGTACTCCCAGGAAAACAAGTGCAGACGACTCCAACTTCTCTTGACGGACGCACTGATCAACACCAAAAAAATGTGTTGAGTAATAAGGCACTCGAGAGGATCCTTATTCCAATGAGAGGGAGAGAAGAAATGACTCAATCCTATGCCCTCCATTAACTGGCCTTCCATATACACTTTCAAGTCTGACAACTAAAGAGACGGTGGATTGGATGCAAGAAATGATTTATTCCCTAGTGTTGAGGATCGGGTCCTTAGGAGAGTCTCTTGGACTGGAACCTTGGGTGACGTTGTGACTCTACTCTTAACTGCGGTCAACACTTAAAGTCATATCCCTACTATATATGTATACAAAGAGAGTCTGATGATTAGGGAAATTGGATACCTTTTGACTAAAGCTTGGTTCAGCTTAGAATTTTAGGATCTCTAAAACCGAGAGTTCTTGAACGGATCAAGTCTTGTATTCACATGCACAGTCAGGGGTTAACCTAACTTATTCATTCTTTATTTGCTCGAGGACTAGCAAAGTTTAAGTATAGGGGGGTGATGAATCCACGATTCATCATCTCAATATCTTGATCTTAGCAAAATCCACGAGTAAATTCCCTAATAAATGTATATAAAATCTATAAATTAACAAAATGACTCTTGTAAATAAAATACATTAATTATTGTATATTAGATTGTATAAAATAAACTAATACTAAAAAGCCGCAAATTAAAGGAGTTTTTCACCTGTAAATAGCCCAAAACTTCATTTATTTTTAATAATTTCATTTCAACTCTTTTTTGCCTAATTCTTTATCTAACTTGTTTATAAAAATGTATATAAAAATACAAAATACAAAACAAATTTCACCTCAAATAAAGCTCCTAGATCCCAAAGAGAAAAAGCCGTAAAGTCCAACTTCCAAGCTAAATTCCCGCTCCGTATGAACTCCAAATTCACCAAACTCACTTTTAAAGTTCAAGATAGAAAATTATCTATCCAACGGAAGTGGTTTCATTAAAATCGGAGCTCATTTGCAAACGTTGGGTTTTGGGACATAAATGTACATTGTACATTATGTATATATTCATTCTTTCTTCATTTTTTATTTTACCTTTCTTAATTACTAAAAATACAAAAAAATCATACTTGTGTTGTATTTTAATTGTAGTGTTTTATTATATTTTTTCCGTTGTAAATATATCTTATTAAAAAGACAAAAAAAAATACATATTAGAAAAGTAAAAAAATGTGTGTACACGGTGTTTTGTCTTCCCTTGTAAATTCTCCACTCTTTTTCTTATCTTTTATTTTATCGTATTATAAGTAGCCTACTTTATTTTATTTTCCATTTATTTTTTTCCCCATTCTCTACAATAACTTCTATTCTACCACCAACTCCCATTCCACCCCACATTCTTCATCTAACCTCCATTCAACTCCACCAATAATCTAACCTCCATTCATCTCCACCATCTTTCTAACCTCCCTTTCTCTTCTTCTTTATAATCATCTCTACATTCTCATTTTTCCCCATCTGTCATTCTTATAGAAAAGGAGAGAGCTTGGAACGTGGCGTTGGTGACAGCGGCGAAACGTCTTCCTCAAGCGATGACCTCCTTCAGGCGAGATCCGCGGAGCTCTGCTCCGCGTCACGAGTTCCTCATCGAGCTCGCGTAGCCTCTTCGATTTTATTTCGCCAATCGGATCGAGGCGACGACAGGAGTCCAGCGTAGCTGCTCCGCAAATCCGACGAATATCAGGTAAGTAATTCTCCTCATTTCTCTTGTTATTTTGTTTCCTTTTTTATATATATCTTCATCTCCATCACCATCATCATCCTATCATTTTGTTCCCCATATGTGTGTGTTTATATTTCCTGTTTAAAGAAAAATTTAAAAAAATAAAACAAAAAAATTTGTCTTTACAACCTTTTTTAATCAAAACAGTAGAAAAAGCAAAAAAAATTAAAAACAATTTAAAAAAACATAACGCAGCAGCGGTGGGGGAGAGCACCCACCGCCGCCGCCCACCTCTGCCACCGCCAGCAGCCGCCGCCCTCCCCAGCGCCGCGCCCTCGGCGGCGCCGCCCCCGCCTTCTCCTCCCACCGCCGTCGCCGGCCAGCTCCGCATCGCCCCCCCGTTCATCCTCCGCCTGCACAGGCGACCAGCGCCGCCCCAGCTCCACGGCGCTCGGCACGCGTGGGCGCCGCCTCCGCCACGCGTCACCGTGCCCCTGCGCCGCCCCTTCGCCGGCCACTGCGCGCTCATCCTCTGCGCGCCGCCTCCACCGTCGCCAACCTCATCCCTCAATTTGGGTTCATCCCCATCGTGAGCCGAAAGAGGAAGAAGGTAGTTTCTTTTTTTAATGTACAAATTGCATTGTATATATTTTATGTTTCTGTAATTACAAACAGGTCCTTGTTTATAGTTTGTATTGTTTAAGTTCATTTCAGTTTTGCACAAACACCCCTATCTTTATAGATTAATTTGGACATCATTGTTTCATCATTTTACTCAATAAAAAATATCATTATGTTGAGCAACTTATCCTCTGTCATGTGATTATTTATTTTTATTTTTGTGAGATATGGGTAATTAACTAAAATTGTTCAACTGAAATTTTGCATAGTTTACTCATTCTGGACTCTTAAATTTATATCTCACACACGGTTGCTCTACAAATTCCACAAAATTTATATGTGGTGCCTTGATATGTGTTTAACTTACTTTCCAAATTTCATCTAAAATGGAGATGTCCCGTGCCTGAAATAAATTGTAGAGTGTTTTTAGTATTTGATTTTTATTTAAAACCACAAATATCCTTTTTGCGAAATTTCAAGTCTCCTGAATTGCACATCTAAATATCTTTCTGAGATAATTCGTACTTCGATTAATTTGATAAGGTGGATTTATTAGAAATTATTTACTCACTGTCACTCTAATTTCACTAAAAAATCATAGCAAATTCATACTTTGTCCAAAAATTCCAACAAAATTACTGTAGTCTCCTTGCATCATGTCTTAGTTCCAGTAATTTTTTCATAATTTTTTCTTACTGTTTGTGTGATAAATTGCAAAAACACCCATAAAAAGTGTGCATTTTTAGTTATTGCATTTTAACCCCTAAAATTCTAAAAAATATGTTTTGCATTCATCATTGGATTAAGTTTATTGGAAAAATACTATTTGACTAAATTGGATTAATTTCTCATTAAAATTAATTTGGCTAAGTTGTATACTTTCTTATTAACTTGATTCAACCACATTTTGCATTTGATTTGGTTTTTGCATAAAAAAATCTAAAAAAACCGCATTGGATATCTAGATCTAAGTTTTTGAACTAAACCCAAAGTTGTTCCTTTGCCTCCCTGTGTTCGACCCCGGACTTGCCCAGGATATAAATTAAAGCTGAGACACTCTTCACGTAGATCTTCTCTCGGTTCTGACCGAATCGATAAGTACACGTATTACAATGTGACCAAATTAAACAACGTATTTAGCGACTCGTCAATTATTCACATCTTTGATAATTAAATCACATTTAATTATCTTAGATAGATCTTCTAATATGGACAAATAATAAGAATCAAATTCATATTATATTTTATGATTAAATCAACATTTGATCATCCATATCTCAATGCTTGGATATATATAAATCAACAATGGAATCATTCTTGAACTCTTTCAAAGATAACGTGTTTTCTCTGTGGATACTTGGAGATAAGGACAGGGCGATTGTATTGTTCCACGTATAGTGACATAGATATTGAGATCACATCTCAAATCCAGATCTTGCGGACCTCCCACAGATGCTTGATTAAATAAAGACCACAAATCTAATCTTCTCATTGCTTCTGAATCACATTCAGATCAATGTCCAACATTTGGACCAAGATCAGATCACTTCTATACTGAGACGAGTCACTAAAATCCAGACCCATTTCATCACTCCCTAGGAATGTAAGCATCATGGTTATACAATCGTTTATGATCACATCACCCTCAGGTATTCCTAATACATGTACATCCTGCATACTGGAAGACCTAGATTAAACCCGAAGTTTTAGATCTCTTTTAAATTGTCTCCTTCATGGTTTTATCATTAAGTTTCTCATTCGATCAATGGGATTCGGTATCGATCATGTCCTTTCCAAAAGCACATATCATACCTAGGTAGTGATCATATACTTTCCAAAAGCATATATCAAGCCTACAAATTCAGTCAAGCTTCCAAAGTGAGATGACCGTGCACGAAATTTGATTCTTCTCAATATCTCATGAGTGAGCTCATGTCTTCCGGTTCAGTAAATGAACATATATGATCCCTTTGAGAGATCATATTACTCATATGCTCTTATATGCACATCAGCTCGCCAGTATATAGACCTTGATTAGGCCAACAACCTATCGGTCTACCAAATGTACATACTCAGACATATAGTAACACATCTATTTATGGTCAGAGGATGCATGCCTATACCGTGACAGCATATGACATAGATCTTTGGTTATCTTGATCTCGTTAAGTCAACTCTTTGACCTAACTAATCTAACACCTCCAAATCTCTATTCCTATGTAGAGGACCTGCATCAAGAGGTCAGTCAGATATATGCCTTTAGAGATAAGGATTGCCATCTCTTACTCAGGCTGGAGATCACATCTTAATAATCATTTGACAGCGCTTGTTGAGTCCTCAATCTAACTCTTTAGATATTCATCCAAGCACTAGTCTCTATGATTCAATAATTGAATCAACACCTATATGGTCATTAAGATGGCCATGGTACATAACCCTAATTGTACTAAGGGGCCTATTATGCAAATTTGTTATTCTTCATTTCAGATTTAGGAGCGAATTGCAATAACATTTATTGCATAATGGCTCGTCGTGGGCTCGCATGTCCGACAAAAGGTGTTGGTGTTCAAGTTAGATCATTATCGATAAGAGATGTATGTGTGCTCTGAAATACTCTACTTAGGCAATCAAGAATCCACTGAACCAAGCCTTATGATTCTCAGAAAAATTAAGTCAACTATACCTAAAGTACCTAAATTCCAGTTCCTATAATGTTCATGTGATTAGGTAGATTTAAGGCCCAACCAAGTTCCAATCTTCAGATTTTATTTAGACGTGTTCAATTACCAAAATCAACCTGAAAATGTGAATGCTATGCTATGTTCAATGTAGTGAAAATTATTTTTGTGATGCAATTTCAAAATTCTGGACTTTCTATGGATTTCCGAAAAATGTTTTGTAAATTTTTATGTAATTTTTGAAAAAGATTTTACAAATGTTTTTGGATTTTTGGATTTGCAAATGTTTTTGTCTGTTATTCTTTTAAAACAAAAGTTTTTGGATAAAAATAGGGACAAGTATTTACATGGGGTGCCTCTTATTATTAACAAGAGTTAGGATTTTTAACAAGTTACAATAAAGAATTTTAGTGTGATGCATGTATTCCTCAAACTTATTTGAAAATGATTTTACAAACAATTTTGAAAACTATAGTCCAAAATAGTTTTTTGCAAATACTTTTTACAAACATGTACACACATTTGAAAATCATTTTACAAAGATTTTTCAAACAGTATACATAGATTTTTCAAATATTTTGGCAACCATTTTAGAAAACCATTTGCAAATAGTTTTTCAAATCATTTTTATTTCACATAAAACAAAGAATTTTTGCAAAACAAATATTTTTACGAAGGTTGAAAATATTTTGCAAAATAATTTTTAAAGGACTTTTCAAAAGATTTTCAAGCTATTTTTTAAACATTTTCAACAATATTTTTATCTGATTTATTAATCAAAATATACAAAAAGAATTTGAGGAATGATAAAGATCTTTTTATTAATTAACTTGTATGTGATTTTATATAGATAATGATTTAGCTATACTTATTAAAAATATGTAAGTACAAGTTATGGCTAAAGTATATACAAGGTATATACAGTTCCCTATACTTAGCTTGAGCTATGTCCTCATAGATTAGAGAGAAAAAGAGAAGACCG
Organism: Ottelia alismoides; assembly: GCA_037367405.1. Lineage (NCBI taxonomy): Eukaryota > Viridiplantae > Streptophyta > Magnoliopsida > Alismatales > Hydrocharitaceae > Ottelia > Ottelia alismoides. The sequence goes on from JAZKJV010006500.1 coordinate 553,154, forward strand.
TAACTTGCACTAAGTATAGAAAAGTCAAAAACATAAATGAATAAAGAATGAATGAAAGAATGAAGATAGAATTAGAAGTCGATCGTCCCCCCTATACTTAGGATCAAATAATCCTAAGTATAACATATTGTAAATGAGGTAGGGAGAGCCAAGGGTGGGAATGAACAAATCACAACTCGAATTGTCTCCCCCTATACTTAGGGTAAGATATCCCTAAGTATAGAAAAGAAGAGGAGATAGTGGAGGGGATTAAAGAATGAATGAAATTGGAGAGCACCTCCCTATACTTAGGATAAAGTACATCCTAAGTATATAAGATTGACAAAAATTGTGACCCCTCTTTTGTAGAAAAAGAAGAGAAGAAGACGAAAAGAATGAAAGAAGAAAAACTAAGAGGAAGAGTTTTTTAGTGACGTTATCTGGATCTTCTAATGTTGCTATAGTTGTGGATGCTCCGTCAACACATATTACTTAGACAGAATCAAAAATGGCCAGGAAAGTGTCATGCTCGAGGTAAGACTTCAACAACTAGCTGTTAACAACAAAGGATTGTGTGTCAGGAGACAATTATGATATTACAATGCTTTCGTTGTCATGTACTTATTGAGATCTGAATAGCTCTGTCCATTTACTCTTTAATTTGCCCAGGAAGATCTTCAACTTTGCATCAAATAGCCATGCCTTTTGTCCAGTCTTGAAGGTCTTTCATCTGATGTGCCAGTCATGCCAGTGTTTAACCTTCTCCTTGTACATCAATGTATTATTGTATGCATAGTCTCGAAATTACAAGAGCATGTTCGGATCCTCTTTTCTTTTGTAACCACCTTGTTGTGAGTCCAAATTGCAAATATTAACTGCCCACAATGATTTATGAATCAACTCTGCTGGCAGATGGCATGGCTTTCCTTACACAAGATGGTAGGGAGACATGCCCAGAGGAGACTTATAAAAAGTTCACTATGCCCAAAGGACTGGGTCCAAGAGTTGGGACCAATTTTTCCCATCCGGCTTGCCAAGCTTCTGGAGGATCGTCTTGATGTTTCGGTTTGATAATTCAGCCATTTCTTTGGTCTGAGGATGGTAAGGAGATGCGACTCGGTGCTTGATATCGTACTCCTTCATAAATTTCTTGACCACATTATTAATGAAGGCACTACCCCCATCTGATATTAGTATCTTCGGAATCCTGAACCGCGAGATGATGTTATCTTTCAGAAAGCGATAAACTGTATGGTTTTCTACAGCTCGAGTGGAGAAAGCTTCAACTCAGCGACTCACATAATCAACTGCAAGAAGGATGTGCTAGTATCCCTTACTATTGGGGAAAGCTCCCATGAAATCGATGCCCTACTCATCGAACACATATGCAATCTGAATGAATTTAAGGGGCATTGAATCTTTAGTTATAAGGGTATATTTAGATCTCTGACAATCAGTGCAGTGCTTGACATATGTTGCAACATCCTTAAATAGTATAGGCCACCAAAGGCCACATTGTAATATTTTCGTTATCGTTCTATCTCCATAGTGGTCCCCACTAGATTCGAGCAAATGACAATACTCGAGGACACTATACTGCTCCTCTTAAGGGATACACCTACGCCAAATACAATCCGCTCCTTTCCTGAATAAGAGAGGATCTTACCATTTGTAGTAATTGATAGTTGACAAGAATTTGTCCTTGTGGATCTTCGTCCAATCTTGTGGAACTATGCCCGAGATGAGGTAGTTTACAATATGAGCATACCAAGGGAGTGAATCAGCCAAAATTGACTCGTCAGGAAAGGCGTCTGTGATGAGTGCATTGCTCAACAGAGGCTCTTGCTGCTCAATTATGGAGAGGTGATCTGCTACCACATTCTAAATCTCAGGATTGTCTTTGATCTCCAAATAAAACTTCTGGAGGAGAAGGATCCATCTGATCAATCTAGGCTTGGCATCCTTCTTCTATTGTAAATATCTGATAGAAGAGCAGTCAGTATAGATAGTAACTTTTGATCCAAGAAGATAGGATCTGAACTTCTCAAGGGCGAATACCACAACTATGAATTTTTTTCTATCACAGTGTAATTTCTTTGAGCCTCATCTAGTGTTTTGTTGGCATAGTGAATGGCATAGGGAACCTCCCCTTTCCTCTATCCTAGGACAGCCCCAACTGCAAAGTCTGATGCATATGTCATGATCTCAAAGGGAAAAGACCAATCCGGTGGCTGTAGGGCTAGATCTTGAGTAATTAGCTCCTTTAATTGTTTAAATGAAAGGAGAACTTGTTGATCAACATTGAACTCAGTCTCATTGCACAACAATTCAGTGAGAGGTCGGGCGATGCAGTTGAAGTCACGGATGAATCTTTTGTAGAATCCCACATAACCTAGAAATAACCTCACATTTCTGACTATGTGAGGTGGATCTAAATTGACAATCACATCCCCATTGCCGAGTCGACTTCCATGCCACGTTTAGAAATGACGTGACCGAGCACAATTCCCGCTGTGACCATTAAGTGACTTTTTTCCCATGATAATACCAGATTAACTTCACGACATTTCTGAAGTGCTACGTCTAGATGCTCGAGAAAAGAATCGAAGCTGTTACCATAGACAGAGATGTCATACATAAACACCTTGATAAAAATTGCCCACCATCCCGATTAAAACTACAAGCACATCTTTGGAATGAAGCAGGTGCATTGCACAGACCAAGGGCATTCTACAGAAAGCATAGGTGTTGAACGGTCAAGTGAAAGTAGTCTTCTCTTGGTCCCATGGAAAATTTCCACTTGGTTGTACCCGGACTACCCATTCAAAAAGCAAAAGAACTCCTTACCGGCTAGTCTTTCCAGTACTTGATCAATGAACGGCAAGGGGAACTGGGCCATTCTTGGTTGGTGTATTAGACAACGGTAGTCAACACATACACACCAGGATATTCATACCTGAGTAGAGATCTCATCTCCTCTGTCATTTGTAACCACGGTGAGCCCTGACTTCTTCGGAACTACATGTAGTGGGCTCACCCATTTGAATGGAGATGGGATAAATGAAACTTGTGCCACAACCATTTCATGATTTCTTTCATGATAATGTCCCACAGATTTGGATTCAGTATTCTTTGAAATTCTCGGGATGTCTTGGTATCTTCTTATAGATAAATGCAGTACGAGCACATAGTAGGATTTATCCTGCAGAGGTCTGAGACATGCCAACCAAGTGCCTTGCAGTTTTTCTCCAGAACCTCGAGAAATCGAGATTCTTGATCCAAGGTCTCAAATTTTTGATGATGACCAGATGCATTTTCTCGGCACCAACAAGGAAGACGTACTTAAGGCATATCAGAAGTGGCTTTAATTCAGGTTCTAATCTAGTCCTGCTTCTCGGTCACTTCTGAAATCTGTTGGTCGAGGGATAATCTGCCATCATCTTAGAAGTAGTACTGCTTACTGATAACGCCTCCTACTACCCTTGTTAATTCGAGCAAATTAATGTCCAAATTAATTGATAATGTTCGTTGCAATCGGATAACGAGAGGGAATATCAAAAACCACTTTTAATTTAATCAAGTCAATTTCAAGGGACAAATTTTTTTACTTGGTGAAGTCCAATGTCGAACTCAGGGAGGCATCTATCTCCCTTAGGTGAATTTTAGCAAAGTCAAGTGTTAGATTTTCGGGGAATATTTTTTTGGTCTTTTTCTGCTTTCTATGCAAAACTTTCAACATATAGCAACAAATCAAGCCAATTTAGAACTTAAATCAGTTAAGGTTTCAAATGAAGTCCAAAAATAACAAAAATTGGCCAGATGATGAATATGGTGAAAATAAACTACCCTAATTTTTTTGGAATTTTTCGACACTAAATAAATTTACTGAGAATTAAACAAGAATGCAGGGTGATTTTTGACTAATATAATTTTTAATAAATATCAAATCACAGAATTTTGGGAGAACTAAATTATCCTAGATAAATCTAAAGATGAGGAATCCAGGAAAATTGTCAGACCTTAATTTTGATGTAAAATGAACCTATTAAAAATAAACTAAGGAAATCACCAATTAATTTATTTAGGCCTCAAAATGTGTGCAAATGATATGAAATTTTTTATGCAATGTTAAGTTAATTATCCTAGAGATACTGTGATTTTTTGGGTATTTTTGGAGTTACAGAGAATTAACTATTAATTAAAAGGTGAAAATTGGGCAAAATATCACACAAATGTACCAATTAATTAATTAAAAATTCTACTGATACCACAAAAATATGACAAGTGTCATTACAAGATCAAGGACAAGTTAAGCTACAACATGCAATTTTTAAAAACTCAAAAATGATGAAATATGACACCTAGGTATGTGTGCAAAGACAGGGGTGTAATTGCAATACAGAAAATAAAAATTACATAAAAATAAATATGCTGACAGGGACTTATGCAATTACCTAGAATGCAGGGGGAGGAAGGCAATTTCTCCATGGCCGCACGTGATCCTCACGTGGATGCGCTTTATAAGGTCTAGATTGCAATTTCTGATCTTCTCGGGGCCTCCAGTGAAATTTACCCATGTCGCACGTGCTCCTCACATGGGGCGACCTAGGCTCGGGTGGCGCGGTGGCTCGGGACGAGGCTCGGGGGCTTCTGGAGGTTCGGCTGGAGGCTCAGAGTAGCTTCGGGTGGTCCGAGCCTAGAGGTCGGGGAAGAGGCTCGGACTCGTCGATGTGGCGCGATGGGGACCCTTGGATCATGGTCGATCCAACGGTTGTCGTGGCTGGCGCGTGGCATGATCAAAGACTGTTGGATCCTTGATCGATCCAACGGTGTCAGGGGCTCGATGAAGAGGGCGACGTGGATGAATGTTGACCGTAGGATCACTGATCGATCCAACGGTCTTGTGTTGCTCCGGTCATGGGCGATGTGGTGTGAAGTTGACCGTTCGATCAAGATGATCGAATGGTGGCTGGAGCTTCATCTTCAACGGTCCTCTGCCACCTGCGAAGGAGTTGGCGGGGCTCCGGCGAAGGGGGCTTTGCTCCGCCCGATCCTCCCGGCATCGGTGAAGCTTTTCGAAGGCTCGGAGATATCTCGGAAGACGCGGAGCATGGAGGCGAAGACTCAGGTGGTTTCAGGAGCGGTGGAGATGTGCTGGAGCTCGCCGGCGATGAAGTTCGAAGGTAGCTCTAATGATCTTCCGGCCGATGAAGGAAGTGAGTACTTGCAGGTGTTAGGGATAGCCAAAGCACGTGGAGGCATTCTTGGAGGTGTGAGAAGCGAATAGCGAGGCCTAGTCGGAGTGAAGGTGGTCCGGCGATGGTGCTCCACCCAGGTGGCAGAGCTGGAGTCGATGGAAGATGGTTGATGGTGTTTTAAGCTATGGACGAGTGCGTGAAGATTGGACCTCCTTCGCGGAGCTCGGAGGAATGAAGGTGGAGTGAGAAGATGAGAATGGAAGGCGAATTTGATCGAAGAAAAATCAGAGAAATGAAGAAGAAGATCGAGAGGGTTATGGAGGTGGCTACCTGGGGATTAGAGCTCGAAGATGGGCTCCTGGTCGTCGCTCAAAGATCGGTAGCAGCCTGAGCTCGGGCAGCTTCGCGGAGGAGGGGCTGCAGCACGGTGGAGGCGGCCGTGGATCTCGCCGGAGAAGAAACCCTTCTTCGCTCAATGATTCATCTAATCGTTGTCACCAATTAGAAGTTCGAAGCTCAGGGAAGCTCTCTGGAATGGCGGATGGTTGTGACAGTGGCCGGAGGGCGAGGATTTATAGGAAGAGGGTGTTGGGTTGGTTGGTGACGAGGTAAAGTTCATGGAGGTCATGGAGCGTCTCAGGTGGACGACGTGGGAATAGAGGGAGTTGGCGAGGATGAGGGAAGCGTGGGGGTGATCATGGAGGCGTTGGTGGTCGGAGAGGGTGGCTGGAGTGCAGCCGAGAATAGAAAGGGGTAGCCCCTCGCGCAAGGCTGAGATCATGGGAGAGAGGGGCGCCGGAGGTAGAAGACGAGGTCGTGGCCGTTGGATCTTGTGATCCAAGGGCCCAGGTCGAAGCGTCAAGGAGCGGGTAGGATTAGATCTGGGGCGAGGCGATCTAAGGGACGTGATGGCGCCACGTGGTGCGATAGGGGAGCGGCGCTGGCCAACGGTGGAGATGCGATTAGGGCTTCGATCAAAGGGCTGAGGTGCAAGGCGGGATAAGCGGTTAGGATGAAGGGTCAGCGTGCATGATCGAAGGGCGCAGCGTGCGCCACGTGTCAGGCGCATAGGCAGGCGGAGGCGGGCGGCTGAGATCAAGGAGGGTTGATGATCAGACGGTTAAGAATAAGTGCACATGTGAAGAAAAGCTGGCCGTTGGATCAAGAATAATATCCAACGGCTGAGAGACGCGGGCGGCTAGGGCAAGGGGAGCGGGCCGCGTGGCACAACCAGAGGGCGCCACGTGGCCAGCTGTGATTGGCTGAGAAAATAAATGAGTGTAGAAAGAGAAGGAGGCCGAATTTGGAAAAACTCAAAACGTGAAAGTTGTAGATCTTGATGAGATCTACAAGTTTCATGTTGACCAAAGACGGAGATGAGATCAAATATGATACAAAAATACAGGGATACAAATATAAACCTATATAGTATACATAGAGGCCCAAAAACCCAACTTCTTCATACGAGCTCCAAATTGGATGAAATTAGTCTCATTTTAAAGGTCTTTTAATGTGTATTAATCTGAAAGTGAGTAGACCTATTTTGGAGGTTGTATGAGGGAGTTATGGGCTTTCTAAGAATCAGGGATTCTAGGTCTTTATTGGATATTTTACAAAGGAGATCTTGGACTTCTTCCTTATATTATTAACTAAGGTGTACATATTATAAGGGAGAGGTTATTTTTATGAGTGGATATTTTACAAGTGATCTTGGCTTCTTATTTAATGCAAAATGTGAATGCTAAAATGCATGTATTATGAATGCATGTATGAATGCTAACTGTGCAAGATAAGTGGAAATATGCCTATATTTACTCGGGAACAAGATTCTATTTTCAACTTTTAGAGTGATGAATCACATATTCATCAACCCCCTATACTTAAACCTTGCTCGTCCGCGAGCAACTAAATGAAATGCAAGAGTGAAATGATTTTGGGTTCCATACCAAGGTCATGAACAAAAGTTGAAAATGGACCTTGATTCGACCCTTGGATTAATTATGTGGCGGAACCTTATTGGGATCTGAACTTAAGACCTAACAGACTTCAAGTTCCACAAGTCTTCTATTCAAGATGCCTCAACAGTCAGGTCAGAACAAATCATCAAACGCAAATTTCTGATGACTATGATTCTTACTTGTACTGTGTAAGTGAAATGTAACTCTCCACATCAGAAATGACTCGGAACCAGCCTCCTCTAATCAATGTAACTCAATAACCTGGTCCAGTAACTCTTTCCTCGAGGAGTGGGGCATTCCCTTCTAAGTTCAAGTGCGACCAACTCAAGAGGAGGGGGTAGAGAAAAGAATGGATGGTAGCCAGTGTAGCTACCTCTCCCGAGATGCCTGACCAGTGTAGCCAAGTCATCCAGCTGCAGACTTCTTGCTAATATACATTTTCTGACAGATATTTTATTTTCGCTTGGACCTGTCTGATTTTTTTTGGAGTTTTTGCATTTTTTTGACAGAACTATATACAAGGTGCAGCATGTACATCAGGAGTTTTTCCTCTTGAGCTAGTAGACTATCCCTCTTTTGAAGCATTATCGCAACCCACAGCGTCCTGTCCTTAGACTTCAACACCACCAGACTAGGTTGAGATGCACTACCCTCCCTAGAGGAGGACGGATGTTTCCACCCGTGTGCTACTCCAAGCTAAAGGATTCTACCTCCTCACCACCTCATCAATGAAGAGCTACGTGCATAGTGCTTGTCCATTTTAGGTCACTGTCTAAAAGAATCATGCGTGTGCACAAGATATTCTACTTAGACTAATCAAGATGACATGTGAACATAGACTTGTAGACTCAAAGAATTAAGTCACTTGACCTGAGAAATCTTAACTCCAGTTCCTATAAGGTTCCTCTGAAATTAGGTGGATTAAGGTCAAATCTAGTCCATCCTCAATATCTACTCATAACTTGGTTCAGAACCCACTAGCTTTTCACCTTGCATATGCAAGATATGCAGATGAGAGGTGCAGATGACATGCTATGAATGAAATGCAAGATTTTTTTAAAAAAATGCAAGGATGATATGAAAGAGTAAATAAGAAGCCTTATTTTCAACACAAAAAAATTTTTTTGGGGGTATAGGTATACAACAATTTTTATTATTTACAAGTTTTTAGTTTATACATAATATACATAGTATATTATTGCATAATATATACAAAAACACGTGAAAATACGTGAAAGTACGAGCTATGGGTATGTAATATATACATGCCCCCCTATACTTAGCGTGTGCTATGTCCTCAGAGCACGAAAAGCGTCGAAAAAGACATAGCTCGGACTAAGCGTAGGAGAGCTAAAAGTACAAAATGTATAGAAGTCACTCCGCCCCCCTATACTTAGGCTCTGGCAGCCTAAGTGTAGAAGAAGATAAAAAATAGGGCAGACAAGGGCAAGAGGGGAAATGGATGATTATATACATGACGGGCATCGGTCCCCCCTATACTTAGGATTTGGTCAGCCTAAGTATAGGACAGGAGTGAGTATGAGAACCGATGTGATCTGGAGGATGTACAATGAATAGATGCGGGTCACTCTCCCCTCATATACTTAGGATCTGGTTATCCTAAGTATAGTCATAAAATGAAACGATATGGAGCCGGGGCGAGTGATTCGAATCACTGGGGAGGGAGGGAGAAAAATATATACAAGAAAGAGTGGGAATATACAAGGATTAAGAAGGTTTGTAACGAACCTTCTTGTGGACGCGAGGAGGTGGATAATATACATATGTGTCACTGTCGGAATCGTCCTCTTATGAATAATAGTGAGGTATAGGGATCGTCCAACGAGGGTCGACACACGACTGCTTGCTTAGATATGGCTTGAGAACAGCCAAACTGAGCCCACTCATATAAATCACCTTATCCGGACCAGATGAGGACTCCTCAGAAAATTCCTTCTCTTGTGTGTTGAAGGAAACTTTCTTAGCCGGTTTGCTAGAACCTGAATCATTGAGAGGGAGATGAGAGCGACGCGCCTTGAGAGGTTCGGGGGAACATCTCGAGGAATCAATTCTCGTCTTCCACTCACTAGATAGCCGACTAGAAGAGGGAGCAATCGTGTTTTTATGTGGAGTCAATTCAGTCTTGGTGGCTTACTTTGAAGGTCTGGGACGTGGTGTGGTGCTGACCATGAGTTCCTCATCAGAAGAGTCACCATATAGATTATAATATTCCTGAAGGGTCAGCACATGTCTCGGGAAGGAGCTAGTGGTCTCAGTCAACCTGGCATTATTAGGCTCTTGTGTCGGATCATCAGAATGATCAAGGCAATCAAAAAAGGTTGTATCCGACTTAATGATAGATAAGCGCTCCCGCTACCCTTGTTAATTCGAGCAAATTAATGTTCAAATTAATTGATAATGTCCGTTGCAGTCGGATAACGAGAGGGAATATCAAAAACCACTTTTAATTTAATCAAGTCAATTTCAAGCGGCAAAATTTTTTTTTACTTGTTGAAGTCCAAGGTCGAACTCAGGGAGGCATCTGTCTCCTTAGGTGAATTTTAGCAAAGTCCAAGTATTAGATTTTCGGGAAATTTTTTTTGGTCTTTTTCTATTTTCTATGCAAAACACATGCAACAATCAAGCCAATTTAGAATTTAAATCAGTTAAGGTTTCAAATGAAGTCCAAAAATAATAAAAATTGGCCAGATGATGAAATATGGTGAAAATAAACTACCCTAATTTTTTTGGAATTTTTCGACACTAAATGAATTTACTGAGAATTAAACAAGAATGCAGGGTGATTTTGACTAATTTAATTTTTAATAATTATCAAATCACAGAATTTTGGGGAACTAAAATTCTAGATAAATCTAAAGATGAGGACTCCAGGAAAATTGTCAGACCTTAATTTTGATGTGAAATGGACCTATTAAAAATAAACTAAGGAAATAACCAATTAATTTATTTAGGCCTCGAAATGTGTGCAAATGAGATGAAATTTTTATGCAATGTTAAGTTAATTATCTTAGAGCTACTATGATTTTTTGGGAATTTTTGGAGTTACAGAGAATTAACGATTAATTAAAAGGTGAAATTGGGCAAAATATCACACAAATGTACCAACTAATTAATTAAAAATTCTACTGATACCACAAAAATATGACAAGTGTCACACAAGATCAAGGACAAGTTGAGCTACAACGTGCAATTTTTAAAACTCAAAAATGATGAAATATGACACCTAGGTATGTGTGCAAAGACAGGGGTGTAATTGCAATACAGACAATAAAAATTACATAAAAATAAATATGCTGACAGGGACTTATATACAATTACCTAAAATGCAGGAGGTGGAATGCAATTTATCCACGGCCGCATGTGATCCTCACGTGGATGCGCTTCACAGAGACTAGTTTGCAATTTCTAGAACTTCCCGGGGCCTCGGTGAAATTTACCCAGGCCGCATGTGCTCCTCACGTGGGGCGACCTAGGCTCGGGTGGCGTCGGTGGCTCGGGACGAGGCTCGGGGGCTTCTGGAGGTTCGGTTGGAGGCTCGGAGTAGCTTCGGGTGGTCCGAGCCTAGAGGTCGGGGAAGAGGCTCGGACCCGCCGATGTAGCGCGATGGGGACCCTTGGATCAAGGTCGATCCGACGGCTGTCGTAGCTGGCGCATGGCGTGATCAGAGACTGTTGGATCCTTGATCGATCCAACGGTGCCAGGGGCTCGATGAAGAGGGCGACGTGGCTGAATGCTGACCGTAGGATCACTGATCGATCCAACGGTCCTGTGCTGCTCCGGTCGTGGGCGACGTGGCGTGAAGTTGACCGTTAGATCAAGATGATCAAACAGTGGCTGGAGCTTCGTCTTCAATGGTCCTCCGCCACCTACGGAGGAGTTGGCGGGGCTCCGGCGAAGGGGGCTTTGCTCCGCTCGATCCTCCTGGCGTCGGTGAAGCTTTCCGGAGGCTCGGAGATATCTCGGAAGACGCGGAGCGTGGCGGCGAAGACTCAGGTGGTTTCAGGAGAGGTGGAGATGTGTTGGAGCTCGCCGACGATGAAGCTCGAAGGTAGCTCCGATGACCTTCCGACCAATGAAGGAAGTGAGTACTTGCAGGTGTTAGGGATAGCCGAAGCACGTGGGGGCGTTCGTGGAGGTGTGAGAAGCGAATGGCAAGGCCTAGTCGGAGTGAAGGTGGTACCGCGATGGTGCGCCGCCCAGGTGGCAGAGCTGGAGTCAATGGAAGATGGTTGATGGTGTTTTAAGCTATGGACGACTGCACGAAGATCAGAGCTCCTTCGCGGAGCTCGGAGGAATGAAGGTGGAGCGAGAAGATGAGAATGGAAGGTGAATTTGATCGGAGAAGAATCAGAGAAACGAAGAAGAAGATCGAGAGGGATAAGGAGGTGGCTACCTGGGGATTGGAGCTCGAAGATGGGCTCCTGGTCGTCGCTCGAAGGTCGGTAGCGGCCTGAGCTCGGGCAGCTTCGCGGAGGAGGGGCTGCAGCACGGCGGAGGCAGCCTTGGATTTCGCCGGAGAAGAAACCCTTCTTCGCTCAACGATTCGTCTAATCGTTGTCACCAATTGGAAGTTTGGAGCTCAGGGAAGCTCTCTGGAATGGCGGATGGTTGTGACAGTGGCCGGAGGGCGAGGATTTATAGGAAGAGGGTGTTGGGTTGGTTGTTGATGAGGTGAAGTTCATGGAGGTCGTGGAGCGTCTCTGGTGGACGTCGTGGGAACAGAGGGAGTTGGCGAGGATGAGGGAAGATTGGGGGTGATCGGGGAGGCGTTGGTGGTCGGAGAGGGTGGCTGGAGTGCGGCCGAGAATAGAAAGGGGCAGCCCCTCGCGCAAGGCTGAGATCGTGGGAGAGAGGGGCGTCGGAGGTGGAAGACGAGGTCGTGGCCGTTGGATCTTGTGATCCAACGGCCCAGGTCGAAGCGTCAAGGAGCGGGTAGGATTAGATCTGGGGCAAGGCGATCTGAGGGATGTGATGGCGCCACGTGGTGCGATAGGGGAGCGACGCTGGTGAACGGTGGAGATACGATTAGGGCTTCGATCGAAGGGATGAGGTGCAAGGCGGGATAAGCGGTTAGGATGAAGGGTCAGCGTGTGTGATCGAAGGGCGCAGCGTGTGCCACGTATCAGGCACATAGGCAGGCGGAGGCGGGCGGCTGAGATCAAGGAGGGTTGATGATCAGACGGTTAAGAATAAGTGCACATGTGGAGAACAGGTGGTCGTTCGATCAAGAAGAATATCCAACGGCTGAGAGGCGCGGGCGGCTAGGGCAAGGGGAGCGGGTCGCGTGGCGCAACCAGAGGACGCCCCGTGGCCAGCTGTGATTGGCTGAGAAACGAAATAAGTGTAGAAAGAGAAGGAGGCCGAATTTGGAAAAACTCAAAACGTGAAAGTTGTAGATCTTGATGAGATCTACAAGTTCCATGTTGACGAAAGACAGAGATGATATCAAATATGATACAAAAATACAGGGATACAAATATACACCTATATAGTATACATAGAGGCCCAAAATCCCAACTTCTTCATACGAGCTCCAAATTGGATGAAATTAGTCTCATTTTAAAGGTCTTTTAATGTGTATTAATCTGAAAGTGAGTAGACCTATTTTGGAGGTTGTATGAGGGAGTTATGGGCTTTCTAAGAATCAGGGATTCTAGGTCTTTATTGGATATTTTACAAAGGAGATCTTGGACTTCTTCCTTATATTATTAACTAAGGTGTACATATTATAAGGGAGAGGTTATTTTTATGAGTGGATATGTTACAAGTGATCTTGGCTTCTTATTTAATGCAAAATGTGAATGCTAAAATGCATGTATTATGAATGCATGTATGAATGCTAATTGTGCAAGATAAGTTGAAATATGCCTATATTTACTCAGGAACAAGACTCTATTTTCAACTTTTAGAGTGATGAATCACAGATTCATCGCTTACCTCAGTGACTTGTTGATCTAATGACGTTGTGTCGAACCGATCTACAGTAATTTCTGTTGGAAATGCGAGCCCACGGCGAGCCATTATGCAATAAATGTTATTGCAAATATCATTCCTTGATCTGAAACGAAGAATAATTAATTTGCATAATAGGTCCCTTAGTACAATTAGGGTTATGTACCATGGCCATCTTAATAATCATACAGCTATTGATTCAACTATTGAATCATAGAGGCTGGTGCTTGGATGAATATCTAAAGGGTTAGATTGAGGACTCATCAAGCACCGTCAAATGATTGTTAAGAGATGATCTCTAGCCTGAGTAGGAGATGGCAATCCTTATCTCTGAAGGTTGATATATGACTGACCGCTTGATGCAGGTCCTCTGCATAGGAATAGAGATTCGGAGGTGTCAGATTAGTTAGGTCAAAGAGTTGACTTAACGTGATCGAGATAACCAAAGTCCTATATCGTATGATGTCATGATATAGGCACGCATCCTCTGACTGGAGACAGATGTGTTACTATATGTATAAGTATGTACATTTGGCAGACCAATAGGTTGATGACCTAACCAAGGTCTATACACCGGCGCGCTGGTGTGCATATAAGGGCATATGAGTAATACGATCTCACAAAGGGATCGTACAGGTTCAGTTATTGAACCGGAAGACATGAGCTCACTCATGAGATATTGGGAAGAATCAAATTCCGGGCGCACAGTCATCTCGCTTTGGAAGCTTGACTAAATTTGTAGGTTTGATATATACTTTTGGAAAGTATATGATCAAGACCTAGGTATGATATATGCTTTTGGAAAGTGTATGATTGATACCAACTCCCAATGATCGAATGAGAAACTTACTGATAAAACCATGAAGTAGACAGTATAAAGTTGATGCAATACTTCGGGTTTAGTCTGAGTCTTCCAGTATGCAGGATGTATAGGTATTGGGAATACCTGAGGGTGATGTGAGCATAAACGATTGTATAACCATGACGCTTCCATTCCTAGGGAGTGATGAAATGGGTCTGGATTTTAGTGACTCCTCTCAGTAGAGAAGTGATCTGATCTTGGTCCAAGTGTTGGACATTGATCTGAATGTGATTCAGATACAATGAGAAGATTAGATTTACGGTCTTGATTTAATCAAGCATCTATGGGAGGCCCACGATCTGGATTTGAGATATGATCTCAACATCCATGTCACTATACGTGGAACAATACAATCGCCATGTCCTTATCTCCAAGTATCTACGGAGAAAGCGCATTATCCTTGAAGGAGTTCACGGATAATTCTATTGTTGATTTATGTATCCGAGCATTGAGAAAATGGATAATTAAATGTGATTTAATTATCATGATTAATATGAATTCGATTCATATTATAAAAAGAGTTCTCTTAGATAATTAAATACGATTTGATTATCAAAGATGTAAATAATGTGAATATGATTCATGTTATTTGAGAACAAGAGGATAGAGATCCAAGATGATTAAATGTGATTTAATTATCATGGATATGAATAATGTGGATAGAAATATCCATATTAGACATATATATTATAAATGTGATTTATAATATATAAGAGAGAGCTATTTGTAATTTACATTTGTTAATTAAATGTTAATGTGAATTAGATTCACATTGGACATTGAATTGAAAATGTAATTTACATTTTGTTTTGGGTTGTGAATATGATTCACAAATTTTTCAATGGCACGATTGCAATGTCTACAAAATAATTGTGAATTATTTTTGTAGAATAATTTGCAACAAAAGTTGTTGCAAATAATGGAGATTACATAAAAGATGAAATAGCCACCTTCCTAATGGAGGAGAGTGGACGGCCACCACTCCCATTAGGAAAGGGAGGCCGTCCCCCCTCTCCACATGGAAGGAGGCTTTCTCTCCTTTCATTATCTCCATGTATTGATGATTTAATTTTGTGATTAAATTGTGTTGATTTATCAACATATATTTAATTTAAATTAAATTAATTGTTGTTGGTTTTACCAACACAAATCTTAGCCATTAAAAGAAACACAATCAATGAGAGCCATTGGATTTGTGTTGTCCCATGGATTGAGATCCATGGATCCCAAAATGTTATAAAAGGAGAGGCACCCCTTTGCTCTTCTTTACACAACAAGAGACAACAAGTCTCTCTCTCTCTCTTTCTCTCTATACACGCCCTCTCTCTCTCTCCCTCTCATGGACGTCCACCATGGATGCCCTAGAGAGGTTCTCCATCGCCGCAGCGTCGTCGTTATGTTGCCCGATGGTTTGCTCATGGAACTCCGTCTACTTCAGCGTGCCTTGCTCGTGAAGAAGACGTCGGATCTCGTGTATCGAGATCAGGAGATCCGCCGCTTGGATCATCAACATGGATTGCGAGAAGCACGCGGTTCATCCCCGCGCTCGCAAGCGTCTCTCCGTCGGATCGGACTTGAGACAGGAGGTCTCTTCGTTTAGAGACTCGATTGCAACCACGCTTCAAGAGGTAAACCTAATACTTGTTTGTGGTTTAGATGAAATGATCCAAGAAGTGTTCTTGGATCATGTGGTTTCGTCACATGAAAATTTTTTTAATTTCCGCTGCATAGAACAACTAGTGCGACTAGTCGTTCTTCGTCGTATTCGATACGACACTCACACTTCCGTGATGCGCTTGAGGATCTAACCATATCCTTCAATTTCATCAAGTTCGGGATGGAGTGAATCATCTAAATCGAAGAGACGCATCAGCAAATTGGATTCTGTCTCCTAAGTGTCATCAGAGCTTGTATCGGTTATGCTTTCCCAAACCTCCTCATGAGAGAGGATTTCCATGGTCCAAGTGTTGTTCAAAGAGAGGTGTGTATCTTGTATCTCTAATAAAATCACGGTCTGATTCAGGAGTTGCTACATGACTTTCACCATATACGACTTTAGGCTCGCTGACCATGTCTATTGTAACTCTGTGATTGCTCGATCCGAACGTGATCTTACCAGATCCATAGTCAACTACAGCCTCTGCAGTATGCAAGAATGGTCGTCCATGGATAATGGGGGTCTAGAATAAAGGTGCAGGAGAGTACATATCAAGGACCACAAAATTGACGGGAAACTGCATATCATGCACCTTTACCACTGAATCTTCCAATAAACCTCGGGGTCGTTTGACGGATCGATCCACAAATTGCAGGATCATGCATGTTTGCTTTAATGGACCCTGACCAAATTCTTACAGTAATGACGAGGGCAAGAGATTGGTGGAAGAACCACTATCAAGAAGTGTTGGAAATGCGAGCCCACGGCGAGCCATTATGCAATAAATGTTATTGCAAATATCATTCCCTGATCTGAAATGAAGAATGAATAATTTGCATAATAAGTCCCTTAGTACAATTAGGGTTATGTATCATGGCCATCTTAATAATCATACAGTTGTTGATTCAACTATTGAATCATAGAGGCTGGTGCTTGGATGAATATCTAAAGAGTTAGATTGAGGACTCATCAAGCACCGTCAAATGATTGTTAAGAGATGATCTCCAGCCTGAGTAGGAGATGGCAATCCTTATCTCTGAAGGTTGATATCTGACCGACCTCTTGATGCAGGTCCTCTGCATAGGAATAGAGATTCAGAGGTGTCAGATTAGTTAGGTCAAAGAGTTGACTTATCGAGATCGAGATAACCGAAGTCCTATATCATATGCTGTCATGATATAGGCACACATCCTCTGACTGGAGACAGATGTGTTACTATATGTCTGAGTATGTACATTTGGCAGACCAATAGTTTGATGACCTAACCAAGGTCTATACACCAACGCGCTGGTGTGCATGTAAGGGCATATGAGTAATACGATCTCTCAAAGGGATCATACAGGTTCATTTACTGAGCCGGAAGACATGAGCTCACTTATGAGATATTGGGAAGAATCAAATTCCGTGCACGTTTGTCTCGCTTTGGAAGCTTGACTGAATTTGTAGGTTTGATATATACTTTTGGAAAGTATATGATCAAGACCTAGGTATGATATATGCTTTTGGAAAGTATATGATCGATACCAACTTCCAATGATCGAATGAGAAACTTACTGATAAAACCATGAAGTAGACAGTGTAAAGTTGATCTAATACTTCGGGTTTAATCTGAGTCTTCCAGTATGCAGGATGTATAGGTATTGGGAATACCTGAGGGTGATGTGAGCATAAACGATTGTATAACCATGACGCTTCCATTCTTAGGGAGTGATAGAACGGGTCTGGATTTTAGTGACTCCTCTCAGTAGAGAAGTGATCTAATCTTGGTCCAAATGTTGGACATTGATCTGAATGTGATTCAGATACAATAAGAAGAATAGATTTGCGGTCTTTATTTAATCAAGCATCTATGGGAGGCCCGCGATCTGGATTTGAGATATGATCTCAATATCCAAGTCACTATACGTGGAACAATACAATCGCCCTGTCCTTATCTCCAAGTATCTGCAGAGAAAGCGCATTATCCTTGAAAGAGTTCGTGGATAATTCTATTGTTTATATATGTATCCGAGCATTGAGAAAATGGATAATTTAATGTGATTTAATTATCACGAGTAATATGAATTTGATTCATATTATAAAGAGAGTAATCTAAGATAATTAAATATGATTTAATTGTCAAAGATGAAAATAATGTGAATGTGATTCGTATTATTTGGACACAAGAGAATAGAGATCCAAGATAATTAAATGTGATTTAATCATCATGGATATGAATAATGCGGATAGCAATATCCATATTAGTCATGTATATTATAAATGTGATTTATAATATAAAAGAGAGAGCTATTTGTAATTTACATTTGTTAATTAAATGTTAATGTGAATTGGATTCACATTGGACATTAAATTGAAAATGTAATTTACATTTTATTTTGGGTTATGAATGTGATTCACAATTTTTCAATGGCAAGATTGCAATATTCATAAAATAATTATGAATTATTTTGTAGAATAATTTACAACAATTGTTGTTGCAAATATTGGAGATATATGCAATCTTGGAGATTGCATTGGAATCTCCCTTTCCTAATAGGAGAGGGGGGACGACCACTAATATGGAAGGGAGGAGCCTCCTTTCCATTATCTTCAATGTGGATTGATTTAATTTGGTGATTGAAATATGTTGATTTATCAATATAAATTAAATCTAAATTAAATTAATTGTTGTTGGTTTTTACCAACACAAATCTTAGCCATTAAAAGAAACACAATCAATGTGAACCATTGGATTTGTGTTGTCCCATGGATTGAGATCCATGGATCCCAAAACCCTATAAAAGGAAAGGCACCCTTGCTCTTCTTTACACATAATGCTTGAGAAGCATATTTCTCTCTCTCTCTCTTTCTCTTTCTCTCCCTCTCATGGTCGTCCACCATGGATGCCCTAGAGAGGCTCTCCATCGCCGCGGCACCGTCGTTATGCTGCCCGATGTTTTGCTCGTGGAACTCCGTCTACTTCGGTGTGCCTTGCTCGTGAAGAAGACGTCGGATCTCGTGTGTCGAGATCAGGAGATCCACCGCTTGGATCATCAACATGGATTGCGAGAAGCACGCGGTTCATCCCCGCGCACACAAGCGTCTCCTCCGACGGATCGGACTTGAGACAGGAGGTCTCTTCGTTTAGAGACTTGATCGCAACCACGCTTCAAGAGGTAATCCTAATACTTGTTTGTGGTTCAGACAAAATGATCCGAGAAGTGTTCTTGGATCATGTGGTTTCGTCGCATAAAAAAATTTTAATTTCCGCTGCATAGAACAACTAGTGCGACTAGTCGTTCTTCGTTGTATCCGATACGACGATCACGTTTCCATGATGCGCTTGAGGATCTAACCATATCCTTCAAGAAGAGTACGCTCAAAGACTTGGTCAAATATCTCGCATCTGATCAAAGGTGATCCTTTGGCTAGCGTGTTTTAAGGGAGATTTTTTATGGGTGTGACTGTCGCCATGGCGAGGACATGCTTCTCTACCTGCTAGTGTTTGTTGTTGTGTGTTGACCAACGCTTGTTTGTGCATGCCCCCTTCAACCCTTTCTTCACAGCGGTCATGTATTTTATAGATTTCATCGATGGTATCTCAACAATAAAATTACTAAGGATATCCACAATTCTAGGATCAGATAATACATTTTTCTGTTTGCATTTTTTATTTTTCCAATGCATCGGGAAATGAAATATTTACACTATTGAAGTTAAAGGCAGAGTTCTTATTTACAACAAGATTCTTTTCCACAAAATTATGTACATATGGATCACAAAAAGGTGTACAAGATGGAAGTGAAGATTCTGCTACTAGTGGACAAGCAAAAGATCCGGTCTCCGCTCCGTTGATTGGGGTTAGATTGGCGGTTGTTGGTGACTCCTTCGTGGCTGGCATGGATTCACATCATTTGTGAACATCTTTTTTGTTGTTTTGATTTTTCTGATTTTTTTTATTGATGAAGGTGGAGATGGGTGGAAGCTGGCATAGCTCCTCCTTCTTCTTCTTCTTCTTCCTCACCCGAACTTGTGATGGTGCGGTTGAATTAGAAGATGATGACTCACCTGTTGATGCTTTATTCTTCCCTTAGTTTGCAGCAGATGGAGGCAAAGTCCTATCTCTTCTAAGAGTAACAGCATTAGATAAAACAAAATCACGACTATCTGACTCGATAGGAGCAGATGGTACATCATATTATACCTGCTCTTCTCTTTTAAAATTGTTGGTATTTGCTTTGACCTGCGTTGGAATAGGAGTTTTGGTGGTGATCAGGTCGACAAGTTTCGTCATCATTTCTGCTAGACCCTTCACAAGACGAGCCAAGCAATCCAGTGTAGGGTTCACTGGAGTCACCTCAGAATTTTTAGCATGCAGATCATGATGTTGTTGATTGCTTGAGGGTCGAAGCTAAGACTGTTGATGGTTTTGTGGAGGAGGAAGCTGATATTATTGATATGGAGGGGTATATGATGAATATGCGATTCATCACTCTAAAAGTTGAAAATAGAACTTTGTTCCCGAGTAATTAGATGCATATTTCCACTTATATTGCATAATTAGCATTCATGCATGTATTGATAACATTTGCATTTTAGCATTCATATTGCATAAATAAGAAGCCCAAATTCAATTATAAATATTCACCTGTATATTCACCATATTTCATCTATTTATATATATATATATATATATATATTATACTAACTCCAAATACAATAAAATCAACTCCATATTGTACATATTACTAACACTAATTAATGAAAAATATCAAAAAATTACTAACTTGTAAAATTGACCAATAAAACCCCAATCCAAGTTTGAAGCTAAGAACCTTAAAATGCACATATCTCTCTCATATAGTGTCTGATTTAGGTCTACTCACTTTTAAAGTAATATACATGCAGAGACCTTCAAAACAAGACCAATTTCATTAAAATCGGAGCTCGTATACAAAACTTGGGTTTTGGGCCCCTTTTGTATATTGTACATATTGACCTTTTTACCCCTGTATTTTATCATTTCATTTAATTAATTTTTAAAAATCCAAAAGAAATAGACTAATTTGTATATATTCTTCTCATATTTTTCTATTTTTATTTTGATTTTTCTCTTATTGAAAAATGACAAAACAAATGCAAAAGGAAAAATGTAGTATTTTATACCTATAAGGTACCACCCAAAAATACACTTTGTACAGATGATTTCATTTGATTTTTGGCCCTTCACAAAAGTTGTAGATCTCGTCGATAAGAGCAACTTTTGTGTTGATCACTTGTTGATTTAATCCCTTTTGTTATTTCTATTTTATTTTTCTTTACATTTAATTTTTGAATTTTCAAGGAGAGACATGTGGCAGCTCCTGGAGCTGCCACATGTCACCCCAAATTTTTTATTTTCGGATTTATTTTTTATTATTTTCTGATTTTATTATTTTATTATTATTATTTTAATAATTGTTACTTTTAGTAGCCTACTTATTTTACTTATATTATATTATTATACTATTATTATTTATCCCCCTCTTACCACTTCTCTACTTGCCTTCCACTCCAAGCCACATCTTCTCCACTTTCTCCATCTCTTTTCCAACTCCCTCCTCCTCTTTATGTTCACATCATCCTCCATCATTTTTCTTCATCCGTCGTTTTCGAGAGAAGTGAGGTCGAGCCCCTTTAACCTTCAGATGACAGCTGTAGGAGACGAGTTGAGCAACAACAACCTCAAGGCGAGATCCGGTGATCCGCACCACCGTCACGAGTTTCACGATGCTCGTTGAGCTTCGGAGCACATGCCGTCTCCTTAAAGAGACAATCGGAGTAGAAGTTTATCTGCTCCTCCACAGGCGACAACCTCCACCAGCCACAGGTAATCTTCTATCCTCATGTACTCATTTTATTTTATCTAACGATTTTTTTTCCTTGTTGTTCATCACCAAAACATCCCCACCATCAATTTCATCATAAGCAGCTCACCATCTCATAATCATATTTTTCCTGCATATCATACACCTCTATCCCACCTTTGCATTATATTCTTCGTATTTTTTCCTGTTTACAAAGAAAATATAAAAAAAGTACAAAAATCAATATACAAAAAAATCATAGCAGAGGTCTATCGTCGACATCCTGCACGGGTGCCCCTCCAGGACGCCACCACGCAGATGCTCTAGCAACCGCGGTACGCCACCCCTGTTGGTATGCCTCCGCCACCCTTCGCGCAGGGGTGCCACGGCCGCCCGACCTCCAGCCTCGCTCCAGCCTCCCTCGCTCCTCTACACCTCCACCAACGTCGGTCGATCTCCGCCCCGCACAGCTACGTACGACAACGCCTCCCAGCCACACCGTTGTGCGCCTCCTCCCGTATTGCTGCAGCACACGCTCCGCTGGGTGTGACCTCCGCGTGCAGTGCGCATCGCCCGC
Source organism: Ottelia alismoides (assembly GCA_037367405.1). Lineage (NCBI taxonomy): Eukaryota > Viridiplantae > Streptophyta > Magnoliopsida > Alismatales > Hydrocharitaceae > Ottelia > Ottelia alismoides. The sequence goes on from JAZKJV010006500.1 coordinate 575,183, forward strand.
AGCCGCAAGCGGCGCTCCGGCCTCTGCTCCCAGCCGCGTCCTGGAGCGGCACGCGTCGCCTGCACTGCCGCTTCTTCCATTCGCGCGACGTGTGGCTGCCTCCTCTGCGCCGCCATCGCCCACCAGCAGCGTGCCGACCTGCCGGCCGCCGCCCTCGTGAGCTCTACCGTCCATCTGCCCCGCGCGTCGCCCAACTGCCTCGCCGCGCACCCGTGCGTCGCCGCCTCCATAATGCCTCTCACGTTCTCCTCCAACTTTTGCCCATCGATTGTATTACACATGCCCACGGGATGTATTCAGAATGAAACACACACTATTTGTTGCATATGCTTATTTAATATTAACGGGTATCATCTCTTGAATGGTATTTCACAGAGGTCATGCAGCAAGGTCCTACACCATTTCGGTGACTGACCGAAACGGAATTTCGATTGAATTCCGGTCAACTTTCGATTGAAATTTCAGTCATTTCGGTCTTTTTTGTACTAGGATTCTCGCCCTCTCTCTCCTTCTCTCCTCCAAAGGATGGTTGTCCATCTTGTGTTGAGAAAGGAGAGACTCTCGGCTTTCGCCTTCGACGACTCGTGGATCTCCATCTTATTTGGAGTTGCTTACTCTAAAGGAAGAAGACGGATTTCGTTTGACGAAATCGGGGGAGCCATCACTTGGATCTTCATCGAGGATCGCGGGAAGGAATGTAACTCATCATCGCGCCCGCAAGTGCGTTCTTCGTGGAACGGACTTAAGACAGGAGGATCTCTACTTTGGGATCTCGCGATCACAACCACGCTTCAAGAGGTATTCCTTATACTTGGTGGTTTGATGAAACGATCCGAGAAGTGTTCTCGTGATCATGTGGTTTCATCTTTAGATTTAAAATTTCAATTTCCGCTGAGAGGTCGTTTTTCATTTATTTTATTTTTGTAAAAATTGCATTTGTTCTCCTATATATTTTACTAATTTCAAGAGTTCCCCTGTGCACAAATTGCATTTTCAATTTTATTTTCTGTCTTGCAAAGACACCCCTGACTTTGCGTGCTTATTTGGACTGTCATTTTACATCATTTATTTTAATGAAAAATAGCTTGTTGATGAGCTACTATTTTTTTTCTCCTGCCTATTTATTTGCATTTTTGTGACTATTAAATTATTTATTAAAAATCAGATATTGAAAATCAGTGATATTTTGCCCATTTATGCTCTGAAATTCGCACATAGTTATTATTGCTCCAAAAATTGTGAAAAAATTGTAAATGGTGTATTTAAGTGTTCTTTAATTACAATCCAAATTTTGTCCAATTAGGAGTTTTCTTGTTCATAAAATAAATTCCTTAGCAATTTCAGTAATTGATTTTTAATTAAATCCACTAATAAGATTTCTAATAAATTTCAACTCTCCTTAATTCCCTATTGAAATATCTATTTGAGATAAAGAATCTCTGGATAATTTAACTTCGTAGAATTATTAGAAATTAAATACCCACAATCATCGTGTTTTCAGTAAAAATTCATAAAAAGATCACAAAGTGTCAGAAAATTTCAAACATATTAGTGTAGCTTCATTTCATTATGTTTATCTTCTAGTAAATTTTTCATAATTTTTTCATATCATTTGCACAAAAAATAGCATAAAAACCCCAAAAAAGTTTGTATTTTTCATGTGTCCATTTTAAATCCAAAAATTCCAAAAAAATACATTTTGCATTAATCATTGGATTACGTTCTTAAAAAAATATAACTTGGCTGATTTGAATTAATTTTACATTAAAATTAAATTTGACTAAGTCGATTATCTTCTTATTAACTTAATCCAATTCATGTTTTGCATTCTGCATTTTTATTGCATAAAAAATTACAAAAAAATCCCATTTAGAAAATCACAATCTGATTCATCTAACTTGATCCCGAGTTGTTCCTTTGCCTCCTTGAGTCGACCCTAGGGCTTGCCTAGGCTAAATAAACATAAAATCGTGTGTTAATTCATTCGACGATTCATCGATTTGTGCGGTTATTTTTTATCGATCTGGATTTATCCGACTACAACGAAAACATCAATTGGACAACATTAAAAGGGTAGATCTGAGATTCATCAAATGTTGTCGTTGCCGGGGAGGCAAACGGCTTAGGATCACTCTAGAAAAATTAGATTTATGTTTTCCATTCACTCGGGTAGTTTGACCCCCGAGTCGCATTGTAATTATACATTTCTTCTTTAATTATTTTTCTGACCATTTCTGTATATATCTCTCTGACATATTTTTTATCTTTTTGTGCGAGGGCCCGGTGGACTTGGAGCAACTTTCTTGAAGTCGGCGCATCTCGAAGTGCATCGGAGGCCGACGATTCGTGGATCAAGTCGGTTGTTGAGACGCCGAAAAGATTTTTATTAACTTGTAAAAAAAGTGTCTGCATTTACAGCAGTTCCCATTTGGGTTCTCGCATGTGTAAACATAGTGGAACCGTGTCCCATCTGCTGTGTGGGTTGAATTTTTAGAATAGGCTTGTACTAGCTGCTCCTCGAGCCACTCTAGGATTTGCTTGTGCTCGTAATTTTCTAGGACCACACATCACTTAAAAGATGCACTTAGACCGCAGGACTTAGGCAAACATAATCTATTCTTTGCTCGATAATAGAACTGCCTATCTAGGAGCGGCTTTCATCGCTTGCATTCCATTTAGTGTAAAATTTCAATTCAGTCTTGCATCCCGCATTGTAGAGAGATGGAGGCATTGTAAGTATTCTTACTCAAGCATTCATCATAGTTTTCTCGATTGCATCGGCTTTTTCCGATTCTCTCTCTCTCGGTTTTCTAACCTAGGATAAAGGAATTGGGACTGGATGGTAGACGTGATTGCTTGTGTGGATTAATATCAGTGACAACTAATCTTTAAAATCAGGACTGCTAATTGAATTGGAGCAAAAAATTAACTAAAATTAATCCTTGTTTGCGGGAGAGTAACCCCGACCTTGTTTTCAGGCTGAGTGAGGGTACTTGAGTGTGTGTGAACACCTTAAAGCAGAGCCCAAATCCCCGCCTTCCATATCACGTACCAACTGATCCTAGCAAATATCACGAGTTGAATATTTTCATGTTCATTGACTAGTATCAAGTAGCCTCTGCCTGTTCACAGGTAGTCAGGGGTGAACCAGCGGTACTTCGCGACAAGTTGCTAGTAACCCTTCAGGGTGAAGTTCCAGCCTTGTAAGCCTCCGCCTGCTTGCAGGTAGATAGGGGCATGGTCTTTGAATCCATCAACTTGGGATAGGAGCGAAGAAAGGAAGGATGCAGGTATCTTAGGCGATAGGTTAAACAGGGGAGACGCATCCGGCTTTTTAGCCGACTCCCCTATAGACCGCATAACCATTGCTACTTGTCTAAAAATTTACACTTAAAATCAACCAGACTAATCGGACTTGGTTTGGAGTCCTTCACCATGTTGAGTGTGAACTCAGGGTTTGCTCTTGTGTTTGTCTTTGTCTCTGTCCGTGTGTGTTTTCCTGTATAATTGCACATTTTCTACCTCAACCTACTTACATTAATCATTTCCTCTTCAAGATGTCGGGATATTGGTCCCCATATCCTGTGACCTCTGGTCATTCCTCCTCGACCGTATACCATTCATCTTCGCCTTCTCCTTCTTCCATACATCCTCTACCATCTACAGGAGACCTTTACCCGTGGTCGGTTCTACCTCAACCCGATGATGAAGTCAGAATTACTACTGACTTCTCCACTTCTTCGCATTTCTCACCTACTCCATATTCCAACACTCCGGATCCACTTCCCTCTTGGGCTGACTGTCCTTACTCTCGAGAGCTTGCAGGAATCAAAGAATCAAATGAAGAGCAAGCCACTGCTGAGATAGATGGTTGGAAAAATTATATACCCCCACATATTTCATTCTCACCTCAAGTAGGGACCATACCACAATTTACATATACACATCCTGACTTGACTTTAGGGCATAACTGGGTCGATCGAACAATCCGAATGGAGAGGCCTGTACATCATGATTTCCCATACTTGATTGACTTTAGTGATCAGGCTCCCATTAACCAGCCTTCATTCGAAGAGCCTATACATTCACATGAGTGGACTCATGAGCTAGACTTACCAGTCTCCCGTTCATTGACTTCATCATATGAGGCTCCGACCAATATCTACCATTCGAATGGTCCATACTCGACCTAGGATTACATGCCAGAGTCGAGGTATGTTGAGTATGAGACCCCAATATCTCAGCAGTTTCCTCCAATTGATCAGAACTCTCCCATGATTTGTCATGAGAATTTTATGGAGGATGACATCTCTAGTCTTATTAAGAAAAATGAATCATTTGGTAACAAGTTGAGAGATGTCATGAACATATTGCACTCAATTTCTGCTAGCCTAAGTATGAAAGTGGAAAAGGAAGTAAGTAGATTTGATGTTGAAAACCGAGCGAGCATCAGGGAACCTACACCGTCTGTACAGCTGGAGTCTATTCTATATCCCTCTTCTACTAACCACTTACCCTCCAATCCAGAGTCTGATCATTCGTCCACCAAAAATACCAAAAAAATTGAAAAATCTATAAAAATTAAAAATGAAAAAGACAGAAAAATTGGATCCTACCCTAAGGGAAGCGCTCGATGAGGAATTGATTTTTAAACTTCCCTTAATAAAGGACATAGATCACTTCCACGGCCTCAAGAGATTTGTAAAGAGTAAATTGATGCCCAAGAGGTTAGGTACTAAGAGAACAAGGACTGAGAAACACATAGTGTCTATGGCCACCTCCTTGGTGATGGGGAGAAAGACCAAGAGCCACAGAGTGAAGCAGTTGCCTAGGGTGGAATGTGAAATCAAAGACACTATCTTTACCCATGCAAGAATTGATGATGACTCTCCGATAAATGTCCTCCCGACCTCTGTGTTTGACAAGCTCAAACTCAAGCCAATCAGAAAATCGAGAGAGATCGTTCAGCTAGCTGATTGATCCATCAAACGGTCTAGAGGAAATATTTCAGTCATCATTACTTTCCAAGGTGCTCTACTCCAGGTGGACTTCACGGTCATTGACATCGAGTACCGAGGAGAGTTTACCTAGTCTCCAATTATTCTCGGGAAGCCATTCTTAGCCTCAGCTAAGGCAACTATAGATTGCAAGACTCGGGAGATCGATTTTTCAGCATTAGGAGCACTCCGACCTCACCCATTCTTTGATACACTTTATTCTAAGGTGACCCGCACATCCGCTGACAGTCGTGACCATCGAGAGGTAGATGAGTCCCACCTCTCTGCTACACCTGAGAGACCGACTATCCATACGACCGTTGGTTCTGAGATTCCGCACACCTCCACTTCATCAACTGCTTGCACCACCACCGTGACAGCTTCTAAGGAGGACTCACGACCAGAAGCTATCATTAAGTCGGACATGACCTTTGTTGATTGCCTTTACCATTTTGATGATCCGACACAAGAGCCCATTAATGCCAAGCCAACTGAGACTACTTCCACTTTACCGAGACATGTGTTGACCCTTCAGGAATATTACAATCTATATGGTGACTCCTCTTATGAGGAACCGATGGTCAGCACCACACCACGTCCCATACTTCAAAGGAAACAACCAAGAGTAAATTGACTCCACATAAAAACACGGTTGCTCCCTCTTCTAGTCGGCTATCTAGTGAGAGGAAGCCGAGAATTGATTCCTCAAGGAGTTCCCCGAACCTCTCAAGGCGTGTCGCTCTCATCTCCCTCTCAATGATTCAGGTTCTAGAAAATCGACTAAGAAAGTTTCCTTTAACACACCAGAGAAGGAATTTTCTGAGGAGTCCTCATCTGGTCCGGAAAAGGTAATTTATATGAGTGAGCTCAGTTCGGTTGTTCTTAAGACGTATCTAAGCAAGCAGCCGTGTGTCGACCCTCGTTGGACAATCCCTACACCTCACTATTATTCATCTGAGGATGATTCCGATAGCGACACATATGTATATTATCCACCTCCTCACGTCTGCAAGAAGGTTCATCACAAACCTTCTTAATCCTTGTATATTCTCACTCTTTCTTGTATATACTTTCTCTTCCACCCTCCCCAGTGATTCGATTCACTCGCCCCGGTTCCATGTCGTTTCATTTTATGACTATACTTCGGATAACCAGATCCTAAGTATAGGGGGAGAATGACCCGCGTCTATTCATTGTACATCCTCCATATCACATCGGTTCTCATACTCACTCATGTCCTATACTTAGGCTAACCAGAGCCTAAGTATGGGGGGACCGATGCCCACCACGTATATACTCATCCACTTCTCCTCTTGACCTTGTCCGCCCCATTTTTGACCTTCTTCTACACTTAGGCTGTCAGAGTCTAAGTATAGGGGGGCAGGACGACTTCTATACATGTTGTAATTTTAGCTCTCCTACGCTTAGCACGAGCTATGTCTTTTTCATCGCTTTTCGTGCTCTGAGGACATAACACACGTTAAGCATAGGGGGGCGTGTATACATTACATATATATTTTACCCATAGCTTGTACTTTCGCGTATTTTCACGTATTTTTGTATATATTATGCAATAAGTATGGGGTGAGTAAAAATTGAAAACAAAATTACATGTATACTTGTATAATATGTATAAAACAAAAAACAATTGTAAAAATAATACTTTTGTAAAATTTGTTGTAAAATAGGATGTATACAAAAAAATTCATGTATACTATGTATATTATGTACAAGTTGTATAAACTAAAAATTGTTGTATAACATAAAATAAAATAAAAATGTTGAAAATAAAGGCTTCTTATTTACTTTTGCATCCTTGCATTTAAAAAAAATTCTTGCATTTCATTCATAGCATGCCATCTTCATCTCATCTGCATATCATGCATATGCAAAGTGGAAAGCTAGTGGGTTCTGAACCAAGTTATGAATAGATGTTGAGAATGGACTTGATTTGACCTTAATCCACCTAATTTCAGAGGAACCTTATAGGAATTAGAGTTAAGATTTCTCAGGTCAAGTGACTTAATTCTTTGAGTTTGTAAGTCTATGTTCACATGTCATCTTGATTAGTCTAAGTAGAATATCTCGTGCACACGCATCATTCTTTTAGACAGTGACCTAACTTAGACAAGCACAATGCACGTAGCTCTTCATTGATGAGGAGGTGAGGAGGTAGAATCCTTTAGCTTGGAGTAGCACACGGGTGGAAACATCCGTCCTCTTCTAGGGAGGGTAGTGCATCTCAACCTAGTCTGGTGGTGTTGACGTCTGAGGACAGGACGCTGTGGGTTGCAATAATGCTTCAAAAGAGGGATAGTCTACTGTCTCAAGAGGAAAAACTCATGATGTACATGTTGCACCTTGTATATAGTTCCAAAAAAAGAAAAAGAGAAAGAGAAAAAATGCAAGAACTCCAAAAAAATAGACAGGCCAAAAAAAATATTGCATGTCGGAGTATGTATATTAGCAAGAAGTCTGCAGCTGGATGACTTGACTACACTGGTCAGGCATCCCGGGATAGGTAGCTACATTGGCTACCGTCCATTCTTTTCTCCACCCCTCCTCTTAAGTTGGTCACACTTGAACTTAGAAGGGAATACCCCGCTCCTCGAGGAAAGAGTTACTGGACCAAGTTATTTGAGTTACCCTATTAGAGGAGGCTACTTCTGAGCTATTTTACACTTACACAGTACAAGTAAGAATCATAGTCATCAGAAATTTGCGTATGAGGATTTGTTCTGACCTGATTGTCGAGGCGTCTTGAATAGAAGACTTGTGGAACTTGAAGTCTGTTAGGTCTTAAGTTCAAGTCCCAATAAGGTTCCGCCACACAATTAATCCAAAGGTTGAGTCAAGCTCCATTTTCAACTGTTGTTCATGACCTTGGTATGGAACCCAATCTCATTTCACTCTTGCATTTCATTTTAGTTTCTCAGGGACGAGCAAGGTTTAAGTATAGGGGGTTGATGAATCTACGATTCATCACTCTAGAAGTTGAAAATAGAGCTTTGTTCCTGAGTAATTAGATGCATATTTCCAGTTATATTGCATAATTAGCATTCATGCATGTATTGATAACATCTGCATTTTAGCATTCATATTGCATAAATAAGAAGCCCAAATTCAATTATAAATATTCACATGTATATTCACCATATTTCATCTATTTGTATATATTTCATACTAATTCCAAATCTAATAAAATCAACTCCATAGTGTATATATTACTAAAGTAATTAAAGAAAAATATCAAAAAAAATACTAACTTGTAAACTTGACCAATAAAAGCCCAATCCGATTTTGAAGCTAAGAACCTTAAAATGCACATATCTCTCTCATACAGTGTCCGATTTAGGTCTACTCACTTTTAAAGTAATATACATTCAGAGACCTTCGAAACAAGACCAATTTCATTAAAATCGGAGCTCGTATGCAAAACTTGGGTTTTGGGCCCCTTTTGTATATTGTACATATTGACCTTTTTGCCCATGTATTTTATCATTTTATTTTATTAATTATTAAAAATCCAAAAAAAATAGATTAAGTTGTAGATATTCTTATCATATTTTTTCTATTTTTATTTTGATTTTTGTCTTATTGAAAAATGACAAAACAAATGCAAAAGGAAAAATGTGGTATTTTATACCTATAAGGTACCACCCAAAAATACACTTTGTACAGATGATTTCATTTGATTTCCAACCCTTCACAAAAGTTGTAGATCTCGTCGAGAAGAGAAATTTTCATGTTGATTACTTTTTGATTTAATCTGTTTTGTTATTTATTTTTTATTTTTCTTTACATTTAGTTTTTGAATTTTCTAGGAGTAACATGTGGCAGCTCCTGGAGCCGCCACATGTCACCCAATTTTTTTATTTTCAGATTTACTTTTTATTATTTTTGGATTTTATTATTATTATTTAAATTATTGTTATTTTTAGTAGCCTACTTATTTTACTTATATTATATTATTATACTATTATTATTTATCCCCCTTTTACCACTTCTCTACTTGCCTTCCACTCCAAGCCACATCTTCTCCACTTCCTCCACTTTCTCCTCGAGAGAAGTGAGGTCGAACCCCTTTAACCTTCAGGTGACAGTTGTAGGAGAAGAGTTGAGCAACGAAAACCTCAAGGCAAGATCCGGTGGTCCGCACCACCATCACGAGTTTCACGACGCTCCTTGAGCTTCGGAGCACACGCCGTCTCCTTGAAGCGACAATCGGAGTAGAAGTTTATCTGCTCCTCCACAGGCGACAACCTCCACCTGCCACAAGTAATCTTCTATCCTCATCTACTCATTTTATTTTATCTAACGATTTTTTTCCTTGTTGTTCATCACCAAAACATCCCCACCATCAATTTCATCATAAGCAGCTCACCATCTCATAATCATATTTTCTGCATATCATACACCACTATCCCACCTTTGCATTATATTTCTTCATTTTTTCCTGTTTACAAAGAAAATATAAAAAAAGTAGAAAAATCAAAATACAAAAAATTAAAAAAAATCACAGCAGAGGTCTGCCGTCGACATCCTCCACGGGTGCCCCTCCAGGACACCGCCACGCAGCTGCTCCAGCAACCGCGTGCGCCACCCCTGCTGGTGCGCCTCCGCCGCCCTCCGTGTAGGGGCGCCGCGGCCGCCCGACCTCCAGCCTCGCTCCAGCCTCCCTCGCTCCTCTACACCTCCACCAGCATCGGCCGACCTCCGCCTCGCACAGCTACGCACGACAACGCCTCCCAGCCACACCGTTGTGCGCCTCCTCCCCTGTTGTTGCAGCACACGCTCCGCTTGGCATGCCTCCGCGCGCAGCGCGCGCCATCCCCAGCCGTGAGCGGCGCTCCGGCCTCCGCTCCCAGCCGCGTCCTGGAGTGACGCGTGTCGCCTGCGCTGCCGCTTCTTCCAGCTGCGCGACGTGTGGTCGCGTCCTCCGCGCCGCCATCGCCCACCAGCAACGCGCCGACCCGCCGGTCGTCACCCTCGTGAGCTATGTCGTCCTTCTGCCGCGTGCACCGCCCAACCGCCTCGTTGCGCGCTCGTGCGCCGCCGCCTCCATAGTGCCTCCCACGTTCTCCTCCAACTTTTGACCTAGCTTGGGGTAAAGAGAGGTCAATTTTCATTTATTTTATTTTTGTAAAAATTGCATTTGTTCTCCTGCATATTTTATTAATTTCAAAGTGCCATGTGCATAAATTGCATTTTTAATTTTCTTTTCTATCTTGCAAAGACACCCCTGACTTTGTGCGATTATTTGGACTATCATTTTGTATCATTTATTTTCATGTTGATGAGCAAGTAATTCTTTATATAATGCCTATTTATTTGCATTTTTGTGAGCATTAAATTATTTATTAAAAATTAGAGATTGAAAATCAGTGATATTTTGCCCATTTATGCTCTGAAATTCGCACATAGTCATTTATTGCTCCAAAAACTATGAAAAAATTGTGAATAATGTATTTAAGTGTTCTTTAATTACAATCCAAATTTCGTCCAATTATAAGTTGTCTTGTGCATAAAATAAATTCCTTATTGATTTCAGTAATTGATCTTTAATTAAATCCACAAATAAGATTTTTTATAAATTTCAACTCTCCTTGATTCTCTATTGAAATATCTATTTGAGATAAATCAATCTCTGGATAATTTAACTTCGTGGATTTATTGGAAATTAAATACCCACAGTCGCCTTGTTTTCAGTAAACAATTCATAAAAAAATCTCAAAGTGTCAGAAAATTCCAAAAATATTAGTGTAGCTTCATTATCATGTTTATCTTCCAGTAAATTTTTCATAATTTCTGCATATCATTTGCGTGAAAAATTACTTAAAAACCCCAAAAAAGTTTGTATTTTTCGTGTGTGCATTTTAAATCCAAAAATTCCAAAAAAATACATTTTGCATTAATCATTGGATTAGGTTCTTAGGAAAAATATCACTTGGCTTATTTGAGTTAATTTTACATTAAAATTAAATTTGGCTAAGTCGGTTGTCTTCTTATTAACTTAATCCAATTCATGTTTTGCATTTTGCATTTTTATTGCATAAAAAATTACAAAAAAAATCCCACTTGTAAAACGACGATCAGATTCATCTAACTTGATCTTGAGTTGTTCCTTTGCCTTCTTGAGTCGACCCTGGGGCTTGCCCAGGCTAAAAAACATAAAACCACGTGTTAATTCATTCGACGATTCATCGATTTGTGCAGTTATTTTTTATCGATCCGGATTTATCCGATTGCAACGAAAATGTCAATTAGACAACATTAAATGGGTAGATCCGCGATTCATCAGTATACTGCTACTGTCTAGTCGTGTATTGATGATATGGCCATTAATGGTGGGACTATGGTTGGGGATACTTTTGTGATTGTATCCAGTTGCCTTGATACTGTGGAGACTGGTGATTCTGGTATTGAGACTATGGCTGAAAGGACTGCCTGAAATGACCACTATGAGGTTGGTGGTAAGTTTAGTTGATTGTGAGATGACCCTAATGTTGTCCCACAGTACAGGTCAATTATATTTCATCTCTCCATACACTATTTACTTCCTAAATCAGTGGTGGAGCTGGATCTGAAGGGGGAAGGAAGTCTAGCTGATAAACCACCATCTGCTGTTGCGACGGGCCCTATTAGGACGTCTACATGTAGTATACATGTTGGATGGTCGGTGGCTGATAACTTTGTTGAGGCTAATGTGGCGGTGATGGTTTGTCTTTCTTCTCAGCAGGAGTCGCTGATGATGGTTTCACCAATTGAACAGCAGTGATGGTGCTCACCAGTAGTTCCAACTACTTGGTGGTCTAGTCCAGCTTGTCTAGGTTTTGAGTCCTTTATTCCATCACAGTGATCTTCTCAAGATCTCGTGATCGCTTCTCGATGATATCAACCTTTGAAAAATGGCCCCAATGATGTTGAGGTTGGATCTCTGGTCTACTTTTCGGGTTGCTGCCATATACACAGGCTTTTGGAGGGCATGTGGTTATCTCTGATATGTGCATGATGAAGATAGGGTGGCCTCTCCTTCAGCGATTTCTTTGAAAATTTGCCATACCACATCTTCATCCTTGTTGAAATGAGATCATCCACATGCAGCATCTACTGGCCTTTGACTTTCTACATTCAGGCCCTCCAAAAAATGCAAGAACATGTTGGTCTTCAGTATCTCATGATGGGGGCACTTCTCCTGCAGGTTTGTGAATTGCTCCTAGGTTTCATGAATAGACTTGTGAGTAGCTTGGAAGAAGTTGTTGATCTTGGCTCGCATTTGGTTGAGCCGACTGAGAGGGTAGAATTTATAAAGGAACGTAGAATTAAGTTCCTTCCAGGTCGACACAACCTTTCCCAAATAATTTACCCAGTAGAGGGTCTTGTCTTGATGGATAAAGGGGAATGCCATCATCTTAACTACGTCCAACGGAACATTGTGGTAATGAGTAGTTCAGTAGATGTGTGAGAACTGCTGCAGGTGAATGTACAACTCCTAATTGATGTTCTTGTGGAATGATGGCAGAAGAGCGAGGAACTGAGGCTTGAGCTCTATGTGAGCATGTACCGATGGAATGAGGATCCATTCTATCATCCGGTTGTCTCCAGGATTATATGTCTCCTTCGGTGTAGTTTTCAGCATCCCAGGTTCATGTTCTTCTTCATCCGGGTCTCCATGGGGTATGTCTCTACCTCCTCCTCCTGTTGGTTTGTTCCGTAAATCACTCAGCATGTCCTAAAATGCGGTCTGAACTAGAGCATGATCTGTTAGTTGTTGTTGTTGTATGGCTTGTATGGAAGTCAATAATTGAGCATTGACTTGGTTCTGGTCGTGTCCCTGACAAGGCTCTGTCTGCGGTGTCTATTGTCCTTTCCCATTTCCTAGAGGTGCCATCTTTGGTCTGAGTCGGGGGAGATGAATTCTGTGTTGGGATCCAGAACTGGGGCTAGCTTCTATCTAAAATGTGAAAGAGTCCCAATCAGACCACTTGAAATTGAATCCCTACCACCAACATGAATCTGGAACTAAGGTCAATCCCATACTGTTGTGAATGGCGAAAAAGATGTAAACTGAAATTGACTCCCATTCACAACGACAAATGAGGGACAAGAGTGGTCCCGATTTATTATGTGGTCAAAGGAGGTGGAAAGAAAATGAGGAGTCTAGAGATCGTCCTGCAAGGTTCGGATCGGGTTCTTGAGAATCGCCTAGAATTATTGACGACGTCGAGTCTATGGAATAGATGTGGGCGTTACCGGAGTTCCAACTAAACCATCCAAGGATCACCATCGTGGAGCAAAAAGATATTAATGCAGGAGGAAAGATATGATGGTCAACTAGGAATAAAAAGGTATGTAAAATAGTAGAAAGGCTCAAACTGAGCAAGGGGCAAAAGGAAGACACATATGACAAAATTTTACGCAGATGCACAGTACTTGATCTTTGAACCTTAATCTAGATCCATACAAACACAATACAAAATTGGGTTCACCAATTCACACCATGTGAAGCCGTGAAGGATTGTCTATTTATTATCTTTTCATTTTTAGAGTTGTTATTTCAGGCATATCTTTTAACAAGTCCTTAGCATCTTAACCCTATAAAAGAGAGAGTACTGCTAGAAAAGTATCCCATACTTGTCCTCCTCCTTTTAACTTGTAGTTTACACTTTTTGATGTCCTTGTAACTCTTCCTGGATCCCTACCCAACCGAAGAAAAAGAGGGAGGAAGCTGATAGGCGAAACCACTACTTCGGACCTCGCTCGCAACAGAATCACCTGTGAGCATGCAAGAACCTCCTCGGACGCAAACCGATAAGACAAACATGCTTATGAGGGTGTGGCCTAATCTCAGTAATTCAGACCACATGAGTTCCACACAAGGCAGGAATACTATCACTAACGAGGCCCTACTCGGCCGTGTGTGAGAAGAAGCACCATTACTTCGAAAATCCAAGCGATACACAAGGCAGTTACAGATTGGGGTTTTTGGCTTTAATCCTTAGCGGGTCGTGCCTCACTCACGAGAGGGATTTTGGTCCAGTCCTAGGATACCATAAAATGATAAGGGCTTTATGAATCAAAAGCAATGATAGTCCATTACATATTTTAATTGAGGTCAATGTTTATTTAGTAGTCCCCTTATTTTGATTTTTGAGTGTTCACTTTTTTGGATCTTTTTGCAAACAAGCACTTAATGTTTTTGTAGATTTTTAATTAAGTCCTAGGTGCACAAAATCAAAGGGATTTAGCAAAAAATCCTTGCAAGTCGATTCGATAATAGAAATATCACCATTGAATCTAATGATGAATTCAGAGTTAGAGGACTTACATTGCTTCCCAGCTCTCTCCATGTAGTATGCAAAATAGAATTTTTAAACCTATCTACATTATGGTGTGCAATCGAAAAAATTGCCCTAAATAATATCTACTATTAATCATGGAGAACCGCATGTTAATCATCCAGAAACGAGACCAAAAGTCTGGTCTTTGATGCAACTTAGTGCCCACCAAAACGGGTCCTGCACGTGTTGCATGTCGCCTCTCTCAGCATGGAGTCTCAAGTCCAAATAACTAACATTTATTAGTTTGACTAGATCTAAACATACGAGATTTTTTTTAATAGTAAGCCCGGTAATTTCAGGGGTCCGGAGCGTCCCCACAAATGTAAGAGATTATAGGTACATGCATTATTATTAGGGTTTGGACCTAATTACTGAGACAAGCAACCAAAGTATAGGGGATCCATACACGCAAAACAAATAAAAAATAAGTCGAAAACTCAAAACCACAGGAAACAAAGTAAAAGAAGGCGGCAAAACAGAAAAGCTGCGACGAGGCCCTCAGGTGAACAGACACTTGGTCACTGGACCTAGTTGTGGAGAGTAGTATCCAAATTATAACTGAATCTCTATCTCTCACTAAGAAATAAATAAATCTAATTAACCTCTATGCTAAATATCTTCTCCTTGCTTCACTTGCTCCCTCTCCAACTATTCAAAGAGTGAAGACCAGCCTCCACCAAGCTTGGCTGCATCGACCAACTAAGAAATCATCCTCGCGTAGCGAGCCCCCCCCCCCCCCTCCCCCCAAAAAAAAACAAATTCACAAAGAGATAAATATTAGCACAGATAATCAAATAAAGTTACCAAAATAAATTATGCACAAATAATAAATGAATCACTATGCACAAGAATGAATAACAAATTAAATCAGTAAATGAATAGTTGAACAAATAAAAGGACATAAAAATAGGTTATATATATTGCTGCCCAATAACAGCATCATTTAATAATCTCAAGTTTAGCAACGTTCTAGAAATCTCACAAGGCGAGAAATCAAGTCAATGTTTATTTAGTAGTCCCCTTGTTTTGATTTTTGAGTGTCCACTTTTTTGGATCTTTTTGCAAACAAGCACTTAATGTTTTTGTAGATTTTTAATTAAGTCCTAGGTGCACAAAATCAAAGGGATTTAGCAAAAAATCCTTGCAAGTCGATTCGATAATAGAAATATCACCATTGAATCTAATGATGAATTCAGAGTTAGAGGACTTACATTGCTTCCCAGCTCTCTCCATGTAGTATGCAAAATAGAATTTTTAAACCTATCTACATTATGGTGTGCAATCGAAAAAATTGCCCTAATAGTATCTACTATTAATCATGGAGAACCGCATGTTAATCATCCAGAAACGAGACCAAAAGTCTGGTCTTTGATGCAACTTAGTGCCCACCAAAACGGGTCCTGCACGTGTTGCATGTCGCCTCTCTCAGCATGGAGTCTCAAGTCCAAATAACTAACATTTATTAGTTTGACTAGATCTAAACATACGAGATTTTTTTTAATAGTAAGCCCGGTAATTTCAGGGGTCCGGAGCGTCCCCACAAATGTAAGAGATTATAGGTACATGCATTATTATTAGGGTTTGGACCTAATTACTGAGACAAGCAACCAAAGTATAGGGGATCCATACACGCAAAACAAATAAAAAAATAAGTCGAAAACTCAAAACCACAGGAAACAAAGTAAAAGAAGGCGGCAAAACAGAAAAGCTGCGACGAGGCCCTCAGGTGAACAGACACTTGGTCACTGGACCTAGTTGTGGAGAGTAGTATCCAAATTATAACTGAATCTCTATCTCTCACTAAGAAATAAATAAATCTAATTAACCTCTATGCTAAATATCTTCTCCTTGCTTCACTTGCTCCCTCTCCAACTATTCAAAGAGTGAAGACCAGCCTCCACCAAGCTTGGCTGCATCGACCAACTAAGAAATCATCCTCGCGTAGCGAGCCCCCCCCCCCTCCCCCCAAAAAAAAACAAATTCACAAAGAGAATAAATATTAGCACAGATAATCAAATAAAGTTACCAAAATAAATTATGCACAAATAATAAATGAATCACTATGCACAAGAATGAATAACAAATTAAATCAGTAAATGAATAGTTGAACAAATAAAAGGACATAAAAATAGGTTATATATATTGCTGCCCAATAACAGCATCATTTAATAATCTCAAGTTTAGCAACGTTCTAGAAATCTCACAAGGCGAGAAATCAAGTCAATGTTTATTTAGTAGTCCCCTTATTTTGATTTTTGAGTGTCCACTTTTTTGGATCTTTTTGCAAACAAGCACTTAATGTTTTTGTAGATTTTTAATTAAGTCCTAGGTGCACAAAATCAAAGGGATTTAGCAAAAAATCCTTGCAAGTCGATTCGATAATAGAAATATCACCATTGAATCTAATGATGAATTCAGAGTTAGAGGACTTACATTGCTTCCCAGCTCTCTCCATGTAGTATGCAAAATAGAATTTTTAAACCTATCTACATTATGGTGTGCAATCGAAAAAATTGCCCTAATAGTATCTACTATTAATCATGGAGAATCGCATGTTAATCATCCAGAAACGAGACCAAAAGTCTGGTCTTTGATGCAACTTAGTGCCCACCAAAACGGGTCCTGCACGTGTTGCATGTCGCCTCTCTCAGCATGGAGTCTCAAGTCCAAATAACTAACATTTATTAGTTTGACTAGATCTAAACATACGAGATTTTTTTTAATAGTAAGCCCGGTAATTTCAGGGGTCCGGAGCGTCCCCACAAATGTAAGAGATTATAGGTACATGCATTATTATTAGGGTTTGGACCTAATTACTGAGACAAGCAACCAAAGTATAGGGGATCCATACACGCAAAACAAATAAAAAATAAGTCGAAAACTCAAAACCACAGGAAACAAAGTAAAAGAAGGCGGCAAAACAGAAAAGCTGCGACGAGGCCCTCAGGTGAACAGACACTTGGTCACTGGACCTAGTTGTGGAGAGTAGTATCCAAATTATAACTGAATCTCTATCACTCACTAAGAAATAAATAAATCTAATTAACCTCTATGCTAAATATCTTCTCCTTGCTTCACTTGCTCCCTCTCCAACTGTTCAAAGAGTGAAGACCAGCCTCCACCAAGCTTGGCTGCATCGACCAACTAAGAAATCATCCTCGCGTAGCGAGCCCCCCCCCCCCCTCCCCCCAAAAAAAACAAATTCACAAAGAGATAAATATTAGCACAGATAATCAAATAAAGTTACCAAAATAAATTATGCACAAATAATAAATGAATCACTATGCACAAGAATGAATAACAAATTAAATCAGTAAATGAATAGTTGAACAAATAAAAGGACATAAAAATAGGTTATATATATATTGCTGCCCAATAACAGCATCATTTAATAATCTCAAGTTTAGCAACGTTCTAGAAATCTCACAAGGCGAGAAATCAAGTCAATGTTTATTTAGTAGTCCCCTTATTTTGATTTTTGAGTGTTCACTTTTTTGGATCTTTTTGCAAACAAGCACTTAATGTTTTTGTAGATTTTTAATTAAGTCCCTAGGTGCACAAAATCAAAGGGATTTAGCAAAAAATCCTTGCAAGTCGATTCGATAATAGAAATATCACCATTGAATCTAATGATGAATTCAGAGTTAGAGGACTTACATTGCTTCCCAGCTCTCTCCATGTAGTATGCAAAATAGAATTTTTAAACCTATCTACATTATGGTGTGCAATCGAAAAAATTTCCCTAATAGTATCTACTATTAATCATGGAGAACCGCATGTTAATCATCCAGAAACGAGACCAAAAGTCTGGTCTTTGATGCAACTTAGTGCCCACCAAAACGGGTCCTGCACGTGTTGCATGTCGCCTCTCTCAGCATGGAGTCTCAAGTCCAAATAACTAACATTTATTAGTTTGACTAGATCTAAACATACGAGATTTTTTTTAATAGTAAGCCCGTAATTTCAGGGGTCCGGAGCGTCCCCACAAATGTAAGAGATTATAGGTACATGCATTATTATTAGGGTTTGGACCTAATTACTGAGACAAGCAACCAAAGTATAGGGGATCCATACACGCAAAACAAATAAAAAATAAGTCGAAAACTCAAAACCACAGGAAACAAAGTAAAAGAAGGCGGCAAAACAGAAAAGCTGCGACGAGGCCCTCAGGTGAACAGACACTTGGTCACTGGACCTAGTTGTGGAGAGTAGTATCCAAATTATAACTGAATCTCTATCTCTCACTAAGAAATAAATAAATCTAATTAACCTCTATGCTAAATATCTTCTCCTTGCTTCACTTGCTCCCTCTCCAACTGTTCAAAGAGTGAAGACCAGCCTCCACCAAGCTTGGCTGCATCGACCAACTAAGAAATCATCCTCGCGTAGCGAGCCCCCCCCCCCCCCCCCCAAAAAAACAAATTCACAAAGAGATAAATATTAGCACAGATAATCAAATAAAGTTACCAAAATAAATTATGCACAAATAATAAATGAATCACTATGCACAAGAATGAATAACAAATTAAATCAGTAAATGAATAGTTGAACAAATAAAAGGACATAAAAATAGGTTATATATATATTGCTGCCCAATAACAGCATCATTTAATAATCTCAAGTTTAGCAACGTTCTAGAAATCTCACAAGGCGAGAAATCAAGTCAATGTTTATTTAGTAGTCCCCTTATTTTGATTTTTGAGTGTTCACTTTTTTGGATCTTTTTGCAAACAAGCACTTAATGTTTTTGTAGATTTTTAATTAAGTCCTAGGTGCACAAAATCAAAGGGATTTAGCAAAAAATCCTTGCAAGTCGATTCGATAATAGAAATATCACCATTGAATCTAATGATGAATTCAAGGTTAGAGGACTTACATTGCTTCCCAGCTCTCTCCATGTAGTATGCAAAATAGAATTTTTAAACCTATCTACATTATGGTGTGCAATCGAAAAAATTGCCCTAATAGTATCTACTATTAATCATGGAGAACCGCATGTTAATCATCCAGAAACGAGACCAAAAGTCTGGTCTTTGATGCAACTTAGTGCCCACCAAAATGGGTCATGCACGTGTTGCATGTCGCCTCTCTCAGCATGGAGTCTCAAGTCCAAATAACTAACATTTATTAGTTTGACTAGATCTAAACATACGAGATTTTTTTTAATAGTAAGCCCGGTAATTTCAGGGGTCCGGAGCGTCCCCACAAATGTAAGAGATTATAGGTACATGCATTATTATTAGGGTTTGGACTTAATTACTGAGACAAGCAACCAAAGTATAGGGGATCCATACACGCAAAACAAATAAAAAATAAGTCGAAAACTCAAAACCACAGGAAACAAAGTAAAAGAAGGCGGCAAAACAGAAAAGCTGCGATGAGGCCCTCAGGTGAACAGACACTTGGTCACTGGACCTAGTTGTGGAGAGTAGTATCCAAATTATAACTGAATCTCTATCTCTCACTAAGAAATAAATAAATCTAATTAACCTCTATGCTAAATATCTTCTCCTTGCTTCACTTGCTCCCTCTCCAACTGTTCAAAGAGTGAAGACCAGCCTCCACCAAGCTTGGCTGCATCGACCAACTAAGAAATCATCCTCGCGTAGCGAGCCCCCCCCCCCCCCCCCCAAAAAACAAATTCACAAAGAGATAAATATTAGCACAGATAATCAAATAAAGTTACCAAAATAAATTATGCACAAATAATAAATGAATCACTATGCACAAGAATGAATAACAAATTAAATCAGTAAATGAATAGTTGAACAAATAAAAGGACATAAAAATAGGTTATATATATATTGCTGCCCAATAACAGCATCATTTAATAATCTCAAGTTTAGCAACGTTCTAGAAATCTCACAAGGCGAGAAATCAAGTCAATGCATTGGCCGCTCAAGAAACCCATAATCACTCAACAATTAACCCATCAAATAAAGCAAGCAATAGACATCAACATGTGGAGTTAAAATTTATTATTCTCTACAAAACTAAGTGTATAGCGAGAAAGCATGTAGAGGTCGAACCACTGATGAATCTCATATTCATCACTCTAAAAATGATTAATTAAGCTCAAGTACCCTAAAATGCATTAGCCTTTCATCATTTATTCTGCATAATTAGCAGTCATGTATGTTTAGATAATAAATACATTTTATCACATATTATTGCACAAAATAAGAAGCCAAAAATCTCAGTCCAATTGACCTGTAAAATAGCCTAACTTCCCTGATTTTTAACAGTTCATGCTAACTCCAAATAACTTGAAACCACCTCCATTGTGTATGTACCACTAAAAAGATTAAATAAAAAATACAAAAAAAATCACTGACCTAAATAAGTGGACCAAAAATCCAAACTCTAGTTCTAAGACTTCTGAACTAAAACCTCGATATCTTCCTCATCCAGTGTCTGATTTGATCCTACTCACTTTTGAACTAATGTACATTCAAATACCTTCAAAACAAGACCAAGTTCAAGTGAATCGTAGATCATATGTGAAAGTTGGATTTTGGGCCTCTTTTGTGAATTTTGTATTTTACCTGATTTTGACCTATTATTTTATGTACATAATTAACCCATTTTATTTTATTTCCTTTTCATTTATTTTTCTTGATAAAATTTTTATTAAAATACATAAAAATCCAAATTCAAACTGATGTTGAAATCAAAGAAATTAATTGAGTCTGAGTCTTCATTAATTGTCTATGCAAAAATTGACTTTTTCACAATTTATTTTATTCCTTTATTTTATTAACTAATAAAAATACAAAAAATAGATTAATGTGTAAATATTTATCTTTGACTTTATCCTATTTTTCTGTATTTTTATCTGGTTTAAAAATAATGCAAAAAATTAGAAAACCAAAAATGAAGGTATTATATGTACATAGAACCCCAAAAATATCATTTGTGCAAATGATCGATTTTGATTTTAGTATCTTCACGAAAGTTATAGATCTCATTGAGACGAGAAACTTTTGTGAAAAAAAATTTTCGATCCGAGGTCATTAGCTATTTCTTTTTGAATTATCTTTTTAATTATTTTTGAATTTTCTGGGGCTAACGTGTGGCAGGTCCTGGAGCCGCCATGTGTCACCCTTTTTGGCCTTATTTATTTTAGTTTTTATTAAAAAAATTTAAAAAGCCTCGCTCGTGTGGAGTACGTGCTTCCTGCGCATGTGCCCAGCACGTGCTCCATTCGACCCTCCTCTTGCTGCCACGTGGCGAGATCGGGACTGCACGATCTCGGCCAATCGGACAGTTCTTGTAGCTCGTCTTCCTCTCGTCCCCCTTTTCCCTTTTGGGGGCGGTGCCACCGTCCCTCGTGAAATCTCTGCCTGCCTACCTATATCGTGCACCGTGGCCTTCCATCTATGGCAGCCATCTGATCCCGTCATCACCTTCCCAATCGGTCATGCATCTCCCTCTCCAGTCTCTCTCCGGTCATCATTGAATCCCCTTTTACACCACCGCAAATCACGGTCGACCGCCCCGTCAAATCCTTCCAGATTCCCCCCCCCCCCCCCCTCCTCGCGTGATTAACCTCTGCCTCACATCTTCTGATTTGGCCGAGCCCCATCATCCAATAAAAAAGCCATCGCTGCCCCTCTCGATCCCATCCGTCGATAGCACGGTGAAGGAGGAGCTACAGGGTGACAGGTCATCAGCCCCTCCTCCCTTTGATGAGATCCAAGGTGCAAGTCTTGACCTTATCACAGCGGGCTCCTTTGCCAACCGCCTCGCTCTCGCAACAGGGTCGTCGAGCCACCGTTTCTCCACCTCCACCATATCCACTTCAACACCATCAACTATCCCCATCCACCTTTGCAACATTCATCCTCCAATGACGCATCCCGCACATCGTCTACCATCGCCACTCCTCGTCGCTCCGCCCTAGACGGTCGGAGCCCCGCCGAAGGACACCTGTGCTCCACCACTCCACAGCTACCCAGCACCGCTCTACCACCGGTGATCGAAGGTTAACTGCTAGAGACCTCCAACAATGCTTCTCCACCGCCTACGACTCCACCTGTGTTCTGCTATGCCTTGCTAACTGACGCAAGCTTTACCGGCATCACCACCCACCTCAACAAGACCCGCTTCGCCTGCTAAGGAGCCACCCCCTTCGACTTCCACTAGAACCCTAGAACCCTACCATAGGTTGGACTCCGCCTCCTTTGCCACTAGAACCCTACCATAGGTTGGACTCCGCCTCCACCATCGGGAGCACGTAGCTCGAGACCTCCCCACACGTGAGGCGCACGTGCGGGGAGGGACACGTGAGAAGCGTGTGTTGCCTGACCTATTTAGCAATCATGCCCCAAAGGACCGTTAAATTACCGTAAGACCCTCTGCCACGTGTTACGTACGTGTGGGCAGGGTATTTTACGCAAGAACACCCCTCCAGTCTGCCTATTCACACAAAGGTCCAAGCTCCCCCCGTACGTGCCCCTTGGGAATTTTGCAGAAATCGTCCCTTGTCTCTCAGTAATTACAATTTACCCGTTGTTCTGTATTTTCTTTATTACTTATTTATTAAAATTTGCATTGATACTCATGTGTTCCCCCTTTATTCAAAACCTCTACATCGCATCATTTTTATTATTCAAAAATAGCACGGTGTTCTTCAATTAAGTCTCTACATCTGTTTAATATTTTACGGTCTATGGTTAATTATTAATTATTATTTTTGTGGAAAATTACATATTTTACCCACTCACAAATTCATATTAAATTAACCATTTCTCTAAAATTGCCAAAAATTCATGGATTTTAGAATTAGTTATATGTCACATCATGCCCAAAAAGAATTGCATTTGTGTGCATAGTTTGCCCAATAGAAATCATTTTGTATATTTCAATATTTAATTTTTAGTAGATACTAAATCTAGTATTTTTAGGTTTAAGATTTTTTTGAGACAAACCACCTAGTGATAGATCTTAGATAATTTTTTCCCTTGAAAATAAGTTGATTTATTTATTATTATAATTAATTACTGAAATTTACTTTTTTACATTCATAAATTCATAAAATATTTATCTTGCATCAAAAAACTCCAAAAAAAATATACTGCATTCATTTCATCATACTTAATATCCCAACTAAGTTTCATATTTTTCGGATATCGTTTGATTGAAAATTATATTTTAGACCCTAAAATTGGCCACATTTGCATTTTGCATCCTAAAATTGCATTAAAAATAACAAAAAATACCGTCTCAAAAATCGTGTATGAACGGTCGATAGATAAATTTCTAGGTTGTTCTGTTGCCTCCTTGAGCTCGACCTTGGGATTTGCCCAAGTAAAATAAACATAAAACCACTCTGATTAAAAAATGATATCTTGTGGTCATTTTTTGACTGATTCCAAATTCCTGCCTACAGTGAACTACAAATTTGAACACTTAATTCTCACATATTAACTTGGTGAATGACTCGTCAGATGATGCCATTGTCGGGGAGACAAACAGCTTAGATTTTTTTTAAAAAAAATTCGTTTTCCGCATTCCAGTAGTCTGACCCCCGAACGTGCCATTGTACATTTTCATTTATTTTTCATCATTTATTTTTTTGTCTTTATTTTGTATTTTTGAGTCACTCTCTTACATTCTCTCTCTTATTTTTCATGCAAGGTACCCGTTGTACGTGGAGCAATTTCTCACAAAAATCGACGCATCTTCACCGACTTCTGAAAAGCCCATTAAAATTTAGATCGAGTCGAGTCGTGAGAGAGCATAGAGTCTAGGATTTATTTTTCTACAATTTTAATTTTTGTAATTATTTACTCATTTATAGTGGTGTCCGTTTGGACTCTTGTGTGTGTAACAAGACCTCAAACTTTTTCTGCGGTGTGTCGTGGCCTGTTTCACTCTCCGGTGAGGGTGGGGCCCAACTTGAGTGGCTCGTAGGATAGACCTGCACATACAGCTATTAGAGCTTCTAATATTTATTGTTTGTGCTTGTAGAATCTAGGACCGCACTGCACTTTAATTGAGACGCACATTAGATCGTTCAACTTAGTCAAAAATTTAACTCATTTCTTCCCGGTTAATAGAACATTTTGCTAGGTGTCGTTTTCATCAGCTTGCATTCATATAGATTAATTTTATAAATTCTTGTATTGCATCCCACATGGAGATTGCGAGTAATCACTGTAAGTCTTCTATCTAAGCATACATCATTGTTACGCATGCATCGACTTTTCTCAAATTTCTCCCTCCTATTTTGTCACATAATTTTAAAGGAAACTGGGACTGGACGGTAGATGTGTATTTGTGCTCACCTAATTTTTCAGTGATCACCAAATTAAAATTGGGACTACTAAAAAAAATCTTACTAAATTAACTCATAAAATCAAGAATTTTTGCGGGAGAGCAACTCCAACCTTGGATTCATTTATTTGTCTGAGTAAGAAAGAGATGACACTTAGAGTTAGAGCCCAGCTCCAAAATTTTTGTTTACACTACTAATTCTACAAAAATGATTAGCTACTTCTCAGTGAGGAATATGGGTAGCCGGTAAACAGTCCGGATTTACTTAGCAGAATGGCCAGTTTAAAGGACATTGTGTAAGGCTCTGTCCTTAAGTAACGCGGGTAGTCGTTTTACGGTCCGTACTTACACCTATACTGGCTGAAAGTAGATGCAACTAATCGTAAGATTCGGGCCAGTCTTTACGAAAATTTTCAGCACCTAATAGCTCGCTATTTTTTTCCAAGATTGATTTATCACCAACTAAAATTGAAAAGATAATTGTCGAACTCCTACAGCTTCATTGTGTGAGTTGGTGAACCTTGAGTTTGATTTGTGTTTGTATTGGTGTGTGTGATCCGATCTCAATCATCAAAAATTGCATACTTGTGCCATCACTCTATCTGAAATAGTAAAGGTTTCTTCTGTTGAATATCCTTGACACTTGAACATCGTTAATTAAGATCCATGATGTCAAATAATAAACCTCTTCGAAAATTATGGAACTTTTGTCTAAGTACCCTCCTGATCTGTATTATAAAATAAATTCATCTCGGTCAAACCCAAATCGTCATCCATTATGTCAGATCTTTCAAAAATGATAGGACATTTGTCTGAATATCAATCAGAGTTGTACTATGAAAATGAATTCGTCTCAGTCAGACCCAAATCGACTAAACCCTCTTATTTCAATAATCGTCCAACATTTGCTGGAGACAATCACCCTCGAATATCCAGTTCAATCTACAATTCCTAATCATCCAACTGAATTCAACTTACCATATGTGTTGCCTTCCTCAGCCTCTAATGCACATGATCACTGGCCATCCTGTACTGAACCATCTTATTCCGGATTTCTCGCCAAAACTAATGAACATATTCAACATCAAATCAATTTTGAGACTCGTGATTGGCCGAGAGATCAACCCCATCCAACTTCATTCCTTCCTCACAAGATTGCTGGGATAGGTCAACACGACACAAATTCACATCTTTCATTGACCATATGATATGGACACCCGCTCAACTAGGGATAAGTCCTCACCTAATGATCAACCAGACTGGATTGACCCTAATGATCATATCTCTATTGACCAACCATAATACCACTCTTTCAGACAACCTGCACATACAGAAGACCAAATGGATGTTATCGACACATTTGAACCATGTATGACTCCAATATTTGAGGATATCAATCATGACCATGGAAGTAGACTCTACTCATATCAGCATTACATGCACGGTATGTTGAGTATGAGACCTACATATTCCCGTAAAATCCTTCCACTGAGCAGACTCCTTCCATAATTTTTTAGGATAAATTTTCAGAAATAACAATCATATATTGGATATTCCAAGAGACTCTTCTCTCAGCTCATACATGAAAAAGGAAGATGAAATTGAATCTCAAAAATAAGAACACACACCGATTGCTCCCATGATCATGAACAGATTTTTGAGGATGATATTTCGAGGATAAATAAGAGATTTGATTTAACGGAGGATAAATTTAGAAAATTTGTCGACCGATTAATTTCACTCTCTGGTAGCTCAGATATAAAAATGGATGAGGAAAAGACTGGATCTCATGTTGAAAATTCTAAGGATATTCAGAAACCTAGAGAATATGTTCACCCTAAGGATGACTCTGAAAGTGACACTTCTGCATATTACTTCTCTTGGGATGGCTCCGATTACGACTCTAACTCTACATATTAAAACCCCTCATCATCTATGGAAAGCACGACATCACCACACCACACAAAAAATACCAAAAATTGAAATATTCAAAAACACCTAAAAATGAAAATCTAGAAAAATACATAAAAATTGAAACTGAAGAAGATCTGAAGAATTTGGATCGTGCTTTACGGGAAGCACTAGAGAAGAGACTGATTTTTGAACTTCCCTTGATACATGCCATTGAACACTTCCTCGACCATAAAGGATTTGTAATGAACAAATTCATGATGAAAAGGTCGGGCAGGATAAGAACAAAGAATGAAAGACATATCTTGTCATTGGCCACCTCATTGGTGTTTAGGAGAAAAACCAAGAGCCGCATAGTGAAGAGATTCCCTAGATTTAACTATGGAATGAGATCATATTTACCCATTCTCAAATTGATGATGACTCACCAATCAATATCCTCCCGACCTCTGTGTTGGAAAGGTTAAACTCGAACCTATCAGGAAAGTAAGAGAGATCGTTCAACTGGCTGATCGATCGATAAAGAGGTCGAGAGGAACAATTTCAGTCATCGTTACATTCCAAGGTGCTCCGCTCAAAGTGGATTTCACGATCATTGATATTGAGCATCAAGGAGAATTCATCTAGTCTCCGATCATTCTTGGAAAGCCATTCTTGGCATTGTCCAAGGTAATTATTGAGTGTGAGACTCAAGCAATCAATTTTACAGAATTGGGAGCACATCAATCTCAACTAGTCTTTGAGGAACTACGATTTTCTGAGGCAATCCACGAATCCCTCGACAGTCGTAACCATCAAGCGGTAGATGAGCCTATCTCGTTGCTACAGCTAAGATAGCGGTTGTTGATGAGACTATTGGTTTAGAGACTCTTCTCACTTTTCCATTTCCCGCTGCTCTCACCATGGAAAATCAAATATATGACTCATATGATCCGAAGACATATGCATGGGCTCACCTGAGTCAGTTGAAACCTTCTCTGACTACCTTGATCAAATCAACCCGACACAGGAATGCTCCAACATCAAGTTAATTAAGAACGATCATGCAGAGACTCTCCCTACTATTCCATTTCCCGTTGCTCTAGAAAAGTGTTTCTTATATGATCTTGAGACATATGCATGGGCTCACCCTAAGTCAACCTTCTCTGACTACCTTGACCAAATCAATCCAACTCAGGAGTGCACCAACATTAAGAAAAATAAGGACAATTATGAGAGACATATACCGACCAAGGAGAAAATTTTCAATGGTTATTCATCTAGAGACTTAACTGTCAACACCTCACTTCCAGGATCCACGCACAAAATAAATTGGCTGCTCCATCTAAAAAAAGTTGCCTTCGACCTTCCGAAAGAGGAATTATCTGATGATTTCTCATCAGGTCTGAAAAGAATAATATACATGAGTGAGGTCTGTTCGATAATTCTAAAGCCATATCTTTGCAAGGATTCAAACTTTGATTCCCGTTGGATGGATCATGTTCCTCACTATTATTCATCCAAAGCCGATTCTCCTGCTCTCATTAAATATACTGGGATAATATCTTATGAGCTGACTGAAACTGGTGCTTCAGAATATTCATCATCCGAGAACAAATCACTTGATCCCAAAAAGGAACAAATTCTGAGAAAACAGCTGAAGAAACTAAAGAATAAGAATATATGTAGTTCCTCCACTTTTAAATACTATTCCTCTAAGGATAACTCTGATGATGGTTATCTTTCATCTCATTCATACGCTTCATCAACTCTCCATTATGATTTCTTTGTGGATAACACTGATAATGGTTGGGAATCTTATGCTTCATCTCCTTCTTGTCATTACGATCTCCCACACATGCTTACAAAAAGATCGGACGAACACTGCCTTAATCATCGGCTACCCACCCTCCCTCTCGACCACATCGTTCTCCTTGTACATATCCTTCCTCTACTTAGGACAAGGCATAAGTATAGGGGGGACCGATGCCATCTGTATATACCAGTCCCCTCATCAAAGTCCTTCTCTCTATCACCCCATTTCCACCCTTCTTCTGTACTTAGGCTTACCAGAGCCTAAGTATAGGGGGAATCGATTCCCACATATATATACTCTCCTCATTCACATCTCCTGACCACTCAGTTTCGCTTTTCTTCTATACTTAGACTGTCTATAGCCTAAGTATAGGGGGTACGGGCCGACTTCTATTGCTTATAATTAATTCACTTTCTTACACTTAGCTCGGGCTATGTCTTCTTTTCGCTTCTTGTGCTCTGAGGACATAGCACTCGCCAAGTACGAGGGGGTGTGTATATATTGTATTTATATTTTACCCATAGCTCCTACTTTCCCTTAAGTCTATATGTATGTACGGGATGGGTAACTAACTTGTAAAATCAAAAAAACAAAAACACAAAAAAAACTTTTGCTACTAACACTGACTGTGTCCAACCAAATATTTTTGAAAAAATGGCTTCTTATTCATTTTTACATAAAAACAACAAAAAAATCTTACATTAAAAAATCCAAAAAAATCATAAAAGTCAAAAAAAGAGTGTCTGCATTTCACACACCTACACTTCATTCAGCATTTCATGCATTTGTGAAAAGCCCTTGGGTTCTGAACTGAGTTATGAGAAGAAAACGAGAATGGTTTAGACTTGACCTTAATCCACCTAATTTTCAGAGGAACTTCACTGAGAAATAGGATTTTAGAAGCTTCAGGTCTTTGACTTAATTCTTCAAGTTCCACATGACAGTGTGCAACATTTGACTCTTAGTGTCTAACATGGTCTCTTCATTCTGAGCACAACTCTGTAATAGGGAATTAATTTGTACTCTCACACTACGCACTTAGCTCAACTCATATGGGGTGTTGGAAGATTGTGTGAGTTTCTTTTCTGGTAGCATGGATATCTAAAGACCGGAGTATGGGTTGAAATAAAGCTTCGAAAAAGAGATGGACGACTGGGCACAATTTTTTCTAAGACCCCAAAACACGTACAAAAAAAAGATTCTATATCTGTAAGGGCACAACAAGATCCATGCAAAGCTACCAAAAATCCAAATACAAAGAAGCCTACTACCAAATAGATATTTAACCAAAAAGGTCCAAGCTTCAAGAAAACCTATAGATCTTGGTGGAGACTCGGCTACACTGGCCAGCTTCAAAAGGAGAGGTGACTACACTGCTCACCCTCCAATTCTTTTCCCCATCTTCTAACTTCTCCCCCATATTTAATTGTGAACACAACACGACAAGCCTTAGAAGGATACCTGACTCCCAGAGAATGAGTTACTGGAGAGGAGGTTTGCATGGTAGTCCGGCATTTTGAATGGGAAGAGCTAAAACCTTTCACATACATGAGTCGATTGTTCAATGTTCATGGGGTATGCTTTGGGAGGAGGATTGATCTAAGATGACTTCTGAGCCGAAACCGTGACAATGATGTGTAGAACTTGCGGATGTTGACTTTAAAAATTCTAAGTCTCACGGAAGTTCTGCCACACTAATAATCCAAAGGTCGGGTCTAGTTTCATTTTCATTTCCAGCTCATGGTCTTTGTATGAAATCCAGTCTCATTTCTCCACGTTGCATTTCTTTAGATGCTCAGGGAAGAACCTGGTTCAAGTATATGGGGATGATGAATCTCATATTCATCACTCTAAAAATGATTAATTAAACTCAAGTCCTTCAAATTCATTGACATTTCATCATTTATTCTACATAATTAGCATTCATGTACGTTTAGATAATAATAACATTTTATCACTTATTATTGCACAAAATAAGAAGCCAAAAATTTCCGTCCAATTGACTTGTAAAATAGCCTAACTTCCATTATTTTTAACGAATTCATAAGTCCAAATGACCTGAAACCACCTCCATTGTGTACATACACTAACAATATTAAATAAAAAATATAAAAAAATTACTAACCTAAATAAGTGGATCAAAAACCCAATTCCTAGTTATAGGATTTCCGGACTAAAACCTCGATATCTTCCTCATCAAATGTTCAATTTGATCCTACTGACTTTTAGAATAATGTACATTCAAATACCTTCAAAACAAGACCAAGTTCAAGTGAATCAGAGCTGATATGAGAAAGTTGGGTTTTGCGCTTCTTTTGTGCATTTTGTATTTTACCTGATTTTGACCTATTATTTTATGTACATAATTAACCCATTTTATTTTATTTCCTTTCCATTTATTTTCTTTAATAAAAGTTTTATTAAAATGCATAAAAATCCAAATTCAAATTGAGCTTGAAATCAAAGAAATCAATTGAGGTCGAATCTTCACTAACTGTCTATGCAAAATTTGACTTTTTTGCATTTTATTTTTATTCATTTATTTTCTTAATTAATAAAAATCCAAAAAATTAGATTAATGTGTAAATATTTATCTTTGAGTTTGTCATATTTTTCCGGATTTTTATTTGATTTAAAAATAATAAAAAATTAGAAAACACAAAAATCAAGGTATTCCATGTACATAGAATACTCCAAAAATATCACTTTGTGCAAATGATCGATTTTGATTTTGGTGTATTGTGTGTTGTCACGTGTGCAATCGAGGACACTGCACTTGCAAACAACTAATCGTGAGTTGTAATCATTCTCCGCCTTCATTTGCGAAGATGTCAATATATTGGTCTTCATACCCATGCTCAGTGGGTCGGGCCTATATGACCATATCCCAGCTGTCTTCATCATTTCTTTCATTCCAGAAGAACCCTCCCTTCGAGACGATTCTTTCCCAACCATCATTCTCTTCATACTTCTCATAAACCTCACACATTGCACTCCACTACCCCACTTCTTTTTTGGTTGAGACCTCAAGATATAAATCTCTTGCAAATTTTGAATCAAATGAGTATTATATGAATAGAATAGAGGGAGTGGATTAGAGGATGGAAGAGAGTGTAACAAAACTTAAAAGATAAACATGATTCCCGGTTATAATTCACAACTCATTGGTTGAGCCATCCCCTACTCAGGATGACTTCCTTCCTGAATACGACTACTTTTCCTTTGACCCCCACTTGAGATTCAGAATCAAGTAGATTAGACTCATGACCAAGTTGAGATCACGATCATACGGAATGACTATTACTCGACTCAGGATTGCATGTTGAAGTCCCAACAAGACGAGTACAATTGTTCTTCTCAAATTCATGAGGCAATTAAGCATAACATTGCTCGGATTAAACAGAGAGTTGATGCTTTGACCGAACAACTTCATAGTGCCATATAAATGGTTTAGAAACTAGAAAACTAATTGAAGATACCTCATGTACAAGACATCCATATTCAGACACCACAAACCACCACAACCACTAATCATTCCACTGACTCTAAAAAACACTAAAATTTTGAAAAATAAAACAACGGACAACATTGAAATGGAAGCATTTTTCAAAAATCTGATCTTGGAGCTTCCATTGATTAAGACCATATAGTATGTTCCCTATAGTTAAAGATATGTGAATATTCTATTATCACCCAAGAAGATGGGTAAGAATTGATCAAGAACCGAATTTCATTTAATCATTATGGTCAGTTCATTGGTGATGACTCAAAAGATCAAAAGCCGCAAAGTCAAGAGGATGACTAGGGTTAATTGTGAAAGTAAGGATACTGAATTTACTCATGTTTGGATAGATAATGACTCTACCTTAAACACTCTCCCAAAGTATGTTTTCAACCAACTCAAACTCGGACTGCTCAAGAAGACTAGAGTAATCGTTTAACTACTTGATCGGTCCACTAAAAGATTAAGAGGAATTATTTCTGTCGTCATGAGCTTCCAAGGTGTTAACATAGAGTGGGACTTTATTATACTGGATGTTGAGCATCAATGAGAGTTGACCGAATTTCCGATCAATTTGGAAAAGTCATTCTTAGACTCTACCAGAGCAACTATTGATTATAAGACTCAAGACATAAAATTTCCAAACATGAACCAGAGTGAGCAAATTCTCGAAGACACACCCTTCCATGGGACATTCAAATAAGATATAAAAAATTGTGATTAAGAGGAGACAACAGAATCAAACCCTTCCACTTCATATGATGAGACCTCAAGGAACCACTAACTCAAAACATGACCCAAAGTGAGACACCTAAGAAGGCGACTGTCGAGAAGACCAAATATGATGTCACCGAGAAATCTACACAATCAAAAGGAGAATGTGAGATTAGAAATTTAAATTGTCCATATCCTCTTACGGAGATCTTATTTTCACCACTGAGACTAAAGTGACACCATCCATAGTTTGTCATGCCACCATTAATTCTTCCATTGAGGTGAAGGATCATGATTTATACACATCCATTTCACCAAATTCAGATGAAGTCTTTTTAGACTTCCTTGATCATTACTATGATCCAACACCTGGTTTATCATATCAAAAGCCAACTATCCAAACTAGTGTATTACTCTCTATACCGGAACATCAAGGAGAAATCACATCCTCTACTCAAGTCGTTGTTGGAGGGAAGAAGTACTTTGAACTTCTTCCTTTCCTTGCTTCAGGTTCTAGAAAAATTGCTAAGCATATATCTATAGACATGGATATTTACGAGGACTCCTATCCAGGTTTTAGTAAACTGATTTGAGTGACTAGATTTGACCAGTCAAACACCTCTTCACTTAAGTATTCTTTATACGAGGAAGAGCTTGATACCCATGTGAGTGAGCTTAGTTTGAGTGAGCAGTTTAAGAACAAAACTAGTTTGAGAACCTCTATCGAACACTACTATTCTTCTAAGGATGACTCTGACGATAGTTTGGAATCTTCTTCACATTATTCAAATCAATATTCCTTCACGCCTCACTCACATAAGAAGATTTACCGAAAACTGCCTTGATCCTTTGTATATTCTCCCCAATCTCGTTGGTTCCCTTGTAATTCCTTTATGCTTAGGAAAAGGTATAAGTATAGAGTGTCGATGCATGCCTTATGTATACTCATCATTCCTCTTCATTTCCTCGATTTTTTGCTCTCATCTATACTTAGGTTGACCATAGCCTAAGTATAGATGGTGTGGTTGACTTCTACCCTACTCCTATCTTATTTTACATTGTTTTATACCTAGCATACACTAAGTGTAGGAGAAGTGAGTTGCATTTGTGTACATACTCGGTATTGCATCGTAATATATTGAATCGTACTTACTATATATAATATTTACTTAATAAGGGTATATTGGGCAACTCTTGTAAAGCTTATGAAATATGTACAATATGCAAAATACTTGTAAATAGGTATAATCCTTGTAAATGTGCAAAAATCTCGTAAAAATCCAAAAAAAAACACAAAATAAAAAAAACAAAAAAAGAGGAAAAATCATTCAAAAAATGCATCTTATGCACCTACAATTCATTCAGCATATCATGCATATGCACTAGTGAAATGCCATTGTCTTCTGAACTGAGTCGTGAGTAGAAATCGAGAGTGGACTTGAATTGGCCTTAATCCACTTAATTTTTAAATAAACTTCATCGAGAAGTAGGATTTTAGAAGCTCCAGGTCCTAGACTTAAATCTTCAAGTTCCGTAAGACAATGTTCAAACTATGAGTCATAGTGTCTAAACGGATTGCCTCATTCTAAGTGTGACTCTTAAATGAAGAATTAATCTAGACTCTAACACTGCATACTTAGCTCGACTCAAACGGGGTGTTGGAATATTCTGTGGCTTCTTCTCTAGTAGCGTAGACATATAAAGACCGGAACACATGTTGAAATAAAGCTTTGGAAGAGGAATAGCTTGCTAGTACGTAATTGTTTAGTCGAGGTGGGGGCCAATGCACCCACCTCACATGATTGTTCACTCGTGTACATCAAAAATGCAAAAAATGTACCCTGAATAAATGTACAAAACTTTAAAAAAGGAACAAAAATAAATGAAGAGCAAAAGTATTAACAAACCTAATTTCTTGACCACAATGGTCCATTGCCTGCATAGGGAAGACTTCCTACAATGGCCAAGCTTCAAATGACAGACTTAGCTACACTAGCTAAGCTCCAATTCCCTCCCTCTTTCACCTTTTTGATAGTATTAGTAGAACTTGAACTTATAAGAAAATACCTGACTCCTCGAGGATGAGTTACTAGAGGAGGATATTACATGGTAGGTCAGCATTTTGAGTGGGGAGAGTTAACATCCTTCACACACAAGAGACAAGTGTTCAATATTTATGGAGCATGCTTTGTGAGGGGAGCATCTAAGATGGCTTTTGAGCCAAACCTGTGCAGTGACTTGTAGTAGTAAGAGATTGTTAATTTTAAAGTTCTAATTCTTGTAGGAGTTCCACTAAACTATTAATTCAAAGGTCGGATCGAGCTCCATTTTCACATTTTGTTAATGATCTTGGTATGGAACCCAATCTCGTTTCACTGCCTCGTTCTTTAGTTGCTCAGGGACGAGCAAGGTTTGAGTATAGAGGGTTGATGAATCTATGATTCTTCACTCTAATAAATTGAAAATAGAGCTTCTCCCCCAGTAATTAAATGTATTCATGTGTTTATAACTCATAATTATGATTAATGTACTTGTAAATAAATTTCATAAAGTAGCTTTTCATTTTGCATACATATTGACTTTTATATATTCACCTAACTTCGTATATTTTAAATTAATTCACACTAACTCCAAATGACATAAAACTAATCTCATTGTGTACATATCACTAACAGTAATCAATTAAAAATCGTAAACAATACTAACTTATATATTTGTGAAATAAACCTAAATCATAATTCCAAGACAGAAAGCTGCAAATGCTTATATCTCTCACATGCAATGTTGACTCTACTTACTTTTGACTTAATGTAGACTCAAATATCTACAAATCAAGATCAAATTGAAAAGAAACCGAGTTCATATGTGAAACTGGGGTTTTGAGATACAACTGTAAATTGTACATATTCACTGATTTTTGACTTATTATTTAATGCACATATTTAAATCTTTTTTATTTATTTCCTTTTAATTTATTCTTTTCATCTCCTATTCTAATGAATAACACAAAAAATCAGAAAAAAATATTGAGTTCTAACTTTGTACATTCATCCCAATTCACATGTATAAAATTCACATTCTCAATTTATTCTAAATCATTCTTAACTCATAAAATATAAAAATTACATATGAGTCTATTTCATTATTTACATCATATTTGTATTTTTCATGCATTATTCATTAGAAAATCAAAAAATACAAAACTAAAAATTGGTACTTTATCATAAAATATCAAACAAACATTCATAACTCGTACAATGAGTCCATTTGCATTTAGGTCGTTCATGAATATTGTAGAATGCATTTAAGGCAATATTTTTCATTTTGAACATTTTTTGCATTTGAGGTCAAATGTTGTTTTCTATTCATTTTTTTTTATTTTTCATGCATTGGTCAATGGTCAGTATGATCCATGTGTCATGTTGCACACCTCAGCACCACCTCACCCCCAGGTCAACATGCTTCCTCACTTGATCAACTTAGATTGTCATGTAGGATCGCCCATCCTGACCGTTGGATCAACTTTGATCCAAAGGCCTCCAAAATTTCCCCCCATTCCAACACCTTTGATCAAGACCGTTGGATCTGGGAAGACCCAACGATTGTTATTTCATCCCCTACCTTTGACGCCTCTCCCCAACAACTGACCTCCCTCTCTATCCTTATCCTATAAATATCCACCAACCATCCTTCGGCCATCGCTACGCCTCTATCCCAATCTCATTCCCCTTCTCTAACCTCCAGCAAAGGAAGTCTCTCCAGCCATGGATGAACAGAACCCATTTCCTTGATCTTTGGAGCAGAAAACCACCCAAAACCCTGCAATTACCTCCTCCTGACAAACCTCGATGCATCGGCAACCAACCGACTCTTATCTCCTCTCACCAACCCAAATCCCAGATCTAACCCAACTTCCTTCTCCCTTCCACAGAAACAACCCATGGCCTACAATCCACTCCCACATCTCCCTCTTCTGCTATAAAAGCCATACCTGATAGCCTCGTCAGATCATCCTTCGTTAGCCATCATACTCTGACGACAAGCGAGAAAGGGGAGATCTCAGGACCTTGGCTAATGATAGGATCCAAGTTCCTCGAGTGAAGACCCTGTTAGGCACGGTCCACAATACCCCTATCGTGTTGCGGTGCCTCGCCGTGACACGTCCATGACTGAAGGTAATAACCAGAGTCGAGCCACCGCTCCTCCATATTTAGGTTAAGAACATCAGTTACACCCCTCTTTCTTTTCTTCTTCTTTTTCATCCACTCTTTTTCAGTCTTTTGCAACTCCAACTTCTTCTACTATCGTACACCACCGTCGGTATCTCCTCAAGATCGAGAGAGGGAAGAGAGAGAGAGCCGAGTATTAGTGGTCGGTGACTGCGACAACCTTCGTGAGGCGAGATCCACGGTGAGTGATTGACGCGATGTTGTTCAATGTACCCAACCAAGCAGCGGAGCATCTTGCCATCACCACCATGGTTGAGGCGATAACCAGAGTTGAGGTTGACCTACTCTGCATCAAGCGAATATCAGGTAAACGTCTACCCTATCTCCTCCTACTTCATTCTTTTGTTCTCGATATCTCAGTTATTCTCTGCTACACAAACCCCCACATCCCTTTCGATCAAACATGAAATCCCCAAATCACACCAACACTGACCACTGCATCACCATATCGCTGACCTCTTCACATTCTTCATCTTTCTCTGCATAACCTTCCACCCATTCTCTCCTATACATCGCCATGTTTAGGAGCCATGACCACTCATCATTTTCTTTGTGTAACCCACTTGGTGGGGAACCCAAAACCCGAGCCTACCCATCGTTCGTAGCTCCTTAGAATGAGTGTCATTCAAGGAGGAATGATCTGGACTACCATCGGGAAGGAGCTACAACTAGGCCCATTAACACAGAGTTCCACCTCCATCAGCCCTACTAGGGTCCCCTCCATTGGAAGCCATAATAACTCGAAGAAATAAAGAGAACGGAGGGGATCGACATACAGTTGATGTCGGATCAGGAACTTGGCTCTCGAATCTAGCAGCCCATATCAAGAGATGTGGGGGGCATCCAACCATCTGATCTTCACACATCAAAGGAAACGAGAATGCCATGTGGACCACACTTACACATTCGCGGAAAAGTTGTCGAGAGTTCCTGGAATTAAGGGTGTAAACGGACCGAACCTGAGCGTACCTATATTTTTTAGGTTCGGTTCGTTTATTTAATCGAGCCTAAAATTGTGTTCAGGTTCGGTTCATTTATTTTCGAACGGAATCCGAATAAAACCTCTTTTTAAACGAATCGAACCTAAGTCAATATCGAACTTAAGAATTCTCTATTAAGAGGGAGTAAAGAGAAGAGAAATGGAAATATTTGTGTATCTGCAATTACAATAAATATTCATTTAGTTTTTTCTTTGTCTAACTCATCTTCATCTTTTAAAAAAAAGACTAGTAAGGATTCATCTCTTTGAAAAAAATATAATTATAACATATTTATATATATATATATATTCATATGGGGATAAGGAATAAGAATGATGTGGAGATATCCGACAAGTAATGTTTATACGTGTTCTGTTGATTTGAGGATAAAAAAGGGGAAAGTACTAGACACATAGATGATGGATGTTGTAATCACGATGTGATTATTTATTTTTGGATAGTTTTTATTGAGATAAAACCTATTTACCACGTAAATATCCAGTTATCTCTAGACAAATGTCACTTATCCTTAGACAAAATTCACTTATCTTAAAATAAGGTACTTCTACTAATAATGATTTGTAAATATGTATATGTGTATGTTTATCGAGCTTTTAACGAATCGAACCTGAGCGAACCTGTTATTTTTAGGTTCGGTTCGTTTACATAATCGAACCTAAACTTGTGTTTAGATTCGGTTCGTTTATTTCCGAACCGAATCTGAATCGAACTTTTAGCAAGCCGAACCTGAGCGTATATCGAACTTGAGAATTTTCTGACACCCCTACCTGGAATCACATAACGATCCCACTCTTTGGGGGAAGTTACATAAACATCAGACTGTATTCTCATTATTACAAAGAAGTCCCTAGATCTAGGTGATCGAACTTCTTCTCTTACAGATATACCCCTGGCTCTTGGAGTTAATATCTCGTGCATTAATCATCAGAAATAATTGATAGTTGTAACACTTTAAAGATAAATGTGCTTTCTTTCATTCCATGTATTGTATATATTTATTGGACATCATTTTTTAATTGTATATTTTGAAGTCAAACTTGATTTTGAGAGTGTTTTATTGATGTTAATTTCATTTGAACTCATAAAAATTATGTTAAAAATTATTGGAAAAAGAATAAGAATTGTAAACTTTTTGGCACTGATGTTATTGAAATTCATTATCATTTATGCCTTGGAGAAATTATTTGGTGATTTTATCGATTTATTTTTAATTGATCCATATTTCAATATTTTGTGAAAACAAAAATATCCCTTTGTGCATTATAGATCGGCCACTATTGAGAAATTTCTTGGATTCTTCAAGATTGTTTAGTCAGATTAAAAATTCTTTCAGCATTGTGCATAGCATTAAGTTTCTTACATAAAAATATTAAAAAAAACCATTCATCTCATACTTCAGTTTATTGCATTACTTATTTTAAAAATCCAAAAAAATCTTAAAATCTATCTTTTGAAAATTTAGTCCTAAGTTGTTTGAAAATTAATTCACGACCCTCATGTTACCTCCTTGAGTTCGATCCTTGGACTTGCCCAAGTTAAATAAATAATCGACCGCGTGGATTAGTTTTTTTTGTGTGGTTATTTCTGATTGCTCTTTCTTTATAATTGCTACAATCGACATTAATTCGTGATAATTAAGAGTGGTAGAGAGCACGATTTACCAATCAGTTAAGTCAATTCTCAACTGCTAATTGATTCACAATAAGTCAAATGCATAAACAAACAAATTAAATATAAAATAAATAGACATTCTAGCATACAATCAAACATTCAATGATTTCTTATTCCAAATTTGCAAGTTGCGGCCATCATGCTTCAAATTCAAAAACATAATATAAATGTGGACTTAAATTTAGTACGACCCAAGTATTTCCAAAATATTGAGCCCTACTCTAATGTGAATACATAATATATGTTATCATCTATTTTGAGCTTGGAAATATGAGAAACAAGTCATTGTAACAATCGAACCCCCTTCCAACTCCGCCTATGGAGAATTCTAATTTCTCGACATAACAAGGTCGGAATCACAAGAAACTTTTTAGCGCTATTTGGGGATATAATTAATGACTTATTAATTAGTATTTTATTATGTTATATGAATAAAAAAATTATCAAAAAAAATCAAATTTTTTAGCTACGATCTTCAATCGAAATCATAGTCTACGATCATTTCTGACATCTGTCTTCTCACAAACGCCACCAAATTTTGGTGTGTCTTTTGGAAATGAGTTTAAACCATATATATCCCAAAAAACATGTTCTCGACTAGAAAAAAAACATCAACTTCGTATTTAGTAGAATCATTCTAAATATCAAAACAATCGTAAAACAATATACCTAGTGACTGAGATAATATGGTCGATTGTTCATCAGACTTGCTGCAATCCAAATCATTTAAACTATGACTATGATACCAATTGAAGTAATTTCGTAACTTTATATCATAGAAATGCAAAAAAAATAATAAAAAACTTGCAAACAAGTGGAGTTCATCATATGGACTCCCATACAATCATAACAAAAAATTTGTGAAACTACAAGGTATAGAAATAATTTACGAGCTATTTGTAAAGCCATTGGGGTGCCAGGATTACCTTTGAAGAGTGAGTCTCTAACAGAATTCATAGATTGAGTCCAATCCAACTATTCTTCTCTCACAGGTGTGAAGATGACTCGCATAACTTCCCATGAACTCCGATATCAACTTCTTCTTGGAAGTTCTCTATGTCAAGTGGAGATCAAGATGATCTCCACCTCCTAATTTTTTCACGTGAAACGAGTCCTTGATGTACAAGAATCATGGAGAAAAAGGCTTTCTTCTCTTAAGAAGGTATGAACCAATGCGGAGAAGGTGAAGTCAATATGGTGGACATGTAGGGTTGTGTATGGAAGAGAGGGAACATGCAAGAGAGAGTTATCAATTGTCACTTCTCTTCCTCTTTAAGATCTCAAGACAATGAGGAATTGGTCGGATGAATCATGCCCGCAATATATAGGCCAAGCCCTCTCTTATATACTATAGGGGAACGTCCCTAGGGGTCCTACTACCAAAGGGAACGTCCACCATGTGAGCCCTTGTATAATGATATAAAGGCAATGAATAAATACTTTTCCTTCAAGAAATATGAATCCTTTTTGTCATGTCAATTTTCATCCAATATAAATAAAGAGATAACAAAAAATTAGGAGTCTCCTAATCATATTATGACTCCATGATCGATATCCATGTAGAGCCTACATGGGACGTCCACCTTATCCTAATTTGTATTTCAGTCTCCAAATTATCATTACATTATCATGTTTAATTATGAATTACTAGAGAGCAACCTCATAAATTATGAATATCATTCATAAATCTAAAATAAAATGTAAATCCAATTACATTTAATTTCCAACGTGAAACATATTTATGTATATGCCATGTAAATAATATATAAATAACATTCATATATATTATGAATAAATATTCATATCAATTAAATAATGTGAATCATATTCACATACCGTAGATACACATATGTGACAATAACAATTATTAATCATGATACTGATATCATTAAGAACAAGTCCCAATTCAATTAGGACTTGTGAGTAGTTGTTGTCAATACTTGGAGATAATATCGGGGAGAGCATATGTCCCAGTATAGTGACTTGAAACTTCGATAACTATTCAATTTCATGATGTAGACCACTTTGATGAACCACATAGTCACTGATTTTGAGCTTGAGCTGAAATATTCACAAGTTATGGGAGATCAAAGATGCGCATTATACTCTTCATGAGCTTAACAAATGATCATAGTGATGAACTCATCTTCCAACCTCAATTCTAATCATTGTCCAATCTTATGGAGCTTAGAAATGGCCTCTAGATGTGAGTTCACCTCCATTTCCTTTTTATATTTCCAACATTTGGATATTGAAATTGAAAATTGGATATTGGAATTGAGTCTAATGGAATGAGACTTAATCCAATTACTACTCATATCATTAAGGCATGAAGTGAAGTTACTAAAATCCATCCTATTTTATCTCTCCCTCAGAATGGAAGTGTCATGGTAGATGATCTACCAAGTAGCTTTAACCCAGGGTATTCCCAATACTCCATCATCCTTCATATCTAAAAGACCTTGATATACATGAAGTTCAAACCCTTGTTTGTCTGTCTCCTTGCAAGTTGTCATGATATTTCTCAACCGATAATTGGGTGACAACATTAATCATATATTTTTCAAAAGCATAAATTAATATCTCTAATTCATGTCATATTTCATAAACAAGACGAACATGCTATATGACCCCAAATATCTTATGAGTGAGCTATGTCTCCCGATTCATCTAGTATGAACATGTATGATTCCTTTGAGAGATAATACACCTCATATATTGTCATATGCATATCAACAAATCATATTCACATACCGTAGATACACATATGTGACAATAACAATTATTAATCATGATACTGATATCATTAAGAACAAGTCCCAATTCAATTAGGACTTGTGAGTAGTTGTTGTCAATACTTGGAGATAATATCGGGGAGAGCATATGTCCCAGTATAGTGACTTGAAACTTCGATAACTATTCAATTTCATGATGTAGACCACTTTGATGAACCACATAGTCACTGATTTTGAGCTTGAGCTGAAATATTCACAAGTTATGGGAGATCAAAGATGCGCATTATACTCTTCATGAGCTTAACAAATGATCATAGTGATGAACTCATCTTCCAACCTCAATTCTAATCATTGTCCAATCTTATGGAGCTTAGAAATGGCCTCTAGATGTGAGTTCACCTCCATTTCCTTTTTATATTTCCAACATTTGGATATTGAAATTGAAAATTGGATATT
Organism: Ottelia alismoides; assembly: GCA_037367405.1. Lineage (NCBI taxonomy): Eukaryota > Viridiplantae > Streptophyta > Magnoliopsida > Alismatales > Hydrocharitaceae > Ottelia > Ottelia alismoides. Next base: position 617,813 of record JAZKJV010006500.1, read on the forward strand.
GGAATTGAGTCTAATGGAATGAGACTTAATCCAATTACTACTCATATCATTAAGGCATGAAGTGAAGTTACTAAAATCCATCCTATTTTATCTCTCCCTCAGAATGGAAGTGTCATGGTAGATGATCTACCAAGTAGCTTTAACCCAGGGTATTCCCAATACTCCATCATCCTTCATATCTAAAAGACCTTGATATACATGAAGTTCAAACCCTTGTTTGTCTGTCTCCTTGCAAGTTGTCATGATATTTCTCAACCGATAATTGGGTGACAACATTAATCATATATTTTTCAAAAGCATAAATTAATATCTCTAATTCATGTCATATTTCATAAACAAGACGAACATGCTATATGACCCCAAATATCTTATGAGTGAGCTATGTCTCCCGATTCATCTAGTATGAACATGTATGATTCCTTTGAGAGATAATACACCTCATATATTGTCATATGCATAACAACAAATCGGTCTTCAACATAATGGTATGTCTAATGTACACATTTAGACATATGAGTGTATATCTGTCTTTGATCAAAAGATATGTGCATAATCATGACAGTTATGATTCATGTCATAGTTTATCTCAACATCATCAATTACAACTCTTTGACTTGATTATGACGACACCTCTGAATCTATATTTTAGAGAAAGATTGCCATATCTTTCTCTAACTAGAGATTATTATTGAATATCACATATTAATGTCATTGTATTCTCCCAACTACATGTTCAATATGGTCACGATATATAATCTTATTTGTACAAAGGGGTCTTTACATAAGTGCATTCACAAACATTCATTTCAGATCGACATGAAAACACAATAACTCTTATTACATTGATGGATTGTCAATGGCGTACACGTCCAACAATCAAGTGGTCAAGCCGCTAATCTTGAAGTAAGGTTGCACATAAAATCAAGATGTTTATGTTTTATATTTCTTGTTTCCGGTACCACTTAAGCGTTCTTATTTTCTACTTTGTATTAAAACAAGTCGTACTTTGTATTAAAACAAGTCGGTTTTTGGGATTTGTTAAGAATTCATTCTTGATATTCATTATGGTTTATCCTTCGTTGTCTGTTTATTTTGAGATGCTGGAATAGTACATTATCTCCATGATTCTCCAGCGACCAAGTAATTTGTTCCAAGATGCCGGTTTTGTGCAAAAAAAGAAGGGATCCATGCATGAATCAAGACCCTAAATCAGGTGTGTCCGCAAGAACAAGAATTTGATGTGTGGGACTTGCGAACATAGTAATCCAATAGATCAAAAATATTTGTTTTTCTTAAAAAGAGATGCAACCTCATTACAGATTTCCTGTCTGTGTTTGCTGTATGGATACTGGATAAAAAGAATTTTTGCCAATAAAGAAGTGGATCCGCTGAATTCTAGCAATATATTAGTTGCTGAATTAAACCATGTGTATCATATCATAGAATTTTTTTACCGATTAAAAAAAATATGAAACCGTGTTTATAGCTATTTACAAACCCATACGACGCCATTAATTTCTAGCTGCATCTTTTTTATCAAATATCATGCATGAAGTTATGGTAACATGCACTAAAGATTGCCCTCAACTATTAAATTCAAAACCTCTTGATACAAAGAACAATACCATACACAATAATATTTTCGAAACAAAATCAAAATTTAACCAATCTTTGACAACATTAAAAAGCCACAAATCGTACATGAAACTAGCCGATACATGGAGATTCTTCAGATGAAGCCATTCTTAATTTGGTAGGAAAAAAGACCCTTCAAGCAGATAAAAGGCCATCTGCACACACCAACAGAGGCCTCTAGGCCTAATTTCGGATGCTCATAAAGTGCTTCGAACAAGGTTTCATAAGAATTAGCCTATATCAAAAATTGTCGAGCTGCAGCTTTTAATCCAAAAAGTTTCAGTGGAGCAATAGATCAATATAAACAGCTCACCAAAATGCCTACGTGGATAATATAGAAAGAACAATGATACATTCATATATTTATGAATCGATAATTGTTTGCGCTGGATGATTAAAAAAGAAAAAAAACATTTACTCAAAATAGATTTGCAGATAATATCAGCACATAGGACCCACAGGGCGTACTCTCCGTCATCTCCTGCAAATGCTTTGTACACAATGTTAACTATTACTTAGAAAAAACTAATAGAAAAAAGCTTCAGATTAAACGTAATATGATAAAATATACATCAAGATAAGATGCCTCCTGCAACTGCCCACATACGATGCATAGCTTTAAGAAATTACCCAGTAGTAAAGCATGCTAAGAAAAGCAACAAATGTACGAGCTCAATAGTCATCCAGGGAGGGCCGACTTGGTGAGAATGGTGAACTTATCCATCTCCACTAACATTGCATCCGTTTGCTTCTGAAAATCCAATGAAGCATCAAAGACGCGACTAAGCATTTTGTAATAATTCGTTTTTTAACGTAGTCAAGCCATAGTGATTTATCTTCTGAAGTTGCCAAACCTACGACCAGGACCATGCCGAGCAGAGCCCCCTCGGCCTCGAGGTTGCCATGAAGGTTGCTGATTCTGCTGCTGTTGCCCGCGAATCCTCGAAGTATTTTGATTGCCCCCACCACGAAATAGTGGTTGAGAAACAACCGCTCCAATCTTCTGCTCTCTAATACTGGCGAATCTAGCATCCAGAGTTTGTCTTTGCTTTGGCAGCACGGCACCCTATTTCAAGCAATAGAAGATTATACGAGAGGCAAAGTGATTCGTCTAAGCTTAGGCGTCAATAACATTTCACCAAAGGACCCAGTTTAGAATAAAGAAACATCCTACCAATGTAAAATTCACAAGCAAATCCCTAATTAAGATAGCTAACAACGATTATAAGAGTTTTGTCACGGTAAAGCTTTCCTCTGCAAGACACTAATTTCTGCTGCTAACATTACCCACAGGTAGGCAAGTCCAAAATATCCCCCCCCCAATCGACTAGTTATTTGTCAGGCCAACTATTGGTCGGTTATGTGTAGTTGAGTCGGCTACCCACCACCACCCCACGCAACCCGACTAATCAACCCTATTAGTCAGTTGATTTTTACAAGCATGCATGAAACAAATATAATAAAAGGTATTAATTTATTAACAATTATATCAAAAACGGTAAAAGAATGCATATAAAACTATTCATAAAAAATCTCCCACTTTTAAAAGGTTGCCTACGTGGATTCTTGCTCAAATCGATGATGAAAGATCTAACTATTTTTTATGTTGGTTGTCAGCTACCTCACGCAACCCCCAAAATGAGGGAATTGAACCCTAATCTTTTGAATGATAGGCACACTACACTACCACCAAACCACTGAAGTCGGTATATTTACCTATGATTTAAACATTTACAACTACATTTATATATTAAAATGGATTTTAAGATAAGAATATAAGCATATATCAATGTGATAAGTGGATCTACATCTATGAGAAAAATAATGGATGAGATACGATATATCCCTATTCAAAATATGTGCTCTCACTTTCCTTTCTAGTATCCTCTTACCTTGGAGTTTTATTTCATATCAACACCCATGTCATCTTTCACTCAAAATCGCCTTCATCCTAACGAGGTCACTCCATTTGAAGACACCAAACAATATATAAAATTAGTATGTAAATATTCGCAAGCTTGTAAAAGTCGGCCGACTAGTCGAGTCGGGAGGGGGGGTATAGCCGACTCAGCTAGGCCTAGTCGGTCAACCTGACTAATAGAGCCGACCAGTCGGTCAATTTTTACATCAAGCTTTTTATTCTTTTTAGTTTTTTGTCTTTTTTTAAAAGCAAACTTATACTAATATGCTTAATGTTATATCTAAAGTCAAATACTTCTTTTGTTTCATTATAATAGTATAGACAATGTACAAATCTATATTAATATATAAGAATATATGTTTAAAAAAATTATATATTTAAAATAATTAAAAAAATCAAACCCAACTAATAGTCGACTAAATTCGATTAGTCGTCCGAGTGCCGATTAATTCTTAGTCAGTCATCCCGTCGACCGAGTACCGACTACCACTTTCTACAACCTTGAATATTCGCATCAACTATCACTAGACCCGATATATCTTGCATTAATTTATAGAAGACTGGTTTTCATCACATTAAACTCCGTTCAATTTTTAGAGAAGAAGCATTCTATGCAATGGGGACAGAGAGCCATTCATCGTGCAATTCACACAAGCTCTTTGAAGTTTTGGCAATCATCTTAGGGCATACCCCGTGCTCTTTAATTTCATTCTTTAGTTACCGTGCAGACTGCATTCCATATATTTACTATTGAGATTCACAGGAGTACAGTACTCTTGTGCTTATAGTTAGAGTTGTCCACAAAATAAATTATTATGATTAGAATTGTCCACGTAAACCACTTGTTGTAATACGATTAGATTGCTCGTATAAGCAATCTAATTAATAGAAAGGGCAGAGTGATTTGATTAGGTTGAAAGAATTAGTTAGGAAACTCTAATCATGATTTTTATTCAAGAGGAATTCAATATAAAGCTATGATAGTGGTTGTACTGTTGCTCTAACTTTTTATGATTGAACAGTATTGTGTGATGCATTTCTTTATTTGAGATATTCCGATTGCAGTGATCCTTGTGTTCTAATCCAACCCATAATTCTCATCTGCATCAAAGCATTGTTCGTGCATATGATGTAACAATGCAACGCCCATGGCAAGCATCAACAGACTGCATGCAAAGAGGAACTCGATAATTCGTCCCTCATTATTTAGTAAGATGAATTACATGAGTTGGACCGATTTTGCCCTTTGGGACATGACCATAAAGGAGATCCATTTCATCGAAAAGACACAATTTGGCTACACAAGCTGAGATTGAAATGATGTCGCTAAACTCCAGAGCAAAAAACATCATCTATTGGACACTGTCTGACAAAAAATTTATTAGTCTCACTAAAGAATGACCAATGAGATATGGATAAGCTCGAAAACAACCTAAAAAATGTATTAAACCTTCTCTCACTATAAGTAGGGACTGATACATGGATTCTTGCTCAAATCCATGTTGAAAGATTCGACTATTTTTTATGCTAACCGTCGACTACCTAAAGCAACACCTGCAAGAGTGGGATTTGAACCGTGGTATTTTGTGTGGTAGATAAACTGTACTACCACTAAACCATTAAGTGGTTACAAGCTTGAAAACAACCTAAGAAGAAAAATCAAAAGAAGAGTATAAAGCAAGCTCAGAAGTAATAATCGCACACGTAATGAAGATGAAGAAGAAGCTTCTCAAGCAATCGTTGAGATAGTTGAGTATAACTCATGACTTAAATGACGAGGCTAGTAAACCAAATTATGAAGACCTTATTTTACATCTCAAGATCTGTTTCAACAAGTTTTGAAATAGGAAATAGTAGTCAACAACAACAAAGCATTTTCCCACATTAGGTAGGGTAAGCCATATGGATTCTATGCCTCCATTCAGATCTATCTTAGAACATTCTCGACCTTAGATCCAATAACTAAGATCCTTTCATATGGTTTCATCCCATCACTTCTTGGGCCTTCCTTGCCCTCTCTTATCCGGCTCAACATCCCAAATCTCACAACTTCTAATCAGTGCATCAGTCGACCACCTTTGCATATGGTCAAACCATCTTTAAGCAATTTTCTCTCATCTTGTTCTCTAACAGAGATACGCCAACTTTCCTTCTGATCAAAATCATTTGAAATCCAATCTTTTCGAGTATGGCCACATATCCACCTTAGCATTTTTATTTTTGTTATTGTCATTCTTTACACATGTCTATGGTTCACAGGCCAACATTCAGATCCATAGAATATATCAATTCAATAGATGTCCCAATCTTGTTGCAAAATAGACCCCAAGTACCTAAAATAATCTTTGTTTTGGATGTTATCATATCCTATCTTCGTCTCGATTCCTTCACTGTTGCGTTCACCAAATGTGCATTCCATATATTCAATATACTCTACTTGAAATTCTTTAGTCTCTAAGGCATGTGTCAAATCTCAAGCTTCTCATTTACTCCATCTCCAATCTCATCAATCAACACGATATCATCGGAGAACATACACAAAGGTATTTCATCTTGAATGTGACTAGTCAACTCGTCCATATGAAAAAGTAATCATTAATGAATACTAGCAATCAACTAGTAGAAAATAATGTTAGTATTTTTTAGAAAAATCAAAGTTGTTAAGGAAAACAATTCGCTCAAAGAAGGATTGAATAGCTCTGAAGATATTGCTTGTCTTGAAAAAGAAATTAAAAATATATGAATTTGCATTCCAAAAAATGAAGTAAAAGCCTTGTTGACATCAGACTCGGATGACAAGGTTAGTAAGCAAAATTGTAAACTTCGTGGTACATCTATTTTTTTAACCTTTGAATTATTGAAAAAATCACTAATGAAAGTTATCAATCAACTTAGAAATAATGCTAGTATTTTAGAAGAATTAGATGTTAAGTAAAAATATTTGTTCAAAAACGACTTAGGCAGCTTTAAGGATAAAATTTATTACTTGAAAAAGAAATTAATGGCCTTCAAAGGTAGTTAATTTTTTGGTGAAAAAAAGCAGATAATAATGGTTCAGTTCTAACTTCTCCAAAAAAATAAAACTAGATGGATTTAGTTCCAAAAAATAAAGTAAAATAAAAGCTAACGTAAGTACCCAAAAGTGAAAGACTATCAAAAAAGAAACATGCATTGTTGCAATAGTTGACCTAGTCCAACTTATAAGGTTAGGGGAGGGGGTTGATCGAATGAATAAGCAAATAGCCTGTAAATATTCGGTCTGACTGAATAACCGATTTGATTATTCACCCGACAGTGTGCGCATGCATACGCATGCAGTATCACCAAAATGTCAAAGTTCCATCTCAGTTTACACACATGACGCTCCATTAAAAAATAGTTTTAACCATGATTAAATTTTAGTTATGATGTTCTCCCTCTTCTGTTTTGGTATTAAACCTTTCAATTTCTGCATCTTGACTTTGCCTAATTGATACTCAAGATAATGATTGAATAGAAGTTATACATAACTTCTGAAAAATTCAGCACCTTACTCAATTAGGATCGAAATTAGTATTGAAGGAAATAGTTTCCTTAACTTCAATCTTTTATGTTACATTTTGTCTCTTATTTTTGAGTTCTATATTCCATCAAAGCCCTTAGATTATTCTGAATATATACACACACTTATATAAGATGCATAATAATTGATGTATTTGATATAAATGTCTATATTTAAAATAATTAAAAAAATACATAAGCGATTACTTCCGAACAATCGTCAGAATATTGTTTATTATTTTTTCAATGACATGTCCAATTGAATATCGAATACCGACATTTGCAACACCGGATGAAGAACGAGGAAGAAATAACCGAACAAGAAGGTTGTATCAACATCTAAGATGGACCCAATCGAGGTCAAGAACTACTGTAATGAAAAGATAAATGCTGCCATCATGGATAAGATTTCAAGACTGCATCAGTCTACCTTAGAGGACACTAAACTTTTTTCTTCAAATGAATCGTATGCATAACATGCGTTTTGGATGAACCCCCAATTCATATCTTAAAGGGGAGCCTTTAAGCAAAGATTAAGAGGGAACTCTGGAATCTCTCTGTATGACTCTAGTCTATCTCTGCCACGGCAGAGATGATGGGTTGCGCCCGAGTCCATGATCCAATCTGAGATATTATGACATGATGTAAAAGCAGAAGCACTACCTGAGGTGCTAGCAGAGGCAGAAGTATTGGCCGATGCTGAAGCAGTGATATCAGAAGAACCACCTGGAGAGTCTGTAGATGTTTGAGGCATAATATCGCGCAATCGCGCCACAAGCTCCTCAAACCTGTGATCTGAAGTGGATGCCGACGGAGATGTAACATGCTCAGCTACGCGCGCCGATGCCGGAAACCCATGCTTAGAATAGCATGTATCCTCAAAGTGACCAGTGCGATAGCAAAAAGTACATGGTTGGCGAAAACGACCTCCTCGACCACGAGGTCCATGTCCACGGAATGACGACTGACCACCTCTCCCTCGCGACACAGCCATCGCCGAAGGTGGTGGAGTAGAAGTACTGGAAGAAACAGAGATGCAGCTAAGCCTCATGTAAACTTCCTCCATAGGAGGAATGGTAGCATCGGCAAGTATCTGAGATCGGGCAGCATCATACTCAGGATCAAGTGCTGCGAGCAGGACCCCCACCATGGTAGCATTCCGGAAGGTCTTCTGCTTCTCAGGGGTAGCCGTGAGAGGTATCGTAATGTAGAGCTTCTCAAACATCCCCAGTAGGGATGCATACAAGGAATGTAGTGGTCGGCCATTCTGCTTCATGGTGAATATGTCATGCTCGAGCTGTAAGCTTTGTAGAGATATTTATATAGTCGGTGTACTGTTTATTAATTTTCATTTTCTGTAGTTGCTATTTATGTAATTTACCTATAGGCTTTCCTCTATATAAGAGAGCATAGGGTTCTTTGGAATAATAGATTACTTTTTTCCACCAACATGGTATCAGAGCCAAAACCCTAACCCTAAAACCCTAAACCCTTCCACCGCCACCCCCCCCCTCTCTCGGCACCACCGCTGACCCCCTCCTCCAAGGGCACTGCCGCCGACCCCCTCCTCCTTTAAGGGTGCCGCCGAGCCCCTCCTCCAAGGGCGTCGTTGAGCCAATCCTTCTCGCCGCCAAGCCATCCACCTCAGCGGGTATCCTCCACCGCCGGCCTCCTTCTCCAAAGATGGTCTCTCTCTCTCCATGGATTTGAGTGTGTAACATCTACATATGCACTCAAGTCCAGTCCAGTTTATGTAGACACTTCTTTTTTGGTCTACAGATCCTAGTTCTTCATCTTCGACGTCATGTCAGACAACAAAGTAGATATGCCCTCCACAGGCGCGTTCAAAGATCCCGCGCCAATAGTCAAGATGGATGGGACGAATTATGAGCTCTGGGCGATGCAGTTCATGAGCCTCATGAAGTCGAACGGTAAGAAGCACATTCTGACCAAGGAAAAACCGACAGAGAAGACTGGGTTCTATGCCTCCTGGGAGGCTGATGATTCATATGCCAAGGTCTGGCTATCAGGCACATTGACGATGAAGATTGCGCATGATGTTCTCCATCAACCCACTGCTAAGGCGATGTGGGACATCCAGGCGACCACTTATTCGCAGGTGCAAAATGAAACAAAGATAGGGAGAATCCATATCAAATGGTGATTTTCTAAAAGGAAAGGTACAAAAATATATTAGCACCTCGTTCAGTATTTTTAACCATTTCATTAAACAAGAAAGGGAAACACGCACAGGTGCCCGCCTCCAAGAATTGAACCATGTTCTTTTGGATGGTATGCACACTGCAGTACAGCACTACCAACATACCATTGAAGATGGTTCATCTCTTTAACCTTCAATTTTGTATTTTAGAGTTTTTTAATAGTGTCAAGAGGGGAGAGAAAATAGAAATGTTCTCAAAAAATCAAACACTTTTTATGTACTTCACTTTATTTTTTTACAAACATTTAAATGTTCTATCATCAAAATGGGGATATCATTGAACATGGAATAAGCTTGTATGTTTTGATGATAACGAAACATGGTTTGTTAGCCTATAGATAGGCCATGTACACTAATGCCTAAAGGAAGAAAACTAAAACCTAAGAAAGATGAAATTGAAACTCGAGCTCAAACTAGAGCTCAATCTCAAATCCCAAGAGAAAGGACCTTGACCAAAAACCTAGGGAGATTCAAGAAAACAAAGCCAAAGGCTTCGTGCCAATAAACTATAAGTTTTAGTTTGCACCTCAAGTCCATAGTTTATATTTTTATTTTAGATGTTCGCAAAAACATTAGTCAATGCATTTGCACTCTTAGATTCAGTTTGAACCTTGAACCAATCGACTGATTCTGCTTTTGGTCGACCAATTGCCTTATTAATTGAGGTAATATATTAGTCAAGTAGCAAAAGCCCTGAAGTCATAATACATTTTTGTTTGACTATTTTTCAATTTGGTGACTAATTGTCAATCAAGTAGACCTAACAAGCAATCGACTAACCAATTCAGTCAACTTACTTCAATTGCAATCGACTAGTTGATCTTCCAATCGACTAATTTATCATTCTGTCGAATAAAGCAGATTTCGATCATTAACAAAACCCTCCTTCCAAGCCCCCTCCCTCGACTCCAACACTCATGCATCCCCCAAAAACCCTAAACCCACTGCCTGCAGTGTTTTCACATCACTCCGCGCACCTTGAGTGCCTCAATCATTTCCACTGCCTGCAGTGTTTTCACATCACTCCGCGCACCTTGAGTGCCTCAATCATTTCCACTGCCTGCAGAGCCACTCTACGAGCAACCACAGTGCTCCATGCACCTCCCTTCATTGCCTCCACTGCCTCCAAGCACTGCCAGGGCGCCTACAACATACCTAGATTATTATTTTCAATAGTCTAGTGTGTACCTTTTTACGGTTGTCCTATCTCCAGTAAGTTTTCTAATAATTTTTTGCAGCAAATGTTTGGGTTTTTTACTCTGTAATGTGTCCTACTTTAATTTTATTGAAGAAAATAATAATGCATAAGCGAGAAAATCAGAGATAAAGATAATAACAATGGAATTATAGAAGAACACTAGAACTTAAGTGGAACCTTACTCTATAGGAAACGGAATGAAACTACGGGAGAACTACCTCAAAGGGCTGATGTAGATATTGAACTCTCTCTCTCTCTCTCTCAACGAATACAGAGAATGCGTGGATTCTTATATGGCCCAACCATAATTGACCAAGTCCCACTAACAAACAATATGGGACTAACAAAGATGCATGTAGTAATTAAACCATAGAGGGATCTAATAACCCACCTATGGATGCATACTCTAACACTCTCCCTCAAACTGGAGCATGCAACGCTCAGCATGGACAAATAAAAAGAAAGCACTCGATCACATAAGACAATACACCACAGACAATATCAACTCGACGCAAAATATGTTGCCTACGTGGTCGAGGATGTTGCTTCTCACGTCGTGTTGATGAAGAGAAAGTAGATGGCTAGAGTGGAGTATGTCTCCTCGTCAAAGAAAGTGTGATATGTAATGCATAGTGTCACCTAGGCCGGAATGAGTCTCCTCGTTGGAGAATGTATGCTCTCTGTACTGTGCAGAGTCATCTGAACTGGAATGGGACTCGTTGTCGGAGAACGTGTGCTATATACTGCAAAGAGTCACATGAACCAAAAAGAGTCCCCTCGTTGGAGAATGTGTAATGTGTGTGTATCTATCAGAGTCACTAAAAATGGAATGAGTTTCCTCGTTGGAGAACTCTAGCCATCAACATGTCTCCTTCACTGAAGATGGTACCATCTCTCTAAAGGGTCAAATAAAGAATGTCGTGGATATATCCATACATAGATCTCTAAAAATGGCTCTCTCATAGGGACCTCAAAGTGGGTTCCCTTTCATAAGAACCTTGAAAGGATCTCGTACTGGAGTTCGTGATCACTAGAGAATGGAGTCTGAAACTGAGTCTCCTCGTCGGAGAACTGAGTCACGCGAATATGGAGTTCCACGAATTGGCAGATTCTAAATGTGAATGCTCTACACAATACTCTTTTTACCCATACTTGTCAGAGAATGTGTTGCTCGACCAAATTGGGAAAAGAAATGAAGAGGGGAAAACAAAACCATCACCTTCTTTTTCAAATAAGTCATTCTCTCTTCTGACTTTTCTCTCCTTTTTTATCAACACATGCTCTCTTTTTTTCAGATGCAACCCAAAACTGGGATCTTTTCTTTGGGGACCTTTCTCTCTCTCTCTTTCTCCTCTTTTTTCGTAATATTTTTTCGTACGGGCTTTTTTAGTATGAGAGCCTTTTTCAATAAAGAATTCTCTTTTTTTAATAACCCTCGACCTCCATTTTTTTCTGCAGACTCTTCTCCCTTTTTTACTTCGGCCCAATTAGGCTTGAAATGGTGTAACCTCCCCCTCCCTTTTTTAAAGCAAAGGCAGTTGTGAGGCCCAAGTGTAGGCCAAAAACAAATAACCATGAGCATCTTGTAGGTAATATCACACCTTCTTCTACCTTTACAAAAACAGATAACCATGAGCATCTTGTAAGTAATATCATGCCTTCTTCTACCTTTACAAAAAAACTAGGGTTCCCACCAGGAGAACCCTCTGTTGGAACCTCCTCCATCTACACAATGCAATGGGTCTCTTCATTCTACGTTGGAGATGAGGTCACGGACTGGAGGATCGTGAGGAGGAGATGATCAACTAGGTAGGTGCACCTCCTGGAGATTGTTGGAGATGGCACATGGAGATAGTGTGCATGGAATCATACAAGAGGATCGTCTTAGTGTTCGAATGGGATAAACCCATCACGCACAGATTCCACCTCCCGGGACATGGTGCAGGAAGAGGAAGCGCAGGAGGCCTGAGAACGTGGGATCCATGTGCAAGAAGGGCTTCAACATTACCATAGGCTTTCGTCATTGCAGAAGGATCGAACAAGGGAATTCATTAACATCCACATCATGCTCCTAGGAGTATTGATCACCTGGAACTTGCGTCGATGGGTGTTGAGTGTTCGCACACAGTACTCGTTGCTTAGTTATGATCGTGTTGCGTATGAAATTAAGATGTGGCCTTTTGTGTGCCACCTGATGGTTCTCACGATGGCTTAAAAAGCGATTGAATTCGTTGCTCCTAGAGTGATGATGCTCGCCTCAAGTCACGTGTGCTTGGAGATCCGGGCTAGAGATGGTGTCGATCTAGAGAGAACAAAGCATGTCATCGATATAGGGGTGGCAGTGCTTAGAGAAGATGTTGATCAGAGTAGATGTATGGTTTCATGAAAATACCCTAGTTGTTGTTGCTGTGCTAAATTAAGATTTCAGCAGAACCCCTAAAACTCTCTAACTTGAACATAACTTAAATATAAACCATGAAATAATCAAACATAAATCTTCAAGAAAACTCAGAATCAATCAAACCCCATGTGATACCATGTAGATAACGACAATAAGAAATCATAATAATCAGAATTAAAAAATAATATCAGTAGAAGAACATCGGAATTTACGTGGAATCCTACTCCAAAAAGAGCGGGATGAAACTACGGGAGAACCACCTCAAAGGTCTAATATGTATATTGAACTCTCTCTCTCTCTCTCAATCAACACAGAAGATCTGGGGCTTCCTATATAGACCCATAATAATAACCAAGTCCAAGTAAATCTAATGGACGACGTGGGATTGACATAGGTGCATGTGGTAATTGGACCCTGGAAGGCTCCAATTACCCACCTATGGACACCTACTCTAAGTGCATAATATGCACCTTAACTAAAGGTGGATGCAGCAATGTTAGAGGAGGTCAGAGAAGGACAAGTACAACCGACAGAAGGACCCATAAACTCCCTCAGACAAGAGACAAGATCATCATACTTCTGAACATTGGGGGTGGCAGTGGGCTCAAACTGATCAGCATACGAGCAGATGCAGGGTAATAATGCTTCTGATAACATGTATCCTCAAAGTATACCCAATAAGGTTATAATTTTTGCATTGTGGGCCAAAGTGACCAGTCCCTTTAGCACAAACATGATGTCCTCCAAATTGTATCGAACCTCCTCTACCGTGAAAATGCAACCAAGGTATGAGTGGTAGAAGCATGAGAAACTATAATCCTGCTCAGATGGTTATAGGCATTTGTATGTAGCTTGTTGCAGGTAACATCATAATGGGGATCAAATGTAGCTATGAAACTTCTCGAACATGTCATGCATCCACGAGTAGAAAGCATGCAAAGGGTGACAACCATCATTTTTTTTGAATAAGAAAACGGGAGATCCCTCCCAAGGCGGGAGTCACCACACCACAGCATTCATTAATAAAGGAGAGGGTACATCAGTTTGATATCCAAAAATTGTATAAAGCATTACAGTGTGCAAGAGCATTTTCAAAGTAAAGCCGCTGCTCCTTGAAGATGGTATCATTCATACCAAGCCAAATAGCCCAGAGAGCGACAAAGGGCTTGGAAACATCATCGGAAGACCCAAGTCGGACCGCCCGAATCGATCTCCAAAAATGTACCGCATCGGATGCCCAGACCCACGGAAGCCCCAAAGAATCCCAAACCTTTGCCGAAGACCTGCATCCAAAGAAAATGTGGTCTGCATCCTCTATCTCGTCCTCGCATCTATCACACTTTAAATCCGTCCCACCCAGAATTCTGCCCCTTCTCACTTTATCACAAATACGATCTCTCCTCAGGCACCAAAGAAAGACCTTAACCCGAGTAGGAATCTTAGCCGTCCACCTCACCTTCAAGTCAGTACATAGATCTTCGTCGCGCTCTGCCATACCACCACTCAACTTTTGATATGAAATCTTCACCGAGAACTTACCATCAGCCCACACAAAATGGTCCTAGTTGCCCGACATCTCCCCAACAGGGGGAATCTCCGACGGCATCCACAAAAAATCTTCCAACCTAAAGTCGACGACCTCCGCCACCCGCACCCCCCTGTCCACAGCTAACGCCATCAACCTCGAAAAGCAGTAGGCCAAAGCCCCCTCCCCCATCCAGTCATCCAACCAAAAACGGAATCGGAGACCATCCCCCAACTTCGGCCTAAGAAGAGGCCGGAGTCCCGAAATCACGGCACGGATCCCACTCCACAATGAAGACTCATGACGCTTCCTCACTGCCACCAACTCCCCTGTGACATCATATATCTCTCTCAGCAACTGCAAAACCGGCGTATCGGACGGACCCCCAGATGCGCACCACCCATTTGGTTAACAAGGCTTTGTTCATTGATTCCACATCCCTGACACCTAGGCCCCCCTCTGCAATAGGCACAGCAAGATCTTTCCAAGCGACCAAGTGCAGCCCCCTCGTTGTCTGCTTTCCATCTGACCAGAAAAAAGATCTCATCAAAGTCTCCACCTTCCTTCTAGCACCAACAGGCATTAATCTCGTTGAGAAGAAAAAAATCCGAATGACCGAAAGAACATGCTTCAGAAGTGTAAGCTTCCCACCCTTGGATAATGTGGTAGCCTTCCACCCATCCAACCTCTCCTCCATTCTCCGAAGAACACAGTCCCAATCGGACTTCCTCAACCTGCCCTCAACCAAAGGCAATCCCAGATAGGTTATCGGTAATCTCCCCAGGGGGCATCCTGTCCACTCCGCCAGCCTATTACTCTCCTCGCCATCCATTCCCATTGGAACAAGGGCCGACTTCTGCCTATTAATCTGTAGCCCTGAGAGGCAGCCAAACAAATCCACCAAAACAGCTGCATTGTGGTTTTGTTCCTCCGTCCCTCCCAGGAAGATCAGCGTATCATCCGCATACTGTAACACCATCATGAATATATCATATTGGAAGTGGAGGTCTTCATCTCATTCTTTGCACCAATGTATGTGGTAGCGAGAATGTCTCACATCATTTTTACATTAGGCTAATGTACGATATTGTTGGCTATATCCATTATAAGGTTGCAGGAGAGTCGAACGCTTGGCTATGCATTGTGATGCTTCCATAAAGCATTAACTCCAATTTTTCCGGTTGGCTCGGGTTACGACATGATCTATTGTTTGTTATTGCTCTCCATAATGCTTATGTACTGCATTTCCTAGAGCACTGCTCACATCCATCAATGGGTGCAGGGCCTTTAAATATCCTAGACGTCGAAGATGAATGCATATCAATCTTATCTTCCACCAAGACGAATGAAGGAGACCGGGAATGATTGAACTAGGAGTAGAATAATCTGAATATTATCTACACAACCATGTAGGGAACAAGTGTGTACATACTTAAAGCACAACCTTTCCCATCAACTCCGAAGGCCCACTAGGATAGGTGGAATGGATTTATAAGCCTGAAAACACCATATAGTGCACCAAAATCAACACGCAATCAACTGAGAGGTGTGTGTATGTGATGTGCACGGATGGGTGGTACAAGGAGGCACTTACGGGTGCTGTAAGCTCCATGTGGAGGCACAGTGATGTTCACATGAGATGCCACGCGATGGTTATGGCAACATGAGGAGGTGCCGACGGTGTCGCATAGTGGTTCTAGGCGGCGCTAGGGCACGAGTGGTGCACAGAGGTACAAGTTGGTGCAGCAATGGAGGTATGGAAGCGTGGGAGTTTGGCGAGTGAGGTTTTAGGTGTCAAGGGGATTCAAAGGATCTGATATAGGACCATCGCTTTAATACCATCACAACAAAAGAAATGTTTTTTTTATAAAAGAGGGGAAGATGCATTCCAAAAAACCATTACTTATCATGTAAAAAGCATTCAATGACGACTTCAATCCATATAGTAGAACGTCTTTTACAATGCAAATTGTGATTGATAAAAAAGAGAAGCTGAAGTTGATGTTCTCTTATTAATGCCTTTATAATTATTTTAAAATCTAAGTTATATAATTTTTCGTGTTTCTCCTAACACAAATCATATTTAAATCTCCTTATTGCATGGAAACACTAAAATTTTGTCAAGATTTCCTTTTTCCATCTGATTTATATAATGTAGGATAAAATTTACAATAAAAATATTATTTTTAGACATATTTGAACTTTAGAGCTTTAATCTTGTAGGTATTAAACAAAAAACTTTTTGTATATTTTAATAATAAACTTCTAAAAAGCCTATAATATAATTGTAAAAGATCTGAATTTCATCTTGTTTTTTATAACATTTTTAAAAAAAGGAAAAAAAAGAAGACGAAAAGCAAAATCCTTTAACAACAACAATGCATTCTCCCACATAAAGTAGGGTCGGCTACATGGATCCTTTGCCTCCATTCAGATCTATTTTGGGTAATTATCGAACTTATATCCAAGTAAAGAAGACCCCTTTAAATAGTCTCCTTCCAACACTTCTTGAGCCTCCCCCACCCACTCTTAGATGGCTCAATGTCCCGAATCATATATCTTCTAATCGGTGCATCAACAGATTTCCTTTGCAAATAACCAAACCACCTTAAAATAGTTCTCTCCCATCTTATACTCATCAGAGTTACAGCAAAATTCCTTCTGATCACATTGTTCAGAATCTGATCTCTTTGTGTATGACACACTCATCTATATTAGCATTTTAATTTCGTCTATTGTCATTCTCTACACATGTTTATGGTTCACATACCAACATTCAGATCCATAAAGCATAGCAAATTTTAAGGTTGATTTGTAATTCTTTACTTCGATTTTCAAAGGAATTTTCTTATCACATAGAATGTAGAGGCACCTCTCAACTTTAACCAACCTGCATTTATTCTTAGAGTAATATCTCCATTGATTTCCCCATGATATTGTAAAAGAGATCACAAGTATCTAAAAGAATCTTTCGTCAAAATGTTATCTTCTCCAATCTTCACCTCGATGCCTTCGTCACAGCTTCTAGCAAATGTGCACTCCATATATTTAGTTTTATCCCTACTTATATGAAATTATTTACTTTTTAAGGCATGTCACCAAACCTCAAGCTTCTCATTTACTCCATCTCTAGTCTTATCAACCAACATAATATCAACGACAAAAATCATAAACCAAGGTATCTCATCTTGAATGTGACTAGTCGACTCATCAATAATTAAAGTAAAAAAGGAGAGGACTCAAAGCTGAACTCTAGTGCAGACCGATGATGGAGTCAAAATAGTGGGCCTTCCCAACATGGATCCTTACAAAGGAAGAAGCCACATCATGCATATCCTTTATAAGGTTAATATAAAGGGCAGGCACTTGTCTCTTCTTCAAAACTCTCTACAAGATCGCATGTGGAACTAAATCTAAGCCTTCTCCAAATCAATAAAAATCATATGGAGGTTCTTCATTTTAGCTCTACAAATCTTCATTGCTCTCCTCAACATGTGGATAGCTCCAATAGTTGCGCAACCACACATGAATTTGAGTTGATGTTTTGTTCCTTTAGAAACTTCCATCACCTTCGATCATACATTCTCATATATTCATAGTATGGCCCATCAGTTTGATACATCTATACTTGGAACAATTTTGAATGCCTTTTTTATTCTAGTAAAGAGACACCACGATGCTTTTCCTCTGTTCTTTAAGCATTTTCTTGCTTTATTAAATAAATTTGAATAAATTTGTGAGCCAAGTCAAGTCTCGTTCACTTAGTTTCTATAGAAATGTCATCAGGTCATAAAACTCTCTCTACTTTCACAACCTTTAAAGCCTCCTTTACTTCATCTATATTGTTCTATGGCTTAATGATTCAAATAATGTTCGCTAATAACTAGATCTCCCATAGTAATCTCTTTACTCCCTTACTAAATGAAATCCTTATAGAAGTATTGCTTCCATCTAGTCTATATATCCTTCCATCCAATTTTTATATCCTTCTGAGTAACAAACATGTTCTTCCTCATTCTTAATGCACCTCACTTGAGTAAGATTTTGGTCTTTTCTCTCTCGCCTTGTCCCATCTGAATATATTATTTTCGCCCTCCTTAAAGTCAAGCTTTTTTGTACAAAATATCATAGGCTTTGTATTAGCTTCACTTTTGATCGGTTTTGCTTCTTCTCAAATGCATAAGTAAAATAAATAAAGGCAAAATCCTTAATGAAAAAATAAATGAATTGCTAAAATGATAGGAAATATATTTCATTCACGTTGTCTCCCCTTGTTACGGACGAGTTTACTTCGTTCCTATAAAAAACTGAAAAAACATTTCTGATTAAAATTACAAAAAAAGACTTCTTGAATCATTTTTCACGCATCAACGCATCAAAGCTCAGAGAAGACCAATGGATTGAACTCCAAAAATTCTCCAGTGAGCCTTCTTTATTATGGGCAATGATCTGCATATCTGATGTATCATCAATACATAGATGATAGATTGGTATCGACGATACGGGGTATCAATATTGGGTAGCATATCCTTTTCCATGATATCGAACGATATCTCACGATATATCGACAAGATTTTGGTATATAGTGCCATAACAACGAAAATTGGAGGGACATTAATACAAGTTTTCCTACATATAGACTGACAACATTGATATTGGATTGATATTGATGACGTATCATCGATATCACCCATTTTACATGATTTCGTTGCTTGTTTTTGAGAAGGAAGAAGGTTGGGAGCGTTTTTTATATTTTTACCTTTCAATGGTTAATCTATTCGAAATTTTGTTTGTGTGGCCTACCCCTAGTATTAAAAATACATTAGGATTTATAATTTTGCTTTAGGGGGCTTGGCACCCTTTATAATGATGGAGATGAAATAACTCCAAAAGTAATCAAGGAAAATCTATATGCATATTGTACGTGTTGCTATTAAAATTTAATAGTTTATATTAGTAATCTAGTGATACAAAATCAAATATCTACGATACATCAATTGTATTAATTTTATTTAGTTCGACTAGAAAGCTAATTTTTAATTTACTTTAATTCATTTCTTTCATTCAAATTTATGACTATTATGAATGATGCTCTTTAAAGACTGTGTTATTACTGGTATTTGCTTATTTGTTGATCTCCGATATTGCTCATCATTTTTTATACATCATAGAAAACGATGAATGCGGATGTGAATCAAAGATAAAGAATATACAACAATGATAAACACCATGATTTAACCTGAAACGCTACTCCGTAAGGAGCGAGATGAAAACACGGGAGGGAAGCCTACCTGTCATCAACTAGTTTAGTAGCTTTCACAGGAAGATGGATTTCTGTTCTCTGGGAGAGTCGAAACGAGGACTTCGTTGAAGTCATTCCTTTCGAGATGAGATCATCGGTCATCTAGTAATCCTGCGCACCCTCCCTGGATTGCCGGCAATATTGAGGACTATTAGAGTAGAACAGTAGTAGTAGTAGTAGGATGAGTCTGGGGTCACATATATTGACTACTGCATCCGTCCGGTCCGGTCCGCTCCTGGACAGAAAGATTATTACACCTCTCAACGGTCGGATAATAAATCTCCTCCACAAGTTGGAGCATGCAATGCTCAGCTTGGGACAAATAGAAAGAAATTGCACATTGACAATACAAGATACTACAAAAAATATAAAAAAAAAACTTTGTTAGGTGCATGTTGAGGACGTTGTTTCTCATGTCATACTAGCGAGAAGGAACTGAAGAGTCGAAGTGTAAAATTGAACTGGATCTCCTCGTTGGAGAACATGTGCTATGTAGTGTGTCTGTTACAGTCATTGAAACTGAAATAAGTCTCCACCTCGAAAAACTATATGGCTAGCAACTGCTCCATCTCTCTGAAGAGCCAAACTGGAAAAGGTTGTAGAAACATCCACATCGAAATCCAAGGTCATTGGAGAATGGATATTGAAAGTCTCCCCATCGAAGAACCGAGACTTTTCCATACTTTCTCAAAGTATGGGATCTCTACTCTGGAGTCCCTATGAATCCACATGAAAACCATAAATGGGATCTCTAATTTGGAGTCCCTATGGATCACATGAAAATCCTGAGCCAACCAGATCAAGTATGGTGTCCTCTCAAACAATGAATGCACGTATGTGCTCCTTGAACTATAGACTTTGAAACATTCTGCAAAGTATGAATCTGACAATCTGTAGAGTCTGGTATCTGACCTGTAAAATTCTACATAATACCCACATTGCTCACATGCTGGTCGAAATATATGACATCGACCAACTTGGAAGAAGAACTGAAGATGGGGAAAACCAATATCAAATGAATTTTTTTCGACTATTTCCTCTATTTTTTACAGTCGTCTCCTTTTTCTCAAAACATTGTTTCCTGCATACAATTTTTTTAATTTGTACGCTAGCCTTCTTCTCTTTTTTTCTCAAAACTCGTGATCCCATTGGACCCACAATCACGACCCAATTGAAGCCCATCCCAATTGGGCCTACAAAACGGTGCATTTTTCTTGGCCCTTCTCTTTTTCTAAAAAACTCTCAGCCCAATGAGCCTGGAATATTGTAGTCCCAATAAAAAAACAACTGCAAACCAAGATTGGGCTCATGTTATCCTTTTTTAGCCCAATTGGCCATGAAAATAAAAGGAAACTTGTTATTGTTAAGATACTTATGTTATGTCATCTTTATCTACATTGTTTATTTCTCTTGTCCTGACCCCTGTTTATGTAATTTACCCTTTGAGCTTTTCTCCTATATAAGAGAGCTCAAGGCTTAAATGGAATACAACTTTTCTTTTTCTTTCCACATGGTATCAGAGCGACGATCCTAAACCGGAGCATGTGCCCTAGAATCCTACCTCCACCAAAACCTTAGACACGTGCGGTCCTCGCGCATCGTCGTCATGCCCATCGCCACCGGTCCTTGCACGGCTTGCGCATGTGCATCGCGCATGCACCTGCACCTGCGCCTGCGCCAATCCTTTCCGTGTGCGCATGTGCATCACGTGTGCATCTGCGCGTGTTCTCGCGCGTTGCGCGTACACCTGCGCATGTGCGCCTACGCGTGTTCATGCACGGCGTCGTGTCATCACGTGCCTTCGCCTATGTGCCATCAAGCATGTTCTTAAGTACCTAGGGTGTGACGTGAACATCTAAAACACCATAGTTACCCAAAGGAATCTCCAGAAGAATGGAAGAGGTTGTGCTATGAGTCTACACCCACAACCATCTTCATGTATGTCAGTGTAGACGCTGGTGTTTCTTGTTGCTAACCCAGTCTTGGAGATAGTTATCATCATGTCCGACAATAAAGCAGGAGTCCCATCCCTGGGTGCCTTCAAAGGTCCAGCACCCATCGTCAAAATGGATGGAACCAATTATGAAATGTGGGCCAAGCAGTTCATCAGTTTGATGCAATGTAATGGCAAGAAGCACATCCTCACGACAGAGGAGCCACGTGACGACAACAACAACAACAAAGCCTTTTCCCACAATTAAGTAGGGTCGGCTACATGGATTCTTCGCCTCCATTCAGATCTATATCTTGGGCCAATCCCGGGCTTACATCCACAAAACTAAGATCCCTTCGTATGGACTCTTTCCAACACTTCTTGGGCCGTCCTCGCCCTCTCTTAGCCGGCTCAACATCCCAACACTCGCATCTCCTAACTGGTGCATCAGCTGATCCGGGACAGAGGAGCGGATGATGTGTATGCTCACATATGGCTATCCAGACTGTATCCATGGAGATAGCTAATGATATCCCGAGCCATCCTAATGCAAAGGCTATGTGGGGCATTCTTGCTGTTGCATACTATCCAGCGAAGAATGAGTCGAAGATACTACAGCTCTAGCACGATATCTTCACATCGAAGCAGAATGGTCGCCTGCTTCACACCCTCTATACTTCTTTGAGGGATATGTTTGAGAAGTTACATGGCTACATTCCCTTGACTACTACACCAGAGCAGCTCAAGACATACAGAGACTCTGTGATGACTGGAGTCTTTCTAACAGCCATGGATTCTGAGTATGATGCAGCTTGTGCCTAGATCCTCACTGATGCTACCATACCTCCAATGGAGGAGGCATATCGCAAAATTGAGTAGACTATCTATATCATCTGGTAGCACTTTACAGTCTCAGACATCTTCAGCTATGGCAGTATCACGTGGAGAGGAAGCCCTACACCATATCATGGTAGGGGAATACCCAACCGTGGAAGAGGAGGTGGTCGATCCCGTCAGCGGTGCACCTATTGTCACAAGTCTGGCCACTCAAAGGAAACATGTTATTCTTAGCATGGGTTTCCTGCTTCAGCCCGGGTTGCCAAGCAGACACAACAGGCTGGGAGTTCATCACCTGCACCTGACCAGAGATTTGACGAGCCTATGGCATGACTGAGAAAGATTATGACGGGTATCTCTGGGTCAACCAACTCTTCTGCAGGGTCCTCAGAGGTAGATGCTTCAGCATCAGCAACCACGTGAGGTATAGAATATGTCTTTACTAGTTGCTACAGGGTGGACTTGTCAGAATGGATCATGGATTCAAGTACTTTTCATCATCTTTGTGGTGACAGAGGCCAGTTTAGTGTGTTTCGTCCGACTCAGTTTGGACGATCTGTTGTGATAGCAGATGGGACACACTCTCCCATTACTGGTCAGGGGGAGGTGCAGTTGACTTCCGCACTGAGACTTCAGAATGTTCTTAATGCACCAAAATTTTCTATGAATTTATTGTCAATTAATCAAATCACCAGAGACTTACATTGTCGAGCCATATTTGATCCATCTGCTCTTGTGTTTCAGGATATACCAATGGGCAAAGTGATTGGAAACGGCCGTGAGCAAGCGGGCCTCTACAAATTAGTGCATTTTCCATATGTTGGTGCCTCTTCTCTTCGCATTGGATCTATCTCTCCATATATGCGGCATCTTCGATTTGGTCATCTTCCTCTGCGAAAGCTGAGTCACATTCTCCTACAGATTTCTCCTCGCTCTAATTTTCAGTGTGAGGCATGTCAGCTTGGGAAGCATAATCGATCCATGTTCCAAAGTCGTCAGGGTAGAAGTAGTCACAGTCTATTTGAGTTGATCCATTTTGATATTAGGGGTCCCAGTCGTGTGTCAAATCATCAGGGACACAAGTTTTATCTTGTTGCAGTTGATAAGTTTTCAAGATTGTCTTGGATTTTTCTACTTAAGAATAAGTCTGATGTAGGTCATGTTATCCAGTCCTTTGTTAATGAAATAGGAATATTTTTTATGCAAAAGTCAAGTTTATTCTTTCTAATAATGCATTAGAGTTTTGCAATACGCAACTTTCTAATACCTTAGGTCTATAGGCATTGTGCATCAGACATCTTGTGCATATACTTCCCAACAGAATGGGGTGGCAGAACGAAAACACCGCCATCTGTTAGACATTACCAAAACTCTTTTGATTCAGAGTCGTGCTCCTCATTCATACTAAGGAGATGTGGTTCTAACTGCTAGCTATCTGGTAAATCATATGCCCTCTTCGGTGTTGGGAGAGAAGATTCCATCCTTGATTGTGTTTCCCAAGACGGATCTTTTCTCGCTAATGCCTCGTGTTTTTGGTTATGTAGTGTTTGTTCATCAAATGTCTCCTAGTCTTGACAAGCTCTCTCCCAGAGCTATCAAATGAGTGTTTGTTGGGTATTCCAAAACCCAAAAAGGATATCCTTGCTTTGACCATGTTCGACAAAGATACTATGTTGGTGCTGATGTCACCTTCTTCGAGTCCATTATGTATTTTCCCCAACACGTGATAGGCTTACTCTTTCAGAGGATGGAGAAGAGGTATATATGCCTCTTCATCCAGTAATATCACATACGACATCACCTCCATCACCTCCCCCACCGCCACCTCCACCACCTCCTCCTCCTCCTCCACCGCCACCTCCATTGTCTCCTACTTTCTTTCCGGAAGTTTACCAGCGACGGCCCCAGGCTCATGTGCCTCCTCCATCATCGAGCACGCCCAAGGTATGTTCTGAACATTTGAGTTCCTCCGATGGCACTGGTGATTTGCATGTATATACTGAGGTACAGGACGTGTATACTATGTCTTCTACACATGTTGAGGATCTGGATATGACTATTGCACTACGGCAGCAGAAACGGGCTAGTACTATGCATCTTATTGGTTCTCATGTTTCCTTGAGGTCTCTTTCCAAAGATTTTCAGAGATTTGTTGTGGGATTGTCTACTGTGGAGATACCACGGTCATATCATGAGGTACTACAGAGCAGTCAATGGCGTCCAGCTATGGAGGAGGAGATGGCAGCCATACAGTCATAAGGAACGTGGAGTCTTGTCCATGCTCCACCAGGTGTGTGTGTGTGTGTGTGTGTTGTTGGCAGCAAATGGGTACTTACCATGAAGCATCGAGCTGACGATAAAATAGATAGATAAAAGGCCAGGTTGGTTGCTTGTGGGTTCACCCAGACCTATGGAGTGGATTACCAGGACACATTTTCTACTGTTGCATGTCACTCTACCCTACGGATTCTTATTGTTGTTGATGTAGTTCGTGATGGCCACTTTTCCAATTGGATGTCAAGAATGCTTTCTTATATGGAGATCTGCAGAAAGAGGTTTACATGCAGCAGCCACCTGGGTTTGCTGCTGAAGGGGAGTCCAGTATGGTGTGTCGTCTTCATAAGGCTATATACGACCTTAAGCAGAGTCTGAGGTCTTGGTTTCAAAAGCTCTCAGAGTTGATTGAACAGAAGGGGTTTGTCAGATCCACTGCAGATCATACTCTTTTTTATAAAAGAGAACAAAGAGGTATTGTAGTTGTTTTGGTTTATGTTGATGACATTGTTATCACTGGCAGCGATGAACAGGGCATTCAAGCAGCAAAGGATTTCCTTGGACAATGGTTTGTTACAAAGGACCTTGGCATGCTTCGTTACTTCCTTGGCTTGGAGTTTGCACGAAATCAGCAAGGTATGGTTATGACGCAAAGGAGTATGTTATTGACCTTCTATCTGAAACAGGCATGACAGGATGTAGACCAGCCACTACCCCAATGGATTCTAATGCTAGGCTCTTTGAAGATGACTTTGAGGAGGCGGACAAGAGATGATACAGGGAGATGGTAGGGAAGTTATATTATGTTACTATTACCATGCCTGATATATCTTTCGTTGTGAGCAGAGTGAACCAGTTCATGGAGCAACCTAGGCAGGCACACATGGATGCAGTGTGCATGATCTTGAGATATATGAAGTCATCTCCAGGTGCATGTCTTCTTTTTAAAAGAGATACGTCTCTCACAGTTACTGGGTGTGCAGATGCAAATTATGATGGGTGTCCTAAGGACATAAAGTCCACTTCAGGCTTCATGGTGTTTATTGGTAGCTCATTAGTCTCATGTAAGAGTAAGAAACAAACTGTTGTTCGATCTATCGTTGAATAAGAGTATGGGCCATGGCCCATGGGAGTACAGAAATGATGTGGGTCAAGCCTGTCCTGACTGATCTAACGATTGAGGTGCCTCTTCCTATGCATCTCAAATGTGATAATCAAGCAGCCTTGTTCATAGCTAATAATCCAGCATTTCATGAGTGAACAAAGTACATTGAGGTAGATTGTCACTACACTCGTGATTTGATCCAAAAGGGGCTTAGTTCAACGTCGTATGTTGCATCAGGTGATCAGATTGCAGACATGTTTACCAAAGCTCTTGCAAGAGGTCCTTTCCATCACTGTTGTTCCAATCTGAGCATGAAAGATATATATGCTCAAGCTTGAGGGGGGGTGTTAAGATACTTATGTTATGTCGTTTTTATCTATATCGTTTATTTCTCTTATCCTATTTATGTAATTTATCCTTTGAGCTTTTCTCCTATATAAGAGAGCTCTAGGGTTAGATGCAATACAACTTTTCTTTTTCTTTCCACCGCTATTAAAGTCCATTTCTCTCCCCAATATTTCTCTATTTAAATAAAACATGAAGGGGCTATGGGTACCTCTCCTGTCTCATGCACAAAGAATAAGGTTCCCTTCGAGAAACCCATCTCAGGTATCTGTGTTGCCCTCGATGGGATCTTCTTTTTTGCAAGATTGGTCTAGCCGGAGCTAGTTGACATGGTTGGAGGTGATGTTTGGAGAAGGAGAAATCTATCACCATCACGAGGGTTGCTGAACTTGAGGGCTGGGCATCTAACAATGGCATTCACGACGATATCGGTGATACCAAAGGCTTCGTATGAGGTACGGCGAGTGTAGCCTCCTATGAGCATTTCGCCTTGGCGTACCCATCATTAAGAGCCTGTGCATGGATGCACGCTAGGAATCGGCGAGGCTGAAGAGGGCCTGCTCCTATAAGAAGGCTCCGCACATGAGCCTTGGCCTGAAGGTGTTCGTGTGGCTGTAGGTTGGCTCCCAACATCTTATGTGCCTGGAACGATTAGACCTTTGTGCATAGGTGTCGATCTCCTGTAGATCGACTTACCTCAAATCTAGAGGATTTGAGAACGAGGCTCGTAGACCTGGGAGTTTTGTGTTGAACTTGGACTTGGAGGATGTCAAGATAAGGGTTTTAGAACAAACCCTTGATGAATGTCTTCAAAACTCGTGTTGTCGCATAATTAGGGTTTTAAAAGAAACTTTAGAATATTCTTGAAACTCGAACTTAATCTTAAACATGTACATATAATGTAAAATTAGGGTTTTAAAAATATTGGACAATCTTGAATCTCCAACAAATCTTCAATAATAAATCTTCAATGATAAGCCACAAAATTAAACATGCTCTGATATCATGAGAAAAATGCGAATGCAAAAGCAAATCAGAGATAAAGAATATAAAATAATGAAGTGTATCGGGATTTAACGTGGAACTCTACTCTGTGAGGAGCGGGATGAAACCACAGGAGAATGTCTCTCAACAGATCGGTACTCTGTTATTCCTTTCTTTCAACCGTTACAATGGGTGTGGTACTTCTAATATATCTCCACAAGTAAGACCTGGATATGGTAAATGGACCCTCGAGAGATCCGATTGTCCATCAATGAGATGATGCATATTCTAACATACATAGTATGTAATATAACATATTGTTAATGTGCTAAATACACTTCCTTTATGATTATAAGTTTCATTGCTCAAGTTTTATCATTTCCATTTCGATACCTCTCGGCAGTCAACAAACTCATTATAAACAACAACGATACGTGGGATATGTGCAATATAATGTGCATTGATGTGTGTATTTATATATAAATATATTTTTTTAGAACAAAGAGGGAGAAACATGCAACGGTGCTCGACCCACGATATATGTATATATATATCAGAGAGTAATGAAGTGTTTGAAAC
The DNA here is from genome assembly GCA_037367405.1 of Ottelia alismoides. Lineage (NCBI taxonomy): Eukaryota > Viridiplantae > Streptophyta > Magnoliopsida > Alismatales > Hydrocharitaceae > Ottelia > Ottelia alismoides. The sequence continues at coordinate 645,613 of JAZKJV010006500.1, forward strand.
TTTGGTATTCAGGTAAAGATAAGGGTAGAAACCGTGTTGGAGCGGTTGTTCATAAGGATTTGAAGGATTATGTGGTTGAGGTGCAAAGATTCAGGGATAGGATTATTTTTCTAAAAGTGATGCTCGAAGAAGAAATTCTAAATATCTCAGTTTTTGCACGGCAAATTGGTTTAGATGAAAGAACTAAACTAATGTTCAGAAAGTCAATCCAGGCAGCTGCATATGCGGCCGCATTTGCATATTCGGACCGCCTAACATTCTGAATAAGTCATATGCACTTCATACGCGCTAAAATAGCATATGTTGCCGAGTAATCCGTATGTGTGGTCGCATACGCAGTTGCCTTTCTATTGGAGCCCATAAAAAAGCATATGCCCTAATTTATTTTGCAAAACCTTGATAACCTGGTACTATCTCTCCACCTCTTCATTCCATCGCCTCCCAAGACCTCTGCTCCCGAAAATTCTCAATTCCAAGCCCCAACCCTCAGTGACTTCCTCTCATCCACCTCCCAGCGACGTTGTGCATTGTTGCTCCTCCGCCAAGGTCTCCGTAGAGGTCTTCAAGTGTGATGCTTCCCCTCCGCCAAAGTTTTCTCATCTGTTATGTTTTCTCCTCCGCCAGATCTGCACATATATCTCCCCTCCTCTAGTTGTTGTTGATATGTATTCTTTAGGTATGAAGTACGCTTTCAGTTACAGCCTGTAAATATATACATCTAGTGTCATCTTTGTGATTTTATTTTCATTTTTCAATTTATTTTTGTGATTATATACTTCCATTTCCAGCTGTGGAAGCACATGCTTCTACTTAGGAAATTTATGTCATGTTTCCAATTATTTCTGCAATAAATGTTTGTGATTATATGACTATATCTATTATTTGTGTCATGCTTAGATTGTGCTTTAAAGGGACTCATATGTTTGGATACGCAATTTTAGTTTTGAATATGCAATAAAACACATTTTCTGCAAAATGCAATAGAACACGTGTTCCACAAAATGCAAAATCACAAGTATCTTTATATTTAAGAAGCTTTTGATAGTTTAAGAAACTAATAGAAATCGACAGCTTTTAATATGCATATTTAGTTTATTAACCATTTTCCCTTGAATTTATGTTATCATGAATTAAAACCCATGCATGTTTCTTCCATGTTATATTTTTTCAAAAATAAATACGTAATGTTTGAAGTTATTATTATATTTTTAATCATTTTTATTAAAATAATAGAACGTATAATATGCATATACTTCTGCATGCTCGCTTACTCGTTTCAAACCGCTTGACTGAACGAATATCGCCTGCCGACTTTTTGAACATTCAATTAAGCAAGCTTTTTTGGGGGGATTTGGATAAGATTATGCTAAGAATCCCACAAAGAGAGATGGTTTGCCTAGATAGAGATCTTAATGGATATGTGGGAAAGAATGCTTTAGGATATGCTAGCGTTCATGGAGAACATGGCTTCGAGGATAGAAATGAAGAAGGAAAATTCATTCTGGATTTTGTAACGGCTTATGATCTTTTCATAGAAAATGCTCTCTTCGAGAAGAGGGAGGAGCACTAATTACCTAAATGAATGGCCTGACCAAAACACAGATATATTACTTTGCGTTGAGAAGAAGAGATTGATTGTGTTCCAAAGACTACAGAGTAATCGTATGAGAGAGTTTGACCAACCAACATAGCTTGTTAGTCATGGATGTACAAATAAAAGGCTAGTAAAGAAAAGGAGGGTTCCAAATCACTAGAACTGGATGGCAGAATCTTCATTTGAAGCAATCAAGCTTCATGGTGAATATTTTTCAAGAATTATCTTGGAATTTTAACGGAAGTGCAAACGAGATGTGGGAGGTGGTAGCATCTTGTAAAGGGTAGCCAAAGAGAAGCTAGACGGGTCAAAGGGAGGAGCTCCAGGATAAAATGAGGCTTGGTGGTGGAGTGGAGTGGTGCAAGAGAAGTTCAAAATTAAAAGAGCATGCTTTAAAGCTATGTCTAAGGATAGAACAAATGAAACTATCACAAACTACAAAATAACGATGAAGGAAGCAAAGAAGGTTGTAGCTGAAGCTAAGTCAAAAGCTTATGAAGTTTTGTACAGAAATCTCAACTATAAGGAGGGCCAGAAGGATATATTCAGGTTGGCTAAAGCAAGAGAAGGAAAGACCAAAGGCCTTTCTTAAGTGAGATGCATTAAGGATGAGGAAGGCCACGTGCTTGTTACTCAGAGGGATGTAAACACTAGCAGTACTTCCATAAGCTTTTCATTGGAAAAGGAAATAGAGAGATCATTTTAGGAGATCTAGCTAGTAGTGAAAGTTACTTGAATCGTGCACGCTATAGAAGAATACAAAGGAAGTAGAGGAGGCGTTAAGGTTATGAGACATGGGAGCATGATATGATGACATTCCTATAGAAGTTTGGAGAGTTTTAGGTGAGCGTGGTTTAACTTAGCTTACAAATTTATTCAATGTTATTTGGCGAAGCAAGAAAATGCATGAAGATTGGAGGAGAAGTATTGTGGTGCCTCTTTCTACGAACAAAGGAGATATTCAAAATTGTTCAAATTATAGAGGTATCAAGTTGATGAGTGACACTATGAAAATTTGAGAATGGGTCATCGAAAGAAGGTTTGATGCAAGTTTCCAAAGTAAACGAAAATCAATTCAAATTCATGTCAGGTCGTTCAATTATTGAAGACATCCACTTGCAGAAGAGAATGGAGATTTATAAAGTTAAATGGAAGAACCACCATACGATTTTTACTGATTTGGAGAAGGCTTATGATTATGTCCCACCAGAGATATTGTGGAGAATTTTGGAGAAGAGACAAGTAAATGTCATATACATTAACCTCGTAAAAGATATGTAAGATATGGTTTCATCTTTAGTAAGGATACAGTCTGGGAAGACTGACTATTTTGACATCAACATTGGTCTGCAACAAGGTTCAGCTTTGAGTCAATTCCTTTTTTACATTGATTATGGACAAGTTGACAATTCACATTTATGATGAGATATCTTGGTGTATGTTATTCATTGATGATATTGTATTTATTATTTGATGAGACTAGGGATGGAGTAAATGAGAAGCTTGAGGTCTGAAGACATGCATTGGAGACTGAAGGACCTCGTATAAGTAGGGTTAACACTAAATATACGAAGTGCACTTCTGATCGAAGCAATGGTGAAGGAATCGAGGTGAAGATTGGTGATGATAGTATTCAGAACAAAGATTCTTTTAGATACTTGGGATCTGTTTTGCAACATGATGGGGAAATTGATAAAGATGTTACAAATAGAATAAATGTAGGTTGGCTTAAATGGAGAGGAGCCTCTAATGTTCTCTATGATAAGAAAATTCCTTTGAAAATCAAATGAATGTTTTACAAAGCAAATGTGAGACATGTTATGCTCTATGGATATGAGTGTTGGCATGTAAACCATAGACATGTGCAGAGAATGGCAGTAGCATAAATGAAAATGCTAAAGTGGATATATGGATACACACATAAAGATCGAATTCGGAATGATGTAATCAGAAGGAAAGTTGGTGTAGCTCTGATCATGTATAAGATGCAAGAAAATCGTTTAAGGTAGTTTGGTCATTTGCAAAAGAGGTCAACTGGTCAGGAAATGCGAGTTTTGAAATGTTGAATCGGCTAAGAGAGGGCAAGAAAAGCCCAAGAAGTGTTGGAATGGGACTATACGAAGAGATCTTATTTTTTTAGATCGGAGCTCGATAATGACCCAAGATAGATCTGAATGGAAGCAAAGAATCCATATAGACGACCCTACTTGATGTGGAAAAAGGCTTTGTTGTTGTTGTATAATGGCTCCACTACATGAATACAAACCACCGATTTTCGCAACCTTATTTGGATCTGATTTTCCACGTTTAGCACTTACCTCATATATGGGTGTCTTCCCGTGTTGCGTGGATAGATGCAAATGAATGTTGCAGCGTCTATACATGCACCCTTATGTCCCGAGTTAGAGTCTTAAATGGTTGCTACCACAACAGTCGTATAGGGTGATGTGATGCATTTGGTGCCCATGATTGCATCTGATATATGCTCCACAGAGTTTGATGTCAAGTGGCACTAATGGTCGTCTAAGGTTAAATCTTATACATGGATTTAGTACTTATGATAACATTTGGTGTGGTCACATCAAATGGTATTCTGAGTATTAGCCTCCGAAGGGGAGTTTAGAGATGTGGAAATGACGGAGCAGAAATGCATTTACATTCTACAGTGACATCGGACATATGTATTGCGCGAATAATGGCTCATGTAATAGTACCCTATGCCATTTAGAACTTCTACCAATGGGTAGTTGAAAGGGCAACTATAAAATGGTTGCTATTTAGTATCCTACACCTCTTATTGAGATCATTCTCGCAGATGGTAATTTGTGTTTAACTTAAGGTAGCCTCTTTAAGGGAAGCGATAGGGCCTCGCACATCACGGAAGCGTGGAGATCGTACCGTATGCGATTTAGGTCAATTAGACATATTGGTCGATGGGACAATGAAAATTAAAAAAATCAATGAAACCACATGATATGGGAACAATTCTCATGCCGTTTTATTATGATCAAAAAAGTATAAGGTTTACCTCATGAAGCATGATCGTGATCTCAGTCTCTGAAGGAAGAGGCCTCATGTCTCAAGTTCGATTCGACTAGAGAGCACTTGTGGGCGCATGGATGAGATGTGTGCTTCCCACAATCCAAGACCGTGATCCGACCATGAAACCTCTGGATTTCATCTCACGAAATCTGATGTTTTCTTCACGAGCACAAGGCACCCAAGAAGATAGAGATCCATGAGCAATCAGTCTAGCAGCACGAAAATAATACGACATGGAGCTCTTAATAAAACCCTAGGTGGACGATCACCAAGAGTTGAGAGAGAGAGAGCAGTGGTTGAGGGAGAGAGAGAGAGAGCACACATGTAGAGAGAGAGAAAGAGAGAGTTGTTGCAACCTTTTGCTTCAACTTAATTGTGTAAAGAAAACGGTTAAGATTAGCCTTTCTTTTATACAAAATTGGATGGCTAGAATGCACTCGTAATGCAATCCTCATAATATTTATTTTAAAAGAAAAAATATGTTGAAGATATATTCAACCAATTTAATTCAATAAAAATCAATTTTGTTTTCGTGAACAAAAAGAAAGAAGAGAGCTACCCTCCTGGAATGAGTAAAGGAAATAGCCTCCTTCCTCATTAAGGGAGTGGATGTCCCCCCTTAATCGGAGTAAGATTCTATCTCTCCAATCTATGTTTAATGTAATCTGGTTACATTAAATTTTCAATAAATAGAATTATTTGTCAACAAAATATCAGCAAATAATTTGCAAATTATTTGTGCCAATTGTAAGCAAACCATTGATTAATTATGAATCATATTCATCCATCCAAAACTAAATGTAAATACTATTTACATGTAATTATTCGATGTTAATCCAATTCACATTATTATGCACTTAGGATGCACTCCTAATTTAATTCACATTTAATTAAATTCAAATTAGGATGCACAACTAATGCAGTCATAATTGAATCAATGGTCAAGATTTTTTCAATAATTTGCAACATTATATTTATTTTAAAAGAAAAAATAAGTTGAAGACATATTCAACACATTTAATTCAATAAAGAACAATTTTGTTTTCATGAATAAAGAGAAAGAAGAGAACTACATTCCTAGAATGAGGAGAGAAGCTAGCCTCCTTCCTCATTAGGAGGGTGGACATCCCCCCTAGAATCGGAGAAAGATTTTCTCTCTCCAATCTATTTTTAATGTAATATGGTTACATTAAATTTTCATTAAATAGAATTACTTGTCAACAAAATATCAGCAAATAATTTGCAAATTATTTGTGACAATTGCAAACAAACCTTTGATTAATTATGAATCATATTCATACATCCAAAACTAAATGTAAATAATATTTACATGTAATTGTTCGATGTTAATCCAATTCACATTATTATTTAAATTGTGAATCCTATTTACAATTACCTCTCTATGATATTATGGATCACATCCACAATATCCATGATTATTGTAGATAGTGTTATCCGCATTAATCTTATTTATGATAATTAAACCCAATTTAATTATCTCAGATACATCTCTACAATTGTCCAAATAATGCGAATCGCATACATATTATTAATAAAAAATAAATCTAATTTAATCATCCATTTTCCAATGCTCGGATAATGTCAGTAATAAAAATAATTCTTGAACTCTTTTACGAACAGTGTGTCTTCTTCACGGATACTTGGAGATAAGGACAAGACGATTGCATATTCCATGTATAGTGACTTGGATATTGAGATCTACTCTCATATCTAGATCTAGCAGATCTCTCACAGATGTCTGATAAAGTCAGACAGAATATCAAATCTTCTCATTGCATCTGAATCATATTTAGATCAATGTCCAACATTTGGACCAACATTGAATAACTAGTCTACTTAGTGGAGTCACTAAAAACCAAACATGTTTTATCACTTCCTTGGAAAGGAAGTGTCATGGTTATACAATCGATTAAGATCACATCACCCTCGAGTATTCCTACTACCCTTCCATCATGCATACTAGAAGATTACAGAATAAACCTGAAGTTCTGATCTTATTTGAATTGTCTCCTTCATGGTTTTATTATTAAGTTTCTCGTTCGATCATTGGGAATGTGTACCAATCATATGATTTCCAAAAGCATATGTCATACCTTCAAATCCATTCTTGTTTCCAAAACAAGATGACCAACGTTGAAATTTGATTTATCCCAATATCTCATGAGTGAGGTCTTGTCTCTCTGGTTCAGTGGCGAACTATATGATCTCTTTAAGAGAACGTATTACTCATATGCCCTCGTATGCAAATCAGCTAATCAGTATATAGACTTTGATTAGATCATCAACCTAATGGTTTACCTAATGTATCTCCGCTCATAGGATGTGTGCCTTTATGTGACGACATACGATATAGGTCTTAGTTATCTCGATCTAGTTAAGTCAACTATTTGATCTAACCCATCAAACACCTCTGAATCTCTATTCCTATGCAGAGGACTTGCATCAAGAGATCAATCGGATGTCAACCGAGTAAGGATTACCATTTCTTCCTCAGGATGGAGATCCATTCTTGATAATCATTTAATGGTTTAGTTGAGTCATCAAATCTAACTCTTCAGATAATCAACCATGCACCAGCCTCTATGATTCAACCTCGAGATCAATAGTTGTATGATATCAAGATGGTCATGGTACATAACCCTAATTGTACTACAGAACCTATTATGCGAATAAGTTATTCTTCATTTCGGATTAAGGAATGATTTGCAATAACTTTATCGCATAATGGCTCGTCGTGGGCTCACATGTCCAACAGTCTCCCACAAGCCCAAAGAGCCGTTAATGGGCTAATCTTTAAAGCCGTACTTGTTGTTAGTCATAAGATATTTACACGAATAGCTTGGTCAGCTGACTAGTCATTCTATCATGGGAGACTATACCAAGTCCTACATACCTGCATATCTACTAGAAACAGTGCCCGCATCCAATGTGAATGTTGCATCTTATGCAACCAATACTCAATCTTGTTAAAGCAGTTACACTGCCTTGTATCTTGCTAGTTTTAGCCTTTGGCACTACGAGTCAACAATTATTATAACTGTTAGAAAATATAATGCGGAAGCAAATATCAAGGAAAAGAAATAAAGATTTAGGAACACCGGGATTTTACTTGGAATCCTACTCCCTAAGGAGTGTGATGAAACCACGGGAGAACGTCTCAAAGGACTGATTTATATATTGCACTTTCTCACTGGATACAGGAGATTTGGGGCTTCTTATAGAGCCTCCACAGACTCTCCAAGTCCTTCCACTAGTAGATATGGGAATAAACATTGGGATATGGTAAATGGATCTTGGAAGGATCCATTGACTCATCTTACATAATAAATGACACATACTCTAACACTCCGTCTCAAGCTAGAGCATGCAATGCTCAGCTTGGACAAATAGAAAGGAATCTCTCAAACTTACAATACAAGACACTACAAACAATATCAACTCAACGTAACAATTGTCGGATGTTGTCGAGGACGTTGTTTCTCATGTCGTGCAGGTAAGCAGGAACGAACAGGCTGAAGTGTGAGTCAAACTGAATATCCTCGTCAGAGAGCATGTGCTATGTATTGCGCCTCTCAGTTATGCAACTGAAAATGAGTCTCCTCGTCGGAGTACTCTGACCCGCGAAAACACGTGGACAACTGCTCCATCTCTGAAAAGGCCGAACTGAAAAACCCTGGAGACATCCTCGTCGGAGTCCACAGTCGTTGGTGAATGGAGTCTGAAAAATGTCTCCTCATCGGAGAACCGGATCTCTCCCATACTGACTCGGAGAATGGGATCTCTACTTTGGAGTCCCTATGAGACCAAATGAAAAGCCTACCCCACATTACATAGGGAATGGGATCTCTACTCTGGAGTCCCTAGCGATCTCTTTATTTCCTTCCCCAAGGAAAACTTATGGAAATACTACTTCCATCTAGACTCCTCCATATTCTTCTGAGTAATAAGCACAAAACCTTCCTCATCTTTAATATGCATCTCACTCGAGAAAGTTTTTTAGTCTTTCTTTCTATTGGTTTGGCCAACCTGAATATATCTTTTTGGCCCTCCTTAGAGTCGAGATTTTTGTACAAAACTTCATACATTTTTTACTTTGCTTCACTTACAGCCGTCTTTTCTTCCTTCGTCACTATTTTGTAGTTTGTGACAATTTCCTCTGTTCTATCCTTAGACATAGTTTTAAAGGATGCTCTTTTAATTTTGAGCTTCTCTTACGCCCCTTCACTCCACCACAAAGCCTCTTTTTAGCCTGAAGCTCCTCCCTTTAACTCGTCTAGCATCTCTTTGGCAACAGGGGCGTCCATGTTTCCGTTGTGGAGGGTGGGGTCACATTGCCTCGATTTGTTCTCTCCCCCCTCGTTGCTTCTCTTGTGGTGGACTAGGCCATCGCCAAAGTCATAGCAGGGAGGCGACGGGGTGGGTCCCGTTGTTGCGGCTTCCTTGGTTCCTCTAAAGGGGCGCTTCTTGGCGCAGCTGATGTCGGTGAAAGGGCGGATGAGGGTGTTGGCGGTGAGAGGGCGATTGAGGGTGCTGGCGGGGTGGCCCCAGTCGAGGTGGGGGCTTTTGGCAGCGGGAAGGGGGTCGGCGGCATGTTGATTGGGGTTCTTGTCGGGGGTTGCGGCTCTACCCTGTCTAAGGGAGCGGTAGAGGAGTGTAACATCCGGGATCCGCGTAAACCCGAACTCGACCCGAATAAGGTCCGAATAACCCAAAAAAGTTATCTGACAACATTAGATAACCTAAAACGATCAATTGATTGAGAATCAAAAGTCGTTCGGGTGAAATCGACCAAAAATTGGTCGCATCGTAATGCGCGCCGCGAAAAAGCCGCGAAGCAAATTCAGAAACCACGAAACAAATTATGACCGTCATTAGATCCGATTCGACGAAACAAGACCAACGAAATCGACCGTTCGTCAATCGGAGGTCGTTTGATATTTTTAAAACCACAAAATTTAACCTTAAACAAATACTGTATCCGAAAATTTCGGGTATTCAAACCCACTTGGAAGTATAGGAATATTATACTCATATTGATCGTCATTTCGAGACGGTCAAAACAAGATATTGGGCATCGAAATCCAAAGGTTGAGGTGCGTGTACGGTCAATTTTGGTTTCTCAAATAAAAAGAGAGAGAAAAATATATATTTATATAATAAGTTTTATTTTTCTGTTGTCTGTACAGCAGACAGACAGACGGTAGACAGACGGTACAGAATATCCACCACCTGGCTGGCTCTGTTGTTTGTTACACTTGGCAATAAACTGAGCTTTTTTTCATCTATTTATATCAACTCTCCCTTCTCTCCAAACTCTCTACCTCTTTATTGCCGTCAATTCTCCTCCAATCTTCCCCTAATTTCAGCCGAAGGAAGAGAAACCCAACCATCTTTCCCATCTCTGCAGTTACTCCAAGAGCAGCTGCTGCTGCTATTTTCCCCTTCAATTGCTGTCCAAATCCCCTGGAGCTCCTGTAGCCATTGATGCTACAATCCAAGGATGTACTACTGCATAATTGTTGTGGATTTGCTGAACTAATTAGGTACAATCCCCCTCCTTGATTATATAAGGATCTACTCTTCTATTATCCTATCTTATTTCCTATATTCCCTACAAATTTCCAGTCGAGAACTTCTCTTTCCCTTTTTCCTCTATGTTGGATGTTGGAGTTGCTCCTCCGGGAATGCTATATTGTTGTGATTCTCTGCAATTATTTCTACAAGTATTGCTCTTGGAGCTGCAGCCGAAGTGCTCTGAAGCTTCAGCTCTGCCACTGTGTTGCTCCAAGAGCAGTCATTTCTGTTGCTTCCAATAGAGGTGTCGGAAGCCCCTGATTACAAGTTGCCAGGCAGTTGTTGGGTTGTGCATGCAAGATCAGATCGATTTCAAATTCTGGAAATCTAATTAGGTACCTCCCCTCCCCCTTGCTGCCATGCATGCTCATTTCACTTAGATTATATGTACCTCCTTCTCCATCCTATTGCTGCCATGCATGTCTATTATCCTTAATCTTAGGAACAATCTTAAGCTTCCTTATTGCTGTCATGCATGCACATGTGACTAATCATAGGTACAAGTCTAAAGCCTGATGATGTCATGCATGAAATTCTTACTCAGTTTGATTCCATTCTTAACAATTTCTTTGATTTTAATATCAAAAATCTATACTCAATCAAATTACTATTTGATGTTTGTAAGAATTAAAGCATCTTGTGTCTAAGTGTCGTTGGCCAATTTCAAGATAGGCATTTTTCTTAGTTACTGATTAAAAATGTTTGACTCAAGATTCATATAATGGTGGCTCATAACTGTCCCTTAGTAAATCTTATTACATATGTTTAACCAGTGCACAGGTACATGCGTATTTGCATGTATACTGGGTTATTGGGAGGTAAATTAATTTTAAAGGATCCAAGGTACAATCCCATCCCAATTCTTGCTGCCATGCGTGTGAAAACCGACCAACTTTTAGCCATTAATACCTTTTAGATATCTTTTTCATGCATCTGGTAATAAGTGACCTCATCTGGTTATGATTCTATGAATATCATTAATTGTTTGAAGTATAATCTGTAATAGTAAAACTCAAAGACTCGTTGATTGGGAAGCAACTTTCATATGGACAAATTAAATCTATTATGATTACAAGTTGGTGGAATCTCTACCAAAAAATTTGGGTATACTGCAAATTAAATTCCAGCCTCATAAACAGTATGGTTCAAAGTTTACATCCTGATCTTGCCATATAAAGTGCCAAGTATTTTCTCTCTCTTTCTTTTGCTTATTTCTGAATGTATAATATTATGCTCAAAATGCAGAACAATTATTCACAAGATTTATGCATAGTACATTAGCTCTAGCATTACCTATAATTCAGATCCTCTCTTGGAAGAAATTGTGTCCCAATCCTTGTATTCAGCTGGTCATCATTTCTGCTATCATGATTCTAATGTATGCAGTTCTCTGACTAAAACCATAAGTCATGGGATGTTCTAATATCAAAAGAGATCCAAGAGAGGGATAAGTGGACCCTCTTGTTTAGTTAGGATTTTGAGGTAAATTATTCATACTGACTATTCATGCTCAGAAAGTGCGTTCCCAATGACCCAAATAGGACTCTGGTGATGTATTAAAATAAAGGGATATTTACCCAGCAGACCCTGAAATCTTTCGAAATTACCTCTACGACCTTTGAAACATCGTAATTCCTCCCACGACCCTGTAATCTTGCTAACTCTTACCCAGCAGACCCTGTGGTTAACTCCCATCCATTAAGCCGTTAAAGTTAACCAGATTCTGTTATCTTCTTGTACATTATGCCTATTTTATCTATCAAATTTACCATGAGTGCCACTCCCTCTCCCTCCCCCTGCTTAGCCTCCATTGCTCCCCCCTCCGTCTCGACCCACTGCCCTCGGCAACCAACCCAGCACTCCCGCCGCCCCCGGCAGCCGCCAGCTCCCCCAGGTCGAGGACGGATCCAACCCAGCACCCCCCACCTCGGCGGCCGCAAGCTCGTTGCCTCCTGCCTCCGCCAGCCCCCACCGCTCGCCGACGACCAGGGCGGCGGCGCGCCCCTTCACTACGACCTCCGCCTCGTTCGCCACCGGCGCCGCCCGCGTCTGCAGCACCTACACGGGCGTCCCACAGCGCCGCCCTCCGTGCGCGAGCGGCGGCCCCACCTCCGACGCCGCGCGGTCTGTTCTTCTACAGGTGCTTTGGGTGATGCTTTAGACGATGGTGGTACTGGTTCATCTTCGTTCTTGCGCTCATATGGTTTTGGATTTGGCGGTGTCGCTGACTCAGGCCAAGGTGCTGCAGTTCTTCATGTTCTTGCAATTTATTGGAGCTGCTGCTTGATGCTCTTTGAAAAGGGGGAAATATGACTTGATTCACTCGAATCGGTCTCGGGATTATTAAATGTCAAACAAACAGAGGTTCGGCTCAAGAGATTTGACCTCAATATGCAATTCATCAAGAAACTCTCTAGATCCAAAACTACACGATAACTACACCAGATATGCACGCATGAATTTGGTTTTGAAAATGGAGAGACGCAGGGTTAGGTTAACCGTTAGATGGTAAATTGGTTAGGTTAACTCAAGAGTAACCCAAGTCTTTGACTCAAATATAGTTAAAATTGACGGCAGGGTTTATTGGGTAAGACGGAGCAAGATTACGGGGTCGTGGGAGGAATTACGATGTTTCAAAGGTCGTAGAGGTAATTTCGAAAGATTTCAGGGTCTGCTGGGTAAATATCCCAAAAATAAATTGTTTTGGATCAAACACTTGAACACCTCTAAGCCAATTGATTTCCTTGACTATAATGCGCAAATTGCAATGCATTGGTTGAAATCTACACAAAAATTCAATAAAACCAGTTTAGGAAGTTATAGACGTCATTGAAATATGCTTAATCAAAGATTTAAGATTAGCTCAAGAAAAGAAGCAACTAGTTCACACCTTCTAACTAATACTTCTATATTAGCCTTCATATGAAACATGCAAACTCCTTTACTCTTGCTCCAGAAAACGACTTGAAATAGATTACGATGAATATATCAAGAACAGTTAAGGATCTTAATTAGGTCGTCACTAATGATACTAATGATATGTGAAATTTCAAGAGTGTTATGATTAGAGGAATATGGGTTTCCATTAATGATAGTTAAATTGTTGATCTTGGGAAGTTAAGATAAGTTGCAAAAACTTGGAGACATTACATCTTTTATATAGCTCCATAAAACATGTAGAATCCTATGCCAGTATCGCGGACAATGGAATCGTAGGGTTTGATAAGAACAAGTGACGATTGATATTAGTGCTGGTCATGATGAACTTTACACCTGACCGTACGAGGGCGCGGTGACCCTCAACTGGGCAGAGGAAAGGAAGCCCAGTTCGAGCAGCGGCCGCCAAGTGCGCGGGTCTAGGATCCCAGTCCTCTTTCGATTTTTACGCGAGCTCGCAGTGTTTTTACGCCTCGTTGGGATCCCGACTTTAGACCAGTTCCGTTGACCCTCTGTTTAGGATACCCAGGAGGGGGATCCTTGGTTTTCAGTTTTACGTACGAGCTCGGTTGCCCGTACTAGTCGGGCTGTTTTCTAGAGCGACTTTTCCAGGAAGTCTCTCTCACCCATCTCAGTGGCGTAGTTTGGGAGTAGACATATCCCTCTATTGGACCGCGCTTCCAATTAGAGGGCGAGACGGAAGAGCCCTTTTGTTGGCTTCTTCACCGCTTGAGTTTACTTTCGCCAATAGACTTGGCGATTCTACATCCAGATCATCCATATCCATATCTACATCATCATCTGAGACAGTTGCACTTGAGGTTTGAAGGGATTACAATCAAAGTTGAGTAAATGGAAGTAACTATAATCTGATTCGAAATCTCATTAAGCTAGTGGACGTGTTGGGACCATAGTTAGGATGCATTATACATCACCGCATGCCTACGGAGGCACCCCAACCCTAAGACATTCCCCAAGTCTTAGAGTCATAGTGTGAGGTTTCACACAAACCAAGACCACATAGTATCCACTAGACTTAAGAATTTAATAAATCATTATATCTTCTCATCTCATCTTTACCATCATCAAAATCCACAAATATGGTCTCTAAGTAATATGAGAATAAAATATACTTACTTATGATCAATTAGTTACAATATAAATATGCTTATGTGGGAAATGTTGGGTTAATGGCTAATCATGAGAGGTGCTTACAAGAAATTTGGAAACCTTTTACATTTGCAAGTAGAAATAAAATTAAATTGAGTTGCTTCTACCTTTCTACTTGTTACTTTTGAACATATTAAATCATTGTTTATGTTTTATAAATTTATAGGAACTACCAGCGCCCGTTGACGCCTTTTCTTCCTTGCACGCTTGGCAGGCAAACAGCCTGTTGTTCAGTAGCAGCTCAGTAGCTATACATGGTTCCAGGAGATAGAGTTTATACCCGACGGTATGGTTTATTTTGTTTCAGTTTTTTGTTCGGTTATAATGTATTATGTTTCTTTCTCTTTAGTCAGATTTTTGGGATATTATATGTACTGTCAGACTTTGTACATGTTGTAGAATATATGGAAGTTAATGAAATGAGATTTTGGTGACAATTGTTCTATCAGCTTGTGGTTATAAATGTTTATGTGAATGTCAGATGAAATTATTGCAGCGCGAAAAAAAAATTCCCTGCTTTTCTATAACTTCTGCGATCTCATGTGAATAATAGTGCAAATGCGTGATTAACGGGTACCCGGATCCTCGGGGGTTCACAAGGAGGAACTCTCCCGTTGCTTCGGCGGGGAGTTCAGCGGCGACGTCATCCCTCTGGGGGCGGGGAGGTTGTGTTCGAGGGCTCTCTGCCCAGCAGAAGAAAATGCTTCTGGCATCGAGATCGGACGGTGCTATTCTTTGGAGGCCGTCGAGGTTCGCTGATGGGGTTGTTGCTTGCCCAGTCATTCGAGTGGCGCATGTGCGAGGGGCGCCCTTCCTGTCGCATTCGACTCATGCTTTGGGGCGACTCTTAGGAACTTGGGTGCAATCCTGGAGGTCCTCGAAGATGGCGTTGCGCCGAGCAGCGACTCGGAGGTGGCGGTTGTCCTTATGAACTGCCCTCGGGGGTCTCCCCCCGTCTCAAAGGTGTTGCTGCCAGTTGGTCGCTTTCCTTTCGGGTTGCATGTCCGCCTCCTCGACCTGCCGCCGCCGCCGGGCGGAGCGGTTGCGGGTTGTGACGTCATTTTGCCTTCGATGGCGGTTGCGGGTGATGACGTTTGGTCTTCCCAGGAGATGTCGCTTGGTGGTTCGGAAGTCGACGCTTGGCCTTCTTCGGCAGAAGGGGAATGGTCTTCTCGTTGGGAGGACTCTCCTGGCTCTTCGTGCGATTCCATTCTGACGTTTCGGGAGTCACCCCACTTTCGTGATTCCCAGGCATCGATTGCTCAACTGTTGGCTTCGGGAGATTCTCTGTAGGTTCGATTTCCTCGGCGGGGCCCAGTGGGAGTGCATTTGGACCAGCGCTTTCGGATCCTGCAGGCGGACTTTCTGGTAGCTTCGCGCGGAGCATCGGACTCGATTCTCTCTCGGGTCGCATTCTCATATTCACCGCACCCGGGTACGGTTTGTTTGGAGGCGGACTTCTTCGGATCCGCGAACGGGTGCTTTGCGCCTCTACCAGCCCACTCGGGCCAGGGCTTCGCAGATGCTTTGCGCGGTGCCTTCTTCGATACCCCTGACGTGGGGGCGTCGGGCTTCCAGCCCCCATGCCGGGCCCTGGCGAGCTTAGTGGACGGCACCGGTGAGACTTTGGAGGCGGGCTCGGGCGAGGGGCTTCCGCCCATTGTCGGGGTTGGCCCGCTCTATCCTCAGCGCGGAGGGTGGCTTCTTGTCGGTGGGCACGGCGGCGGATTTCCACGACAGCACGGTGGGTGGCTTCTTGTCAATGGGAGCGGTGGCCATTGGGCTTTGGCAGCTTCTCCTGCCGGAGAGGACGGGGTGATCGGAGGTCTGGGAAGAGGTACCGGAGGAGGTCTCAGTCCAAGGCAGCTGCGGCGGGGCCTACTCCAGTCTCGGAGCTGAAACTCATGGTTGCGAGGGCTGCAGGGGTGGTGAGTCAGGGAGGAGGGGTCAAAACTTGTTCCAAATGAAGATTCTCTCGTGGAACGTGAGGGATCTGGGTGACTCGAAGAAGAGGGGAGTCTTGGGCTCGAGGTTTGTAGAGTGGGGATGCGATGTGGTGTTCATGCAAGAAATCAAACTGGGCTCACTCACGAGCATGGATTGGCAATCTTTCGGTGCGGGCTCGATCACTGATTTCAGATCAATTGGTGTGGTTGGCTCTGCGGGCGGGCTTCTCATTGCTTGGAAGCGCTCGTCTCTCACCAAGCGTGCGGAGCTGAGGGGGACGCATGTTCTGACGATGCTGTTGGAGTGCCTTCGCTCGGGGGGTGATGCTTGCGTTGTCCTGCTTGTATGGTCTGTGTCAGGTGTCGGCGCGGCAGCAGCTTTGGGCGGACCTGAGGGCTGCTAGGGAGGCCATCCCGAACGTCCCTTGGTTGGTGGGGAGGGGACTTCCATGTCACTTTGCTTTCTTCAGACAGGTCGTGGCTGAGGGGCGGTCAGGACCCCGGCTATGAGGCCTCCGTGGAGGTGGTGGGTTCGCTGGAGCTGGAGGTTCTGGATGCGGATGGCACCAGATACACTTGGCGTAACGCTAGCTCCAGGTCGCGGCTCGATCGATTTTTGGCGTCGGCGGAGCTTTTGGAGATGTTCCCGATCTCATTCGTTGTTGTCAGGCCACATACTTGGTCTGATCACACGCCCATCCTATGGCGCTCCGGCGATCCTTAGCCCACACGTGGCTTATTCCGCTATGAGAAGGCTTGGCTGCTCGAGGATTCTTTCAGAAGCTTGGTGGTATCGCACTGGAATTCGATCGTTGTTGCGGAACTGCTACGGCGAGGTTCGTCCAGAAGTTGGACTCTTTGCGGGCTCGGTTGTGCGCTTTCAAGTGAGAATCGAGGAAGGACCGTCGCGCGGCCAGGGCGGCGACGGAGGACGTGGTCAGCATGCTAGACGCATTGGAGGACAAGCGTCCCTCATTGAGGGACGAGCTGAGGCGGCGGTCGGAGGCGCAGAAGAAGATATTTGACGAGGACAAGAAGAGGGTCACCGAGTGGAGGCAAAGATCCAGGCACAGATGGCTCAGAGATGGGGATGCGAACACGACTTTCTTCCGCAGGATTGTCAGTGAGAGGCGGAGGGAGAACATCATTAGGTCGATGCTCTTCGACGGGGTAAGAGTTGAGGGGAACAAGGAGCTGGGAAGAGTGATTGCGGAATACTTTTACGAGTTCTCCGTGAGGGGGGCTGGCAGGTGTTGGAGGTGGACTAGCTTGGGTGTGGAGCGCTTGTCGGACGCTCATGTGTCTAGCCTGACCCAGTCAGTTACGTTAGAGGAACTGAAGGCGACGGTGTGGAGTCTCAACGACGATGGGGTGCCTGGCCCTGATGGATTTCCTATTTCTTCTTACAAGGACTTTTGGAACTTGGTTGGAAGAGAGGTGCTTGGTGTAATGGTGGAGCGTTGTCATGGCAATGCAGGTTTCGAGCGGGTAAACAAGGCGTTGATTGTGCTTCTTCCGAAGAGGGCCGGAGCTGAGAGGATCGAGGACTTTCGACCTATTGCAATTTCCAATGTGTTTTATTTAATTGTTGCTAAGGTCTTCGCGACCAGATTGAGTAGGGTCCTGGAGCACATTATTTCCCCTACTCATACAGCATTCGTACCGAGAAGGCAAATTGTGGACAGCTTGGTCGTGGCATCCGAGATTGTTGCAGATTGGAAGAGGGCGGGAGACAGGCCCTGTTATGTAAGGTGGACTTCTCGAAAGCTTTTGACACCTTGGACTGGCACTTTCTCCGGGCAGCATTGCATAGAAGAGGCTTTCCTGAGCTCTAGATTTCCTGGATGAAGCGGTGCGTGACTACGGCTTCTATGGCGGTCCTCGTGAATGGGCGTCCGAAAGGGGGGGGTCAACCATAGAGGGGGGTGAGGCAGGGTTGCCCTCTCGCTCCCTTGCTCTTTACCATTACGGCGGACGTTCATACTTGTATAGTTGGCATAGTACAGCAGATTGGGCTCACGTGTGGTTACTTGAGGGATAACCTGAGGATCACGCTTCTTCAGTACGCTGATGATACCATATTCTTCATTGGAGGGGGCCTCGAGTAGGCTAAAGGCATGGCTGCGACACTGGAGCTTTTCACAGTGAGATGTCTGAATTGATGAAGTATACCAGCAAGTCCAAGATGGTCCCGTTCTCTATATGTGAGGAGTTGGCGGGTCTTTGTGGTTTGGCGTTGGCTATTGAATGTGCCGAGTTTCCCATTCACTACATGGGCTTGCCGCTAAACAATGGGAGATCGAAGTGGCAAATTGGTTGCTGCTGGTCGAGAAGGTGGAGAAGCGGCTCGCGGGTTGGAAGGCGGCGGTCCTCTCTAAGGGGGGTGTCTAGTGCTCTTGAGGGCGGTGCTCTCCGCCATGCCGGTTTACTACTCCTCCACGAGGCTTATGCCGACGGGCATTAGGAGGAGATTGGAAGGTCTGATGAGACGTTTTTTGTGGGGCAGGAAAGGGCAAGGTCCTGGGATTCACTTGGTTAGTTGGGACGATATAGCTCTCTGGAAATGTGAGGGCGGGATTGGGATCTATTGGCTGGGCGAGTTGAATGAGGCTATGTTGATGAAGTGGGTGGCCAAGATCTGGGGGAGTGGGAGGACCTCTGTTGCAATCTTCTTCGGCAGATCTACGGGGTCAATGTGACGGTGCCTGAGGGGGTTGCGGCAACCGGCGCGCTTGGGTGGAGACCCTCACCTTTCTAGAGGGCTATCCAGTCGGTCTCTCCCAACTTTCAGACTTTGTTCAGACTTGTGCTGGGGAATGGGCTTAGCTTCGTCTTTTGGAAGGACGACTGGACGGATGGGGGAACGTTGTCCTTGCGCTTCCCTCGTCTTTTTGCTTTGGCAGCGGATCAGGTTGTTCGGGTAACCTCTTGCTGGGTGGATGGGAATTGGATGTCGGCTTTCCGTTCGAATTTCTCTGATCAGCGCCTGGAGGAATTCTTGCGGCTACTTGGCGTTCTTAGGGAGGCAAAGGGGCCCTCCATGGAGCGAGACCACTGGGTTTGGCGCGGGGGTTCTTACTCCGTAAGAAGGGCTTACTCGGCGGTCTGCAAGCCCCCTCCCTCTCTTTCGGTAGAGCTAGTTAGAGACTGTGATTTCTTCTGGGGGTTGGGTCTTCTGCCAAGGGTCGCTTTCTTCTTTTGGTTATTCGGGAGGAAGAGACTGATGACGCAGGACCGTTGTGCTAGATTACTTAGCGTGGTGTCTGACAGATGCATGTTGTGCAGTGGTGGGATCGAGACTCTGGAGCATCTCTTTTTCTCCTGCCCGTCTGTGATACCTGTTTGGGATGATCCGAACTTGGGTTGGGTGTGCAGGGCGGGCGTTGAGGCTTTTTGTAGAGACTTGGTTGCGGCCAGACATCGGCAGAGGGGAGAGCTACTTCGGCCGCTCGCTTTGATTTGGTCTATTTGGTTGGCTAGGAATAGGTTGTTGTTTTCTAGTCATAGATTTTACAAGGAAAATGTTTGTACCAGTGCTTTGAGTCTCTTACGCTCGCCTAGAGTGTCTCTTTGTAATTCTTTTCTTTTCTCTGCTTTTTAATATATTTATGGGGTGAACACCTACGAGTGTCTCCTCCTTTCTTGGCTTCAAAAAAACGAGCGTGAGGCAGAATAGAGGAGTCATATCAAGGGTCTCAGCCTCCATGAAAACATGAGCAATGTCTTAAAAAGGCCTCAAGTTGGTATACTTAAATCTTAAGTCCCTTTCCGATTCAACAAACACAACAGATCCTCTCGCAACCAAGACACAATCCTCCTTAAAAGTCAAGTTATGAAACAAATGCACAATGAGCAACATGAGCATGCAACATCCGCCAAGGCCTAGAGTTCAGGATATCGACCGCATGGGTCGCATATCCTCTCATTCATGTGCTTACCTCTGTAGCTCCACATCTTCCTCCATTCAGCTTTAAGAATATACAATGCATTTCTATACAATTGTAATGCATTATGCCAATATGTATATGCAATGTTTTATCTTTTGCTCATGTATTATTTTCATGAGTATGTGCAATGTATATTCTAATATTTTAACATATGTCGGTTAAGGTTTTGCTTATGTATTGTAATTCTACATATATGACTATTGAATTTTTGTTAATTATGAATCATCTAATACGTAAGATTTTATGGTTATTTTTCCGTAATTAAATGTTAGGCAATTAATGGCATCTACTCAACCATCCAACATAAACCGTTTTTCTTAGATCTTCTTTAACTCCACTTTGATACACAAATTCAGTAGTAATATTATTTATAGATATTTGTTTCTAAATTGAAAATTAGAAGACCACATATACCATGCATACCGCTTATCCAATATTCGGTGACATGTTCGAACGCATACGCATATCGCTTTCCTGAACCTTGCCAACACCTAATTAAGAGTCGGTCAACCATAGCCCAATCTGGAACCTGAACTGCCAACATAAGACCCCATAAAACAATCCCATGAAAGAAATATTGAAAGTTGCAACATTATGCTTCCCCAAATCACTTGTTCAAATGACATCTCCACCATGTTCCATACCTCCCCTGACAAAGAGCCGTCATTATAGAAGGTCGTATCGGTGATATATCGTCGATATATCGATTTCGACAGGGAAGGGGTTTCGATATCACCCAGTATATCCTTTTACAGGGATATCGTCGATGCCATATCGGCTCATAGCGGTCAAAAATGACTGGATTTAGTACAAAAAATCCCAATATCAGATATCGCCGATGTTTCGCCGATATCTCTATATATCAATGCTATTATTCATGCAAGATTGATTCCACTACTTATCTAGCTACACCAGTATTAAAACATTTATCTAGCTATTTCTAGTATTAAAACACATAATGGTTATATATGTTTCGGGTCGAGGGTGCTACCCCGCACCCCTACAAGGGGAGCCAACCTGGGTCCCCTAGCCCCCCCAGGCTCGCTGATCGGGCAGCGAGACCCCTGTACTTGTAGGGTATGATGCGACAAGAGGGTGCATACAATGGTTCTTCAACTTGGTGTATTTTTGCAAGTTATTTCATGTTGTAAGACCTTGAATGAAATACATTTCCAAAATCTATAAAAGTCAATTCTTCAGAAAAATATCTATAAGTCAAGAATCAACATTAATATCGATATGCTCGAAATGATCGATATATGCGATATAAGCTTCATAGATGATCGATATGTGTGATCTAAGAGTATATTTGTCAGTTATTATTGATCTACGAACTTGGATGAACTCCATTTTCAATATATATAGGTCAACAACTAACAGTACCAGTGATATGTTCTTTTTTAAATCAAAAAGGGGGAAACGCGCATTGGTGTCCGCCCCAGATCTAGATTAAGGATCATAGTCTTCACATACATCCATATTTGTAAGTTATTTAATGTTCTAAGAACTTGAATGGAATCCATTTTCACTCTTAGATGATCTTAATTTCTGAAAAGGACAAAAAATGACTGTTCTGGGCCACTTTCGACATTTCCATTGATATCGCCCATGTATCAACGATATATCTCGATATATCCATTTTTGGGCGGACCGAAACAATATCGATATCGATACGGCCTTCCTTGACCGTCATCCATTATAGTCGTTGAAAGATGAGACCAAAAAAGCATCCAGCTCACTCACATCAGCAAACATGAAGATAGGAGGCAAGAGGGACAACAAGCTCTGCAACCACATCGAACTCACTACAAGGCTACAAACCGCCCCAAATCACTGTCATGGCATGCCCCATAGGTGTGAAGGTCGTGCGCACATAGAGGGTGAACCCGCCACATGACAAACAATGAGCGCCCCATACCAAAGCACTATCACAGAGAATTGACTTCCTCCACATAATCGTGTGTCTCAATGGCATGAGGCATGCCTCAAGGCATACATATTGTGAGGCACAGTTGAGGCATCACCTCAAGTATTTAGTGCCATGTGCCTTGCATATGACATTTAATTAAGTTTTGAGGCGCCGCTCTCGGTCCATTTTGTATCATCCCTTGCTGCTCGATCTACTTAATTAGGTTTTGTTGCTCGATCGTTAACTGTTGATGCTTCCTACTCCATTATCGCATGTGGTTGCTTTCTACTCCATCTCATGGTCTTGCTCCATCGCCCAGTGCTACTTTGTCGCAGCATCCTTCATTACCTTGAGCACTGATTCAACGAGTCCTAAATCGAGTGGGGATGGAGTGTTGCTTCACCTACTCTTGAGCCTTCAAGCTCTCAAGCGTAGGCTCATCAGAATCTCGTGATGACTTTTTCTTTTTCCACGTATTGTAGATATATTAGCCCCATTATATTTTCAGTTAATAAAATATTTTTCCTTAATGATATCATTTGAATACATTATGTTGGCACTTGTCTATGATTCCCTTTCTTGCTTTTGGAGGGGAAAATGAGAATCTAATCATTGTCATTGTAAATTTAATCTTCTAGTTTGGTCATTTCATAAGTACCATGTTGATTATTCATTTTGAATGCATTCAACAACAACAAAGCCTTTTCCCACAATTAAGTAGGGTCGGCTACATGGATTCTTCGCCTCCATTCAGATCTATCTTGGGTCAATCTCGGACTTATATCCAAAAAACTAAGATCCCTTCGTATAGTCTCTTTCCAACACTTCTTGGGTTGTCCTCGCCCTCTCTTAGTCGGCTCAACATCCCACCACTCGCATCTCCTAACCGGTGCATCAGTTGACCTTCTTTGCAAATGACCAAACCATCTTAAGCGGTTTTCTCGCATCTTATCCTCGATCAGAGCTACACCAACTTTCTTTCTGATTGCATCATTCCGAATCCGATCTTTACGTGTATGTCCACACATCCATTTTAGCATTTTCATTTCTGCTACAGCCATTCTCTGCACATGTCTATGGTTCACAGGCCAACATTCAGAACCATAAAGCATAGCAGGTCTCACGGCTGCTTTGTAAAACTTTCCTTTAATTTTTAAAGGAAATTTCTTATCACAGAGAACAGCGGAGGCTCCTCTCCACTTTAGCCAGACTGCATTTATTCTATTAATAACATCTCCATCAATTTCCCCATCATGTTGCAAAATAGATCCCAGATATCTAAAAGAATCTCTCTTCTGAATGTTATCATCACCAATCTTCATCTCGATTCCTTCACCATTGCTTCCATCAAAGGTGCATTCCATATATTCCGTCTTAGCCCTACTTATATGAAAACCTTTAGTCTCCAATGCATGTCTCCAAACCTCAAGCTTCTCATTTACTCTGTCTCTAGTCTCGTCAATCAACACAATATCATCAGCAAATAACATTAATGAAAAATATTCAGATTTAAGTAAACATATATAGGAGAAGATGCTTTCCAGTTTTCATTACAGTACGTGAAATCTAAATTATGGTGTCCGTGTATCTATTAAGTTTGGTCATCCTTGATGTGCCATGCAGATTAGTTTCTGTGTAACAATAGAAACCATTTCGATCCAACCATATTGAGGATAAGAATAAGATGCTTTTTATTCATCAATGTTGGGATGTTTGCAAAATTCATTCAATTCATTTATTTTTTGAAATCAACCAATTTATGATTATAAATCATTAATTATGCTTAACATTTCGGAAAGGCATCAAAAGCTAGGAAAGACCGGTGGAGCTTAGGGAAGGAAAGATATGATCCTAAATGGAAATATGGTACGGAGGTTGAGATAGATGGGGACAAAAAAATGAGATGATACAAGTATTTGAAGTGCAACTTTTGTGGAATATTGTCACATTGCTAAATCAAAAGAGCATTTGGTCAAGAGCCACAAGAATGTTAAAGGTTGTCCATGTATGTCAATTGAAGTCGAGAATGAGATAAAGGAGTTCGTATCCCAGAAGAATCTAGAAAAAAGGAGATTATTGAAGAGATAGAAGAGGCTCGTCGAGTGGGAGCATATACAAAGCATGGATTGTCTGAAGTTTATGAGCATGTGCCCACGGGATCGAGTGGTGCATGAAAAGTTAGAGGTCCTATGGATCTTCTTGTGAGTGGAGTTGCATGTGAAGGTGGAAGTGGCAAGCCTGGGACTAGGTCTGGGAGTGCCCAAGGTCCTCTCACACGAAGAAAGAGGGTTTGCAAGAACGCCGGGAGGATTCTTCATTGAAAATGCATTGCCTTTGAATGTGGCCAGAAGCCCCTCATATTGGGCAATGTTTTAAGAAGTCAGAAACTTTGAGAGGGGATTTAAACCCCTAAGCATGCATGAGTTGCCCAATTGGATATTAAGAATTGGAGTCCGTCAAGGCGGTGATGGATGATATCAATGCATTCCGGTCAAAGATAGGATGCAGTATTATCTTATGGTTGGATGGATGAAAAGTCATACATTGATCAACTTTTTAGTTAACAACATAAGGGATACTTGGTTCCTAAAACCAATCGATGCATTTAAACAAGTAAAAGTGTGGAGTTTCTTTTTAAGTTAATGAATGAGGTTGTTGAGAAAGTTGTTGAAAAAATGTAATACAAGTAACTATTGACAATGCGTCAGCTTATAAAGCAGTCGAGGAGTTGTTAATGGAGAAGACGAAACACTTGTATTGAACTCCATGCGCAACTCATTGTATTGATCTTATGTTGGAGAACATTTTGAAATTGCCTTTGCATGAATCTAGTGAGGAAGCATGTAGGTGGATTTAGTGTGACCCATTGTCACCCGCTTTACCAAGGCTTTCTTCACTGTATAGAGATTGCTAATGGTAAAGAAACATCTTAAGTCATGTTTCATCTCAAAAAGGTGGAAATGCATTTTTTAAGGTGGGAATGCAATTCTAATTCGTCCAAAGATAAAGGCAAGAGTACACAACATATTGTTTTAAAGGGCAAATCTTTTTGGACTGATATTGCTTATGTGATTAGAATGGGCAAGGCATCGATGATGGTATCATGGTGTTGAGAATGGTCGATCCTAAAAAGTATCCTCCAATGGGACTCATCTATGAAGCCATGGATAGGGCAAAGGAGAAAATCGTTCGAACTTTGTACAATAATGAAGAAAAATACAAGTAACTATAGGATATTGTTGGTAAGAGATGGGATAAGCATATTGTTGCTTACTTTATTAATCCACAATGCAAGTATGAACCAACATTCAACAATGATTATGAGGAAAAAGTTGGATGATACTCTTGCCTATGAAAGATGACCCTTGATAGGGGAAGAGAGGGGAAAATTAACTTACAGTCTGATGCATTTGTCAATGCGAAAGGCTTGTTTGGTTGAGCAAATGCTATTGACGCACGAAAGCAGAGGAATTTCCTGGTACTAAATCTTTTCTAATTTATATTTTCATTTAGCATTAATTATGTTTCCTTAATCTAGATATGTTATGTCATCACACTATTTACAAATTACAAGGAATCTATGGCGACCATTAGGAGGCGAACACCTGAGTTGAAGATGTTTGTCATGTGAATTTTGAGTTTGACTCATAGTGCATCAGGATGTGAATGAAATTGGAGCTTGTTCATTGAGGTGAGGACCTAATTTTTAACCTGGTGGAGATTGGATAACAACCATAGTTCAAGTGTATGATATTTTTGATGTAACGAACTTTAATGCATGTGTACATACTAAAACAAGAAAAGAAGTTGAAGCAAGAGAAGCTCGATGTCTTGAATTTTCGTGTGCTTAATTTGGGTCGAAGCAAATGGAAGTAAGAAGTAAGACATTAGAAGATCCCCTTTGTTTAGAAGATATGGACTCATGTGATGAATGGATATCTGAATTCAACCTAAGCAGGAGTGAAGTTCGAGCTTTTCATAGGCCAATGCAAACCTTGCTCTTAAGGATGAAATACTGGATATTGAGGAACAAGGCGGAGAACGAGCAACAAAGAAGAAGCGGCGTAAAGGTAAGATATATATATTATCACTTGGATTATAATCGAAATATATGGTGAAGCATCTCCTACTATAAATAGGATCGACTACATGGATTCTTGCTCAAATCCATGTTGTAAGATTCGACTATTTTTTACGCTAGTTGTCGACTACCAAACGTAACTCCCATAAATAGGGATTTGAACCCTGATCTTTTAGGTTGTAAGCACACCGCACTACCACCAGACCATTTAAGTGGGTGATTGATATTGAAAAAGATGACATTATAATCCAAATATATAAAAATCAAAATCTATAAAACCTTTTTTTGTAGGAAAGGTTGTCGATATTGAAGAAGATGGCATCCGAGCTAATGAAGAAGGTCACGGATGATTGATGACGAGGCATACATCAACTATATGGACGATTCATTGGAGGACTCGATCAGTAACGGTGAAAATGGCAATGATATCGATGTCATCAATGTTTAGATATTAGTAACGATGACTCTCTTATGTTTCAACTTGCTTTATTAGCATTTTTCATGTATTTCGATGGTCAAATTGTTTATGTTTCAGATTTTTATTATTGTTGGGGATTAGAGATAGCTTAGCTCCCACGTAGTACAAACTGTATGTTTGAAACATGGAATTAGCCTAGCATTTCATGGAGTTTTTTATCAAAGCTATATAAATTTCTAGAACTTGCAAAATATAGTTATGATTAATTATGATTTTTATGAAAATTTCTTTATAGAGTGAGGTTTATGCCTTGACCACCTCAAACCTTACACCTCTGTCATACAGGGAAAATGTCTCAATCCGCCTCATGTTTTTTCAAACAATGGGGTCACCAACATCAACCTTCAATAACAGTTGCATCTCCAACTCAAACAACCCATGAACACACAAAGGGCTCCCGCCTCACATCTCTACGAATAATCCACGCACTCACCACAAAAGGTTATTACCTCATGCATATCGCATGCATCCCCTTCCCCTTGCAACATCTCATCCAAAGACACATGATCGAGATTTGAGGGGATCCTCACCAGCTCCTCTTCCACCAACAATAGACGACAAGCCCTCCATATGCATCAAAGACGCCCACCCTTCCCCATCTGGCACAGGGATTGATGATGCCCATCGTCCACCTTGCTCCTACACGTCTTCACAAAATGACCATCTAAGTCCAAATGAATGGAAACAACCATCATCATGACCAAAATTGTTAAATGAAGATTAAATAAAAATGTAAATCTAGGTGATGTAATTCTTGTTTAATGAGGGTTAACTTGTTAAATGAAGGTCAATTTATCAAGGCTAGAAAACTCTGATCTCAGATTATCCTGTAAATCCAAAAGTAAACATCAAAGTCATAACCATTATTCTGCTACGACCATCACCCAACCTTTAGCCTCTAACCATGGCCCATTACCACCATCACCCTCGCCCTTACAAGAGTCATGTGCCAACGACCAGGGATTACCCTCCAACACCACTCCCCGTCACCCACCCCCATTTTCCTCACCATTCACACACATTCTCTCCCCCTGCGACCCCCCCCCCCAACCCCTCCTCACCCTTCACATGCATTCTCTCCCCCCTGCAACTCCCTCCATCCTTCTCCCTCTCTGTCATCATGACCAAAATTGTTTAATGAAGATTAAATAAAAATATAAAATTTAAGTGATGCAACTCTTGTTAAATGAGGGTTAACTCGTTGAATGACGGCCAATTTATCGAGAAAATCAACAAAATTATAGCATTTATTCTGCTACTACAGCCAACCAATCATCGTCTTTTCTGGTTATAGAATCACAAGAGTTTAAACAATGTGCAAAACGCTACCTTTCCAACTGTCTTGTCATCACCAGCTTTTCGCTGAATAGGTGCAACTCTGTAAATACGAAAAAGTCAATAAATAAAAATAAATGATGGCTGGAAACAACTTAAATAAAAGTAGATGCTTCCCTACTTAAAAAAGCATAAGCAGGTGTCCATTCAGCATTTACCAACTTCTCAAGAGCTATAGATGCATTATTAACTAATCATGTTAACTCCTAGAGCTATCAACCATAGGAAGCAACTGACTCAGTAACGATGTTGATTCCTGAAACAATGGTAACAAGCAACTTCTGCTTTTATTTGCCCTAAATCTGCATCGAGCCACTGGCTACAAATGTACATAACCCTTGGAATGTCCTTTAAAAGGAAGAAATCCAAAAAATGAATTTTTTAATTGCAATAAAAAATTTGGCCTCTGATTGGCTCTCATAAATAAGAAAATAAAGCATTTCTCTTCCACTCGGGAAGTACCTGTCCAAGAAGTGAATAGTCTATACAGAATCCAGCAGGAAGCTTTTTTAGGGAAAAACGTAAAACGCTAAGAAAGCACCCGGTCAAAAACTTAGAAATTAACACACATCAATTACAAATATCAGGACACCCACAGGATCCTGGCCTGTTTTATAACACTCTCAGCGTAAGGACACGAAAGATAACTCCATTCCTAGCCAACCATGAAGCCAACAAAGGTGCTACACCCACAGCCTTAGTTGTGGCCGATTCGAAACAAGCCTCTGCTGGTTCACGGAATCCAAAAAAGTTGAGGCACAACTGAAAGAAATCATGGCCAAATCTGCAGCCTTCCACGCCTCTCTAGGTGTGCCACACAAGCCGAACAAGTGGTCCGTGTCCTCATTCACTTCTAAACAAAGTGGCCAGCTATTACCAAGGTATACCTCAACCAGTTTGACCACTAACTTAGGCAGGAAAGACCCATGTTCGAGTCTCACGAACAGCATTATTCCGAGTGCCAGCACATATGCATTTCATTATGATGGCACAGCTTTTCTAAAAGAGTTGTTTTAAAAAAAGGTGCTCATTTCGGTATGTACCATTAAATTTAATAAAAACAAATCCAAAACCAGATTTGAACGTGAAAGTTACACTCCCAAAGAAGGCAAGCAAATGCATTTTCAGTTCAATGTGCCGCTTACACAAAGGTCAACCAATTAGATGATCGTGTAAGGAACTATAGCAAAGGACCACTTGACGTGTTATTCACATCACAGTTAAATAACAACGAGCTTTAAAATGGTAGCAACTAAAAAAGACACCCAGCAGGGGCAACCAAAAACTATTAAAGTCCAATCAAACCCAAATTGTAAGATCTTCTCATAATAAAATATCAATGAGCGCAGAACTCAAGTAATCTTCTGTCTCTCTAGTTGAGAAACAGAATTTTGCCCGTAAACATCTGAATAATTTGATCATTCGTAGCATACTGTAAAAAATCGGCCCTGAGATACCGACTCTACATCCGAACAAAAACATCCAAATATTACATGGTTAGATGCAGTCAAGCTTATCACCCTATTCTAACTAAGGAAGAGCCATCAAATGAGCTCAGATGCTTATAATAAACTTCTCAATATTACAAGTAGTATATATAGGCCCACCAACTCATACAAATCCCGACATTTCTTTAGGAGTATAATGAGGAAGCGAACAAGATAGCAATAATTGTATCTTGTTACAAAAGAAAGCACCTTAACATCTTCTCTAGGCGTATCTTCCGAAGAGCTGGGAAAAGACCAGCTCAAAGAAAACAGCCTTGTGAAGGGAGTCAAGGGACCCATGCGAGAGAAGCATTGTAGTACTAATCGCCATGCACAAGTAGATGGAAAGCACAAATAAAAACGACGCAAGCAATGGTTGTTGGGAGAAAAGAATTGCATATTAAAGAAGAGACCCTAGGGCTCTCTTATATAGAAGAAAAATCATGGGTTAATTACATGAGAGGTACATAAAGAAAAATAAATGAGAAATAAATAATAATAAGAGATACAAATATCTCAACACTCTCCTCATGCTGGAGTGTATATGTCTATCATGCTCAAGCTTGGACAACACCTCTGAAAATGACCTCTAGTAAGGGCTTTGGTGAAAATATCAGTTGTCTAATCTCCGGCAAGGAAGGCCGTATCGATATCGTTTCGGTCCGCCCGAAAAAGGATATATCGTCGATATATCGACGATATCGGAGGAAATGTCGAAAACGGTTCAAAAAAGCTAATTTTTTGCCATTTATCAGAAATTAACGTCATCCAAGATATCAAACCAACAAATAACCTACAAATAAACACTTATATCACACATATCAGTCATTTATAGACCATATATTGCATAAATCGGTATCGCACATACCGGTCATATCGAACATATCGATATTATTGATTCTTGACTTATAAATATTGGAAATGGATTTCATTCAAGTTCTTATAACATGAAATACTACAAATATACGCTAAAATACATATAGATCATTCATGAGGACTATGATCCTTATAGTGCACATATCGGTCATATCGAACATATCGCCGATATTGTTAGTTGTTGACATACTATATATATTTAAAATGGAGTTCATCCAAGTACCGTGATCACTAAATAATTTACAAATGTACTCTTACTCTCTTAGATAACACGTATCGATCATCTATGAACCTTACATCGCACATATCGATATGGCGGTATTGTTAGTTGTTAACCTATGTGTGTGTGTGTATATATATTGAAAATGGAGTTTATCCAAGCTATTAGATCACACATATCGATCATCTATAAAGCTTATATTGCATATATCGATCATTTCGAACATATCGATATTAATGTTGATTCTTGACTTATAGATTTTTTTGAAGAATTGACATACAGATAGTGGAAATGTATTTCATTCAAGTTTTGCAACATGAATAACTCGTAAATATACACCAAGTTGAAGAACCATTGTATGCACCCTCATGTCACACCATACCCTACCAGTACGAGGGCCTAGTTGCCCGGTCAGCGAGCCTGGGGGGACTAAGGGGGGGCCGAGGTTGGCCCCCCCTTGCGGGGGTGCGGGGGCAGCACCCCCGACCCGAAACAAAATATATAAAAACCAATGTGTGTTTTAATACTAGGTGTAGCTAGATAGGTAGCGGAATCAAGCTTGCATGAATAATAGCATTGATATATAGGGATATCGACGAAATATCGGCGATATCGATCGATATCCTGTATTTTTTGTACTGAATCGATTCATTTTTGACTGATATGGACCGATATGGCGATATATCGCCGATATCCTTGTAAAAAGATATACACTCCGATTTCGATACCCCCAACCTCTCGATATCGATATATCGCCGATATCCCTGATCTCCAGTAGACACATGAGAGTGGATATGAGACCCCTCTGGATCATGTCTCTGGTATAATGGCAATCCATCTCTATATGCTTGGTTCGTTCATGAAATGCAGGATTATTGGCAATAAATAGAGCAACTTGATTGTCATATAAAAGTTAGATGGGAAAAGGAACCTCAACAGCAAGATCATTCAAAATCGATCTAACCCACATCATCTCCATGCTCCCCTATGCCAAGGCCATGTACTCGGATTCTGCACTGGATCTAGCAATCATTGTCTGCTTCTTGCTTTTCCATGACATGAGAGAGCTCCCAACAAAAATAACAAATCCAGAAGTAGACTTTTGGTCTCTAGGGCATTCTGCATAATCTACATATGCACAAGCTATCATCTAAGGGGCATACCCCTGCCGAATATAAGACCAATACCAGGTGAAGTCTTCGAATATCTCAAAATCAAATAGATAGCATCCATATGAACCTTCATGGGTAGCTCCATAAACTGGCTCACCATGCTTACAGCAAAGGATATGTCAGGCCTGGTGACGGTAGCATATATGAGCTTCCCAACAAGCTTTCTATATCTCCTCTTATCTGCCTTCTCTGTATCAACATCATATAATCTCATACTCAGATCCATAGGAGTAATAGCAGGCTAGCACCCCGTCATACCTGTCTTTAGTAAAAGAACAGTCACAAACTTCCTCTGGGTCATCACAAGACCATATTGGTTCCTAGCGAACTCTAATTCAAGGAAGTATCGAAGATTGCCAAAGTCCTTAGTCACAAACTGCTGATCTAGGAACTCCTTGGCAGCCTGAATGCCCTGCCCATCATCTCTCGTGACAATAATATCATCAACATAGACAAGAATAGAACAGTGCATCTCTGTATCCTCTGAACAAAAGCGAGTGATCAGCAGTGGATCGCGCAAACCCCTGTTGCTCTATCAACTCTAAGAGCTTCTGGTACCAAGCTCTCGGACTATGCTTCAGACCGTAAATCGCCTTGTGGAGCCTACACACCATCTGAGACTCCCCTCAGCAATTGACCCTGGTGGGAGTTGCATATATACCTTGTAAAGCCTTGAACTTGGCATATCTCGGATCCTATATAATAAGATTCGGCTCGTAAAGAGGAAACCGGCAGAATTTGTTTCGTGTGAATCGGACTTCGTTTCGATTTGTTATGAATTTCGGAAGAAAGAGAAGTAAGGAAGACTAAGATGTCATTAATCCATAATGACTGTCATTAAGACTAATTAAACATGATTAAAGAAATTAATGACGATTGAAAGCCGCTAATGATCATTAGTAAACACTAATCAATAGTTAACAAAAGATATGCGTAAGCCGCGAAAGTTAAATCGCGATTAGTGAAAGTTAATCACGATTAGTGTTGATTAAGCGTCATTAGCGAATCTAGAATCCTCTAGAATGTTCTAACTTAAGCTCCAAGTTTGGGATAAGTTTTGGCTAAAACCATGGGCCAAAACCATGGGCCGCTAAACCATGGTTAAGGTCTAAACCATGGTTTTCTACCATGGTTAGTGGTTTTCTGGGGCCTATAAATAGACCCCCCCTACCCATTCATTCTCTACAACTTACACTACCACCACCCCAAGGGCTAGGGTCGAGAGGTTGGGAGGAGGAGTGGGAGGTGAGGGAGGAGCGCTAGCGAAGCGCTGCCGGGAGAACGAGGAGAAGAAAGGTATGATCCTCTCTTAGTTGCTTCGTAAGCTAGGCTTTCAATTCATACTCTTGTTCTTCCAAGTTTTGTTTTTGATTCATATTTCTTTCCGATTCGTTTTCCTGTTGTGGTTCGAGGAGAAATCTGTGTAACACCCTACTTAGGTGCGGGCGGCTATGCACGTCAGTGACCCTGTGATTCGTCACACATTCACTCATCTAAGACGTGTGGTGTCTACCGATTCTCCATCGTTTATGTTTCTATTCTTCGTATTATGCTTTTATAGTTATTTCAATGGAGAAATCTGTGTAATACCCTACTTAGGTGCGGGCGGCTGTGCACGTCAGTGACCCTGTGATTCGTCACACGTTCACTCACCTAAGATGTGTGGTGTCTACCGGTTCTTCATCTCTTGTTGTTGAGTATATTCTTTCAGTTTCATTGTTATTTTCCTCTCGATTGATTTTATAGAGTAAACTCTTTTCGTTTTTATTTTGAAATATGTCCCGATATAAGGGGAAACTCTGCCGAAATTTTTCGAGAAATATGTCCCGATATAAGGGGAAACTCTACCGAAATTTTCCGAGAAATATATCCCGATATAAGGGGAAACTCTGCCGAATTTCTATGAGAAAATATGTTCTTGACGTTCTTCGTGTTCTTCGCGTTCTTCGCGTTCTTCGTTCGTTCTTCACGTTCTTAACATGTTCTTAGCGTTTTGATACGAAAAATGAAATTCGATCTTTTCAGGAGCCTTAAACTAGCCTTTCTAAAAACGAAACTCGATAAAGCCTTGCATACACGAGAGAGAGCTCGATTAGGTAACGAAATCCTTCTTTTTGTTGTTGGGTTTTCATACGAAATTATTGAAATTCTTGATTTAGTGTTCTTTGCTACGAAGAACCCTAATTTTGGCTATTTTTGAAAAAGTCTGAAGAATTGCTTTGTAATTCCCACTAAAATAAGATTTACACATCAAATTGATGCGTTGGCTCTGAAAGTTAGGGTTTGGGAGTTAAAATAGGAATAAATAGGAGTATACATATGGTTATGAATAATATATATGTGAGTCGATACCAAGTATTGCGGTTTATGCAAATCAAAGACTTAACGAAAGAATTACATCATGTGAATTGGTGTGATTTGAGTTGGATCCTGAAAAGGATCATGTGTCACGATAAGGATGACTGGGAGTAGTACTACAGGTCGGGCATGCAACCTGTAGGTTGTCGGAAGGAACCCGTATTGGCATTTCCCTACCTAGGTGGTACACGGTTGCCCTGTTATGATAAGTGCGCACAAATTGAATGTTTTGCAACGCGTGGTACCGGGAGCCAATATATTCGGGTTGGAACGACGGAAGATGTGGTCGTGTCATGTGGAGGCACGAGTGGTTCAATAGCGGCTGGGTCACGATAACATGTATTTAAAGCCGCTAGGTTATATGATTAAATGTTAGCCTGAGGTTTTAAGCAACCGAGTCCTCGAGGACGGTGTGCTCATTTGATTTTCCAGGCTGAGGGTTGAGACCCTGTTTAATAAAAGAAAAGGAAATTGTCAGGGTAGTATTGGAGGATTGGTTGAGGCGACGTGCGGCGGCATAAGCTTACCAAGATCAACACAATCTCCAATCCTGAAGCATCCACAGCTTCGGAGTCCAAGAATGGTGGGGTTCCCCTGTACTAATCCCTGATGTGGAATAGAAAAGAATAGGACTTAAATTAATAAAAAGGAATGAATTTTTGTGATATCAAGTTTTGAAAAAAATTACACAATTTATTTGCTTTTCTCTTCTTCATTACTTAGCATTCGCTAATTTTTATCCTATGATTTATGGAAAACCCAACAGGTATCGGTGAGCCATAGCAAGGACTTTAAAAAATTCATCCGGCTTACATACTAGACATCCAGCCAGCCACAGTAGCTTTACTCTTTAAGGTAGTTAGTAATCTTTTGTATATTTTCCTTTCAAGCTGATGTACATGTAATGGTTATAGTGGGACAATGTATCCTCTAAACTTTATTTTGTGAATGGAAAAGTGTTGAAATACTTTCTTCCGAGTATTTTTATTTGCAGTATATTTCTGAATGTTAGTTGTGATTGCTGAATAAATTATTGCTGAGTAACCAGATCCGGATATGGGAGGATCCGACGGCCCAAGGAAATGGGGTCGTGACATACCTCCTCCTATAAATCACCATATAGAAATGCATTCTTCCCCAAGACAATAGGTACATCCAGGTCATCAGCCTCTATGTTCTCTAGTAGCAATTCCTCTCGTATCGTATCTTGAGAAACACTCAAATCTCCAGTGTCATTATTAGAAACAATGTGTTCATTACATACATAAGGCGTGCTAGATAACGAGGAAGGTGCATGAACATAGGGGCGAGTAGAGGACCGACGAATGTAAAACCGTGGTAGGAACCGTGTCAGAGTAGACGGAGGTGGAGGTTGAGACTCAACATGCGATGTAGTGAGTGGAGATAACTGAGGTGGCGGAACAAAAACACCCTCGCTAGAATCAACGTTAGACAACCTGTCACCTGTATGAGAAAAATACATAATATACTCAAGAAATGTGACATCAGCACTAACATAATACTTTCTCCCTACAGGATCGAAATGTCTATACCCTTTTTGGATACGAGAATAGCCAACAAACACACATTTGACAGCTCTAGGTGAGAGCTTGTCACGATCAGGAGTAAAATTGTGGACAAATGCCACAGACCCGAAAAGCCATGCGAGTAAGGGAGAATAGGTCATTCCCGGGAAACGTAATCAAGAAAGGAACCTTTTCTCCAAGGATAGTGGAAGGTTTGTAGTTCACTAAGTAGAAAGCAGTGAGGACAACATCACCCCAAAACGAATGAGAAGCTCGACTTTAAATCAAAAGAGTCCGCGTGACATCCAGAAGATGTCGATGTTTGCGTTCAGCAACACCATTTTGCTGTGAAGTATATACAAGAAGTCTGATGAACAATACCAAGATATCTGAGAAAATCAGATAGTTGTAAAGTGGAAAACTCCAAGGCATTGTCAATACGAATAAACTTCACATTAGCAGAAAAAATAATCTTAACTTCAATAAGAAAAGTTTTAATGATAGGACCTGCTTCAGACTTATTTCTTAACAAGAACACACAAGATAACCTAGAAAAAAAAACATTAACAGCAACCATATAGAACCGATGTCCCTGATGATCGGGAACATGACTAGGACCCCAGATATCAAAGTGAGACAACTTAAACGACGGACTATTGTGACGACTCTGACGACTCGAAAAAGAAGAACGATGGCGCTTCCCAAACTGGCATGCCTCACACTCCAAGGGTGCGAGTAGAAATCTAGGGAAGAACATGACACAGCTTCTGCAGAGGAAGATGCCCAAAGCGAAGATGCCACATGAAAGGAGAAACAGGTACAGAAGGAATTGTAGCAGCACCAACACACGGAAGTAGAACAAGTCTGTAAAGTCCTCTCTACTCACAGACACATCCAATCACCCTGCCTATGAGTATGTCCTGAAACACACGAGAAGAAGGATCAAATATGACATGGCAATGTAAATCTTTTGTAATTTAGCTAATGGACAAAAGATTCATCTGATGTTGGAGCATGTAAGACATTTTGCAAACGCATCGAGGTAACTAGAACAATCTTCCCCTGACCAACAATTAGCAGATGAACCCCATTAGCAATCACCACTGATCTTCCATGAGATATAGATTTGTAAGAACTGAACTATGCTCGATCGCCACATATATGATGAGATGATCCAGAGTACATAATCCAATCAGTAAAATATGAACTGCTACAACGGATAAGTGCATAAGCAATACCTGACAAACTCGAAGATGCTCTGGCAACAGTTGCGAAATCTGAAGAACCTGCAGCTGATGTGGTCGGAGTATTCATCATTTCTCTCAATCTGGAAACAATATCATCAAAACGTGAATCATGAACAGGAGCTGCAGTAGGCTTTGTCTACTCAGTAACATGAGCAGACGCAGAATACCCATACTTCAGATAGCATGTCTCCTCCGTATGACCTTGACGGTGGCAATGTGAGCATGGGCCATGCTGACGTCCTCCTCAACCATGTGGACTTCCTCCATTGGAGGTATCGTCTCTCCAGTAAGAAGTTGAGTATGTGTTGCATGAGCAGTAATAGGCATAAAGCTATGCAAACGATCAAACATACCTCTAAGATGTGAGAAGTGGGCATAAAGAGGTCGATCATTCTGCTTGGTCGAAAAAATATCATATTGCAATTATAAAATCTTGCTCTCATTCTTAGCTTGCCAATATGTGTCAGCCAAGATGTCCCACACAGTCTTCATTGTGGGTTGATTGACGATGTCGTTGGTAATCTCCGTAGTGAGTGTCCCGGAGAGCCAAATCCAAGCAAAGGCATCATCTTACTTCGAAGAAGCATTAGCCCTAGTCTTACCCTCTGCCTCTGCATCCATTAGAATGTGCTCCTTGTTATGGCACTGCATCAGGGAGTGAAACTACATGGACCACAACTCGTAGTTGGTCCCATCCATCTTCAAGATGAGAACCGGGTCGTTGAAGACACCAGACGATGAAAAAACCCCACCTTTGTTCTCTGGCATGGTATAAAAAATGCCAATAATCCGAAACAAAACTGAGGAGTATACTACTCTGCGTGAGTCTACACAATCATATGGAGGATTGGTTGTAAGCGTAGACAAGGTTCAGAAAGTTGGTATGCGATATTCGTTCGGTCAGGCGGTCTAGAGCGAGTAAGCAGAAGTAAATGTGGAAGTATATGCGGATTATGCGATTTCTATTATTTTAATTAAAAATAAATAAAAATATAATAATAATTTCAAACATTAGATATTTATATTTAAAAATATAACATGGAAGAAATATGAAGCGATGACTTTTTTGTACAATGTGATATCAACCAAAGCATTTCCAAAAGTCATACATTTTCAAAAGATAAAGATATTAAGTTAACGGTGGAAAGAGTAAAAAATGTTGTAAATTGATTAAAGATAGAAAAAATGGTAGATATCATTGTCTAAATTGGAAGGTAACTTTTTTGAAAGTGTAACATGGTTAGTAACACAACCATGAACCTTCGTACTTTAGTAAATGGTGTATATGTCTACTCAAATTTAAATATTAAAAAAATCAATGATTTAAATTAAATATGTGTTATTAGTTCTATGCAGTTATAAATTCCATGTAAATCCGATATCTATACGCATTCTATCCCATAAAAAATCCTAGAGAAACATATGCAACTTATTCTATATTCATGCAGTTACGAGATAATGTAAAAAATAGAGTTGTTGCTAGAGAATCTAAAAAATAGAGTTGCTGCTAGAGAATCTAAAAAAATAGAGTTGTTGCTGAGGAATCTAAAATAGAGAGATTTAGAGCTAAATAGAGCAATCGGCAAACCTTAGTAGAGGAGAAAAAGATGGCGGAGGAACAACCCATGTGGAAGTCAAGAATGTGGAAAAAAAGCAGAGAGTTACCTCTATTACATATGTGGCCAAATATGCACACTACTCGACCGAGTATGCCCCATAACCAGCATATTGAGCGAGTATAGCATACTTGGTGCGGTACGGGGACCGCCTCCATATATGCGGCAGCCTGAGCCGACTTTCCGAACACTGCGCGTAGACTCATACAACCATCCTCATCAATCTTTGTTGTAGTCTAGAGTCTAAAAATGTGATTTATAGAGTGAAAATCATGAAATCCGAACCAAATCAGACCGTATAGTTCTGCAGAGAAGACCCTCGAAGTGGAGACGGGCAGCAGGGTCGCGTATGGGAGAGAACCAGCAGCCGCTAGGCTGCAACCTGCTGTTTGGCATCGAAGATCTACCGGCGGCGCAGCCTGGCGATGCGTCCTAGAGGAGCATGCTCGGCGGCACACAGATGGGGGGTTGTTGGTGGGGCAACGTAGCCCTACAGCGCGGGACAGCTGCCTACAACGCACGGGTGGTGTGGTGCCGTAGGGTTATGGTTGGTGGGATATGGGAACCCCGATGTAGGACCGTTGCTCCAATACCATGTTGGGAGAAAAGAATTGCATACTAAAGAAGAGAATCTAGAGCTCTCTTATATAGGAGAAAAGTCATGGGTTAATTACATGAGAGGTACATAAAGAAAAAGAAATGAGAAATAAATAATAATAAGAGATACAAATATCTCAACAATAGTTAAAGGGATATTAACCGTTGCACCCCTTTGAATTTTTGTAATAACAATTATACCCATATATTTTTCCAGTTGCACATATGTTCCTATATCCTTACAAATCTTACAGTATTCCCCCTCTATTAGTCTAATAAGGGGGCACAAGTGTAAGAACAAAAGAGTACTGATGTGAACTTTGTGTAAATATATCGACACAAAGTAAAGTTATAAAAATGTTAGGGCGTGTGTTATTGAAAAATTTTGGAAGAGCACAAATGTAAAGATCCCATGATAAAATGAATCCATCCAAGATAGCAATAGCTAAGAGATTTTGTTCTATATAAAGATCGCGACTACTCCTATACAACTCT
The DNA here is from genome assembly GCA_037367405.1 of Ottelia alismoides. NCBI lineage: Eukaryota > Viridiplantae > Streptophyta > Magnoliopsida > Alismatales > Hydrocharitaceae > Ottelia > Ottelia alismoides. The sequence continues at coordinate 685,241 of JAZKJV010006500.1, forward strand.
AAGAAGGGGCCTCTTCCATATAAAGCCCTAAGAGCCTTTTCTCTCATACAGGGACCTCTACGGAGACCTTAATGCATAACAAAATGGCATGGGAGGAAGAAAAAAATGAGAAGGAGAAATGAACTTATAACATGGGATTTCAATGGAGAAGCACGAAATATGAAGGAAAGAAGAGGAGAGAGAGGGAAGATCCTTTATAAAAAGAAGTATAGATTTAAAAAAGTGGATTGATAGTTGGATTTCTCATTGATTCTTCTCACTAAAACTTGCATACACAGTATTATATATAGTCAATGTATTGTTTACTCTATTTTTATTTATCGGATGACCTACTATGTAATTTACCCATGGGTCCTCTATATAAGAGAGCCTAAGGTTCTATGGAATAATAGATTGCTCTTATCCACCAACATGAACGATGAGATTTTTGGTGGGGGACATGAGAAGAACAACATTTACTACCTTGAAATCCATGTTGATTCTACATTTGTTGGTGTAGTTTTCATTTCCTATGAACCCTTCCTATGTCATTTATGTCTTGGTCATCTTCTGTTAAAGCTCTTTCCCAGATGTTTCATGAACTCTCTTCATTGAAGTCGTTTGAATAGGGCTGTCAGAAAAGCTCAAGCTCGATGAGTTCAACTCGGCCTCAGCTTCATAAGATCTCATGAGCCCGACACGAAAACCTAAGGAGTTCGAGCTCGAGTTGTATATGTGATTTGTTAGGGTTATCGAGTCAAACTCGAGTTCGGTTGTGCTCAACTCGATTTAATTTTTATTTATTTTCCATTATAAATAATAATATATATAAATGGTATGAGTTTTATGACTGCTTCCCCTCTCCACTCCTACACCGCAGCCGAGTTCTTTCCCCCCTTCAACCTTCACTTGTCCCATTCGTCCGCGCCCTAACCCTACCTCCAGATTCTTCACCTCCTACAACTCCACTCCTCTATGTGCTCCTTCTCCACTTCTCCCTCACCCTCCTTGAGTTGTGGCCCTTAGAGCCATTGTTGAAGCTGCGAGGGAAGGTGGCAGACTCGCAGTGACCCTCTTCAGGGTATCCTCCACCTCAGTCTTCCGAAGACATGCATGAGATCCTTCTCTTTTGCAGCTACGAGAGAAGGTTTCTTTCTGTCTTTTTCGTTTCTTTTTCTTTGACATCATATTCCGAAATTAGGATTCAAGTGAATACATATGATATCCTCATCAAACAGTCAGATTAGATCCTCCAAGTTTCTGAAGTTACTCTTTGTATTAAGATAAAAGAAGGTTTAAATTTACTCAGGTTAGATCTTCCAAGCTTCGGAAGTTACTCTCTCTATTAAGATAAAAGAGGGCTTAAATTTACTGTGCTCGGTGAGGGGTTATAGTTTGGTTCAATGCTTCATATGCATATGGATCGTTGATTGATATCTTCTAATCGTACATGTTCACGAGTGTACACAGTACACCTCTTCTTTGATGTCTAGTATCATGTCCTGCATGCTTAAACAGGGAGAATTTGGTAAAGAAGCATTGACCAGACTGGACCTGGCAACATACTTACTAAGACTAGGAGGGGTAATTTCCTCAACACAAATCTAACCGAATACAGAGCTGTGTTTATTTAGCACTCTAGAATTCTAAATAGTTTTGTTTTCTCTTTCTATCACATTCGACACATGCGCACATTTTATCTTCAATCAGAAAGTTCGATGCGGCCATTTTAGCTTCAATCAGAAAGTTTCTCATATATTTTACATTTGCGCTTTTATACAGTTTCAGGGGTTATCTAGACTTCGTAGTGGCAAAATTATTGTGTACATAAATTATGTTTTTTACGAATACTTTTCATTAAAATGACAAGTCATATACACAGTAACTAATGATGCAAAGAACGCTCCAACGATGGACACTGGCTAGAGGCTGAAGTAGGGCTAGCTATCGAGCCTAATGAGCTGAGCCAGTCCCTAGCTTGGGCTCGGTCTCGATGAGCTTGAGCCCCTTATTGAGCCCGAGCTCCTTATCAAGCTTGGTCTGGGCTCGAGCTCAATTCAGGCTCGTTAAGGAAAATGAGTATTTTTGGTGGAAAAGTGTTTTGCACAGGTTCGAACCCACGACCTACTCTATGAAGATTGTGAGCCCTACCAGTAGACCACCATCCAAGTTGTATACAAAATCTTAAATATAATATATACTGTAACATTCTATTTGCTTATAAAAAAGAAAAAATACTAATGCGTGGGCGAGAATGGGATTTGGAGAATTGGGCCTTGACTCTTAACTCGTGGGAGGGGCAAAGTTAGTGAAGGGAAAATTGCAAAAGGCTAGTTTTATTTTATTTGTATTATAAAATATATAAATATTATATGTATATATTCCTTATCGAGGCCCTTATTGAGTTATCAAGCCGAGCGAGGTTCGGCTCGGGCTCAGCTCATTAAGCTATCGAGCCCGAAAATCTGGCTCGGGCTCGGCTCAATAGCCTAATGAGCCAGGATCACGAGCCCTTATCAAGACGAGCCTGACCATGGCTCATCGAGCCGTGACTCAATAACCAGCCCTAGGTTGAAGTGATCATTTATATAGCCACTCCATTTGCCGAAGAAAAACCGAACTTTTTTGAAGGAAAAGAAAATTCAAGATTCAATTGAGGGAGTTAATGAAGACTGGAAATTAATGAAAGCTTCTACTTACTCAATTGCGTAGCTACAGCATGAAAGTTAAGTTTTGGGGCATGTTTATTGGAAAGTGCACATATCAAATTGATGTGCATACACAAAGATATAAATTCTTTCCAGGTTGAACACTACAACAATTAGAAAGGAAAATTTTTGTGGCATTGGTGCTATGAAGATTGAACATAAGGTTTGTTAAGAGGCTTGTGAGCCAACTTGAACTCAATGAGTTCGAGTTCGAGCCAGCATTCCGGGGCTCAAATCTTATCGAGTTCGAGTTCGAGCTCGAGCCACGGTTGTTTATTGAGTTGTACTCTGAATTGGAGCTGACTCGACTCGCAGAACTCGATAGGCATCCCTATGTTTGACTGTAATCTTGGCAAATTGGAAAACATCCTCGGGTCTCTTTTTCCCCTCGGATTGAGCCACGTCAATCTCCGTCCTTTGCTTTGATCCATTGTAATATATGTGATCCGTGTCTCGTCCATATTATTGGTGATTGTGGATATTTTGTTATCCTTGTAGATGATTACAACATATCTTCTCGGGTCATTTAATAAACGATTAAATATTAGCAAATTTGTTAAATCCTTTCAATTTATTAAAACATCTTTCTCTGCATGCATTCAGACAATACGGACTGACGATGTTCTTGAGTTTACCCAATAGGATTTAGTGTCTTTCTTTGACTCTCAAAGAACCATAGAATCATGCTTCATGTATGTATACCTCTCAACAAAATGGGATTGAAGAAAAGAAACGTCGTCACCTACTAGACATTGCTTGTACATTGATTACTCACATGAAGGTTCCCAAGACCTACTTGGGGTACTTATCTCATCAATAAGGTCACGCATTTTGTCCTCAAGTGGGTAACTCCTTTCTCTCTTATTCCGATGAGACACCCTTTCCGCTCTTGGTTGCACTTCTTTTATTCATAATTTCCTGACTGCAAATAAATTGTCTCCTTGTACAATCAAGTGTGCTTTCCTGGGCTATTCTCGCACCCGAAAGGGGCACAAGAGTTGCGACCCTGCTGGTCATCGTTACTACATTTATGTCGACATCACTTTCTTTGAGCAAAGCAACTACTTTAATCAGTATGTCAGTACATACCCTTGAAGCTTCCACCACCACCTATTGTCTAACACATTATTCATCCTGACCCGTATTACGTGTTCCTTATTTGGAGGACGATGTGCCCCTTTCGAGTTTACCCACCACTATAGCTCTGGATGTTCCAACAAACTCCCTATAGCTCTGTGAAGGACAAAAGTGCATTGTAGCATACATCCCATGACATATTTTACTTCCATTGGCAGTATATCTAGTTGCGACATGCACTTTATAGATGTTCTTGTGGTTGAATATTCCTCGTGATCATCATAGTGCACCACAGACCATGACAGGAAAAAGGTCATGGATGAGTAGATGGATGCGCTCAAATCCAAGGACACGTTGGATCTTGTGTGATGTCCTCCAAAATCAAACCTATTGCCCGATGATGGGTCTTTACGACCAAAAAGTGCTCAAATTGTTCTATTAACAAACTGACAATCCATCTTGTGGCAAAAGGATTCACTCGGACTTGTGGAGTGGACAACTTTGAGATTTTTTTTCTCTGGTGTCTAGGATGGGGTCAACTCGCACTATTCTCTCAGTTGTTGCAATTAAGAATGGGTCCATCTTACAGCTCGATGTGAAGAATATCATTTTACATAATGACTTTAAGGAGGAGATCTATATGGTGTGGCCACCAAGTTACTCCGTCAAGGGGAGCGTGTGTGTTGACTTTGTAAGGTCATTTATGGCCTAAAGCATATTCCGCGAGCATGGTTTGATAGGCTTACTACTGAGATTAGCTATCTTGGCTTCCGCAGGATGACATCTGATTATTCTATGTTCGTTAAACGACGGTCTATTAGCACTATGATACTGACAGTTTGAGTTGATGATATGGTGGGTACATGTGATGATGAAGCAGGAATTCTAGATATTGAGGCTTTCCACCAAAGGTGTTGGCCACAATGGACCTTGGTCAACTCAGATGCTTCCTTCGCATTGAGGTGATATGCACTGCAGAAGGATTATATCTATCACGTCGAAAGTAATGCATGGATATTCTTATAGGCTTACTTGGATGCAAACCATCTGGAATCCCAGCGAAGTTACGTAAACAAGCGCTATCCAATGATCCTTAGTTCGAGAATATTACACAATATAGGAGCCTAGTAGGAAAACTGCTCTACCCCAATGTCACTAGGCCAGATATATCATATAATGTGAACAAAGCCAGCAAGCACATGAGAAGACCTCTTTACAGTTATTGGTAGGATGTCCTTTTGATCCTTGAATATCTGAAGGAAACTACAGGTAAATGCCTTTTCGATGGGGTCAATGAAAAAACGGATGCCACTACCTAAGTACCTAAGCAGATGTGGATTATGATAGTTCTTCTGACGACGAACGATCTACCACAAGTTATGCCATATTAGTTTGCATCAACCATGTTACATGGCAAAGCAAGAAGCAGACAGTGGTCTCTAGATCGAATTCATCGATTGAATACATGATGATGGCTCAAGTCACTTCCCACTTGTGAGATTACCTAGCTAGTCTCCTTTCTACAGGAACTTGGAGTCGTTGCTACTACTCACGTACCTTTGTAATGTGACAACAAGACTGTTACATAGATTATCACCAATCATGTATTCATTGAATTATCACTACTCATGTATTCCTTGAATGAACAAAGCACATTAAAGTTGATTGTCATTTCATTCGAGATGTGTTATGATGAGCGAAGATCACTACTCCTCAAATCTCCATATATGTTCAGCTTGCAGATATATTCATGATGGCTCTACCGAAGAAATGCATCTATTGGTTGATTTCCAGGTTGGGCAAGATCAATAAATATGCTCCAACTTGAAAGGGAGTGTTACGATTATTTTATATTATTATTCTATATCTCCTTATCGATTCATGTAATCCCTTTGGGGTCACTTCTGTGATTATCCCTTTTTTGGGCTCTATGGTTTCACGATATATAAGAAACCACATATCCCTTGAGTAAAGTATTCCATTCATTCTCATCAATTTCCACACACATAGAAGGAGATATGGAACAAACAACATTCTGATTATTGCATTAACCAAATAAGGGGAAAAAATGACTTCATGTTCCAAATTTACAAGTTGTGAACATCGCTCTTCAAAATGGAAGGGGCCATATAATGTGGATTTAAAATGCATTGCTGCTTCAAATATTTCTAAAATATTAGGTCCAACTCTTCATCTGATTATATCAAATATATTCACATCAATTTTGAGTCCAAAAATAGGAAAAACAAGTTATTATATTTTTAATGAGTCAGCTACCAACTCCGCCTATGGAGAAATCCAATTTCTTAAGGTCGCACAGCAGGAGTCAAGCGAAACCTTTTTTCCTGATTGAGGGCTTGATTAATGACTTACTAATCAGTATTTTACAATGGTATATGACTGAAAAAGATTAGCAAAAAAATCAAGAACGATTTTCTACGATTTTTAAACGAAATCCATGTCTGGGGCATTTTCTTATTTCTACATCCAAATCTTCTTTAAAAGCTATCAACTTTTGTGAGGTCTTTTTTTATGAGTCCATATCTAGACCTCATAAATATCTAAAAGATAATGTCCTAAACATGGGAGAACAGCAGTAATATCATATATTGTTGAATTATTCAAAATACGGAAGGCGTTGAAAAATAATGTACTCGCAAACGGGAAAATATGATTACAAACGCAATACGAATCCTTTAAACGATGCTTTGCTGCCATTTGAAGGAAATATTAACCTCTCGCATCATGGAAACGTAGAAATACAAATTAAATTTGTAACGAAAGGTGCTCCTCCTATGAGAATGCAATCTATGACAAAAATGAAACCACATGATAACGGAAATTATTTTTGCACAGTTTTGCAAGATAATAAGAGTATAAGAAAACACCTCGGATGCATGACTCCCTAAGAGATCTCCAAATTTAAGTCCCATCTTCCGGAAAGACAATCGAAAAAAAAATGCCCATGACTATTAATATTAAAGGTCCTTCTCCTACTGTTGAGAAGACCCTTCGTTCACTGCTTTATTCTTTGGAAGGAAGAAAAGAGAGCACATTTTTCCAAAGCCAGTGCAAACTAATCCCAAAAGTCAAAGTTTTTTGACCCGTAATATATAAGTGCAGAAAGAGGTTGGAATGAACTATGCCAGTAGTAATTCTAGGTCCCCGCCTCATGAAAGATTGTTGGAGCAGAGATGGACGCTTGCACTCGCGGACTCGACGATGACTCGTATTTTCCGTGATCTTGAGATTTCTTATACACCAAGTTGTGCATACCAAAAGAGAACTATGATGGACTCTACCTCCTAATTTCGTCTCAGAAAATCATATCCTACTAATTGTATGTGAAGCACGAAGAAGAAGACGGATCCTTCTGTACTTGGAGCTAATTGAGAGGAGAGGCAATGAGGATGAACTGTCAAGGGGAGAAAATAAAAGAATTTCCCTCTTCTATTTTCTCCTCCTTAGAACTAAAGAACACTTGATGGAAGTTCAATTAATTAAGGAGAGAACCCAAACCCTCCTTATGGATGGTCAAGATGGAGTCCTACTCCTATATGGACAGCCATGATGAGATTGAGTAGAGAGCAAGTCTCTCTACTCTCGCTATCTCCAATTTAGAACTTTTAAATAAGACTTGAATTTTGAATTGTGCGCTAAGAGCTTTCCCATGTTAAGTGATGGGTGGATATGAGTTATTAGAAGACAATACATAAAAGGACATTGTTCAGAGTGAAACTGAGCCAAAGGCCCTCTCTCTGTAGAACTCGCTATCTGTACCACAAGGCTAATCTATGGCAAGATGGATCTACGTATGAATTCTCACTCGAGAAGCACCTCTTAGGTATATAGACAAGACATCGTACCAAAATGGAAGAGAATAAAAAAAATCTTGTTAATTATCTCTCCAACGTGACAATTGAAGAGAGATTCTCTCCTCTCTATAGTGGTTGTCTATCATGAGAAATTGGAGAGAAATTAACTCCTCCAATTTCTCATTCAATAAATTTAAATTTAAATTGATTTATGATTTATAGAATTGATTATTTTATTAAATAATTAAGCTTTTCTAACCATTAAGAGATAATTACAAAAGTCGTCCACTAATCAAATAATGAATCCAATTCATTAGTACATAATAAAATGTAAATCAAAATACATTTATTTAATTATGCAAATCGCATTCACTTGTAACCTAAATAAATATGAATCACATTAATATTAATTATTAATTATATATATCCATATTAATTTAGTTGCTAATTATGTGAATCCAATTCCTATATCAATTTACGAATGATAACAAATAATTACTATCTTGATATTTAATATCTCAATGTATGACTCCTAATTCTATAAGGATTCCTATACAACATTTGTGATGCTTGGAGATTGTCATGGAGACTATATAGACTATGTATAGTTACTTGATAATTAGATTTACATCTAATATCATACTTTAATCCACTTTGCGAATTCCAATTGAATGCTTTTTGAACCATTTCTCCAATTAACTCTAAACTCTAACGGATCAATTTCAACTCTTTGGGTCTAGAAATTAGTTTTATGAAATGAGATTTAATCAAATTGATTTCTATCGATTTAGTCTCAAAGCAGAATAACTAAAAACCCATCAGGTTTCATCATTCCCTCAGGATGGAAGTGTCATGTTATATAATATATTATGATCACTTCAACCTAGAATATTCCCAATACTCAACCATCCTCCATACTGGAAAACGTCAAATAAACTTGAAGTTTAATCGCATCTGTGGTTGTCTCCTTCAAGGGCTTATCAATGGATTTCTTAATCGATTATTGGCGATGATATCAATCATAGGCTTTCCAAAAGCATATATGTTATTATTCTCGAATTCATATCTTGTTCCATACATAATATGACCAGGCATGAAATTCCTTGTGGCCCCAATATCCAATGAATTAACTCTGTTTCTCAATTTGAAAAATATGAACATGTATGATTCATTTGAAAGATCATACATCTCATATTTTCTTTTATCCACACCAGCTCGTCGGTGCATAAACCTTATCAAGTCATCAACATAATAATATGTTATATGTTTATACTCAGATATAAAGATGTATATCTATCTATGATCAAAGGATGTGCATGTTTGTGACAGTGTTTGTTTGATACAGGACTTTAGCATCTCGATCTTGTTAACTTAACTCTTTTAACTTAACTCATCTAGCATCTCTAAATCTTTATACTGATGCAGATGGTGTGCATCAAGAGTGTCTGTCGAATATCAATCTTAAAAGAAGATTGTCATATCTTCTCTGACTAAATCTCTTTCTTGAATATCACTTGACATTTTTGACAATGCTAGTTGTATACTATATCTAACTCTTTAGATTTACAACCATGCATCAGCCTTAATGATCTAACTCTTTAGATCAACAGCTACATGATACCAAGACGCCATGGTAAATAACCCTAAATCTAATTGTATAAAGGACATCATAAATGTAAAACTCAATTATGTCATATTCCTTATATAATGGAATGATATAATTCGCAATAGCATTTTTTTCATAATGACTAGCAATAGTCTCACATGTCCCACATGTCCAACATCTTCTTTTTTGGCTACTTTTTACAAGATTGATGACACGAATATTTGGGTCCATAAAAATAAACAAAATCAGCTTACACTCAAGAGTCCTTATTTCCCCAGCCCATGAAGCCCTTGTCATTATTGCTTTCTTCATGCAACAACGCAGTTGTCACCTTTAGGGAATTACGCTTCCACAAACTTTCTAATATATTCGTGCCAACACCATTGTCAGTTTGTCACTCAACTTCTTCTATAAGCACATCTACCATATGCAATACCTTGTACCAATCGCCCTCGCTCACCAGCACCACTCACTACATCATCACATCAAGTCAATGCATTGTTGCCTCAACACATCTTTGTAGTGCCACAATTTTGGCAATTTGTGGTCGATGCTTTGTTTCCCATGAGCTTCAAGCATCAATCATGTCTCCACGCTTAACTTCACGCAAAAATTTAAGGGCTTCAATACAACAATAAACTTAATGATAAGTGTTGAGATATTTCTACTTTCTATGTATCTTTTCATTTATTTTATTTTCCCATGTCCACCATATGTAATTTACCCATAGGTCTCTCCCTATGTAAGAGAGCCTAGGGTTACAAGAATAAACAACTTGCTCATTTCCGCCAACATGGTATCAGAGCGGCGGTCCCAGAGCTCTCGATCCCCAAAACCCTAACCCTACCTTCAGCCCCTCCTCTCGAGCGGCGCTCCCTTCAGCCTCGTACGCCGCCCTTCCTCTCGCGTAGCCGCCCCCCACCCCTTCAGCCTCGCGCGGCACCACCTCGCGCGCCATAGCCTCGCACGCTACAGCCTCGCGCGTCTCCCCTCCTCGCGTGCGTCACCCGAACGCACAGCCTCGCGCGATCCCCCTCCTCGTGCGCGCGTGAGCGTGCAACTGTTTTGAGCATGCTTCTAACGCTTCTTGTGTATCAGCTTCGTCGTTTCGTTGATGGGTTTGCGTGCATGAGTCTACACTTGCACACAAACCCACATATGTTTGTGTAGACATATAATCTTTGGTTTACAGAACCCATAGTATTCTTCTTCCGGCAATATGTCTGAAAACAAGGATGACGTACCCGCCACAGGCGCATTCAGAGGTCCAACTCCTATTGTAAAAATAGATAGGACGAATTATGAGCTCTGGGCTATGCAGTTCATGAACCTGATGAAGTCAAATGGTAAGAAGCATATTCTTACCGAGGAGGAGCCGGTGGAGAAGGCTGGGGTGCCTCGTGGGAGGCAAACGATGCCTATGCCAAGGTGTGGCTTTCTAGTACATTGACGATCGAAATCGCCAATGATATGTTACATTAGCCTACTGCCAAGGCGATGTGGGATATCCTCGCAGCAACCTATTCTCAAGCGAGGAACGAAACGAAGATCCTCCAACTTCAGCATGACATATTCACTGTGAAACAGAACGAACGTCCTCTGCACTCTTTATATACATCCTTGCGTGGGATGTTTGAGAAGCTTCACAGTTTCATGCCATTAACGGCTACTCCAGAGCAGCAGAAGACATATAGGAATGCTACTATGGTTGGGGTACTCCTTGCAGCCCTTGATCATGAATATGATGCTGCTCATTCTCAGATATTAGCAGATGCTACGATACCCCCCATGGAGGAAGCATTTCGCAGGCTTAGCAGAATCACTATTCCGTCCGCTACCTCTAGTCAGACTTCTTAAGCCATGGCAGCTTCTCGAGGAAGAGGAGGTCATTCTAACTTCCGTGGACATGGACCTCGTGGCAGAGGAGGTCGCACTCGTCAGACATGTACCTTTTGTCATCGCCAAGGGCATACTGAGGACACATGCTATTCCAAACATGGGTTTCCTGCGTCGGCTCGGGTTGCAGAGCAGATTGAGTCCCCTGCTGCTTCCACATTAGATCAGAGGTTTGATCACCTTGTGGCCAGATTGAGAGATATTATACCTCCTTCTGCATTATCATCTTCGGCAGATCATTCGGATGTGGTTGCCTCTGCCTCTGCCAATACCTCTGTTATAGCCAGCGCCACAGGTACTTATGTTTTTTCTTCTTGTCATGGGTCTGACACGAAATAATGGATTATGGACTCTGATGCTACGCATCATCTCTGTAGAGACAGACATCAGCTTTCATCATATAGACAGGTTTCGCCAGGAAGAACGGTTGTGATAGCTGATGGAACCCATTCCCCGATCACAGGACAGGGGGAGATTATTTTGACGCCTTCAATGCGTCTACAGAATGTGCTACATGCTCCTGATTTCTCTATGAATTTACTTTCTATTAGTCAGATTACAAAGGATTTACACTGCAGAGCCATTTTTGACCCATCGTCTCTTATTTTTCAGGACATCCTTACGGGCAAAGTGATTGGGTGTGGCCGTGAGCGTAGTGGCCTTTATCGTCTGGTTCGGAATCCCTATGCTGGCGTATCTTCTCATTCATCGGGATCAGTTTCTCTTACATGACATCTCCGGTTTGGTCATCTCCCTCTTCAGAAGATGTGTCATATTCTACCGCAGATCTCACCCAGTACTTCTTTTCAGTGTGAAGCGTGTCAGTTGGGAAAGCATCATCGGTCTGCCTTTCCTAGTCGTCAGAGTCGGAGCAGTAGCTCCCTTTTTGAGTTATTTCATATTGATATATGGGGTCCGAGTCGTGTGCCCGATCTTCAGGGACACAGATTTTATCTTATAGTTGTAGACGACTTTTCTCGCTTGTCATGGGTATTTCTTTTGAAAAATAAATCTGAAGCAAGGAATGTGATCAAAACCTTTATTATTGAAGTGGAAAATGTTTTCTCTGCCTCGGTGAAGTTTGTACGAACTAACAATGCTTTGGAGTTTTGTACTAGTGAATTGGCACATTTTCTTTCATCAAAGGGGATTATACATCAAACTTCTTATCCCTACACCTCTCAACAAAATGATATTGCTGAAAGAAAGCATCGTCATCTGCTTGATGTTACTAGGACTCTTCTCATTCAGAGTCGTACACCACATTCGTTTTGGGGAGATGCTGTTCTCACAGCATGCTATTTGGTGAATCGCATGCCGCCGTCTGTCTTAGGTAAGAAGACTCCTTTCTCTATAACTTCTCCTGAAAAGGAGTCATTCTCCCTTACTCCTCGTGTATTCGGATCTGTTGCATTTGTCCACAAGCTGTCTCCTGGCCTTGACAAGCTCGCTCCTAGAGCTGTCAAATGTGCGTTTGTTGGTTACTCTAGGACTCAAAAGAGATATCGATGTTATGATCCTTTGAACAAAAAATATTATATCAGTGCTGATGTCACCTTCTTTGAGTCTGTAATGTACTTCTCCACTACAGGTGATCGGTTAACTTCATCAAACTTGGACAATGAGATCTACATGCCACCTCCTCCCATGCATGATGTACCTCCACCACCAGCCCATTCACCACTACCTTCACCACCACCACCACCACCACCCCCTCCATCGCCACCTTCTATCCAGTCCAGCATGCCCCTTGTTCCGTCTTTTCCTAATTTCTACACACGTCGATCTGCGCCCGCTCATGGCTTTCGCCCAGCCCTCACGGAGCCCCAAGTTTGTTCTGATAACATAGTTTCTAACGATGGGTCTGGAGTTGTATCGGTGCAGGAGTCATTGCAGGAAGATAGCACGCAAATGGAGGATGTCGTATCTGACCTGGATATTCCTATTGCAATTAGAAAGCAGAAACGCTCATGTGCTTCTTATCCACTGACATCTCAGGTCTCCTTTCATCGTCTAATAGGGGAATTTCAGAAATTTGCAAAGGCTTTATCTGACGTAGATACTCCACGAAATTAAAATGAAGCGTTTAAAGATAGTCGATGGCGTTAGGCTATGGAAGAGGAAATGGCAGCGCTACAGTCGCGTGGTATATGGAGTCTTGTTTCTGCTCCAGTTGATGCATCGGTTGTGGGATGCAAATGGGTATTCACAATGAAACATCGTGAGGACGGCACCGTAGATCGCTATAAGGCGCGACTTATGGCCCGTGGGTTCACCCAGACCTATGGGGTGGACTATCAGGATACTTTCTCACCAGTGGCAAGGCATTCTACATTGTGTATTCTTCGTTCTGTTGATGTGTCGCGAGATTGGTCGTTATATCAACTTGATGTAAAGAATGCCTTTATTTACGGAGATATTCAGGAAGAGGTCTACATGCAGCAGCCACCTGGGTTTGCTGCTGAGGGGGAGTCTCATAAGGTTTGCAGACTACACAAGGCTATTTATGGCCTTAAGCAGAGTCCAAGGGCATGGTTTCAGAAGCTCTCGGACTTGATAGAGCAACAGGGGTTTGTGCGATCGACTGCTGATCATTCCTTGATTGTGCAGAAGACATTGAGAGGTACTATCGTCATTCTTGTGTACGTTGATGACATTATTGTTACAGGAGATGATGAACAAGGTATTCAGGGAGCCAAGAACTTCTTAGGTCAACAGTTTGTGACCAAGGATCTTAGACATCTACGTTACTTTCTTGGGCTAGAGTTTGCCAGGAACCAGCATGGTCTGGTGATGACACAGAGAAAATATGTTACAGATCTCCTCTCAGAGACAAGCATGTTAGATTGTAGGCCTGCCACTACTCCTATTGACCCTAGCATGAAGTTATATGATGATGGCACTGGAGAGGTCGACAAGAGGAGATACATGGACTTGTTGGTAAGCTTCTATATGTGACCATTACCAAGCCTGACATAGACTTTGTTGTAAGCAAAGTAAGTCAGTTCATGGAGCAACCTAGACAGACACATATGGATGCAGTCTATATGATTCTGGGATACCTGAAGAATTCACCGGCCACAGGACTTTTGTTCAGCAGGGGCGCGTCTCTCTCAGTTACAGCATGTGCAGACGCAGAATATGTTGGATGCCCAAAGGATAGAAAGTCTACCTCAGGATTTGCTGTGTTCATAGGGGATTCGCTAGTCTCCTGGAAGAGCAAAAAGCAGACCGTGGTTGCCAAATCGAGTGCTGAGACAAAATATAGGGCTATGGCACAGGCTAGTACAGAGATGATGTGGGTCAGATCGATCCTTGCTGACTTGACTATAGAGGTGCCTCTCCCCATGAATCTCCAATGAAACAATTAGGTTGCTCTCTTCATTGCCAACAATCCCGCATTCCATGAGAGAACAACGCATATTGAGGTAGATTGTCATTACACTAGAGATATGATCCGGAAGGGTCTGATTTCTATCTCTCATGTTAGTTCAGGATAACAAACGGCAGACATCTTACCAAAGCTTTACTCAGAGGGCCATTTCAGAAGTGTACGTCCAAACTAAGCATGATTGACATCTATGCTCCATCTTGAGGGGGAGTGTTGAGATATTTCTAGTTTCTATGTATCTTTTCGTTTATTTTATTTTATCAACCATATGTAATTTACCCATAGGCCTCTCCCTATATAAGAGAGCCTAGGGTTACAGGAATAAACAACTTGCTCATTTCCTCCAACAATAAGAAACAACATGCAGCATGAAAGACTGAGGTTGAGAAGTTCCTATGATATTAATTTTGGACGCAATTGGGTAAGCGGCAAATGTTTCACAAGTTCTATGTGACTCATACTCAATTAATATCTTGATTATTGTTTTAAACAAAGACAAGATGGATAAATTAGGGGGTTTGATTTAAAAAGAAAAGGCAATGCATCTCTTCCACTTAATCATGGTAATTACATCCATTAAAAAGAGATTGATCTAGGATATCGAGATAGGATATCGAGATAAGACTGACCAAAAATTTTGAAAAAATAAAAGAATTGCAGCAAAAAATATAAAAATATATGTTTTTAGCATTTGGCCCATGGTCAACTATGTATTCGGTTAGCCAGTCGATTAGCCAATATTCAACCAACCCCCCTCCCCCCAATGCATAGTCAAGTCGACTATTACTTCACATGATAAGAAAGAATAATTTTTGATGCATGAATAAATTCCAATGCTTAAGACATCTTGGGAGGGCCCTCTATCAGTCTCCATGCTTGCATCGTTGTAGCTAGACCTGGCCAAAATGCGGGTCGGGCCAGCCTATGGGCCAGGCCGAACGGACCGAGGTTCAAAACCTTCTGTCCAAAGCTCGCCATGGGCCAGCCCATGGCCCATTTCATTCTTTTTCCATTGATTTTTTAATGGTATTTAATATGTATAAATGATTTTATTAATACCATTTATACTTCATATAACTAATATAAGTAGTTTACATGTTACTTGACATGTAAACTATTTATTTAAAACGTGTATCATATACGAAAAACTTGAAGTGTATCATATTAATACATGTATTATTCAGCTTTATATATATATATATACATATATTATTTTTTGCAGGTAGGGTCGAGTCGGCCCATGCCCCAATTTCCTAGCCCAAGCCCAGGCTGGGGGGCGGGCCCCAGCCCGTTGACCAGGTCTGGTTGTAGCAATGCATCATAAACGCATATTTACCCTCATCTAAAAATCGCTTGCATATAGCATCTTCTCCGACATCTTGCAATCACCTTGCATGCATCGTTGTGCAATAATTATCTTGGATAAGAGCCCACAATATCTTAATGAAAAAATAAATGAAACAACTTGGTAATAAAAACAACCTCAGCCCTTTTTAACATACCCTTTTTTACTAATATTATGCTAAAAATATTAAAATTATCATAATATCACGAAAGAACGCCAAAATATCACATAATCCGAGACATCCAAGATGGTCCTACTCCATGTAGACGGACCCAAGAGATCAGATCTTCAAAATGAATTTCTTGAATGTTATGTGTATCAATGTATGAAGTTTATGTGTGTGTGTGTGACCACGAACTAACATGAACCCCAATACTAAGCAACATGGGACTAAACAAGGGATCAGCTTTTGGATCCTAAAAAGATCCCATTATCCATCAAACTTAAAAAGTATTCTAAAATCATATTGGCTGAAGTTGATATTTTCAAGTTTTGCCTATACTTACCACTAGTACAAGCAGAACAGAATAATGCCAACTGAAGATGTGCTTGAATAAAAAGAGAAAGCGTGTTAAGTAATCTAAGGCATCAAACTACATAGCCAAACAAATCTTACGATCCTTTTTAGTAGCGCAGATCCTTGCAAGTTGCAAACCGCAAGAGAAAGGTAGCACGAGACCCCCCTACATGGGAGAGCTAAGATGAAGGTCGGACTCCTCTAACATATCTTACACGAAACTGACCTTACCTTGCATTTTTTTGAAGAGATTATTCAGCTACTAGAAAAAAATATGACTCAAAGTCTTCTGCAAAACATCTTGATGGAGATGATCCATCTCAAGATTCAAGCTACTTACACAAAACGTTTCAGAAAGTTGCCAACATGTGCAGATATTACTGTGAAACGCACGGTCACCAATGAGCAAACGTCATTTTCGAGAACTTTCCGCTCTAATAGTGACTAACGCAACGCACATCATCTAGTGCACATTTTAAAAACGAGCACTCAGTCTAGCAAGGTCCGTGCCAATTGAAGAAGTTCATGCAGCTATTAAACAATACATTTGCAGGAACGCAAACAAGCAACTGAATCCAACTTTTGGCAGACCCGTGACAAACCATGGCAATGGCAAGGGAATGCTTGAACAATCAAAATTCAGTGAGAGGGAAAAAACATTTTACCTAAAAAGCAAAAAACAAAAATGTTCTACAACATTATCACAGGCAACTAAAGAATTTTAAAAGTACCTTGCCCTGTTCCTGTTGACCACCATATTTTGTATAGGTGTAGCGACCGCTTTTCGTGCAGCTTCAGTGGTTAATGGAAACTGATTCTCTGAAAAGTTTGTTCTTCTTTGTGCAAGTGCACCCTGTTCATATGTCGCTGAGTGCATAACAATGTACAAAGAAATAAAAGAAAAATATATCAGGAAAATCAGTAGTTTAGTACCTGTCTGATAGAAGATCTAGATTCCAAGAAATTCTGAACCTTTGATGATTTCGGTTGCGAAGGCCCTCTCTGGAAGAGTCCTTGACTTTTAATCTGCAACCAGACAATATTATATGTACTTCTGGAGAGAAAACGATCACACACACAAAACTATACAGGATAAAAACTTACCGAAAGCCTTCGAGGCTTTTTCCCTTTAGAAGTATTGTTCTTTGACATTTTGATAATGTCATCTGTGAAAAGAGGATGCAGTCATTTGCAGCCAGTGAATTAGGAACAATATTAGCCTCAATTGTGCCAGGCACAATCAGATGCATAAACTTTCGGCATCTTTCCTACATAGCATCATTACTCATCTGTCCATAAATGTAAGCAGAATAGAAAGATCAAGAAATCCTACCTAAGGACATTTCCATTTTCTTCTCTGTTAAGGCAATCGCTTCACTAGTCAGGGGTTTGGAGTCCATCTGAGAAATGCAAAAAAAATAAGTAAATACATTAATTCACAGATAGAACCAATGGTCAGAGAAAAGCTGCCGATAGATATCGATTATAAATAAGTTGTTGTTTTTTTCTAAAGAAAAGGAACAAACGACCCGAGTTCAAGAACAATAGTACCAACATTTCCGATTCTCTCGACCATGACTACATCAATGCTGACTTTGGAAACAATGTACGATAACAATTTCTTTGTGCGAGACTCCAACCCATAAACGTGAAGGAAGTGACCTCGAAACTGAATTCATGAGTTTCTTATTGATAGAATAATTGGGTTCATGAGTTTTTTTATTGATAGAATGATAGAACGATCAATGCAGAAATAACTCAGACAATCAAATGGGAACAATGCTTTCTCACATACATGCTATAGGTAGTACAAGGGCCTTTAATTCCTACCGTCCAAAGAAGATCGCATCTTCTAAAAGAAAATACAGTATCTTCCATCAAATTAAGGGTTAAAAAGCTATCAGGCCATTCACTCTATACTTAACGCACAGGAGAGATGAAGTAGTAAACGCCGCCACTCATCTAGTGCGACTATATAAACCAATGGCCTCAGCTTCGAGGCCAACGCACATACATGTCCCCAACTTGCAGACGCACAAGCACGAGTCCGTCACGCACATAGACAAGTCCACTTTGATAGTATACAACGATATGTCTACCATCCGCCAGTACCCTAATATGTGCAAAAACTTTCGGTTTTGCAACAGAAGCAGAACCTCAGGTATGCCTCTATACTGGTCCGAAATGTGATACCTTTGCACCACTACATCAAGTAAGACACTCTAAAGATAGCGTATGCCTTCATCCTTAACGTCTGGAAGAACCATCCATATCAAACCCTAACGAGGGAGGACGAAAACCCAGAAGGAGGAAAGTTAGGGCTTCCTTAGGGTCAGAACTCACTTGAGAAGAGACAACAAGGTGATATTCTGCTGGAATTGGGGCGTTCAGTGGAAACCCTGATTGACGAAGTTGGAATTTTGGGAGAGTCGCGGGGAAAGAACCGAAGAGAGGTGGCGCCAGGAGAAAGAGAGAGAGACGGAGAGCGAGAGGACCGCTGAAATCGAGTTTAGGGGCTTGCAGGGGTTGGGTAGGGTTGGCGCAACCTGAATAGAGCAAACATTTTGCTTTTTTAAAATATTTGGCCAAAGTGCAGCTTCGGTTTTGGGTTTTTTGACGTTGATGAAAAAAAACGAGGATTCATGTGTGGTTTAAATATCAGTGTAAAAAGGATACGCACCAAAACGGTGCCATCCATTCTCCCCATTTGAGATGGCAGTTCATTTTCACTTGCTATGCGAACGTTGTCTAATATTTCCTTTGATGGCATTGGATAATTGATGTCTCGCTCGACGAGAATGCTTGAGTGCGAGGCGATGTTATCAAAATCAGACGGAACTAACCGGACCAAGTGGTGTGGTGAATGTCACGGTTCAATTCTCCGATTTGTAGTAATTCGGTGTCAATAGATTTATTTTTTATTCAAATTTGTTTCATCCTAAATTGGGTTAGAATTCATGATTATTTTTATTAAAATAAAATATTGTTGGTGGTGTGGTTTCTCATCGTTGATCATGATCATATTAGGACGGCAATTACATTTTGTTGTTGAGGAAGAACATCGAGGAACAATCTGTCGTATAATTCAAATATCAATGTAAATGGAATACACCAAATCGGTGTCATCTATTTTCCCTATTTATAACAGGTGTTTATTTTCGCTTGTTGTTTGAAACATTGTTCTTTGATGACACTGGACCATCGACCGACATCGATTCATCCCAACCTTTAAGGAAGAGATCGACGATCCCAAGTTCCTTTTACCCCCATTTTGAAATTGTTTTCCGCCGGACGACTCGTAGGAGGTGAGAAGGGCCCTGACTCCGTCCCACACAGTATACTACTATTGGCCCTATTAGGCAACATCTACCTAAACAAGCTCGATCAGGAGATAGGGAGGATCCGACAGAAGAACGAAATTCCTCTTGTTCAGAGAATCAGATCGGTTCTCTCCAAGTCTAGAAGTAGTGGTATGGATGACCAAGAAAAAGTCTGGAGAAGAAGCAAGCTTCAACGCTCCCCAAGACAACAGAGCCGTCATTGTGGGAATGGACGAGTTCCCCCGCATAGGGACCCCCCCCTTCCCCCCCCCCCCCCACCTTAGCCGATGGGGACCAGAAACCCCCCCCCCCCCCCCAGCCTTCCTTAACAAGCCCTCGAGCCTCCTTTACCTCGCCTTCCTCGTAGAAGCCGCTGGACAGGAGGCGATAGCCGTATCGAGTCAGAAGAAGTCAAAGAGCTTAGTAGTAGGAGTTCAGGAGATGAATTTGGCCATGCTTCTCCAGTATTGCAAAAGAAAGGGCATGCTGATAGAGCAGGGCAGGGAGGCAATCTCCTTCCGAAGGTCAGAGAGAGGCCTGGCCCAAAAGCAGGCCCCCTCCAAAACCCATTACTGGAGAAGGATTTGTTACGCGTGATATGCCGACAACTTACTACTGGGATATTGATGCCTCTTTCAAAAAGAATTGTTTGAGTAAGAGCAATGTCATTGAAATGAGATCAAATTGGGATCTGATCGATTGAAGCATTTTAGGGTTCGATCAATTCTTTATTTGCATTGGACAATTGTTACATTTCTTGATGAGAATTGTTTGAGTGGGAGGCAATGATATTAAAATCGAGTGGGCTTCTCCGTCTAATTGCTTGGAGTGGTGAAGCGGCCACATATCAGTCCAATTCTTTGATTTTTTTTAAAGAAAAAATTGTGGAGTCGTAAAGGCAGGCACCCAACAGCACTTTGATTCTTAAACCATGTTCCATAACCTATTTTCACTCTCTCTCATATGGGTTTCTCTTTTTAAATACATTAAATAAATCACTTCTCCTTATCATTTTCATCAAAAAATAATATATTGTACCATCAAATCATATAAAAATTATAAGCTACTCCAGTTCACATACCATCATATGTTTGTATTTGCACTTAAGTAAGTACTTTGTACTGTTAGGGTTATGTAACATGGCCATCTTGAATACCATGCAGTCGAGAGGACACAACTGACTTTATCATTTTGATGTTCAAAATTGATTTCCATACTAAGATAAAGATAGCAATCTTTCTCTAAAGATTGATGTCTGATTGCCATGTTGATGCAGGTACTCTACATGGGAATTGAGATTCGTAGGTCACATAGTAGTCAAATCAAATTGTTAACCTAACACTCAACTGCTTGTCCTGAAAAGTCAAAATGTTGACTTTGGGTCATGTTATTACACAAATTGTCTAATGTTGACCAAGAGTCAAACTATTGATTAAAAAGTTGACTATTTCATATCAAAGTGTTGATTTGATGAGGTCAAGCTAAATTAGGACACGAATCATAAATGTCATGATCAAGCATGGATCATATAATCGGAGATAGATATACATCTATATCCAAGTATATACGTTAGACAACCCATTGGGTTGAAGATCTTGCCAATGTCCATATACTGACGCATTGGCATGCATACGAGGACATATGAGATGTATGATCTCTCAAATGAATCATACAAATCCATACTTGATGAACTGGAGACAGAGCTCACCTGTGAGAGATGTGGGGCCAAAAAAATCTATGCATGATCAGCTTGTTTATGAAATAAGACTTGAATTTGAGATATTAAATATGTTTTTGGAAAGTATAGGATTAATACCATCATCTAATTATTCCATTGAGAAATCTTATAATATGTCATGGAAGGATATAGTCAAACCAGGGTTTGAACTTCGGGTATATCAAGGAGTTCCAGTATGAAAGATGGAGTGTTGGGGATACTCTATATTAAAGCTATCATAATAGCTCATATACCATGTCACTTCCATTCCGAGAGAGTGATGAAACCGAATGGATTTTAGTTACTACACTTCTTGGCTTGATGATATGATAATTAATTTTATTAAGTTTCATTTCATTAGATTCAACTCCAATATCCAATTTTAACTTTAATGTCAACTGTTGGAATGGAGAGTGTAACGCATTTTGTTAAACTCCCATAGAGTATGACTCATTTCAATTCAAGCTCAAAGATAGAGTGCATTGTGTTTCGTCAAAAGTTGTCTAAACCTAATTGGATAATTATCCAAGTTTTTATTTGACATGCAAGCCTGTAACGAACCATTTACGAGATAAAATGTTATTGTAAATTAATTATCAATAAAATTTATTGATTTTTCCACTTCATTTTTGATATTATGATATACATTGCGCTTGTTGGGTCCCTGTGTACAAGTATGGTTATGTATTTTGAGCATCTTGAGATTATATAGTTGTTATCCAATTGTTGAACCATAGAGGTTGGTGTTGAGTTGAATATTGATGAATCTCATATTCATCATGCTAAAATTGATCAATTAGACTATGTTCCCCAAAATCCATAAAATACCCATTAATATAGCATCATTAGCATTTGCATTTCATCAATGCATAATCGCAAGTGTAAATTGGCCTAAAAAGCTGCTGATTTCCACAGTTTTCAATTAATTCATCCTAACTTCGATTAACCCCAAACCACCTCCGCAGTGTAGATATTACTAACAATATTAAATAAACAAATACAAAAAATACTAACTCAAATAAGTGTCAAATAATCCCAAAGTCTAATTTCACATCTGACGGACTAAAACATGCATATTTCCCTCATATAGTGTCCGATTTTGGTCTACTCACTTTTAAAGTACTTCATTTTCAAATACCTTCAGAACAAGACCAATTTCGTAAAGTTCGAAGCTCATATGTGAAAGTTGGATTTTGGGCCTCTTTTGCGCATTTTAACTTTTTGCTATTTTTACTTAAGTTTTTTATGTACATAATTAATCATTTTAATTTTAATTTTTCTTCATTTGTGTTATTTGACTAAAGTTTTATTAAGTGTCACAAAAATCCAAATTTAAATTAAAACTGAAATAAAATAAACTGACTGTGTCCAAGTGTCCGTTGTGAGTCTCTACAAAGTTGCATGTTTCGTACTTCTATTTTATATCCTTTTTTATTTTTTAAAAAACCCAAAAATAAATTAAAGTAGTGTATAAATAATTTTCTCGTATTTTATGGTATTTATTTCTAGAATTTATATCCTCTCTTAAAACCACTAAAAAATTACAAAACTCCAAAAAAATCGATTTTCTATACACTTAGAGACCACCAAAAATACCACTTCGCACCGATGATCTCTTTTACTCCCGGGTCCTTCATGAAAGTTGTAGATCTCGTCGAGAAGAACAACTTTCATATAGGAAAATTTTTGATCTGAGGTCCTTTTTTATTTCTTTTCTATTTTATTCTATCTTTTATTTTTAAATTTTTTTGGGGCGCCACGTGGCATCCTTTGGGCATGCTAAGTGGTACCCCATGGCATTCTCTCTCCTCTACCCCATGTCATGTGCCCCACACGTGACCTATCCTCATCCCATCTCATGTACGTGCATGTGACCCCGCCCCCGCTCCTTCTCTGCGCATGGCCACCCCCACTGTCGTTACAATTCCATCGCCTCAGCCGGCCGTTGCGCTCCACCTTCACGTAACGCCCCTCAGCCATCTCTGCCACCCCACCTGTCGTTACGATGTTCAACCTATAAAAGCTCGTCATCCCCTCCCTCCATGGCCATCCACCCTTCTCCAGCGCCGGTGACAGCGACTGCATCTCATCGGTGTAATCCATAGGTTCCACCATCCTCTATGTTGCGCTTCTTTGTGAAGACGGTCAAGCTTTGGAGCTCCACCATCTCCTCGAAGCAATCACAGGAGCGCACATGCTTCTCCACCTTCCTGGAGACCCATCTGACCTTCCATACGACAACGTATTATCCCTCGCTCAACTCCCCTGTCATCAACGACCCCTTCATTTAACGCCTCCATCACCGCATCCCCGTCTCCGCCCTTCCACGCTCGGCCGCCAACATCATAACCGAGCCCTACCACCACCTTGGCTCTGCCTTCCCTGATGCCCTCACGCGGTCCGCCTTCTGCGCTATAGACAATCATCTTCCCCCTCGCTTCAGTTGCTTTGCCTTCATCGACCCCATACGCTCACACCGCTCGGAAAACCCTTTGCCAACTACTGTCCACTGCTCCGCCTCAAGTGTACGTCTGAGCTTCCAAGTCGCACACCGACCTCCGCCTCACGAGCTGCGCAGCGCAGTCCCAACCCCAGTTGAAACAACAATAGTTCCACATGCGCCATCGACTACAAAGCTCCACCTCGCCTACGTGATTTCGCAGCTTCGCTTGTCATCCTCGGCCCGTGCCCTGGAGCTCCAGCAGCTGCCACCGCCCCTCGTGCTATGTGTCGGTCGAGGGAGCAACCCCATCAACCGAGCCCACTCCTTTTCGCTCGCTCCGCCGCCATAGGCTCCACCTTGATGTCACCATATCGTCTCCACTCCTCTGCACTCAGTCGTGCTCACAGCCCCTGCCTCCGCTCAGCGCACACCGACCTCCTCCGCCTTGGACTACTTCGAGCTCCACGACGGCCTACAGCATTGCACATCTCGATCGCCTTCAGCCGTTGGATCGGGGGATCCAACGGTTCTCGCGCTGCCACGATATCCCCCACCCGAGCCTCGGCCCCAGTCTTGAGGCTCGGGCCTTCCGGACCTCCTGCCCACGCCACGCAGCCTTGGGATACCGAGCCTTAGGTTCGGGGTACCGAGCCTAACCCAAGTCTCAGCTTCACCGTCTGAGCCTTCGCCCCGACGTCCGAACCTCCAGACGCACGTGGTGAATTGCACCCGCACCCTCACTTTCCTCTAGAATTGCAAGAAGTATGTATCTGACGTCATAGTCACGTGCTTTTGCACGTGGAATTGGAGAAATTGCAGACAGACCCTCGTCGCTTCAAATAATTACAGATATACCCCCACACGTGGGTATTTTTCAGAAAGGCCTCTCCAACTTCTTCATTTTACAAATAAGCCCCTCCAGGGACCTCTTTGTAAGAAAATTAATTATTTTTATTCATTTTAGTCCCTGACTTTTCAAATTATCATATTTTCTCATTATGACTCCGATTTTATCATATAATATGTTGTTTTGAAGCTCTTTTCATGCTCTTTCATATTATATAAATTGTGGACAGATACGATGCTATTTTATGAGGGTGATTATTTGAGAAGCCTTTTGATTTGTGCAGGCAAAAATTGACATAATTGTGCCTTATTTTCATTGAGAAATTCGCGATTTGTTTTGTAGGGATTTGATTGAGTATCTAATGGTTTTGCATTAATATCTGAGGACTTAATTTTTGCAGGGACTACATCATGGAGATTGATTAGATTTATCAATCACTACTTGGTGATGTGTGTGTGGATTGATTTGAGAAGAATTGGATTTGATTCTTGATATTACTGCAAAAATTTTGGAGATAAAATTATTGTGTCATATGCTAATTGCAGGATAAATCATATATCTGGATTCTCGTCTGCGTCTAGATTAAATTGATTATATTTCTTGGAAACTTTTATTCAATATGTGATAAGTTTTGGAGGATTGACTGATGAACTTATTTGAGGATTTATTTTTATAAATCACATATCCTGCGGTTTTCCCTTTTGTGTATTTTCTTCTCGTTTGCAACAACATATTTTCTTTTTATTTTTCGAAACAGAAATTGAGCGAATAATTG
Organism: Ottelia alismoides; assembly: GCA_037367405.1. Taxonomy (NCBI): domain Eukaryota; kingdom Viridiplantae; phylum Streptophyta; class Magnoliopsida; order Alismatales; family Hydrocharitaceae; genus Ottelia; species Ottelia alismoides. Next base: position 710,677 of record JAZKJV010006500.1, read on the forward strand.
ATTAATTATTCAAATTAATTTAAAACCATGCAAGTAAAAATCAGCGTTCCCTGTGTTCGACCTTGGTAGACTTGCCAAGTATAACTATTCCACAACATTCAAAGATTGTGATTTTTAATCGACTGATTTTCACCTCCTAGACTGCAATTATCGATTCTGAAAGAGACGAATTTCGCGTTCATCAAATAACATCGTTACCAGGGAATGACGAATTTTTCGGATTTAAATTATTTTTTGTAATTAATTTTTGTGAAAATTATTTCTTTATCATTTTTTCTTTTTCTGCATTTCATTTTTCACGTTTGATACTAACCACATCCCTCTCTCTTGGTAGACAATTTGGAGCGAATTTTTGGATATAAATCAAGGATCTGCGAAGACGGCTGAATTTTAAATTTTTGTGAGAGAGATCTTAGTCTATATTTAATTTTCTGCATTATTCTTAGGGTCCCTCTCTTTGAACCCTTGTAATAATTTGGACTGAACTTCTCTATGGTGTGTCGGGTTTGTTTCAACCCCTTCTGTGTGGTTGGGACCCGACTTGAGTGGCGTAGGATTTAGGAACATATACGCTTGCTTATATATCATTGATTGTGCTCGTAATTCTTATGCCACACTCTCACTAATTATACACACTGGTAGATCGTTCAACTTAGAAAATCAATTATTTCATGCTAATATAACTATTTCCTTAGGGCGATTTCATCTGTGCATATCATTTTGTGTAAATTTTTTTTAAAAAATCCTTGTACTGCATCCTGCATGAAGAACATAAGGAATCACTGTAAGTCTTCTTCTTAAGCATTCAATATTGATTTATATTTGCATTGGCTTTTTCGATTCTCCTCCTCAAGTTTTACAACTTAGGAATTAGAGGAATTGGGACCGCTCATTAGGCATGAATTTCCGTGCTCACATAACCTTCAGTGATAACCCTAATCTAAAATTGGGACTGTTAATCAAGGTGATTGTAAATAAAATTAACCTGTGTCTGGTGGAGAGAAACCCACTCATTGTTTATAAGGACCAGAACGCACACTTAGGACGGAGCCAAAACTGAGAAATTTCACTCACATTACTTATTTTAAAAACAATTAGCTACTTTTCAGTGAGGGTTTATGGTAACCATTTTACGATCTGACTTCCCTTAGCAGATGGGGTGGTTTAGAGGACACTACGGAAGGTTCCATCCTCAAGTAACACGAATAGCCGTTTTAAACGGTCAGTACTTACACCTATACTGGTTGAAAGTAGGTGCAACTAGTTGTATGAACTCGAGACACTCTTTGTGAAATATTTTGGTACCTAACAGCTCCGCTTAATTTTCAAGATTATTTATCATTAAATTTGAATTGAAAAGAAAAGCAGTCGAGCCCTAACGTGCCTTCACTAGTGTTGTGGGTGAATATACGTGTTTGTTTTGTGTTTGAATTGTGTGCGTAAAATTGCAAGCAAATCGTGATTCGCGGATTATTCCATCCCTCTCTTGAGAAGCGGTCAGCGCATTGCTCTTCTTTCCCGATCTCCACAACCATGCCCCGATATCCTTCTTCTTACACTTCTTAGGGGAACCTGCTCTTCAAATCAGGTCCTCATCAGCCATCATTCTCTTCCCTCCTATACATCCCACCCTATGACCACATTTCCTCATGGAATATACCTCTCTCTCATATTATGACAATCAGAGCAAGCAGAATTAAGGATGAAAAATAGAGTAACCAATATTGACAAAGAAACACGATTGTCAGTTACTACGATCTCATAGCCTCTTGAACCATCCCCTAATCAGGTTGACTTTCTTCCTGAGCATAATCAATTTTCCTTCGACAATTCACGAGCAAACCAATGTCAAGGAAATATAACTTATGACCAAACCGTAATGACTATGAGTAATCAAAACTCTACTCGATGTTACATGCCAAAATCATGACATATGGAGAAGGATTATTCTATTACAAGTCATCAGATGTTTGAGGATGAGATTGCTTGGATTAATCATAGAGCAGATGCTTTAACTGAGAAAATTGATGATCTCATCTAGTCTATGTAGAATTCAGAAGAAATGAGGTCACCACCAAGCGAATCACCGAATCATCATGTGACTCACAATCAGGCACAACCACCACTGACCTTTGACCCTCTTACTGACCATATCACAGAAAATACCAAAAAATGAAAAAATATAAAATTAAAAAAAGGACAATTATGAAATGGAAGCATTTTACAAGAGTCTGAACATAGAACTTCCATTAATCAAGGCCATATAATATGTACCTAATCTTAATTAATTTATGAAGAGTCGACTTAATCCTAAAAAGACGGGCAAGAAATGATCTATGACTAAATATCATGTCATATCTATGGCCATTTCTTTGATGATGAATCGAAAAACCAAGAGCCATAAAGTCAAGTGGTTAACTCGGATCACATGTTAAATTGAGGACACATTATTTACTCATGTTCAGTTAGATGATGATTCTACATTAAACATCCTCCCCAAGTCTGTTTTTGACCAACTCAAATTCGGACAACTCAAAAAGACTAGAATGATCGTTCAATTACCTGATCGATCCACCAAAAGACCACGGGGGATTGTTTCGCTCGTCGTAAACTTTCGGGGTGATAGATATAAAGTGGACTTTATTGTCCTTGACATCGAGCACCACGGAGGATTCTTTGAGTCTGCTATCATTTTAGGAAAATCGTTCTTAGCCTCTGCTAAGACAATTGTGGATTGTGAGACTCAGGAAATCAAGTTTTTGAACTCGGACCACAATGAACAGACCCTCAATGATACTACCTGGTCTGAGGAAACCCAACTTGAAATCAACAGTCATGATTAGAAGAAAGCCATGTTACATGATCATACCTCTCCTCAAGAAACACAGACACAAACCCTAGGAGAGTTACCTGAGAGATCGACTGTTGGACAGACATCTGATTCTCACCGCACCTCTACTGCTTCAGATAGAAAATTATATTCGGGAGCTTATGAAGAATTGGACCATATTTTTTAGGATCATCACGATTATTTGAGTGGTCCAATTTTCGAGTCGGCGGTAATTCATGAGATACTTGAACCATACAAGGAACCGACTCAGGAAACCTCTGATGTCACTAAAATTCACAATTATCAGGAGGTGGCATCAACATCCCAAGCCATAGATCACAAAAACACCAGGAACAATCTCCCTCGCCAAAGCCATGTATGACCCTCCAAGAATTGGTAGAACTTTACGTGGATTCATCCGATGAAGAACTCATAAATGCCACATCGGTAACTCAAGACTGGGAGATGAAGATTGTTCAACTTCCTCCTGATACTTCTCAAGGAAACAAATCGACGAAGAAAGTCACCTTTGACTTTAGACACTAGGTGATTTCTTAAGAGTCATCGTCCTAACCTGAAGTGGTTCATCAGGTATGTGCAATAAGTACAGCTCTGATCCAAGGGCACTTACCTTTGATTAACAATAATTAGAGCTCCTCTGAGTACGACTACTATTCTTTCGAGGATGACTATGACAATGGCTGGTCATATTCATCTGCCTCCTCTTCATCGCCCTCCACATCTCAATATTATCTCCCTCCACATTCCTGCAAGAAGGTCCGTCGTAAACCTCCTTGATTGTGTACATCCGCAAATCTACCCGATTCCCCATCTGTATTTATCCGATCATACTTAGGCTGACCTGAGCCTAAGTATAGGGGGACTGGTACCATTGTTTATACATCACTTCTCCTCTTTTTCTTTTTGTCTCATCTACACTTAGTACGATCTATGTCTACATTTCACTTTGTGCCATGGGGACATAGCACACGCTAAGTATAGGGGTGTTTGTATATATTCTACTTTATCCATAGCTCGTACTTTAATTGTTTTCATCTAACATCGGGGATGGGTACAAGTGGTGTATATTATGTATATAATACTAAATGATTTCTGTATATAATACCTTTTTTCAAAAAAAACCTTTTCATAAAAAAGAAGAAAAAAATAGAAGAAAACAAAGAAAAAATCACTCATGGTCTTGCATTTCATCAGGCATTTCATGCATTCCTTGGTTGGATTATTACTGACACATTCACTATCACTCAAGGCTTGAGGATTTTGTGGACACTTGATTTATGAGATCTTGAGAACCTGAGTTAGACAACCTTAGTCATTAGGGTTTTGAACTTAATAATCCACACTTCCCTAGTTTGAAAGATTTGAGCGCTGTATTGCACTCTTCATCTCTACCTTCAAAAGAATATGATCATTACTTCACTTTCACAACTGCATGATTGATGAGATGAGTTGAGTCATCACTTGATGAACAAGGACTATAGATTTGAGTCTAGACCCAATCTAATGATGCTCAAGGATGGGATAAAGTTAATGAAGGCTTCAAGAAACCTACATGTCAGCAAAATTTTAGCCAGTATGTGAATAAGTTCACGTGCTATCTTTTGATATTTACCTATGTGCTAGGGTGTGATGAAACATAATTAAATTGTTGATCAGTGTGCGCCAACTCTTGGTAAAAGCAGTGGATCTAGCCAACAAATGAATTGAAAATGGAGAGAAGTTCTCTCAAAGAACAAGCTCTATCCTCCAAAGTCAAATTACAAATGAGCTCCCAACAACGGAGAGCGCTCCGAAACATTTCAAAGTGTCCACTTGGACCAAGTGCTAATTAGGACCAAGGAGTCGGGCTGACACCAAAAAGGTTTGTGCATCATAAATGCTACAAGTCTGGGTGTCGATGGTATCTTAATACTAAAAAGAGACACAACTCAATGTACTCCCAGAAAAACAAGTACAGACGACTCCAAATTCTCTTGACGGACACATTGATCAACAAGCTACAAATTTACATGTGTTGAGTAAAAGGGCACTCGAGAGGCCCCTTGTTTCAATGTGAGGGAGACAAAAATGGACACAATCCTATGCCCTCCATCAGCTGGCCATCCATCTACATTTCAAGTCTGACGAACTAATGAGACGGTTGACTGAAGAAAGAATAAACTTATTCCCTTAGTGTTGTAGATGAGGTCTAGAGGAGAGTCTTTGGGACTAGAACTTCGAGTGATGCCTCGACTCAACTCTCATGAAATGCAGTACACTAAATTTCATATCCTTATATTATATGTACAAAAAGAGAGTATCATAATTAGAGAAGTTGGATTCCTTCTGACTAGAGCATGGTTGAGCACAGAATATTAAGATCACTTAAATTAGGGGTCTTCGATGAATTGAGCCTTAAAAATTCACACGCACAGTCAGGATTTATCCAACTAAGTCATTCGTTCATTGATGCTCGGGGACGTGCAAGGTTTAAGTATATGGATATGATGAATCTTGTATTCATCATGCTGAAATTTGTCAATTAGGCTTTGTTCCCCAAAATCCGTGTACATTTACCCATTAATATAGCATCATTAGCATTTGCATTTCATTATGCATAATTGCAAGTGTAAATTGGTCTAAAAAGCTGCTAACTTCCACAGTTTTCAATTAATTCATCTTAACTCCTATTAACTCCAAGCTACCTCCGTTGTGTAGATATTACTAACAATATTAAATAAAAAATACAAAAAATTACTAACTCAAATAAGTGTCAAATAATCCCAAAGTCTAATTTCACATCTGACGGACTAAAACATGCATATCTCCCTCATACAATGTCTGATTTTGGTCTACTCAACTTTAAAGTATTTCATTTTCAAATACCTTCAAAACAAGACCAATTGCGTAAAATTCGGAGCTCATATGTGAAAGTTGGGTTTTGGGCCTCTTTTGCGCATTTTAACTTTTTGCTATTTTTGACTTGATTTTTTATGTACATAATTAACCATTTTAATTTTATTTTTTCTTCATATGTGTTCTCTGATGAAAGTTTTATTAAGCAGCATAAAAATCCAAATCTAGATTAAAACTAAAATCAAAGAAACTGACTGTATCCAAGTATCCGTTGTGAGTCTCTACAAAAGTTGCATGTTTCGTACTTCTATTTTATTTCTTTTTTTATTTATTAAAAATCCAAAAAATTAGATTAGTGTTAACTAATTTTCTCGTATTTTTCTAGAATTTTTATCCTCTCTTAAAACCATCAAAAATTTACAAAACTCCAAAAAATCGGTTTTCTATACACTTAGAGACCACCAAAAATACCACTTCGCACCGATGATCTCTTTTGCTCCCAGGTCCTTCATGAAAGTTGTAGATCTCGAGACAAAAAACTTTTATAAAGGAAAATTTTTGATCCGAGGTCTTCTTTTATTTCTATTCTATTTTCTTCTATCTTTTATTTTTGAATTTTTTGGGCGCGACGTGGCAGCCTCTGAGCGTGCCACATGGCACCCCATGCCATTCTCTCTCCTCTACTCTAGATCACATGCCCCGCACGTGACCTCTCCTCATCCCAAGTCACCTGCGTGCACGTGACCCCGCCTCCTCTCCTTCTTCTCCGTGCATGGTCTTCCCCACTGTCGTTACAATGTCATAGCCTCAACTGGCCGTTGCGCTCCACCTTCATGTAACACCCCTCAACCATCTCCACCACCCCACCCATGTTACAATGTACACCCTATAAAAGCTCATCACCCCCTTCCTCCATGGCCATCCGCCCTTCTCCAATGCCGGTGACAACAACTGCATCTCATCGACGCGATCCAGAAGTTCCACCGTCCTCTGTGCTGCTCTTCTTTGTGAAGATGGTCAAACTTCGGAGCTCCGCCACCTCCTAGAATCGATCACCCGAGAGAACCTGCTTCTCCACCTTCCTGGAGACCCATTTGACCTTCCATACTACGACGTATTCTCCCTTGCTCGACTCCACTATCATCAACCACCATTGCATTCAATGCCTCCATCATCGCATCCCTGTCTCCACCCTTCCACGCTCAGCTGCCAGCATCACAACCGAGCCCTTCTACCACCTTGGCTTCACCTTCCCTGATGCCCTCAAGCAGTCCGCCTTCTGCGCTATAGACAATCATCTTCCCCCTCACTTCGACTGCTTCGACTTCATAGACTCCAGACACTCACACCACTCGGAGAACCCTTCACTAACTACTGTCCACTACTCCGCCTCAAGCGCATGTCTGAGCTTCCAGGTCACACACCGACCTCCGCCTCGTGAGCTGCGCAGCGCAGCCCCAACCCCAGCTGAAAAAACATCAGTTCAACCTGCACCATCGACTACGAAGTTCCACCTCACCTACATGATTTTGCAGCTTCGCTTGTCATCTTCGGCCTGTGCCCTGGAGCTCCCGCAGCTGCCACCGCCCCTCGTGCCGTGTGTCGGTCGAGGGAGCGGCCCCATCAACTGAGCCCACTCCTTTTTGCCCGCTCCGCCACCATAGGCTCTGCCTTGACATCGCTAGATCATCTCCACCCCTCCGCGCTCGATTGTGCGCACGACCCTCGCCTCCGCTTAGTGCACATCGACCTCCACCTCGGTCCGCTTCGAGCTCCACAACGACCTACAACACTGTAAATCTCGACCGCCTTCAGCCGTTGGATCGGGGGATCCAACGGTTCTCATGCTGCCGTGACATCCCCCACACGAACCTCGACCCAAGCCTCGAGGCTCGGGCCTTCCGAACCTCCTGCCCACGTCACGCAGCCTCGGGATACCGAACCTCTGGTTCGAGGTACCCAACCTAATCCGAGTCTCAGCTTTACCGTCTGAGCCTCTTCCCCAGCATCCGAACCTCCAGGCGCATGTTCTACGCACGTGCGTAATGGGCAAATTACACCCGCACCCTTACTTTCCTCTAGAATGCCAAGAAGCCCGTATCTGATGTCATAGTCACATTCTTTTGCACGCGAATTTGGAGAAATTGCAGACATACCCTCACCGTTTCAAATAATTGCAGATATACCCCTGCCCATGAGTATTTTTCAGAAAGGCCTCTCCAACTTCTTTGCAGATAAGTCTCTCTAGGGACCTCTTTGCAAGGAAATAATTATTTTTATTACATTTTAGTCCCTGACTTTTCAAATTATCATATTTTCTCATTTGGACTTCGAATTTCACATATAATATGTCATTTTGAAGCTCTTTTCATGCTCTTTCATATTATATAACTTGTGGATAGATCCGATGCTATTTTATGAGGGTCATTATTTGAGAAGACTTTTGATTTGTGCAGGCAAAAAATGACATAATTGTACCTTATTTTCATTGAGAAATTCACGATTTGTTTTGTAGGGATTTGATTAAGGATCTGATGGTTTTGCATTAATATCTGTGGACTTAAGTTTTGCGAGGACTACATCAAAGAGATTTATTATATTTTTTGATCACTACTTGGTGATGTTATGTGGACTGATTTGAGAAGAATTGGATTTGATTCTCGATATTTACTACAAATATTTTGGAGATAAAATTATTGTGTCATCCACTAATTGAAGGATTAATCATATATCTGGATTCTCACATGCGTCTGGATTAAATTGATTATATTTCTTGGAAACTTTTACTCGATATGTGATAAGTTTTTGAGTATTATATGATGAACTTCTTTGAGGATTGATTTTTATAAATCACAGATCCTGCGATTTTCCCTTCTATGTATTTTCTTCTCATTTGCATCATCATATTTTCTTTTTATTTTTTGACATAGAAATTGAGCGAAGAATTAATTAATTATTCAAATTAATTTAAAACAATGCAAGTAAAAATCACCGTTCCCTGTTTTCGACCTTGGTAGACTTGCCAAGTAAAAATATTTCACAACATTCGAAGATTGTGATTTTTAATCGATCGATTTTTGCCTCATATACTACAATTAGCTATTCTTAAAGAGGCGGATTTCGTGTTCATCAAATATCTAAAGAGCTAGATTGATGACTCAACCGCACTGTGAAGTGATTATCAAGAAAGGATATCTACTCGAAAAAGGATATGTACATATATTAGAAATACCCGAGGGTGATGTGATCTTAAATTAGTTGTATACCATGATAGTTCTATTCTTAGAGAGTAATGCAACATGTTTGATTTTTAGTGACTCTTCTCGATGAATCAGTTATTCTATATTAGTCCAGATGTTGGACATCATTCTGAATTAGATTCATATGCAATGTGAAGATAAGATATACTGTCTGATATGATCAGACAACACTGATAGGTCTTTCAAATATGGATATGAGATTATACCTCGATATCCAAGTCACAATACATGGATAATACAATTTACCTGACCCTATCTCCAAGTATTCGTGGAGAAGGCACACTATCCATGAAAGATTTCATGTATCATTCGGATAGAAACAAATTCCAATAATTAGGACAAGAGAGACGTTTGGGATACTTAATTGTATTTGATTATCCATGATAAATTTAATGTGGATAGTGATATCAATAACAATTATTGGAATAGTGTAGATATGATTCACATAATTATTTGGAGACTTATTTGTGAATAGAATTCACAGATATATATTGTGTATGTGAATTGGATTAACATTTTAACATAAATATAAATTTGGTTTACGCTAGTTTTAGATCAACGGATATGATTCATGTTTATCAATGGTATGATTTCTAAATATCACAAATTATTTAAATAAATGGATAATTAGTTGTAGTAAATTACAACCTTTAATAAAAAAAGGATAAAATAAATCCACTCCCAATTGAAGTAGACGTCCATGGTGGTCCCCGTCATGGTTGATGTCCACCCCAATTTAGGGAGAGAAATTTTTATTTCATTAATTATTTAGTTATTCGCTAGTTTGTTTTAGAATTATTTTAATTGATAATTAATTATTAATTCTAGTCCTAAAAGTTGTCCAGTGTTCTCTCAATCCTAAAAGTTGTTTTAAGCTCCTTCAATCCTAGCCATTGATCATGCAATAAGGATTGCAATCCTAACGATCTGAATTTATATATAAGGAGGGGTAGTTCCTACTCTCAAAATATGATTAAGCAATACCGTCTCTCTCTAGACATCCCTTTTCTCTCATATTGTGGTTGTCCCCCTGTCCCAAGGCTGCCAAGGAAGTTGGCTTGTTTCTTTGGAGTGTGGGAGTTACGTTATTCATTTACACATCCACAATTGTTGTCTCTTAGATTTGACGTAGACAAGAGGTGTCTTGCTTTAGAGGATAGAGGATTACAAACATGCTTCAAGATGTAATTTTAAACTCTTGTAATTTGATGAAATAAATTGGGAATGGTTCTTAATCCTTGCAGTTTCATATTTTATTTTTAATTTAAAATTCTGCAACAATATGGATTCGTATGACCAATATTCTTGTTTGATTTGATACGATTCGATCTACATGCTTCTGTGATGCATGAGGCTTAAAAACATCCCTTAACTCCTGTAGACCTTTGGATCATGCCAAAGTCCAACTTCGACGGTAATTGTACGTTGCTCCTCCTTCGTGCATGGCTAGGTCAGGTGGAGCTCTGTTGAAGATGTTGTTGCTCCTCCCTTATTCTAAGGTTGCTCTAAAGGCCAGGGACGAATGTTGGATCATTGGTGAAGTTGGATGATGGTTGGTGAAGCGAAGGCGATGGTTGGAATGGTGCATCAACACTGCCTCATTGGAGGTGGAGCAGGGTATCGATGAGGTATCGGAACCTATGATTTATGCATCCTCAAGGAGGTTGCAAATTGTTACTCAAATAATTGAAGCAGAAAAGGGGGTGTCCTGATTGTAATGAGGGCTAAACGAAGTGAAGAAGGTGAAGCCCTTAAGCAGGTTCTTATCATGAACACGAAGAAGAACGACCAACGTAGGGGAGGTCTGGAGGAAGAAGATTGGGTGATCGATGTGGCAGGCGAAGATTCTGAACGTGTTGCGATGGTGGAGGAATGATCAGATCGAGCTGAGATCGTGTGTGTGCGGAATTAAAATGGAGAAATCAAAAAGAGGTGAACAAGGAAGATCATCTGGAGAGCGAAGAAGGAGGTCAAGGCAGAGCTGGAGCACATGAGTTGGAGTCTTGAAGACTCACGGGGCCTTCGCTCGACGTGCATGGCAAGCACAGAGCTCAAGCAGCACCTGGAGTGGGATGTGACACGACCGAGGTGGTCGCAGATATTATCGGAGTCATAATCAGTCTTCAATCAATGACCCTCTCTCTCACACACGCTATCACCAAAGAAAAGGCTGAGGTCGGAGGATCCTCGCACATAGGGCAGATGGGGTCAACTATCACCCTCCATCAAGGTTTTAATCAGAGTCGTAGTTAGTGGAGGCAGCAGTTTCAAATAAGAGGAGGTTGATGTTGTAATGGGGAAGGTGGTAAAGAGGGGTTGGTGAAGGAGATGTACCAACCGATCGTCAGTTGGTACTAGAATGATGAGAGTAGGATACAGAAAGAGGCAAGGGAAAATGGAAGAGAAAACCCCCGTTGAGGTGGCTATCGCAAGTGAATAACAGATTAGGGAGGTTAATGATGATCGAGGGCCATTAAGCGTCTGATCAACCGACGCTCCATATGAAGATGGGTATGCAAAACTGTGGACCGTCTGATCAACATATCATACAGTTAAGGATGAACGCGGGCTGGAGTAAAGAGTCATGTCACGTGGCTAGCCCAGAAGAGACCATGTGGTCCAATAAAAACTTAGATAAATGAAAGTAAATAAATAGAAATATAATAGTAAAGGAAGTCCAAACATAAAGTGTTCAACATGAAAATTATGCAACATTTTAAGATCTGCAACTTTCTTCTAGAACTTAAAAACAAAATACCTCATATATAATATCAATATTTCTAGAAGTATTTTTCTAATTTATTGATTATTTTTTTGGTATTTTAAATAAAACATACATAAACTATATTATGTACAACATTATTCTAATTTTTGGGGATTTAATAAATTAATAGTAAACACATAAAATAAAAGAAAACACATGATTAAATATGTCCAATTTTTACAACATAATTTGATCTTTTATTTATTCACATGAGTTAACATTAATTATTTACAAAGTACATATGTTAATTAAATCTAATTAGTTGTTTAATCAATTAATTATGCTAAGAGGGAGGGTTAAATGCTCAATATAATGTTGATGAATCTGATATTCATAACCCACCTATACTTAAACCTTACTCGACCTCGAGCAATAAATTAATTATAAAGAATGAATAAGTAAGTAGTGAATCTTAGATTCATCAACATTATAGTAATTATCTAACCCGATGTCTTCATATATCCAATAGATTTAACAATTAACTAGATACAATTAACTTTATTCATCTCATAAAATAATTAAGTCTTGTTGTTGTAAATAAATAAAGTCTCTAACTATTGTATATATGTGTCAATTTCACTTTATTTTATATGTTTTCTTACCTATCTAAAATCCCCTAAAATTAGTGTAATATTGTAAATAATATATTGCATATTATTTCTTAGTAAAAACACACAGAAAAACAACAAAACATTTGAAATAAGTATTTTTATATTCCTAACAATAATTACACAAACAATTCTATGTACATATGATGTATTTTGGTTCTAAGTTCTACATAAAAGTTGTAGATATTAAAAAAATTACTTAACTTTCATGTTGAACACTTTTTTATTTAACTTCACTTGATATTTTATTTTGATTTATATTGTATTTTATTTTATTTTTTTTATTTTTCTGATTAGGCAATGTGACCTCTTCTTGGCAAGCTACGTGGCTAGCCCCTTTGTTAAGGCATACCTCTATTCTAGATCCTTCGATATTTTGATAAGACAGCCTACAACGCATCAACACCACTCATCTAGAGCTGCTTTTATCGAATGATCAAGAGGCCCTCATCGTTTCCATCATGCCTTAATCTGGACCGTTGGATCTCTTGATCCAACGGATCTTTATTATCATCATCCTCCAGGCCGAGCATTGTACCTCTTCGCTGGTGACAGTTTCCCCAATTTCCCTCGCCACTCTATGTGTCCACTCAACCTAATTCCAGTACCATTCTGGAGCCATTGCGACCCTCTTCTTTGCCAACCACCATGCCCTAGCCCTCCTCCTCAACTCCGTCAACAAATTACGGTTGAAACCATTGCTTTCAACCTCCACTCATGTTCACAAAAAACCATGGAAGGATGAACGTTACAACTATTCACCTTTACCAAGAAACTTACGAGCTTCTTCTTTTCCTCCGGTGGCAATAAGAGATAGATAAGTGAATCGAAGATCTAGGTCTTCTCTAGTTAGATACACGGTGATCACCACCATGTTACAGACCACTTCCAGGTGCTGCTTGAGCTCCACAACCTTGCCTGTCTTGTAGAGCGAGGACTAACGTTCAAGAAAGCGATATGCGTATGCATTCGGACAGGTCACTGAATAGCAATCAAGCGGTATGCAGGGGCATATGCGGGGTATATGCGGTTCTAAGCGGTTTTCTATTTTTTATTTAAAAATAATAACATATATACAAAAGTGACTACAACTAATATGAATTTATGAATAAATGTGGTCCAACAGAAGATCTAAGAAAAATAATTTTCATGTAAAGCACAAAATAGTACAACTAAATATCAAAGTCATCAAAGATAGTATTGCATAATCTAATTTAATATATACAATTAAAATAATACAAGATATGGATCTTAATATCCGAATTCGATGACCCAACTAGACCTTAAACAGACGCACGGAGCGCATATGCGCCCGCATAGGCCGCATATGCGGGCCATATATGTGCAAAGGGCGCACAAAGTGGGGCTTCAGGTAATCAGTGCACTGAGGAGGCTGCTTAGGCATATGCGGTCGCATATGCGGCCGCTCGGACCGCTTTCATGAACATAGGCGAGGACCATGAGCCTCTAATGATACATTCCAAGCATCCTTCTCCGCCTCCGACCTTCTTCATCGTCTCCAAGTGATACCCCGGTTACACCCCTTTGATGTTTCTATGATTTTATTGTGCGATCACATACATCATCACAAATAATTGAATACTTACACACTTTCACCATACAACCAGATCCATACACATATCTTTGGTTCCATCATCTCCTTCTCCGGATTCTCGTCCATCTTGATCCTTCTAAACCTCGCTTAGGTGAAGAACCCATCTAGGTCTTGCAGCTATTTACTCCTCGATAGCCCTTTATTCCACTCAAGACCCCCATTAGTTGCTTCGGTTATGTGCTAACACATGCATGTTAACGATTCCTTCATTGGTCGGAGTTTGGAATCCATCTTTGATCTCGAGTTTTCCCTCTGATGAAACTCCATCGACTAGACTCTTCGTCCATTGCAGAGCCTTCTCTACCTCGCCATCACCTTCATTAGTTGATGAATCTCCATTCACCACCTTTGTTCTTTCATTAAAGCCTTAAATCCCTATTTAAATGCATGTATGTATCATTAATTTGTACAAAACAACATTCAATAATATGCACTTAAATACTGTATAAAATTTGGTATTTAATTTCAAAATAAAATAATAAAAGAAAGGAAAGAAAAAGAATGAAGTGTTAAAGACACCGAGTGACCCTATACCCTGAGACCAAGTCATCATGATGACTTGTGTGACAAGTAACAGAATATGAGGAAGAGAAATTGTACAAAATACAACCTTAAAACACTATTACTTTTTGTCAATATATTGCATCTTGGGATCTATTTTATTATTTATTGATTATACCTCAAATTAATAAACTTTGGACATGAACATTGTACATAAAAAAACAAAGAAAATGCAAAATTTATTTCATTAAAAAATAATGCGCAATATGCTCAGGACACACATAATAAAAGGTCGTAAAGAAAACTTCATAAACATGTATCTTCTCCATACAAACCCAAAATTAACGAAACTCATCTTTATTGTTCATTAAATTAAATGTTTATTTAATGAAGGTGTTTTCATTTAATTTTGAGTTAAGATGCAAAAGTTGGCGTTTGAGCCCTCATTGTGCAATATACTTGTATATAAATAAAAGGGAAAATCTATTATTTATTATTTTATTTCTTTTATATTTTTATATCCCCGTAAATATTATTTGAAATACATGTAAATTATAAACATATAAGAAAATCATAAAAATTTAGTAAAATAAATAAAGTATTACAAAAATAGGTAAACTATACCTACATAATATATATACTTAATTATGTAAGCAAATAAGTAAATCCAGAATAATATAATAAAAATATGTAAATATGTATATAACTAAGTATAAATATATATAAAATACATGTATACAATAATAAAATTTAAAATACATATTTAAAATAAAATATACCAAACACACATCTGTATATATATCTATATATACACATGTAAATATTAACACAAAATAAATCAACTTTTATAAATAAATACAAATCATGATAAAATACTACATAAAATTTTTTTTCACATTTTAACCTATAATAGAAAATATTTGCTAATTTTAAATGAATTAATAAAGGAATTATCTTCCTGATTTCCATGATTGGTCCACATGGACCAACCATGTGTCTCCATTTGTTGACCGGACGGGTCAACTGTACTGACCGACCCCTCTTCCGCAGAACCTCATGATGTTCCCTTTTCTCCCATTTCTCATGACTCATCCATGTCTCCATTTCTCCTCGAGCTCCACCCAATCTGTAGCCCTCACCTCCCTACTGAACGCCGACACCTTAGCCTCCACCAACCCCCATCCAGCTACACACCATCTTCTTCCCCCCCTTTGCCCCTCGGTCTGCTTATAAAGAAGACTGGCTGATGACCATATCTATTTTGATCCCCTTTTACTCCATTGTAACTCCAAGATTCACCAAGGATCGGGCCCCTCAGTGACAGGGAGACGTTGCTTTTCGAATCGAGGCGCATATAAGGTCACAGGAAGGAGGTCCGATTCCATCGAGCTTAGCTCCGACGAGCTTCTGTGCTACATGTTCTCCGAGAAAGTATGAACTCGTTTATTGTGTTTTTAGTTAGCTTTCCATTCTAGTATAATAAGATAGTTTTAAATTTCATTGAGTAGCATGTAATTTAGTATAATTTTAAAATCAAAATCCTCCAAAGCTTCGGCTCCAGCTTAAAATCACTTGTTCCCTGATGGTTCCCGACTCCCATTTCGCCTCATTTTTGCTCTCCAACATCTTTACTGCAAATCCACCTGACTGCCCTTCGAGCATGCAAGGATTAAAGTCCGACGAGCTCCTCTCCTCCGCCTTCGCCGGAGTTCTTTCATCCCCATCTCCCCTCTTGTGTATCAGCTTCATTCTGGGTCGAGGAGATCCCCATTGAGCCCATATTCATTTTCTTGGGCATGAATCATCCCAAATAGGGCACATGGAAGCTCACTCGAAGACCACATCAGAAGTCTAGGTGCTTGAAGCTCCATGATTGCTCTGATGGACCCCGGAACCCTATGAACCCTCCTATTAAAGCGGGGACGCCCCATGAGGGGAAGGAGACCATCAACGAGGCATTTGGCGGCCTGAGCAAGGAGGATAGAAGAATCAAAGCTCATTGGAGCTGTGTTCGTGGGGTGTTTTTCTAGGGACCTCTAGGACCGTGCGATCAAGAACCACAACCCATATCTAATCTAGGCCGTCCAATCCTCAAGAGAAATGAAGTCATTCCACAACCGACTGATCAACCACGCATCTCTCTATGCACAGTTCAATTTATGCTAAGGGATAAATATATTAGTAACACCTCCGCTTTTTGTATTTTGACATAAGTCCAGTAAATATTTAAGCACACTTTATATTTTATGTAAATAATGTAAGGACCCCTGGATTTTCTCGTATATTGCATTTAGATCTTTCTGCTCTACGTGGTATCGCACGTGAGGTGATGTGCAATTTGAACCCAAGCCCCTTCAACCTTCGGTATTTAGGGTTTAGTATTAAAATGTTGTAGCATAGTGTAAAACTTTTGGGATATTTTGCATAACAACCCTTGTGCTTTTATCTTTGTTGCATAAATACCCCTTCTATGCCTTTATTTATGTGGTTACATTTCTATTTTGTTAAAATAGATCCTATGCTTGTAAAATCTTGGAAAAGTCATAATAAATGCTTCATGTTATGTTTGTTCATGGCATATTTTTATTTTAGACATTTACTACATTTTTTATTATCAAAATAGACTAGGAGCTATTTATTCCCTTTTTAGATATAAAAATACAAAAAATCTAAAACCTATTCAAAAAATTGCAAAAAAATATTTTATCTATTCCCATATAATATAACTCCATACTAAAAATCACAAAAAATAAAAGGAAAATCATAAAAATTGAATAACCCTCCTAACCCTGTAAAAATTAGCAAAAACCCTTAAAAATTCCAAAAAATAGTTTTATGTTATATATTTTTATTTATATCGAAAAGTATATATAAATTTTTTAGGATTTTTGAATTTACTATATATATTTCAAATCCTAAAACATTTGGCTTAGTTATTAGGTTCCTATTTTCTACATTTTAGACTTTAAAATACTAATATTAGAAAAAATGATGCAAAAATTCACCAAAAAAACAGAGAAAAATATTAAAAACACAGAAAAATTTTATTTTATAAAAATTTATTATATATAATTATATTTATAATTATAATACCATATAGCCTATATATGCTACATATTACTCAATATTATTATTATTCATAAATACCCAATATAAATTTTAAACCTTTAAAAAATAAGAAGGACTATTCTTGTATATATTTATCTATATCTATTATATATTTATTATATGTATCTTATATATTACTTATTATACACATTATCATATCATTATTATCATATAAAGATATATACTTATATATTATATATTTAAAAAGAAGAAAAAGAAACTAAAAATCAGTAAAATATAAAAAGAAAATACAAATTATAAAATTTAAAACATAAATAATATACAAACAATTAAAATACATAAAATTAAATATTATTAAAACTCACAAAATTAATAAAAAATAGAAAAGTACAAAAATAGTTGTTGTTTATTTTTAGATAATAAGTATACCATATCCCCGTAGCTCTCAATGGTTCGACATTCTACACTTATTCACTATACACATATTTCGTAGAGTTAAAATAAAAGTAAATTTTTACTCACACATTTGCATGCTATTGGCATACATTATGGTTTGATTGTTGAATAATTTGGATTGTTTGAGTTCCGAGTACCGTGAGAGCGGGCATACAATGATTGTCAGACCTGACTTATCGGGCACCGCAGACCCTCCAAGATCAGGCGTTAGGAATCTCGACAATTCCATATTATCAAATGGCATCATTGTCGAGGAGCAAGGTAGGATAGGATTTTTGTATACATTCATTTGCATTTACTTACATCTCTTTAATTTTTATAAATAATTATTTAACCGCTTATGACCACTTGTCGTTGTTAAATTCTTTGCGAGGGATCGTGTGGCAAAGGAGGCTTCTTAGGAGGTTGGTGCACCCGAGCTATGTAGAGATCAACATTTTCTTTGTAGGCTGATTGGAGAGAGCACAAAAGAGAGATAGAGAGAGTGAAGAGCATCATGCTTAGTGTGGATTTTTCTTTTTATTTTGTGAGAGAGAGACATTTTATTTTAGCATTATAAATTGTAATTATACATGTTGGACATTACATTCTCTGAGGTCCATTGCTCGGGTGATTGATCACCTGGGGGCCTCCTTGATTTTTCTGCATTTTTTCATCTTCTACATTTTGTCCTCCCTATTTTTTCTCTTATTTTTATCTGGTTTCCTCATTTTGAGTATTCTTACTTTATTTTCTTTGTTTTATGTGATTGAGCCCTTAGATTTTTTGGATTTCTTAATCAAGTAATCTTGGTCCAAACACTTCATATATGCATGTGTCTATAGTCTACGCTTGGACGTAGATCAAACTCAATCGCTTCATCGACTTTGCATTTGCATGCAGTGTAATTTCAATTCTATCTTGCATCTCGTATGGAGATAGTTAGGAAACATTGCAAGTCTTCTTACTGAGCATGCATTGTTAGATACAAAGGCTAGATTTCTACCTCAATATCTCTTGCACGACTTTTTTATCTTCTCTCCTAGTTTTGCATCGCTTAGGACTTAAATAAAATCTAAAAAATTGTTTGGAAAAATATTTTGGAAAATATTTTAAAAAGTTAAAATCAAAAATTAAAACAAGGGGACTGTTTAATAAACTTTGATAAAAAATGAAACTCGTAACGAACCATCATTGTATTAGGTTCATAAAGACCTCATTGTTTTTAGGTACATTCCATACCAGGTGAGGTGCACCCCTTAAGGAATAGAACCAAAATCCCTGCCTAAGTATTGCATTGTTATTAACTATACCAGCTTCACCGTCTGAGCCTTCGCCCCGGTTCGAACCTCCAGACGCACGTGGTGAATTGCACCCGCACCCTCACTTTCCTCTAGAATTGCAAGAAGTATGTATCTGATGTCATATTCACGTGCTTTTGCACGTGAAATTAGAGAAATTGCAGACAGACCCTCATCGCTTCAAATAATTACATACCCCCACACGTGGGTATTTTTCAGAAAGGCCTCTCCAACTTTTTCATTTTACAAATAAGCCCCTCCAGGGACCTCTTTGTAAGAAAATTAATTATTTTTATTCATTTTAGTCCCTGACTTTTCAAATTATCATATTTTCTCATTATGACTCCGATTTTAGCATATAATATGTTGTTTTGGAGCTCTTTTCATGGTCTTTCATATTATATAAATTGTGGACATATCCGATGCTATTTTATGAGGGTGATTATTTGAGAAGCCTTTTGATTTGTGCAGGCAAAAAATGACATAATTGTGCCTTATTTTCATTGAGAAATTCGCGATTTGTTTTTCAGGGATTTGATTGAGTATCTAATGGTTTTGCATTAATATTTGAGGACTTAATTTTTGCAGGGACTACATCATGGAGATTGATTAGATTTATCAATCACTACTTGGTGATGTGTGTGTGGATTGATTTGAGAAGAATTGGATTTGATTCTTGATATTACTGCAAAAAATTTGGAGATAAAATTATTGTGTCATCCGCTAATTGCAGGATTAATCATATATCTGGATTCTCGTCTGCGTCTAGATTAAATTGATTATATTTCTTGGAAACTTTTTTTCAATATGTGATAAGTTTTGGAGGATTGACTGATGAACTTATTTGAGGATTTATTTTTATAAATCACATATCCTGCGGTTTTCCCTTTTTTATATTTTCTTCTCATTTGCAACAACATATTTTCTTTTTATTTTTCTACACAGAAATTGAGCGAATAATTGATTAATTATTCAAATTAATTTAAAACCACGCAAGTAAAAACCAGTGTTCCCTGTGTTCGACCTTAGTAGACTTGCCAAGTAAAAATATTCCACAACATTCAAAGATTGTGATTTTTAATCGACCGATTTTCACCTCCTATACTGCAATTATCGATTCTTAAAGATACGAATTTCACGTTCATCAAATAGCATCGTTACCAGGGAATGACGAATTTTCGGATTTAAATTATTTTTTGTAATTAATTTTTGTGAAAATTATTTCTTTATCATTTTTTCTTTTTCTGCATTTCATTTTTCACTTTTGATACTAACCACATCCCTCTCTCTTGGTAGACAATTTGGAGCGAATTTTTGGATATAAATCAAGGATCTGCGAAGACGGCTGAATTTTAAATTTTTGTGAGAGAGATCTTAGTCTATATTTAATTTTCTGCATTATTCTTAGGGTCCCTCTCTTTGAACCCTTATAATAATTTGGACTGAACTTCTCTATGGTGTGTCGGGTTTGTTTCAACCCCTTCTGTGTGGTTGGGACCCGACTTGAGTGGCGTAGGATTTAGGAACATATACGCTTGCTTATATATCATTGATTGTGCTCGTAATTCTTATGCCACACTCTCACTAATTATACACACTGGTAGATCGTTCAACTTAGAAAATCAATTATTTCATGCTAATATAACTATTTCCTTAGGGCGATTTCATCTGTGCATATCATTTTGTGTAAATTTTTTTAAAAAAAATCCTTGTACTGCATCCTGCATGAAGAACATAAGGAATCACTGTAAGTCTTCTTCTTAAGCATTCATCATTGATTTATATTTGCATTGGCTTTTTCGATTCTCCTCCTCAAGTTTTACAACTTAGGAATTAGAGGAATTAGGACTGCTCATTAGGCATGAATTTCCGTGCTCACATAACCTTCAGTGATAACCCTAATCTAATATTGGGACTGTTAATCAAGGTGATTGTAAATAAAATTAACCTGTGTCTGGTGGAGAGAAACCCACTCATTGTTTATAAGGACCAGAACGCACACTTAGGACGGAGCCAAAACTGAGAAATTTCACTCACATTACTTGTTTTAAAAATAATTAGCTACTTTTCAGTGAGGGTTTATGGTAACCGTTTTACGGTCTGACTTCCCTTAGCAGAGGGGGTGGTTTAGAGGACTCTACGGAAGGCTCCATCCTCAAGTAACATGAATAGTCGTTTTAAACGGTCCGTACTTACACCTATACTGGCTGAAAGTAGGTGCAACTAGTTGTATGAACTCGGGACATTCTTTGTGAAATATTTTGGTACCTAACAGCTCCGCTTAATTTTCAAGATTATTTATCATTAAATTTGAATTGAAAAGAAAAGCAGTCGAGCCCTAACGTGCCTTCACTAGTGTTGTGGGTGAATATACATGTTTGTTTTGTGTTTGAATTGTGTGCGTCAAATTGCAAGCAAATTGTGATTCGCGGTTTATTCCATCCCTCTCTTGAGAAGCGGTCGGCGCATTGATCTTCTTTCCCGATCTCCACAACCATGTCCCGATATCCTTCTTCTTACACTTCTTAGGGGAACCTGCTCTTCAAATCAGGTCCTCCTCAGCCATCATTCTCTTCCCTCCTATGTATCCCACCCTATGACCACATTTCTTCATGGAATATACCTCTCTCTCATATTATGACAATCAGAGCAAGCAGAATTAAGGATGAAAAATAGAGTAACCGATATTGACAAAGAAACACGATTGTCGGTTACTACGATCTCACAGCCTCTTGAACCATCCCCTAATCAGGTTGACTTTCTTCCTGAGCATAATCAATTTTCCTTCGACAATTCACGAGCAAACCTATGTCAAGGAAATATAACTTATAACCAAATCGTAATGACTATGAGTAATCAAAACTCTACTCGAGGTTACATGCCAAAATCATGACATATGGAGAAGGATTATTCTATTACAAGTCATCAGATGTTTGAGGATGAGATTGCTTGGATTAATCATAGAGCAGATGCTTTAACTGAGAAAATTGATGATCTCATCCAGTCTATGTAGAATTCAGAAGAAATGAAGTCACCACCAAGCGAATCACCGAATCATCATGTGACTCACAATCAGGCACAACCACCACTGACCTTTGACCCTCCTACTGACCATATCACAGAAAATACCAAAAATGAAAAAAGATAAAATTAAAAAAGGACAATTATGAAATGGAAGCATTTTACAAGAGTCTGAACTTAGAACTTCCATTAATCAAGGCCATATAATATGTACCTAATCTTAATCAATTTATGAAGAGTCGACTTAATCCTAAAAAGACGGGCAAGAAATGATCTAGGACTAAATATCATGTCATATCTATGGCCATTTCTTTGATGATGAATCGAAAAACCAAGAGCCATAAAGTCAAGTGGTTAACTCGGATCACATGTTAAATTGAGGACACATTTTTTACTCATGTTCAGTTAGATGACGATTCTACATTAAACATCCTCCCCAAGTCTGTTTTTGACCAACTCAAATTCGGACAACTCAAAAAGACTAGAATGATCGTTCAATTACCTGATCGATCTACCAAAAGACCACGGGGGATTGTTTCGCTTGTCGTAAACTTTCGGGGTGATAGATATAAAGTGGACTTTATTGTCCTTGACATGGAGCACCGCGGAGGATTCTTTGAGTCTGCTATCATTTTAGGAAAATCGTTCTTAGCCTCTGCTAAGACAATTGTGGATTGTGAGACTCAGGAAATCAAGTTTCTGAACTCGGACCACAATGAACAGACCCTCAATGATACTACCTGGTCTGAGGAAACCCAACTTGAAATCAACAGTCATGATTAGAAGAAAGCCATGTTACATGATCATACCTCTCCTCAAGAAACACAGACACAAACCCTAGGAGAGTTACCTGAGAGATCGACTGTTGGACAGACATCTGATTCTCACCGCACCTCTACTGCTTCAGATAGAAAATTATATTCGGGAGCTTATGAAGAATTGGACCATATTTTTTAGGATCATCACGATTATTTTGAGTGGTCCAATTTTCGAGTCAGCGGTAATTCATGAGATACTTGAACCATACAAGGAACCGACTCAGGGAAACCTCCGATGTCACTAAAATTCACAATTATCAGGAGGTGGCATCAACATCCCAAGCCATAGATCACAAAAACACCAGGAACAATCTCCCTCGCCAAAGCCATGTATGACCCTCCAAGAATTGGTAGAACTTTACGTGGATTCATCCGATGAAGAACTCATAAATGCCACATCGGTAACTCAAGACTGGGATCTGAAGATTGTTCAACTTCCTCCTGATACTTCTCAAGGAAACAAATCGACGAAGAAAGTCACCTTTGACCTTAGACACTAGGTGATTTCTGAAGAGTCATCGTCCTAACCTGAAGTGGTTCATCATGTATGTGCAATAAGTACAGCTCTGATCCAAGGGCACTTACCTTTGATTAACAATAATTAGAGCTCCTCTGCGTACGACTACTATTCTTTCGAGGATGACTATGACAATGGCTGGTCATCTTCATCTGCCTCCTCTTCATCGCCCTCCACATCTCAATATTATCTCCCTCCACATTCCTGCAAGAAGGTCCGTCGTAAACCTCCTTGATTGTGTACATCCGCAAATCTACCTGATTCCCCATCTGTATTTATCCGATCATACTTAGGCCGACCTGAGCCTAAGTATAGGGGGACGGTTGACTGAAGAAAGAATAAACTTATTCCCTAGTGTTGTAGATGAGGTCTTGAGGAGAGTCTTTGGGACTAGAACTTCGAGTGATGCCTCGACTCAACTCTCATGAAATGCAATACACTAAATTTCATATCCTTATATTATCTGTACAAAAAGAGAGTATGATAATTAGAGAAGTTGGATTCCTTCTGACTAGAGCATGGTTGAGCACAGAATATTAAGATCACTTAAATTAGGGGTCTTCGGTGAATTGAGCCTTGAAAATTCACACGAACAGTCAGGATTTATCCAACTAAGTCATTCGTTCATTGATGCTCGGGGACGTGCAAGGTTTAAGTATATGGATATGATGAATCTTGTATTCATCATGCTGAAATTTGTCAATTAGGCTTTGTTCCCCAAAATCCGTGTACATTTACCCATTAATATAGCATCATTAGCATTTGCATTTCATCATGCATAATTGCAAGTGTAAATTGGTCTAAAAAGCAGCTAACTTCCACAGTTTTCAATTAATTCATCTTAACTCCTATTAACCCCAAGCTACCTCCGTTGTGTAGATATTACTAACAATATTAAATAAAAAATACAAAAAATTACTAACTCAAATAAGTGTCAAATAATCCCAAAGTCTAATTTCACATCTGACGGACTAAAACATGCATATCTCCCTCATACAATGTCTGATTTTGGTCTACTCACCTTTAAAGTATTTCATTTTCAAATACCTTCAAAACAAGACCAATTGCGTAAAATTCGGAGCTCATATGTGAAAGTTGGGTTTTGGGCCTCTTTTGCGCATTTTAACTTTTTGCTATTTTTAACTTGAGTTTTTATGTACATAATTAATCATTTTAATTTTATTTTTTCTTCATATGTGTTCTCTGATGAAAGTTTTATTAAGCAGCATAAAAATCCAAATCTAGATTAAAACTAAAATCAAAGAAACTGACTGTATCCAAGTGTCCGTTGTGAGTCTCTACAAAAGTCGTGTGTTTCGTACTTTTATTTTATTTCTTTTTTTATTTATTAAAAATCCAAAAAATAGATTAGTGTTAACTAATTTTCTCGTATTTTTCTAGAATTTTTATCCTCTCTTAAAACCATCAAAAAATTACAAAACTCCAAAAAATCGGTTTTCTATATACTTAGAGACCACCAAAAATACCACTTCGCACCGATGATCTCTTTTGCTCCCAGGTCCTTCATGAAAGTTGTAGATCTCGAGACAAACAACTTTTATAAAGGAAAATTTTTGATCCGAGGTCTTCTTTTATTTCTTTTCTATTTTCTTCTATCTTTTATTTTTGAATTTTTTTTGGGCGCGACGTGGCAGCCTCTGAGCGTGCCACATGGCACCCCGTGCCATTCTCTCTCCTCTAATCTAGGTCACATGCCCCGCACGTGACCTCTCCTCATCCCAAGTCACATGCGTGCACGTGACCCCGCCTCCTCTCCTTCTTCTCCGTGCATGGTCATCCCCACTGTCGTTACAATGTCTTAGCCTCAACTGGCCGTTGCGCTCCACCTTCATGTAACACCCCTCAACCATCTCCACCACCCCACCCACTGTTACAATGTACACCCTATAAAAGCTCATCACCCCCTCCCTCCATGGCCATCCGCCCTTCTCCAATGCCGGTGACAGCAACTGCATCTCATCGACGCGATCCAGAGGTTCCACCGTCCTCTGTGCTGCTCTTCTTTGTGAAGACGGTCAAACTTCGGAGCTCCGCCACCTCCTCGAATCGATCACCCGAGAGAACCTGCTTCTCCACCTTCCTGGAGACCCATTTGACCTTCCATACCACGACGTATTCTCCCTTGCTAGACTCCACTATCATCAACCACCCCCTGCATTCAATGCCTCCATCACCGCATCCCTGTCTCCACCCTTCCACGCTCGGCTGCCAGCATCACAACCGAGCCCTTCCACCACCTTGGCTTCACCTTCCCTGATTCCCTCAAGCAGTCCGCCTTCTGCGCTATAGACAATCATCTTCCCCCTTGCTTCGACTGCTTCGACTTCATAGACTCCAGACACTCACACCACTCGGAGAACCCTTCACGAACTACTGTCCACTACTCGTCCTCAAGCGCATGTCCGAGCTTCCAGGTCATACACCGACCTCCGCCTCGCGAGCTGTGCAGCGCAACCCCAACCCCAGCTGAAAAAACATCAGTTCAACCTGCACCATCGACTACGAAGTTCCACCTCACCTACATGATTTTGCAGCTTCGCTTGTCATCTTCGGCATGTGCCCTGGAGCTCCCGCAGCTGCCACCGCCCCTCGTGCCGTGTGTCAGTCGAGGGAGCGGCCCCATCAACTGATCCCACTCCTTTTCGCCCGCTCCACCGCCATAGGCTCTGCCTTGACGTCGCTAGATCGTCTCCACCGTTCCGCGCTCGATTGTACGCACGACCCTCGCCTCCGCTTAGTGCACATCGACCTCCACCTCGGTCCGCTTCGAGCTCCACAACGACCTACAACACTGTTAATCTCGACCGCCTTCAGCCGTTGGATCGGGGGATCCAACGGTTCTTGACATCCCCCACCCGAGCCTCGACGCAAGCCTCGAGGCTCGGGCCTTCCGAACCTCCTACCCACGTCACGCAACCTCGGGATACCGAACCTCTGGTTCTAGGTACCCAACCTAACCCGAGTCTCAGCTTCACCGTCCGAGCCTCTACCCGGCATCCGAACCTCCAGGCACATGTTCTACGCACGTGCGTAATGGGCAAATTACACCCGCACCCTCACTTTCCCTCTAGAATGGCAAGAAGCCCGTATCTGATGTCATAGTCACATTCTTTTGCACGCGAATTTGGAGAAATCGCAGACAGACCCTCACCGCTTCAAATAATTGCAGATATACCCCCGCCCATGGGTATTTTTCAGAAAGGCCTCTCCAACTTCTTTGCAGATAAGTCTCTCTAGGGACCTCTTTGCAAGGAAATAATTATTTTTATTAGATTTTAGCCCCTGACTTTTCAAATTATCATATTTTCTCATTTGGACTTCAATTTTCGCATATAATATGTCATTTTGAAGCTCTTTTCATGCTCTTTCATATACATAACTTGTGGATAGATCCGATGTTATTTTATGAGGGTCATTATTTGAGAAGACTTTTGATTTGTGCAGGCAAAAATTGATATAATTGTACCTTATTTTCATTGAGAAATTCACGATTTGTTTTGTAGGGATTTGATTGAGGATCTGATGGTTTTGCATTAATATCTGTGGACTTAATTTTTGCAAGGACTACATCAAAGAGATTTATTATATTTATTGATCACTACTTGGTGATGTTATGTGGACTGATTTGAGAAGAATTGGATTTGATTCTCGATATTTACTGCAAATATTTTGGAGATAAAATTATTGTGTCATCCACTAATTGAAGGATTAATCATATATCTGGATTCTCACATGCGTCTGGATTAAATTGATTATATTTCTTGGAAACTTTTACTCGATATGTGATAAGTTTTTGAGGATTATATGATGAACTTCTTTGAGGATTGACTTTTATAAATCACAGATCCTGCGATTTTCCCTTCTATGTATTTTCTTCTCATTTGCATCATCATATTTTCTTTTTATTTTTTGACATAGAAATTGAGCGAAGAATTAATTACTTATTCAAATTAATTTAAAACAATGCAAGTAAAAATCATCGTTCCCTGTTTTCGACCTTGGTAGACTTGCTAAGTAAAAATTTTTCACAACATTCGAAGATTGTGATTTTTAATCGATCGATTTTCGCCTCATATACTACAATTAGCGATTCTTAAAGAGGCGGATTTCGTGTTCATCAAATATCTAAAGAGCTAGATTGATGACTCAACCGCACTGTGAAGTGATTATCAAGAAAGGATATCTATTAGAAAAAGGAGATGGAAATTTTTACTCCAAAGGCCGACATCCAACTGACCTCTTGATGCATGTCCTTTGCATATGAGTAGAGATTCGAAGGTGTTGGATGAGTTAAGTCAAAGAGTTAATTTAACGAGATCAAGATAACAAAGTCCTATCCTATGTCGTATGTTGTCACAATATAGGTGCACATCTTTTGATTAAAGACAGATGTATCGCTATATGTCAGAGTATGTACATTTGATAAACCATTAGGTTGATGACCTGATAAAAGTTTATACACTAGTGTGCCTGTGTACATATAAAGGCATATGAGTGATACGATCTATTAAAGGGATCGTACAGGTTCACTGTTGAACCAGAAGACATGATCTCACTCATGATATGTTAGGATAAGCCGAATTTTATCGATGGTTGTCTTATTTCAGAAATAAGACAGGATTGTAGGTTTGATTTATTATTTTGGAAAACATATTATGAATACCAACTCAAATGATCAAATGAAAAACTTAATGCTAAAACTCTAAAGAAGACAATTTAAATGAGATCAAAACTTCATATTTGATCACGATCTTCCAGTATGCAGGATGTACATATATTAGAAATACCCGAGGGTGATGTGATCTTAAATTAGTTGTATACCATGATAGTTCTATTCTTAGAGAGTAATGCAACATGTTTGATTTTTAGTGACTCTTCTCGATGAATCAGTTATTCTATCTTAGTCCTGATGTTGGACATCATTCTGAATTAGATTCATATGCAATGTGAAGATAAGATATACTGTCTGATATGACCAGACAACACTGATAGGTCTTTCAAATATGGATATGAGATTATACCTCGATATCCAAGTCACAATACATGGATAATACAATTTACCTGACCCTATCTCCAGGTATTCGTGGAGAAGGCACACTATCCATGAAAGATTTCATGTATCATTCGGATAGAAACAAATTCCAATAATTAGGACAAGAGAGACGTTTGGGATAATTAATTGTATTTGATTATCCATGATAAATTTAATGTGGATAGTGATATCAATAACAATTATTGGAATAGTGTAGATATGATTCACATAATTATTTGGAGACTTATTTGTGAATAGAATTCACAAATATATATTGTGTATGTGAATTGGATTTACATTTTAACATAAATACAAAACCGGGTTTACGCTAGTTTTAGATCAACGGATATGATTCATGTTTATCAATGGTATGATTTCTAAATATCACAATTATTTAAAAAAATGGATAATTAGTTGTAGTAAATTACAACCTTTAATAAAAAAAGGATAAAATAAATCCACTCCCAATTGAAGTTGACGTCCATGGTGGTGTTGGACATGTGAGCCCACGGCGAGCCATTATGCAATAAATGTTATTGCGAATATCATTCCCTGATCTGAAATGAAGAATAAATAATTTGCATAAAAGGTCCCTCTGTACAATTAGGGTTATGTACCATGGCTATCTTAATGATCATACAGCTGTTGATTCAATTATTGAATCATAGAGGCTGGTGCTTGGATGATATCTAAAGAGTTAGATTGAGGACTCATCAAGCACCGTCAAATGATTGTTAAGATGTGATCTCCAGCCTGAGTAGGAGATGGCAATCCTTTCTCACAAAGGTTGATATCTGACTGACCTCTTGATGCAGGTCCTCTGCATAGGAATAGAGATTCGGAGGTGTCAGATTAGTTAGGTCAAAGAGTTGACTTAACGAGATCGAGATAACCTAAGTCCTATGTTGAATGCTGTCACAGCATAGGCACGCATCCTCTGACCGGAGACAGATGTATTGCTATATGTCTGAGTGTGTACATTTGACAGACCAATAGGTTGATGACCTAACCAAGGTCTATACACCGGCGCGTTGGTGTGCATATAAGGGCATATGAGTAATACGATCTCTCAAAGGGATCATACAGGTTCACTACTGAGCCGGAAGACATGAGCTCACTCATGAGATATTGGGAAGAATCAAATTCCGTGCACGGTCGTCTTGCTTTGGAAGCTTGACTGAATTTGTAGGTTTGATATATACTTTTGGAAAGTATATGATCAAGACCTAGGTATGATATATGCTTTTGGAAAGTATATGATCGATACCAAATCCCAATGATCAAATGAGAAACTTAGTGATCAAACCCTGAAGAAGACAGTGTAAAATTGATCTTGATCTTTGGGTTGACCATGGGTCTTCCAGTATGCAGGATGTACAGGTATTGGGAATACCTGAGGGTGATGTGATCATAAACGATTGTATATCCATGACGCTTCCATTCCGAGGGAGTGATGAAACAGGTCTGGATTTTAGTGACTCCTTTCAGTAGAGAAGCAATCTGATCTTAGTCCAAGTGTTGGACATTGGTCTGAATGAGATTCAGATACAATGAGAAGATTAGATTTGCGGTCTTGATTTAATCAAGCATCTGTGGGAGGTCCGTAAGATCTGGATTTGAGATGAGATCTCAACATCCAAGTCACTATACGTGGAATAATACAATCGCCCTATCCTTATCTCCAAGTATCCGCGGAGAAAGCACATTATTCATGAAAGGGTTCAAGAATAATTCTTTTGATGAAATATCCAAGCAAGGACTTGATGATTAAATGAGATTTAATTATCAAGCTTAATATGAATATAATTCATATTGTGAAAATGATTATCTAAGATAATTAAATGAGATTTAATTATCAAAGATTAAGAGAATGTGGATAACACTATCCATGATATATGTGTGTTATAAATATGATTTATAATATACATATATAAGAGAGAGAATCTATGTAAATAGCATTTGTTAATTAATAGTGTGGATTGGATTCACATTAATTAATTAATTGGAAATGTAATTTACAAATTAGTTTGGGTTGTGAATATGATTCACATAATGATCAATGGCATGATTGAAATATTCACAAATTAATTTGGAATTAATTTGGTGGATATTATTGCAATAATAGTTATTGCAATTTATTAAGAAATAATAAGATAAAATAAAAGGAGACAAAATAACACCCTATAATTTAGGGTGGTTGGTTGACTCCCTTTTTGTTGTCACATTATCTCTTAATTAGTTAAATTAAATTATGTTGATAATGTTGCA